>JBBDGP010003723.1:85000-797500 GCA_037952835.1 Lithobates septentrionalis | reverse complement strand
GTGTAAACACAGGTGGGTGGGAAGTGATATGTGGTACTAGGAATATGAGAAACCCTTTGAGTGATAAAGTAAAATTAAATGGATGGCCAGCACAATGCTGACTACAGTGCTATGTCAAGGTGAATGAAATGAGTGTATAGTGTCAGCCAACACATGGTGGAATAAAAGTGAAAAACAAGTCAAAAGGAGAGTGTGTGAATGAATAAAACAATCAAAAACATGTGTGGAAGATCTAAACTGATTAAAGGAATAGGAGTATGAGTGTAGTGTTGTAATATTAGAGTAGTAAGGGTATATGTATAGTATAATAATTTACCTTGTGCCACAGTGTGGCTGATGTAGTAAAGTTTGACTTGTATGAACCAAATTGCAATGGAGCAAAAAAGGTAAAAAACTGGAGCCAAAAAAAAAAAGGATTTGTGCAGTGCCATCCATTACGGTCTGCATGGAGTCATAGTAAGACTCACAGGCAGCCGATCATGGATATATGCCTAAAGTAGGCAATTAATTGAGTAGGCACAGGTGCTGATCTCCTCCCCCCCAGAGTGAGCAGCCCACATGTGGCTCCCCCGGCATCCCTGTAGGCAAAAAAAAAAAAAACCCGGCAACTGCCGTCAACTCCGCCGCAAACCGCGAGATGTCGCGGCGCCGTGCACACGCCAAAGTAACTCGCACATGCGCACCTCGCCGCGGCTCATCCGGAGGTGATCAAGGGATGCCGCCGGCAGAGTGAAGCTCACGTCGGCGGACGATGAATACAAACGTCCATCAATCAGAGCATGGGGGGGAGAGCTCAGATCCTGCATCACCCCCACATTCTCACCCTGCCGGGAAGCCTTCCATTGGACCAGGACTCACCTCCATGAAGCCGACAGGGGCGGCAGAGGTCCACCATGATCCATGATGGCCATAATCTAAAGTGCATATGTAAATGCAGTAGGCACTAAATTGTAGATGATGAGGTAATCATTGAATTTATGCAGGAGCTGAGTGATAGCTCACTGACCCTAGATCCTAACATGTATATTTACAGAGCAGGTGTTAGTTGAACATCTGATCTACTGCAATAACAGGAGTCTAAAATAGATCTATCCTGATGCATGAGGTGGGGAAAGATACAGTTACGATCTACTCCCCCATTTTGGGGGGCGTTTCCTCCGCAAGAGGCAAACAAAGTGTCACCCCCAAAATGCGTATCGTATCAAAAGAGGTTTTAGACATGTGAGGGTTTGAAGGGCTGTGTAAGCAACACAAAGCTCCTGCCATGTCTCTCATGTGTCATAGGGGGGAAGGGGTGTTTAACCACCCAAAATTCAGTAATAAAGAGAAAAACACATGTGGGAGAGACGCATGCGCTGCACACCCCGAAACAATAATGTTAAAAAATGGACAGTTTCCCCGGTGGGGCTTTAGACAGCAATATCTTGATATTCAGAAATAATAAAAAATGTATAACCAGTAAGTGCTTTTATTGAACCATGAACAATTGTAATGCTATAATTCAATTAGCATTACAACATAGAGCGCTGGCCAAGTAGTACAATACATATTCCACAATATAAAGTCGACACATCTTTACACAAAATTATATACAGTCATACATTTCCGGGCTGTTGACGGTAAAAATCCCCGACGCGTTTCGACCTGTGTACGGTCATCATCAGGGGGATAGTTGGTTCTATAAAATACATTGAATATCTTCAAAATTTAAGAACATGTCATCATAAATCTCATTATAAGGTTAAAAGTGGTAGTATATTTACCGCTGAAAAGTAGAGGGAATAATCCTTTGGCCAGTAAAAGCCGTAAATGGATCCGGGGGCCCCCATATTCGCCCCTGTCTCCCCAGAGCACATGAGTCCAGCCCAAGGGGCTTACAAGGAGCCACATAGACGCCCTCCAGGGGAAGGAGAAGTCAGCACCTGCGACAAATACCCAATAAGTCAAAATGATTCTCAGCACATTGGCAAAAAGTTTTTTTTTTTTTTTTTTGCCTACAGGGATGCCGGGGGAGCCACATGTGGGCTGCTCACTCTGGGGGGGAGGAGATCAGCACCTGTGCCTACTCAATTAATTGCCTACTTTAGGCATATATCCATGATCGGCTGCCTGTGAGTCTTACTATGACTCCATGCAGACCGTAATGGATGGCACTGCACAAATCCTTTTTTTTTTTTGGCTCCAGTTTTTTACCTTTTTTGCTCCATTGCAATTTGGTTCATACAAGTCAAACTTTACTACATCAGCCACACTGTGGCACAAGGTAAATTATTATACTATACATATACCCTTACTACTCTAATATTACAACACTACACTCATACTCCTATTCCTTTAATCAGTTTAGATCTTCCACACATGTTTTTGATTGTTTTATTTGGTTTTATTCATTCACACACTCTCCTTTTATATATATATTGATCACTAGGATTGCAGTTAGCCCATACACTTCATACTTTTGCCAATGTGCTGAGAATCATTTTGACTTATTGGGTATTTGTCGCAGGTGCTGACTTCTCCTTCCCCTGGAGGGCGTCTATGTGGCTCCTTGTAAGCCCCTTGGGCTGGACTCATGTGCTCTGGGGAGACAGGGGCGAATATGGGGGCCCCCGGATCCATTTACGGCTTTTACTGGCCAAAGGATTATTCCCTCTACTTTTCAGCGGTAAATATACTACCACTTTTAACCTTATAATGAGATTTATGATGACATGTTCTTAAATTTTGAAGATATTCAATGTATTTTATAGAACCAACTATCCCCCTGATGATGACCGTACACAGGTCGAAACGCGTCGGGGATTTTTACCGTCAACAGCCCGGAAATGTATGACTGTATATAATTTTGTGTAAAGATGTGTCGACTTTATATTGTGGAATATGTATTGTACTACTTGGCCAGCGCTCTATGTTGTAATGCTAATTGAATTATAGCATTACAATTGTTCATGGTTCAATAAAAGCACTTACTGGTTATACATTTTTTATTATTTCTGAATATCAAGATATTGCTGTCTAAAGCCCCACCGGGGAAACTGTCCATTTTTTAACGTTTTTCAAAAGCACAAGCTCTCCGGCATATCTCCAGCATAGCAGAATGTATCAGTTTACAGGGATGGGACCAACCATTCAGCACTGTCAGGGGTGCCTGCAATGATCAGCTTTTATTTATTCGTCTAAAAAAATGTATCCCAAAAGGAAAAGAAAAACGGTTTCCGGTAACTGATCATAATGTTTTCAATTTCCCTCAAAGATATGGTGTGACCAGCTTGGTGTGGAGGAACTCGAGTGTTCTGTACATAGGTGTGCGCCTGGGCACAACCTAAACACCCCATGTGGTGCAGAATCCCCCCTGCTGATATCGCACCAAAGCCTCCCAATGGGGCTCCTAAAAAAATTTTTTGGAATAAAGTAATAAAAATAAAAAACGCCTGACACCATCCACTGCTCTACTGACACCGTCCACTGCTCTACTGACACCGTCCTCTGCCCTACTGACACCATCCACTGCTCTACTGACACCGTCCACTGCTCTACTGACACCGTCCACTGCTCTACTGACACCATCCACTGCTCTACTGACACCATCCACTGCTCTACTGACACCGTCCACTGCTCTACTGACACCATCCACTGCTCTACTGACACCATTCACTGCTCTACTGACATCGTCCACTATCCTACTGACACCGTCCACTGCTCTACTGACACCGTCCACTGCTCTACTGACACCGTCCACTGCTCTACTGACATCGTCCACTATCCTACTGACACCGTCCACTGCTCTACTGACACCATCCACTGCCTTACTGACATCGTCCACTGCTCTACTGACATCGTCCACTGCTCTACTGACACCATTCACTGCCCTACTGACACCATCCACTGCCCTATTGACGCCATCCTCTGCCCTACTGACATCGTCCACTGCCCTACTGACACCATCCACTGCTCCACTGACACCATCCACTGCCCTACTGACACCATTCCCTGCCCTACTGACATCGTCCACTATCCTACTGACACCGTCCACTGCTCTACTGACACCATCCGCTGCCCTACTGACACCATCCACTGCCCTACTGACACCATCCACTGCCCTACTGACACCATCCACTGCTCTACTGACACCATCCACTGCCCTACTGACACCATCCACTGCCCTACTGACACCATCCACTGCTCTACTGACACCATCCACTGTCCTACTGACACCATCCACTGCCCTACTGACACCATCCACTGCCCTACTGACACCATCCACTGCCCTACTGACACCATCCACTGCTCTACTGACACCGTCCACTGCTCTACTGACACCATCCACTGCCCTACTGACACCATCCACTGCCCTACTGACACCATCCACTGCCCTACTGACACCATCCACTGCCCTACTGACACCATCCACTGCTCTACTGACACCATCCACTGCCTTACTGACACCATTCACTGCCCTACTGACATCGTCCACTGCTCCACTGACACCATCCACTGCCCTACTGACACCATCCACTGCCCTACTGACACCATCCACTGCTCTACTGACACCATCCACTGCCCTACTGACACCATCCACTGCTCTACTGACACCATCGACTGCTCCACTGACACCATCCACTGCCCTACTGACACCATCCACCGCTCTACTGACACCGCCCACCGCTCTACTGACACCGTCCACCGCTCTACTGACACCGTCCACCGCTCTACTGACACCGTCCACCGCTCTACTGACACCATCCACCGCTCTACTGACACCATCCACCGCTCTACTGACACCGTCCACCGCTCTACTGACACCGTCCACTGCTCTACTGACACCATCCACCGCTCTACTGACACCAGCCACTGCCCTACTGACACCGTCCTCTGCCCTACTGACACCGTCCACTGCTCTACTGACACCATCCACTGCCCTACTGACATGATCCCCTGCCCTACTGACACCAACTTCTGCCCTACTGACACCATCCACTGCCCTTCTGACACCAACTTCGGCCCTACTGACACCATCCACTTAGGGTTGCCACCTGGACACTTTGGGTTTAGTATCATGTGTCCGGGTTTCAGTCCGCCTGAAACCCGGACACAATATTCAGACAGGTATGTGGTTTAGAACAGGGCCTGACAGGAGGGTGAGGGGACACTATACACACTGCATTACTATTCTCCAAAGTTGTCCCAGGTCTGTTACAATCCTATAGTATTTGCTAAAAAAAAATTCTCGCTGTGCGCTGCTATAGTGTTCGGGTTTAGCTTTAAGAAAAAGTGTCAACCCTACATCCACTGCTCGACTAGCACCATCCATGTTTTAACACATGTGGGGCGCACACCTATGGTCCTGTACAGAGCCCTGACCTCAACCCTACTGAACACCTTTGGGATAAATTAGAATGCCGATGGTGAGCCAGGTCTTCTCATCCAACATCAGCGCCTGACCTCACAAATGGGTAAAATTCACAAAGATACCTTCCAAAATCTTGTAGAAAGTCTTCTCAGAAGGGTGGAGAATGGCATAGCTACAAAGGGAGGCCGGCTTCTTATTAATGGCCGCAATATTGGAATAGGGTGACCAACACACTCATATAAGTGTGATGCTTATGTCTTCAGAAACTTCTGGAGGGAGAACATGGCACAAAAGCAAACCTGCCAAGAGACGGCCGCACACCAAAACTCACGGACCGGGCAAGGAGGGCATTTATCAGAGAGGCAGCACAGAGACCTAAGGTAACCCCGGAGGAGCTGCAGAGTTCCACAGCAGAGACCGGAGTATCTGTACATAGGACGACAATAAGCCGTACGCTCCATAGAGTTGGGCTTTATTGCAGAGTGGCCAGAAGAAAGACATTACTTTCAGCAAGAAACAAAATGGCGTCCTACGTTTTAAGTTTGCGTAAAGGAATGTGGGAGACTCCCAAAATGTATGGAGGAAGGTGCTCTGGTCTGATGAGACTAAAATTTAACTTTTTGCCCATCAAAGAAAACGCTATGTCTGGCACAAACCCAACACATCACATCACCCAAAGAACACCATCCCCACTGTGAAACATGGTGGTGGCAGCATCCTGCTGTGGGGATGTTTTTCAGCAGTCGGGACTGGGAAAATGGTCAGAGTTGAGGGAAAGATGGATGGTGCTAAATACAGGGATATTCTTCAGCAAAACCTGTACTACTCTGTGTGTGATTTGAGGCTAGGACGGAGGTTCACCTTCCAGCAGGACAATGACCCCAAACACACTGCTAAAGCAACACTTGAGTGATTTAAGGGGAAACATGTAAATGTGTTGGAATGGCCTAGTCAAAGCCCAGACCTCAATCCAATAGAAAATCTGTGGTCAGACTTAAAGGTTGCTGTTCACAAGCGCAAACCATCCAACTTGAAGGAACTGGAGCAGTTTTGCAAGGAGGAATGGGCAAAAATCCCAGTGGTAAGATGTGGAAAGATCATAGAGACTTATCCAAAGCGACTTGGAGCTGTGATAGCCGCGAAAGGTGACTCTACAAAGTATTGACTTTAGGGGGGTGAATAGTTATGCACATTGACTTTTTCTGTTATTTTGTCCTATTTGTTGTTTGCTTCACAATAAAAAAAAAAAAAAAAAACATCTTCAAAGTTGTGGGCGTGTTCTGTAAATGAAATGATGCGAACCTCAAACAATCCATGTTAATTTCAGATTGCGAGGCAACAAAACACGAAAAATGCCAGGGGGGCGGGGGGTGAATACTTTTGCAAGGCACTGTATGCTGTAATTTGGCTGGTTTGGCAGACAGCGGCCTTTCCGCCACCGTGCTCTCTTGGGACAGCGCTCGTTCTGAGGAGTACACGTGGCGGGAGTGACATTAAGCGATGTGCGTTGTTTTAAGGCCGTGTTGTTTATTGGGAAATATTATCTTTAATCCTCGGCGGCCCCTCCATGTCTAATTGCCGCATCTCTCAAAAACCTCCCATTCTCTCTTTGTCAGATTAATCTTTCTAAATAGTCATCCATAATCCTCTCTTCTCCAAAGGTCATGTGTGAAGGATCTGGACGGGTCTCCATTTCTCCACATTGGCCGATCTTTCCAGAACAGTCATACAAGGGGGACTTATTGGAGGACTTATTTTCTTTTTTAAATGTTGAAGTGCCCAGTTTTGGTGCTACCTATCCCTCGTATTCTTCACCTGGGGACATGGAGGGTGGGGAGGGTTGCCATTTACATGGAGCACTGCAAGAACCCCCAAGAGAGGAACAGCTGTGGGTACAATGTGGGCATGGCGGGCATGTTGACTTCTGGTGATCCAGCAAGATCCTAATGGGGGGTTTGCTGAAAAAATGATGTTCCACATGAGAAGAGCGACCTCTGTGCTGATCTTTGTACATGAATGATGTTGGCTTCCATTGTGTTATTCTGCCAATGTTCTCTGAAAAGTGATCTGAGTGTGGATTGCTTTTAAGAGACCAAAGGTAGGAACAAACCCATAACGCACGTTACCTTCCAAATGAATGCATAATGTGGTAAGTCGGCCTATTGAAAATGAATGGGCTGCCAATACACCTCAGCATTTTAAAAGTTGTACAGTGCAACCGGAAAGTATTCACATCGCTTCAATTTTTCCACATTTTGTTACGTTACAGCCTTATTCCAAAATGGATAAAATTCATTAAGTTCCTCAAAATTCTACAAACAATACCCCATAATGACAACGTGAAAGAAGTTTGTTTGAAATCCTTGCAAATGTATTAAAAATAAAAAACAAGAAAAATCCCATGTACATAAGTATCACAGGCTTTGCTCAATACTTTGGTGAAGCTCCTTTGGCACCAATTACAGCCTCAAGTCTTTCTGAGTATGATGCTACAAGCTTGGCACACCTATTTTTGTGCGGTTTCTCCCATTCTTCTTTACAGGACCTCTCAAGCTCCATCAGGTTGGATGAGGGGTGTCGGTGCACAGCCATTTTCAGATCTCCCCAGAGATGTTCAATCGGAGTTTAAGTCTGGGCTCTGGCTGCGCCACTCAAGGACATTCAGAGTTGTCCCGTAGCCACTCCTTTGTTATCTTGGCTGTGTGCTTAGGGTCATTGTCCTGTTGGGAGATGAACCTTCGCCCCAGTCTGAGGTCCAGAGCGCTCTGGAGCAGGTTTTCATTAAGGATGTCTCTGTACATTGCTGCATTCATCTTTCCCTCGATCCTGACTAGTCTCCCAGTTCCTGCCACTGAAAAACATCCCCACAGCATGATGCTGTCACCACCATGCTTCACTGTAGGCAGTGGCGTTGGGAGGGGGGCTGGAGCCCCAAGTAGGTCTCCAAAAAGTCCTGGGTCTCAGGCATGCACAATTCTGTTACCAGCCCCGAGCGCCGCCGCCGAGCGGGGACCGATCTGACCCCGAGCGTGGCCAAGTGACGTAGCAGGTCTCGCCTTCTGGAGCCTGCAGCGCCTATGATGGACGTCCCACTGGTCCAATGCCGGGACCGGGGAATGTGTGACATCCATCATAGGCGCTGCAGGCTCCAGAAGGTGGGAATTACAATGCGGCCGCCACGCCGCGTCCCTGTGAGAAGATCCCATTTGGCGCTCAGGCGGGCGGCTCTCCTCTCCTGTCCTGTGTCATGGCTCTGGCTCTGGCTCTGGCTGCCTGGAGTGCCTGCTGTCTACTACTCTACTGTGATGGGCGCGCCGCACACTACAGCTGAGCTGCAGGAGGAGGTCACGTCACCTGGAGTCTGGTCAGGTAGGTCAGTGCGTGTCAGTGTGGGTCAGTTTATGTCAAGTAGGTCAGTGTATATCAGGTAGGTCAGTGTATATCAGGTAGGTCAGTGGTGTCAGGTACGTCAGCGCGTCTCAGGTAGGTCAGTGTATGTCAGGGTGTGTCAGGTAGGTCAGTGTATGTCAGGTAGGTCAGTGGTGTCAGGTACGTCAGCGCGTCTCAGGTAGGTCAGTGTATGTCAGGGTGTGTCAGGTAGGTCAGTGTATGTCAGGTAGGTCAGTGCGTGTCAGGTAGGTCAGTGCGTGTCAGGTAGGTCAGTGTGTGTCAGGTAGGTCAGTGTGGGTCAGTGTATGTCAGGTAGGTCAGTGTGCGTCAGGTGGGTAACCCCCCCCCCCCCGGGCTCGGATTTCGGGCTAAAGCCCCTGGTCTTTTTGCCACCTAGCAACGCCCCTGACTGTAGGGATGGTATTGGTCAGCTGATGAGCAGTGCCTGGTTTCCTCCAGACATGACGTTTGCCATTCAGGCCAAAGAGTTCAATCTTTGTTTCATCAGACCAGAGAATTTTGTCTCCATGGTCTGAGAGTCCTTCAGGAGCCTTTTGGCAAACTCCAGGTGGGCTGTCATGTGCCTTTTACTGAGGATTGGCTTCTGTCTGGCCACTCTACCATACAGGCCTGATTGGTGGAGTGCTGCAGAGATGGTTGTTCTTCTGGAAGGTTCTTCTCTCTACAGAGAAATGCTGGATCTCTGTCAGAGTGACCATCGGGGTCTTGGTCACCTCCCTGACTAAGGCCCTTCTCAAATTGGTCAGTATGGCCGGGTGGCCCGCTCTAGGAAGAGTCCTGGTGGTTTCAAACTTCTTCTATTTATGGATGATGGAGGTCACTGTGCTCACTGGGACCTTCAATGGTGCAGAAATGTTTCTGTACCCTTCCCCAGATCTGTGCCTCCATACAATCCTGTCTTGGAGGTCTACAGACAATTCCTTGGACTTCATGGCTTGGTTTGTGCTCTGACATGCACTGTTAACTGTGGGACCTTATATAGACAGGTGTGTGTCTTTCCAAATCATGTCCGATCAATTGAATCTACCACAGGTGGACTCCACTCAAGTTGTAGAAACATCTCAAGGATGATCAGTGGAAACGGGAGGCACCTGAGCTCAATTTAGAGTGTCATGGCAAAGGCTGTGATACTTCTGTACATGAGATTTTTTTATTTTTTATTTTTAATAAATTTGCAAAAATGTAAAACAAACTTCTTTCGTGTTGTCATTATGGGTTATTGTTTGTAGAATTTTGAGGAAAATAATGAATTTAATCCATTTTGGAATAAGGCTGTAACATAACAAAATGTGGAATAAGTGAAGCGCTGTGAATACTTTCCGGATGCACTATGTGTGACCTTTTTTGCAACATGTCAACCGACTGCTGTGTTGTGTCATGCTACAATGCAGGTGCCCTAGTGCGTTGGGGTGTGGGCAGCACAGTGTACAAACGCATGTGATATTGGCGTGTTTATGTATGCAAATAAAAAAAAAAATTAATTAATTGAGAATTAATCATTTCGCAGCTAAATCAATTTCACCTAAACCGCTTTTCTGGCCCCGTGTGACATGTGAATGACGGACATTTCTTTGTTCTCTGCTCCTTAGGTCGCCTGAACGTGCTGCTCCGAGCCATTAATACCGGCGACATGCAGCTGTGGTCACTGAACGGGGACAATGGCAATAAATGGCAGCTCGCCAACATTCAAATCAATCCCACCAGACCCTTCCAGGTAAGAGCTATTAGAGAGGAGAACAATTTTCCAGGTACCAAATCCCATCATAAACCTGTTAATAATAATAGGATAAAAGTTGTAGATATTGGTGGCCCTTTGCTTGCTTTTAGCCAGCACAGTAATGGGGCACTATTTCTCCCACTGACACTAACGTAGAGACATAATTTCTTCCACTGACACCAATGATGGGGCACTATTCCTTCCAGTGACACCAACCATGGGGCACTATTCTTTCTACTGACACCATCAATGGGGTACTATTCCTCCCATTGACACCAAAATGGGCCACTGTTTCTACCACTGACACCAACAATGGGGCACTATTCCTTCCACTGACACCAGCAATGGGACACTGTTCCTTCCACTGACACCAGCAATGGGACACTGTTCCTTCCACTGACACCAATAATGGGGCACAATTCCTCCTCCTACTTGTATATACATATAATAATGTATTACAACACTACTAACCACAGGCACTATGTAATTTTCTTACTTCCACTGACAACCAAGCCTGAGACATTATTTTCTCTCACTCATGCTGGAGCATTCTCTACTCCCACCAGTCACTGACCGGCCCCCCCTAAAGTCTGAAGGACAGTAATCTGGCCCCTTTTTACTAAGGTTGGAGACCCCTGTAATAAAGCATTGTGTCCCCCAGGGGAAAAGTACATGTAGTATTCTCTATTCTGTCCCATCTTCCTACAAGCTGTACAAGGCTAGCTTTGTGGTCCAGTATGGCACCTTCCATGGCTGTCTGACAAAGCAGGTAGCAAGGAGACGTCTGTATTGATAGCTGGTGCTTATCTTCAGCTCTAAGCACTTTTCAAGACAAGGGGTGGCAGGAGTAATGCAAAGGCATTGGAGGCTGATAACACCTTCTGCATTCCTCTTGCTGTCATTTGTGTCTGGAAAGTGCAGCCTTGCTAATAGCTGCATTGTCAGACAATCAAGGGGGAATATATATCAAAACATGAAACCAGTAGATCTTATGATGGAATTCCCGGAGCAGATATCAGACAACCAATAATCTGCATGCATGGATATATGTCAAAAGAATGGCCACGCCCATGCGGCACCCATTCCTTGCTAGGCGGCACAATGAGACCCGCAGAGAATATTATTAAAGACCCAAATTTGTTCCTTGACAGAAGAATGGCGAGAAATATCTAAATTGTAAAAAGAGAAAATGTTCCCCCGTCATAACATCCAGCAAACTATAAACCATCCCCCGTCCTCTATTCAGGTGTTATTACCGCAGCGTGTAAAGCGAATCGCTGTTTGCGGCCTGGAAGACAATTCCGTGTAAATAACAATGTCCTGTCAGGGAGATGATCTTCTAAAGAGGAGGAGAATAAAATATCTAATATGTCTTGTATTCAAATATTTACTACGGAATCAATTGCAGTGAGAAGTGTAAGGAGCCGACATTCATCCCGGAGAACGCCAAGATAAATCCCAGAATACAAACCTCCTGATATCAGAGTCTCTCTTTGTCTATCTATCTATTCATCCGACTATCTCACATCTATCTAACCATCTATCTCATATCTATCTATCTATCTATCTATCTATCTATCTATCTATCTATCTATCTATCTATCTATCTATCTATCGCTCCCTTGTGTTTAGACAGGGTTGCTCTTAAATTCATTTGCCAAGTGATAGTTGCCTTGGCCAATTGCTAGGGGGTCAACTGACTTCGCCCTAATTCTGGAATTGCTGCACTACTCTCATCGCTAGGTGGCCGGGTACCTGGCGACATTAGATAAGACAAGGGCATTGCATGGACAGATTAGGAGTATAAGGGGTATCTCAGC
Organism: Lithobates septentrionalis; assembly: GCA_037952835.1. NCBI lineage: Eukaryota > Metazoa > Chordata > Amphibia > Anura > Ranidae > Lithobates > Lithobates septentrionalis. The sequence continues at coordinate 785,202 of JBBDGP010003723.1, read as the reverse complement.
CAATGGGCAGGGGTTTTCTTGAATCCCTTGGCCTGCTGGGAGAACCTATATATTTGGGTGGGGTCAGGTGATGGAGGTTCTGTGCCACCTGAATGGCCGTCTGGGTGGACGTGTATTGTGCTGCCCCGGCTGCTAGGCCAGAGACCTGAGGCCTATCCCGTGGACATCTGGCTGCTAGGCTGTCTGAGGGTCTATCCAGAAGCAAGAGAGCAGCGTAGGGTTGAGATTTCGGCTTGCAGTCCAACCAGAAGTGACGGTTCTGCCGGCTGGAGAACCTGTCATGGTCGGAGGCAGAGGGGAAGCTGTCGCCACTAAGGGACCATCCACCTTGTTACCAGGGACCACCGTGAGTAGCTGAAGCAAGTACCAGAGCAGTATTCTCACCAACCGGGGATGGTGAAGAATTGGGAAACTTCAGCAGGTGTCAAGCCAGGGACCCAGCCAGCGGAGGTGACACTTACAGAGCAGTCTTGTGTGCCAAGCCAGGGACAGAGCAGGCTAGTGGGGTGACGCTTGAGGAGTATCTGTGATTGCCAATCTAAGGACCCAGCAGGGACGCGGGGGTGACGCTTGAGGAAGATACTCAGTGTGATGACTGGAGAAGCTCAGGAGATCCAATGGCAGTGGATCAACGGGTCTAAGTGATAGACTGGGAGCTTAATTGAGTGAAGATCTAAAATGTAGATTGTGGAGGAAGTGAAAGAGTTCATTAGAACCTTTGTTAGAAACTGTTCAAGATTGCTGGCGCCCATGCATCTACCTTGCACTACACCCACCATACCTCGTAACCCACTCTACATAGAAGGATATCAGCTATCCCTAACTCTGGAGGTTCTCATTAGACCAAAGGGGACCCGGGACTTGGCTATATATCCAACTATCTGTTCTGATATTTTATAGATAGGCGACTGCTATCCTATTAATTACTGGTTCCAAATTAATAATACCTACTGCAGTAGGGGACAGACACAAAAGATACACTCCGCATCTTTCCAAAATAACTGTTCTGTTTTATTTGACGCAGGAAGGTTTTTATACACATGATTACGTAGGTATCACATTAGTATTACAATTTTACTTTTATGGTAACAAGGGGCGTAACATAGGCAGACTAATTCTAATCAGGACTCAAAAGAATGCAAACATGTAATGAAAACATTATTAGTGCCGTGTGCAATACATACAAAAAAGAATACAATTATATACACATTTCCTTCTATCTATTTATCTATCTATTTATCTATCTATCTATCTATCTATCTATCTATCTATCTATCTATCTATCTATCTATCTATCTATCTATCTATCTATCTATCTATCTATCTATTTATGGACCTTGCTTTGTGCACTGGTCCAAATCATTTGGTGGAGGGGGGATTATGGTGTGGGGGGTTGTTTTTCAGGGGTTGGGCTTGGCCCCTTAGTTCCAGTGGAGGAACTCTTAAGGCGTCAGCATACCAAAACATTTTGGACAATTTCATGCTCCCAACTTTGTGGGAACAGTTTGGGGATGGCCCCTTCCTGTTCCAACATGACTGCGCACCAGTGCACAAAGCAAGGTCCATAAAGACATGGATGAGCGAGTTTGGGGTGGAGGACCTTGACTGGCCTGCACAAAGTCCTGACCTCAACCCGAAAGAACACCTTTGGGATGAATTAGAGCAGAGACTGCGAGTCAGGCCTTCTTGTCCAACATCAGTGCCTGACCTCACCAATGCACTTCTGGAAGAATGGTCAAACGTTCCCATAGACGCAACCCTAAACCTTGTGGACGGCCTTCCCAGAAGAGTTGAAGCTGTTACAGCTGCAAAGGGTTGGGCCAACTCAATGTTGAACCCTACGGACTAAGACTGGGATGCCATTAAAGTTCATGTGCGGGTAAAGGCAGGTGTCCCAATACTTTTGACAATATAGTGTATCTATCTATATGTCTCTAAATGAGAATACAGATGAATTGTACATACAATGGGGTGGGAATTAGGGATGGGGATAATCTCAGCACAGAGGAATCAATAATATTAATATGCTTCAGAAGTTCAGCGACCTTTAATAAATCCATTTTAATCTTGTTTACGTTAGCAGTATATTTTCTCACCGCAATTACCAGTAATTGTTCTGAACCGTGTGGGAGGAGAGAACATATTATCGCCTCCATCCATCTCCACTACCTGATTTCTTCCCTGACAATAGAGATGTGTTATTGTTGATTAAAACATGAGAAATATGTCAAGTGAGAGTTAGAGCTGGAGGACTCTGCTCCTTCCTCTATAACTCTCCTCTCCTTAAATGCTCTGCTGGAGGACTCTGCTCCTTCCTCTATAACTCTCCTCTCCTTAAATGCTCTGCTGGAGGACTCTGCTCCTTCCTCTATAACTCCCCTCTCCTTAAATGCTCTGCTGGAGGACTCTGCTCCTTCCTCTATAACTCTCCTCTCCTTAAATGCTCTGCTGGAGGACTCTGCTCCTCCCTCTATATCTCTCCTCTCCTTAAATGCTCTGCTGGAAGACTCTGCTCCTTCCTCTATAACTCCCCTCTCCTTAAATGCTCTGCTGGAGGACTCTGCTCCTTCCTCTATAACTCCCCTCTCCTTAAATGCTCTGCTGGAGGACTCTGCTCCTTCCTCCATATCTCTCCTCTCTTGAGATACTCTGCACTGCTGGAGGAAATCAACCAAACAATGTTTTGCAATGGTAAAAATTGGTGTGTACAATGACAGAGTCTCGGCTAACCTTTTCTTGTCTCATCTCTCAGGTCATATTTGAATGTATTACCGGCAACGGGATAGAAGGTGACATGGCCATCGATGATGTCACTATAAAAAGAGGAGAGTGTCCGAAACGGTTAAGCTCGCCACAAAAACGTGAGTCCTTCCTCGGGTGATGTGACGGTTGACAAAGAGATCCATAGGAGGGAAATTGGGGGAGTTTACTGACAGAGCAATATCGAGTTGTGTTATCAGACGAGCGCACTCACCTCCTTTGTTCAATAATTGATGACCTTTCATTGGGTGGTACGGCATCGCGGCTTCCTGACAATAGACAGGTCCGGCCTCTGCAATTAAGAGATAAAGCTGTCACTGCTAACTGGGACAACTATAGTCCATGGACGCACCCGGCTGTAGGTGCAGAGCTCTCCAGGATCAGTCTGATCCTCACATAGTTGGAACACAAGCAAGTCAACACTCCATAATGCAAATCGCAATAAACTTTATTCACATAAAAGTCCACCAGACATGTCATTCCCCACCAGGCGTGGCTCTACCACTGATGCTTTTCACCCAATATGGGATTATCCATAGGGGACTAAGCCTACATTCAGTATTGGGTATGTAGCCCAAAACAATGAAAAGACTACTGCTCGAATGCCCCTCCAAACATGTATCAGTCAGATCATGCTAATTTATGTTTCTGGTTACAGTATGTATTGTTAGGGCAATATGATCAGGAGGGGGAAACCTCCTTTTCAAGTGTATAAAAGCCTGTATTCGTGTTCAAATAAAGAGTTTGAGCTTTGCAGCCAAACAAGTCCTGCCTAGTTCTTGGTTGTAATATACGGCTATAATATCTGATATCTATCTTCAGACTGGAGGAAGTGTTGTATGACGGAAGCACTCAAGCGGAGTGTGGGAGATTCCGTTACAGTAGGTATAGTCATTTTTAGCAGGGGTTCCCTGGGACCTGAACGTTATTTCAAGGGTTCCCTATGTTACCAAGGTTGAGAAAGGCTATACTAGACCCTTCAGGCCTGGTATAAGTGTCAAGAGGGACCCCACATAGATTAAAAACGGATTACCAGGCAATAAGTCAATGGGGCTGGGTGGTTGCTAAGGGCATGGCGGGTGAAGACACCCGCCACGTCCTTGGCAAGCATTGATGGCAAGAACGATGCTATCATATGTATATAGTAGCGAGAGAAAAACCTACCCCTGCCGAATGGGCCAAAAATTCTGGCAAGTGCCCAAACAAACAAAGTTCAATCCGTACCTTTGTTTGAACCAAACCGGGAGCTCATCCCTAGTGGCTACTCACATCTAGACCCTAAAATAGTATTATTCTCTTACGCTTTTGAGGGCTCTAATAAAATATGTCCTTGTCTTATGAAAAAGCCTTCAAATTTAATATGTCCTTGTCTTATGAAAAAGCCTTCAAATTTATCAAGTTTTTTTTCCAAAGAAATTTGGATTCAGTAAACTTTGCACTAAAAGTTGACCATGTAAAGCCCATGTACATCATTAGTAATAAGGAATATGCAGTTCAGTTTTGGCTGCCAGTTCATAAAAAGGATATCGGAGAACTGGAGAAAGTGCAGAGAAGAGCAACCAAACTGATAAGAGGCATGAAGGAGCTCAGCTATAAGGAAAGATTAGAGGAATTTAACTTTTTCTCTCTTGCGAAGAGGAGATTAAGGGTAGATATGAGCACCATGTATAAATACATAAGTGGTCCATATAGTGAACTTGGTGTTGAGTTATAAACTTTAAGGTCATCACAGAGGACAAGGGGGCACTCTTTACGTCTGGAGGGAAAGAGATTTAACAGCCAAATATGTAAAGGCTTCTTCACAGTAAGTTGGCCAGCTCAGTCGATTGTTTTTAAAAAGGCCTTGGATCCTTTCTAAATGCATAAAATATAACTGGATACTAATATTTATATGTAAAGTTGATCAAGGGAATATCCGATTGCCCCTTGGGGGAACATGGAGGAGTTTGATTCCACCCCCAGGAGCAAATTGCATCATGCTTTATTGGGGCTTTTTTTTCCTTCCTCTGGATCTACTGTGGGTATAGAATTGTGTATACAATTTCAATTTGTGTGTGTGTGTGGTTTTTTTTTTGTAGGTTGAAGTTGATGGACTTGTGTGTGTTTTTTTTTCAACCAGATTACCTATGTAACGTTTTTTTGCTGTGGGCATGTATTTAGTGACATTGCATCTATTTCTGGTGGTTCTAGGAAGCATCTAACTGAGGTTCTTCTTCTTGTATTGTAGCTGCAGCACCTCCTGGCAATCTGGCCTGCCACTCCCACTCAGGTTCTCTATACTGGCTCCTGACTTTCTTCTTATTCGTCCTACTGAGATGATACTCCGCTGCTCCTGTTGGATTCAGAACCAGGCCGTCCTATCTTTTGTACACTTTCCTCCTCGATCCTCCTCCACTGACACACCAAAGTGTCAAGATATTACCAAAGACCGGCAAGTGGGATGGCTTAAAGGAGCCAACGAGAGACTGAAGACTTCCTTTGAGAAGTTCAAACGCGTCTACAATACATCCAAGGGGAGAGAGAGAGAGAGAGAGAAGTCAGGGAAGGTATTGATACAAAGTAGTAAGTGACGACAACGTCAGGACAAGGTGGAAGCAGAGAGGAAAACCCGGACGTGATCTAACTATTGACTCAGAGATGCTAAGACTTGTCCACATGGGAGATGTGGACTTCAAAAGATAATAAATAAGGACAAGCAACATTTATAAAGAAACTATATTGAGATTATAAGCACAAATTTCTAACAAACTGTGGAGACCGTGGCTGGGAGAATGTTACTCTGCCTTGGGGGCAGAAACTTTGTTGGAACGTCCCGGCTGCTGTAGCCCCGATTTTCTAAGTAGATTCCTTTCGCGTGCTGCTCTGTTTCATCTATGCCCATGTACAACCACGCCATTTGCATGTGCTCCACTGCCCTTATGTACATCGCCATGTAACCAAGCGTCTTTAGCCATCCATTTTGAACCTGTTTACGCATTTCAGGGAGGGCGCACACAGACTGTCGCTCCCGGTGAAAGAAAAAGATTGTAGACTTCATCCCGAGTATGGTTAGAGCATAGCCAACGCTTTAGGTCTTCCCTGTGGGCACGTCAAGCGAACGTGGGAGTCATGGGTCACGCCCATCATCTTACAGACCGTCCAAAGATTGGAGAATGCAGTTTACGTAATTTAGGTACATATATAAATATATTTATTATAGAAGGATACTAAGTTGTAGAAATGGCTGCTTGAAAAAAACATTTAGCGTTCAATGATCTTCCTCCTTTCTGAAAAAAACAGGCATACCAGTGCCCCAACCTCAGACTCAACATTGCCTCCGTTCGTCTATCATTCTTCATTTCCGGTCTCATGACATTCGCTCTGTTCATACATACTTCATAGACCTCAGCAGGGGACTTCGCACAGCTCATGCAATCAGTACAATGACATTTAGGAAATTGTTACCAAATCTGAACGTTTTAAATAAACAGATATCTATTTCTAGTGGTTGTCATTGGTGTGGACTCATCAGAGAAGGTGTGAATGTGTTTGGGATGAACATGAGGTGAGTGGGGAGGGTTTCTGGAACAGCAAATGGAAGGGTTGATGGAATGTGATGAGAAAGGTCCTACTCTGGGCAATAGGCATCGTTCATTTATTGAACCTGTCCGCTCTTTTGAGCTCTCTAGACCCCTCTCTGGCCTAGTTATACTTTACCATGTGCTGTCTTTTTCCTGACCTCATGGCTTAGCTCCAACAAATGCCATCCGGCTTCCAAATGAGAGTTAAATGGCTGGCCACTGGCCATCATTGGATGGTGGAACAGTTGGCCAGGCTTAGTTGTAAAGTCATGGAATCCGGTCCCCTAGTCTCTCCAAATCCCAGACTCCCCATCCCCTAGTCACCTAATCCCCACAATCACCATCACCTAGTCACTCCAATCCCCACCCTCAGTCTCTCCAATCCCCTAACTCCCCATTCCCCAGACTACTCAATCCGAAACCCCAAGTCTCCCCAATTCCCACACTTCCCATCCCCACACTCCTCCTATTCCCTGCATTCCCCACCCCTCAGTCTCCCCAATGCCCACACCACTCCCTATCCCCCGGTCTCCCCAATCCCTACACTCCCCATCCTCCCCACTCCTCCCAATGCCCATACCACACTCTCCATACTCAGTCTCTCCAATCCTCTAACCACCCATCCCCCAGCCTACTCAATCCCCACCCTAAGTCTCCCCAGTGCCCAAACTCCCCATCCCTCGGTCTCCCCAATGCCCATACTTCCCATCCCCACACTCCCACCCCTCAGTCTCCCAAATCCCTACACTCCCCATCCCCACACTCCTCCCATTGCCCACACCACCCATCCCTTGATCCCCCTGTGCCCGCACTCCCTATCCCCCAGTCTCCCCAAAGCCCACAATTCCCATACCCACATTCCTCCCACTCACTACTCCATGAGATGAGTGGGGAGGGTTCTCCGAACAGCGAATGAAAAGGTTGATGGAATGTGATGAGAGAGGTCATAATGGGCAGTGGGCATTGTTCAATTAAATTGAACCTGTACGTCATTTGGAGCTCTCTATACCCCACTCCGGTCTAGTTTCATTTTAACATGTTCTGTCTTTTTCCGGACCTCATGCCTTAGTTCCAACAAATGCCATCCTGCTCCCCAATGAGAGTTAAATGGCTGGTCATCATTTATGGGGGAACAACAGTTGGACAGGCTTAGTTATAAAGTCATGAAATCAGATCCCACAGTCTCCCAATCCACACACTTACCACCCCCCAGTCTCCCCCAATCCCCACCCTCAGTCTCTCCAATCCCCACACTCCCCACTCCCTAGTCTCCCCAATGCCCAAACTCCCTATCCCCCAGTGCCCATACTTCCCATCCCCACACTCCCCCCAAGCCCCACACTCCCAAGTCCCCAGACTCCCCATCCTCCAGTCTCTTCAATTCCCAAACACCCACCCTCAGTCTCCAGCTCCCTGCCACCCCAGTCTCCCCAATCTCCCACATTTCCCATCCTAAGCCTCTCTAGTCCCCACACTTCCCATCCACAAGTCTCCCTAAAGCCCACACTCTCCACCACCCAGTCTCCTCAATGCCCACACTCCCCATCGCCCAGTTTATCCAGTGCCCACACTCCCCATCCTTCAGTCTCCCTAATGCCTACACTCCCAATCCCCCAATCTCCCTAATGCCTACACTTCCCATCCCCTAGTCTCCTAATCCCCAAACTCTCCACATTCAGTCTCTCCAATCCCCACACTGCCCACCCCATAGTCTCCCCAATGCCCACACTCCCTATCCCCCTGTCCCCCAGTGCCCATAATTCCCATCCTCACATTTCCTCCAGTTCCCACACTCCCCAGCCCCCAGACTCCCCATTCTCCAGTCTCTTCATTCCCAAACACCCCACCCTCAGTCTCAAGATCCCCACCACCCCAGTCTCCCCAATCTCCCACACTCTTCATCCCCAGTCTCTCTAGCCCCCACATTTCACATCCCCCAGTCTCCCTAATGCCCACACTCTCCATCACCTAGTCTGCTCAATGCCCACACTCCTCATCGCCAAGTTTTTCCAATGCCCACACATGAATCTCCAGTCTCCCCAATGCCCACACTCCCCATCCCCCAGTCTTCCTAATGCCCATAATCTCCATCATCCAGTCTCCCTAATGCTCACACTCCCCATCCACCAATCTCCATAATGCCCACACTTTCCATCCCCCAGTCTTCCTAATGCCTACACTCTCCATCGCCCAGTCTCCTCAATGCCCACACTCTCCATCACCCAGTCTCCTCAATGCCCACACTCCCCATCGCCAAGTTTTTCCAATGCCCACACACATGAATCTCCAGTCTCCCTAATGCCCACACTCCCCATCCCCCAGTCTCCCTAATGCCCATAATCTCCATCATCCAGTCTCCCTAATGCTCACACTCCCCATCCCCCAATCTCCCTAATGCCCACACTTCCCATCCCCCAGTCTCCCTAATGCCTACACTCTCCATAGCCCAGTCTCCTCAATGCCCATGCTCTCCATCACCCAGTTTCCCCAATGCCCACACTCCCATCCCCCAGTCTTCCTAGTGCCCACACTCTCCATCACCCAGTCTCCTCAATGCCCACAACTCCTATTGCCCAGTTTACCTAATACTCACACTCCTCATCCCCCAGTCTCCCTAGTGCCCACACTCTCCATCACCTCGTCGCCTCAATGCCCACACTCTCCCTCATCCAGTCTCCTTAATCCCCATACTCCCAATTGGCCAGTTTCCCCAATGCTCACACTTACCATCCCCTAGCCTCCCTAATACCTACACTCTCCATCACCCAGTCTCCTCAATCCCCAAACTCTTCATCCGCCAGTCTCCTAAATGTCCACACTTCCTATCCCGACACTCCTCCCAATGCCCATACTTCCCATCCCCGCACTTCTACCAACCCCCCAGTCTCCCTAGTGCCCAAACTCCCTATCCCTCAGTTTCCCCAATGCCCACACTCCCCATTCCCAAATTCCTCCCAATGCCCAAACTCACCATCTCCCAGTCTCCCCGATCCCCCACACTTCCCACCCCACAATCTACAATCTATTTAGAGAAAATGTGAAAAACTAGTTGCTTTACCTTCCTCATTCTTTGTAGGAATTCTTTTTCTCTATGAAGAAATAAAAACTCAGACTATTTTTTTTTTTTGTATCTCCCATATTGCATTTTTCAGCCTTTGAGTAAGCAGATCTTATCGAGATTCATTGTCTGCCCTGCTGGGTAAAGGCTGATGATTTTCTCCCATGCTTTATAACAGCAATTGCTTCATTGAAAAAGAAACATTTGTTACTGAAACTTCCACACGCCTTTCCCCGGTGACAGTATTTGAGCCCAGCGCCCCTGTGAACAATTCCACCACCACTCCTAACTGCTCCTCAAATCTTCACCTGTGAATCACCATATCATTGGACTTCCTTGTTAGAAAGCATTTCCAAGAGAACATGGAAGATAACATTTTTGGTATACATTTTACAAACTCTTTACAACTTTCCAGATTCCCAATAACTTTTTCCCCATCATATATAAGCAATGGCGTCTCTAGGGGGGCCAGGGGGGCCCTGACCCCCCCCCCCCCAACATTATGCTGTGCCCCACCATGTGCCCCCCCCCCCCACCCCCACCCCCCCAATAATTTTTTTTTTTTTTTACAAAATATCAATGTCGAAGAGGGAGAGAGTCCCCAGTCAGCTCCTGCAGGTGATTCCTCCCCCCTCCCTCTGCTTGCTGACCCTACATAATGCGAGCGCTCACACAACCACGGCCGCCCGATCTGCTCCTTCCCCTGCATCCTCATTGGCAGGGAGAAGAGCGAGTTGCAGGAAGGACTCCACCAGGACTCTCAGTTACTGAAAAAACAGACTGATTTCTCCCATCCCTAGGACAGGAGAACCAGCCTGTAAATTCCAAGAGATGCCAGACCAGAGCTGTCAATAGCAGGGGCAGGACAGCAAAAGGAGGCTGGGGAACCCCACAGTGACAGAACACCAGGGCCCGGAGGCAAGACAACCTTTGCAACCCTGATGGTTCTCCCACTGCTTTGGATCCTTATATTTTCTTGGTATGCTGGTGACATATATCTCTTGTTTTCTGCCACCCTGGGGGCCCCAATACAGTAGGAAGGGAGCTCACTGCAGAACATGTGAAAGGGCTGTAGTGGGGTCGTAGTAAAGGGCCCCAGGATATATATATATAGTTGCCCCCTACTTTTGTCCCTGTCCCCCCATGTGCCCCCCCTAAATATGAAAGCTGGAGACTGGAGGCTGGAGACTGTATATAAGCACATAGCATAATGGCCATTCAAGATAGGTGTAGACTCAATCTTTCTTCGCATGCTTGCATCATGGTTGAGGGCTCCTGAGAGGAGTACTGAGGCAGGGCGCCGTGATGTTCTTAGAAAGCTTTGTACAGCCCCCTGCCCCCCCCCCCCCCCCAACCAACCATCATCTACCTGCATTGCATAGAGAAGAATATTGCTTAGAAAGAGCAGAGACCCAGTGATGACATCACTGAATACAAGTAAGATATGTAATGAAATTTGAAAATTGTTATTGACAAAATCTCATTAGCTTATGATGTTCTGAATGTGGAGAGGGAGGAACCAGGCAAGGCAAACTTCAGCTTTAACCTATTCTGTAAGAGCACTGCCCAGGAAACTGCCAATACAGCATCCTATACATGATGAAAGATTGTTTCTATGGATTGTTGCTTTCCTCGTATAGTTTTGATACAGTATCTCACAAAACTGAGTACACCCCTCACATTTTAGTAAATATTTGATTCTATATTTTCATGTGACAACACTGAAGAAATGTCACTTTGCTGTACAAGTAGTGAGTGTACAGCTTGTATAACAGTGTAAATTGCTGTCCCCTCAAAATAACTCAACACACAGCCATTAATGTCTAAACCGCTGGCAACAAAAGTGAGTACACCCCTAAGTGAAAATGTCCAAATTGGGCCCAATTAGCCATTTTCCCTCCCCGGTGTCATGTGACTCGTTAGTGTTACAAGGTCTCAGGTGCGAATGGGAGCAGGTGTGTTAAATTTGGTGTTATCGCTCTCACTCTCTCATACTGGTCACTGGAAGTTCAACATGGCACCTCATGGCAAAGAGCTCTCTGAGGATCTGAAAAAAAGAATTGTTGCTCTACATATAGATGGCCTAAGCTATAAGAAGATTGCCAAGACCCTGAAACTGAGCTGCAGCATGGTGGCCAAGACCATACAGCGGTATAACAGGACAGGTTCCCCTCAGAACAGGCCTCGCCATGGTCAACCAAAGAAATTGAGTACACGTGCTCAGCATCATATCCAGAGGTTGTCTTTGGGAAATAGACATATGAGTGCTGCCAGCATTGCTGCAGCGATTAAAGGGGTGGGGGGTCAGCCTGTCAGGGCTCAGACTATACGCCGCACACTGCATCAAATTGGTCTGTATGGCTGTTGTCCCAGAAGGAAGCCTCTTCTAAAGATGATGCACAAGAAAGCCTGCTATTTGCTGAAGACAAGCAGACTAAGGATATGGATTATTGTAACCGTGTCCTGTGGTCTGATGAGACCAAGATAAACTTATTTGGTTCAGATGGTGTCAAGTGTGTGTGGGGGCAACCAGGTGAGGAGTACAAAGACAAGTGTGTCTTGTCTACAGTCAAGCATGGTGGTGGGAGTGTCATGGTCTGGGGCTGCATGAGTGCTGCCGGCACTGGGAAGCTACAGATCATTGAGGGAACCATGAATGCCAACATGTACTGTGACCTACTGAAGCAGAGCATGATCCCCTCCCTTCAGAGACTGGACCGCAGGGCAGTATTCCAACATGATAATGACCCCAAACACACCTCCAAGATAACCACTGCCTTGCTAAAGAATCTGAGGGTAAAGGTGATGGACTGGCCAAGCATGTCTCCAGACCTAAACCTTATTGGGCATCTGTGGGGCATCCTCAAACAGAAGGTGGAGAAGCGCAAGGTCTCTAACATCCACCAGCTCTGTGATGTCATCATGGAGGAGGGGAAGAGGACTCCAGTGGCAACCTGTGAAGCTCTGGTGACCTCCATGCCCAAGAGGGTTAAGGCAGTGCTGGGAAATAATGGTGGCCACACAAAATATTGACACTTTGGGCCCAAGTTGGACATTTTCACTTAGGGGTGTACTGACTTTTGTTGCCAGTGGTTTAGACATTAATGGCTGTGTGTTGAGTTATTTTGAGGGGACAGCAAATTTACACTGTTATACAAGCTGTACACTCACTACTTTGCATTGTAGCAAAGTGTCATTTCTTCAGTGTTGTCACTTGAAAAGATATAATAAAATATTTACAAAAATGTGAGGGGTGTACTCACTTTAGAGTGAGATACTGTATGTGTAAAATCCACAAAATAACCAAAAGGTCTAGAGCCTCCCCTCCCCGGCAAATGATGGAGGTCAGGCATCCACAGTAAAGATTCCTGTTAATACTCCATTATACAAAGACAGTGTAGACAATCATACTCTTCTATCATTTTGTTTACAATTTCTCTTTTATTCATTTTCAATTTTTAAACAAATATACACAAAGATTTATATATCACTTGTATTATTTAGACATTGTAATATCTCAATAAAACAGTATATTAAATATAATACTCCTTGGTCTGACTATAGTTTCCCTCTTATAGATTGGATTTATTAAGGTTTTCTCTTCTATCCTTTTGGTAACAGTTTGGTGAAGACCCTTTTCTGTCCCACCATGACAAATTCCTAAGACACCCTTCAAAATCTTGTGAAAATGGAGGATGGTATAGCCAAAAAGGAGACAAATTCATTTAAATGGCTATGAAGGAGGGGGGGGGGGCGACTCCATATTAATGAACATGAATTTTGAATGGGATGTCCGACAAGCTCATATAAGTGTGATGGTCAGGTGTCTACAACAGCGGTTCTCAACCACTGGGCAATGTCCAACTGCTGGACCATGGCCTCCCTTCTCCCAGGCATCCAGCCAGTTGCAGATCTCTTAACCTCCTATAGTACTTCATCCTTACTGAACACCTTTGGAATTGGAATGCCGATGGTGATCCGGGTCTTCTCATTCGCATTAGTACCTGACCTCAAAAATGGGCACAAATTCTCACAGACACCCTCCAAAATCTTGTGGAAAATCTTTCTAGAGAGTGAAGGAGGCATAGCTGCTAAACGGAGGACCAGCTCTATATTAATGGTCATGGGGGGGAGGGAGGAGCAACTCCATATTAATAGTCATAAGGGGAAGAAGTGGGCAACTCCATCTTAATGGTCATAGAGGGAAGAGGGACCAAATACATATAAATGGCTTTGAGCAGAAGAGGGGGTGGGTGCAACTCCAAATTAATGGTCATGGGGGGATGGGTGGTTAACTCCATGTTAATATCCATGGGGGAGGGGGGCAACTCCCAATTAATGGGCATAGGGGAGGAGGGACCAGGTACATATACAAGGCTGTGGGGTGGAGGGCATCTAAATATTAATGGTTATGGGGGGGGGGGGGGCAACTCCATATTAATGGTCACAGGAGGAGGGGTGGGCAACTCCATATTAATGATCATGGGGGAAGGGGGCAACTCCCAATTAATGGTCACAGGGGAAGGGGGACCAAGTGAATATTAATGGCTATGGGGGGGGGGGGCACCTCCATATTAATGGTCATGGGAGGGCAACTCCATATTAACAGTCACAGGGGGAGGGGTGGGCAACTCCATATAAATGGTCATGGGGGAGGGGGGCAACTCCATGTAATAGTCATAGAGGTAAGGGTGGAAGACTGGGAGGGCAACTCCATATTAATAGTCACAGGGGGAGGGGTGGGCAACTCCATATTATTGGTGAAGGGTGAGGGGGGGCAACTCCATATTAATGGTCACAGGGTGAGGGGCGGGTAACTCCCTATTAATGGTCATGGGGGGTGCAACACCATATTAAAGGTAATAGGAGAAGGGAGGCAAATCCCAATTACTAGTGATAGGAGGAGGAGGGACCAAGTACATATTAATGGCTATGGGGGGGGCACGTCCATATTAATGGTCATGGGAGGACAACTCCATATTAACAGTCACAGGGGGAGGGGTGGGAAACTCCATATTAATGGTCATGGGGTAGGGGGGCAACTCCATGTAATAGTCATAGTGTTAAGGGTGGAAGACTCCATATTAAGGATCATAGGAGAGTACCTCCATAGTAATAGTCACAGGGGGAGGGGTGGGCAACTCTATATTATTGGTCAAGGGTGAGGGGTGCAACTCCATATTAATGGTCACAGGGGAAGGGGTGGGCAACTCTATATTATTGGTCAAGGGTGAGGGGAGTAACTCCATATTAATGGTCACAGGGGAAGGGGCGGGTAACTCCCTATTAATGGTCATGGGGGGGGGGGACACCATATTAATGGTCATAGAGGGAAGGGGGCAACTCCATGTAATGGTCATAGAGGTAAGGGTGGAAACTCCATGTTAATGGTCATAGGGGAAGGGAGGCAAATCCCAATTACTGGTCATATGGGAAGGAGGGTCCAAGTACATATAAATGTCTATGGGGGGAGGGAGCAACTTCATATTAATGATCATGGAGGGGCAAATCCATATTAATGGACACAGGGGTAGGGGCGGGCAACTCCCTATTAATGGTCATGGGGGGGGGGCAACTCCATATTAATGGTCATAGGGGAAGAGGGACCAAGTACATATAAATGACTATGGGGGAGGGCTGGCAACTCCATATTGATGATCGTAGGGTGAGGGGCGGGCAACTCTATATTAATGGTCAAAGAGGGAGGGGTGGGCAACTCTATATTAATAGTCATGGGGGGGAGACAACCTTATAATAATGGTTATAAGGGGAAGGAGTAGGTAACTCGATGTTAAAGCTGACAGAAGGAAGGGTGGGAAACTCCATAAGGGGAGGCCGAGGGGGGTAACTCCCAATTAATGGTCATAGGGGGAGGAGGGACCAGGTACATATATATGTGTATTGGGGGGAGGGGGGCAAGTCCATATTGATGGTCATATGGGGAGGGGCGAGCAACTCCATGTTAATGGACATAGGGGGAAAGGTTGGCAACACTATAATAATAGCTATAAGGGGAGGGAGGGCAACTCTATATTAATGGTCATAGGAGGTGGGGGGATCTCCATAATAATGCCCCTGGGGGGAGGAGGGACTCCAAAATAATGGCCATGGTTTTGGAATAGGATGTGCAATAAGCGCGTATGGGTGTAATGGTCAGGTGTCCACCTACTTCTGGCCATATAGTGTATTTTAAATAGAGTTTAAAAGTAGATTTCAAAGAAGCAAAACCTCTCATTATGTATAAAATATGACTTTAATTTGCTAAAGCTGAGCTCCAGGTAAAAGGTAAAAGATCACCATTTAATCTAGAATATGAATTCAGACTGGGAGGGGAGACAGTCAGAGCCGAGTCAAAGTTCCAACATGCTAGTAGGTGGGCCGCGGAAAGAGTTGACCTTCTCAGTGTCCTATTCCAAGCTGGGGTTGCGGTGGAGAACAGGTCACAGACATGGTGGTGCCGAGAAGGGTCACGGGATCACAGGACTGTCTGGACGGAATTATAGAAGTTTTTGCAGTCAAAGGAGCTCATATCTAGACTTTGTATTTAACCACCTGGAGTTCAGCTTTCTGAATAATTTGGATTTGATAAAAGTTTCAGTCTTGATCTGAATAAAATTCTGATCCTGAGGGGAAGTAGTCACCTACGCACTACTCACAGCCCTGTCCGTAATCCCTCTGAACTGTAGGAAGCAGTAGAACCGGCTTGCCACAAAATAATCATTTTATAGGATTTCTGTCTACACTGAACTAGGCAGCAAATATGAGTACAGGAGGCTTCTGTGTGTGTATTTGGTGTCTGGCAACAACAGCAAAAACACATAAAATAAACCTCCTGAATGACTTCAAAGTGGACCTGTCAGTATATATATATATATATATATATATATATATATATATATATATATATATTTTTTTTTTTTTTTTTTTTTTTCAAAGGACCTAGCAGTAACTTGGCAAGTCTCCATGAATAACCCCTGACATGTCACAATATACAGCAACAGTATCAATTTTTGCAGAAAAGTTTCACCTTTTATCATTAGAAAGTCATCCTTGAGCTCCAGTCGTTGACTTTGCCTACTGGAAAATGTAATTTTACTGCGCTATCCTAATATATCAAATGAAAAAAAAACAGCTGCAACTATAATGTGAGACACACACACTAGACGAAACAAAAAGGAAAAAAGCTGCGCTGTATACTTGTTGTGATCAAAAAATAAAGTGACTTATAAGTGATTATTCTGGTAAAATGGAGACATGAAAACTCAGTGTAACCCAATATTGCATAAATTATAAACATAAACACAAGTGAAGTATACAAAAAATATTAGTAGGAAACAATGAAAGTTACAAGAGATCTCCAAATGTCCAATCCACTCCGATGGACTGTTAAAAAGAAGTTCCACGAGGTATAAGGTTCATAATGATAATTCAAGTCATGGTTCCTCAACTCTCTATTACGTAGTGACATGAAACCTCAACACCCAAGAAGATGTGATACGGTATGACAGGAAAGTTCCTCCACCAGTAATAATACTGCCACCTACCAGCTTTTTAGATCTCTTGTTTAAGGAGATCACAAATGCCTGTGGCTTTATCCCCAGCCCCGGGTCTCTGTGCTTGGATAGCTAGATATTCCCAGACTCTCTGCTCAGGGTATCCTCAGTGCAACTGGTATTCGCTCATTCCTCATGTAAGGATATAAAGGCTTCCATAGTGTAATTTTTTTAAAAGCATTTATTAATAAAAATAGACAGTATTACACTTACAATGTAGCTGTGGATATAAAGCGTTTCTTATAAAAGTCGAGCTGGCCGGCTCTCAATAGCTGTCTGTTGATTCCGGGACTAGCGCGTTATGTGGTGACGTCAGCACGCCGCTCCTCCCTACGCCGTTTCGTCACAGATGACGTCTTCCAGGGGCACTATATTACACTATGGAAGCCTTTATATCCTTTAAAAAGAAAACACATTTCTCTCTCAGTTTAGACCAATATGTATTCTGCTAAATATTTTTGGTTCAAAAAGTTATAGCGCCTACAAACTATGGAATAGATTTATGGAATTTGTATTATTATTTTAATTTTTTTTACTAGTAATGGCGGCGATCTGGCTGCAGCAGGAGGCAGTTTGTTGGCGAATGGCTGGAGAGCGGTACAATAATGAGTATCTGCAGGCAACTGTGAAGCATGGTGGACGTTCCTTGCAAGTTTGAGGCTGCATTTCTGCAAATGGAGTTGGAGATTTAATCAGGATCAATGGTGTCCTCAATGCTGAGAAATACAGGCCTATACTTATCCATAATGCCATACCTATCAGGGAGGTGTGTGATTGGCCCAAAATTTACTCTGCAGCAGAACGTGTGACACAGGATGCTCAGGGTGCTCTGGAGTCACAGGGGCCAGGGAGTGACACAGGATGCCCAGGGTGCAGAGGAGTCTCAGGGTCAGGGAGTGACACAGAATACCCAGTGTGCTCTGAATTCACAGCGGTCAGGGAGTGACACATGATGCCCAGGGTGCAGTGGAATCTAGGGGGTCAGGAAATGACCACAGCATGCCCAGGGTGCTCTATAGTTACAGGGCTCAGGGAGTGACACACGGTGCTCTGGAGTCACGGGTCAGGGAGTGACACAGGATGCCCAGGGTACTCTAGAGTCACAGAGGTCATGGGGTGATACTGGGTGCTCAGAGTGCTCTGGAGTTACAGAGGTCATGGGGTGACACTGGGTGCTCAGAGTGCTCTGGAGTCACAGAGGTCATGGGGTGATACTGGGTGCTCAGGGTGAAATATCACACCTGGCTGCCTGCGTTTGCGGATAATGCATGTGTGCAGCCTTCAGTTTGCTGGATGCTCTTTGAACAGTTGAAAAAAATCTACGATCCCCATTGAAGGGAGTGACATAGGATGCTCAGGGTGCTCTGGAGTAACAGGGGTCATGGGGTGACACTGGATGCTCAGGGTGCTCTGGAGTCACAGGGGTCATGGGGTGACACTGCATGTTCGAGGTGCTCTGGAGTCACAGAGGTCATGGGGTGACACTGGGTGCTCAGGGTGCTCTGCAGTCACAGGGGTAAGGGAGTGACAAAGGATGCTCAGGGTGCTCTGGAGTCACAGAGGTCATGGGGTGACACAGGACACTCAGGGTGCTCTGGAGTCACAGGGGTCATGGGGTGACACTGCATGTTTGGGGTGCTCTGGAGTCACAGGGGTCAGGGAGTTACACTGGGTGTTCAGAGTGCTCTGGAGTCACAGAGGTCATGGGGTGACACAGGACACTCAGGGTGCTCTGGAGTTACAGGGGTCATGGGGTGACACTGCATGTTTAGGGTGCTCTGGAGTCACATGGGTCAGGGAATTACACTGGGTGCTCAGAGTGCTCTGTAGTCACAGAGGTCTTGGGGTGACACTGGATGCTCAGGGTGCTCTGGAGTCACAGAGGTCAGGGAGTGACATAGGATGCTCAGGGTGCTCTGGGGTCACAGAGGTCAGGGAGTGACACTGGGTGCTCAGGGTGAAATATCACACCTGGCTGCCTGCGTTTGCGGATAATGCATGTGTGCAGCCTTCAGTTTGCTGGATGCTCTTTGAACAGTTGAAAAAAATCTACGATCCCCATTGAAGGGAGTGACATAGGATGCTCAGGGTGCTCTGGAGTCACAGGGGTCATGGGGTGACACTGGATGCTCAGGGTGCTCTGGAGTCACAGGGGTCATGGGGTGACACTGCATGTTCGAGGTGCTCTGGAGTCACAGAGGTCATGGGGTGACACTGGGTGCTCAGGGTGCTCTGCAGTCACAGGGGTAAGGGAGTGACAAAGGATGCTCAGGGTGCTCTGGAGTCACAGAGGTCATGGGGTGACACAGGACACTCAGGGTGCTCTGGAGTCACAGGGGTCATGGGGTGACACTGCATGTTTGGGGTGCTATGGAGTCACAGGGGTCAGGGAGTTACACTGGGTGTTCAGAGTGCTCTGGAGTGACAGAGGTCATGGGGTGACACAGGACACTCAGGGTGCTCTGGAGTTACAGGGGTCATGGGGTGACACTGCATGTTTGGGGTGCTCTGGAGTCACATGGGTCAGGGAATTACACTGGGTGCTCAGAGTGCTCTGTAGTCACAGAGGTCTTGGGGTGACACTGGATGCTCAGGGTGCTCTGGAGTCACAGAGGTCAGGGAGTGACATAGGATGCTCAGGGTGCTCTGGGGTCACAGTGGTCAGGGAGTGACACTGGATGCTCAGGGTGCTCTGGAGTCACAGGGATCATAGGGTGATACTGCATGTTCAGAGTGCTCTGGAGTCACAGCGGTCAGGGAGTTACACTGGGTGCTTAGAGTGCTCTGGAGTCACAGAGGTCATGGGGTGACACTGGATGCTCAGGGTGCTCTTGAGTCACAGGGATCATGGGGTGACACTGGGTGCTCAGGGTGCTCTGGAGTCACAGAGGTCAGGGAGTGACATAGGATGCTCAGGGGGTGCTCTGGGGTCACAGAGGTCAGGGAGTGACACAGGGATCATGGGGTGACACTGGGTGCTCAGGGTGCTCTGGAGTCACAGAGGTCAGGGAGTGGCATAGGATGCTTAGGGTGATCTGGGGTCACAGAGGTCAGGGAGTAACACTGGATGCTCAGGGTGCTCTTGGAGTCACAGGGGTCATAGGGTGACACTGCGTGTTCAGAGTGTTCTGGAGTCACAGAGGTCATGGGGTGACACTGGATGCTCAGGGTGCTCTTGAGTCACAGGGATCATGGGGTGACACTGGATGCTCGGGGTGCACTGGATTCACAGGGGTCATTGGGTGACACTGGGTGTTCGGGGTGCTCTGGAGTCACAGGGGTCATGGGGTGACACTGAGTATTCGGGGGGGGATATTACACCTGGCTGCCTGCGTTGGATGATGCATGTGTGCAGCCTTCAGTTTGCTGGATGTTCTTTGAACGCTTGAAAAAATCTACAAACCCCATTGAAGTCGATAGGAGCCGGATATTGCTATTTGCAGTGGTTGCCCCTTTAGAAAAGTAATATCACTACTAAATGAATGACTTCAAGGTTGGGGCAGGGGAGCAAATTGGCCAGATCTGGTCTTTTAGTTCCTGTGAACAGTCTGAGATTAGATGGAACGCATGGTCACCCTGAACCTGAAGCTCATCCCTTTTTTCGATCTATTTTGCCTTGTGTTTGATACAAAGCATTTAGCACTGGCAAATGTTTTTTTTTCCCCCATTATTACCCCGTGAGACAGTGAGCTGAGAGACTATTAAGTTGTGTGATTTTTACTTTCACCGTAAAGCAGCGTGAAGTCAATGATACATAGGCACTTTACCGCGATTTGCGGGTCACGCTCTGATCACTGTTAGTAATGTTGTTAAAAAGTATAACAGCAAACAGCGCCGCTCTTTAATTCCGAAATGTTTCTCACAGGAAAGGCGGTTATAAAGCACGCCGCGGCGGAGGCTGTAAAATAAATGAAGGAGAAGCATTTTGGTAAATAATAGCAAAATAACTTTGATGTAGAGGTCCTAATATCTGTCTACAAAGAGGAGAGCGCTCAGAGAATGTCCCGCATGGACCCATAAAATGCCAAGACTGGGAAATATTTTTAATGATAAAAACGGACAAACTGAAAATTCCAAAAATTACCGACGATAATGTCAGTTAAATGTTCATTTTTTTTATTAAAAGATCTTCACTGAAGCCATCGAGATTTCACCCAAAAGAGCCTTTTTGGTCCTCATAGTGCAATCCTGACATTTTTTTTTACATTATGTTTTAAATTATATATTTTTGAGCACTCTCATGCCATCCCAAGGAAGACCTGTACTAATGATTGGCATCATATACTGTATTACCAAAAGTATTGGGACGCCTGCCTTTACACGCACATGAACTTTCATGGCATCCCAGTCTTAGTCCGTTGGGTTCAATATGGAGTTGGCTCCGCCCTTTGCAGCTATAACAGCTTCAACTCTTCTGGGAAGGCCGTCCACAAGGTTTAGGAGTGTGTCTATGGGGATTTTTGACCATTCTTCCAGAATCGCACTTGTGAGGTCAGGCACTGATGTTGGATGAGAAGGCCTGGCTCTAATTAATCCCAAAGGTGTTCTATCAGGTTGAGGTCAGGACTCTGCACAGGCCAGTCAAGTTCCTGCACCCCAAACTCGCTCATCCATGTCTTTATGGACCTTGCTTTGTGCAATGGTGCTAGGGTTGCCACCTTTTCTAAAAGCCAAACCTGAACACTTTAGCGCACGCAACAATTTTTTTTTTAGTGTGCAAAACAAATAAAAAACAAAGGTGGCAACTATAGGTATCCCCATCAGAGTTCACCTTATATCTAGTGTCCCCATCAGTGTCCCCCTTACATCAGGTGCCCCCATCAAAGTCCCCCTTACATCAGGTGCCCCCATCAGAGTCCCCCTTACATCAGGTTGTATACAAAAATATATGACTCAGAGGGTTGGGTGTGTCATTGCCATCATCCCTCAAAACTTTAAGAAAAACAAAATCTACCTCGGTGTGGGATTTTTAAGGCAATGTATTGATGAAAAAAAATTATATATTATATTAAAAGTAATTTTTATTGATACAAAAAAAGAGAATAGAATACAAGTGAACATACAAAATAAATGTTTTAGAGTGTCGTATGATTAAAAGAGAACATCAAATGACATGAAAATTAAGTGATGCATCCTACTGCTAAGTACAAACACCACCCCAGTTGATACGATGGCGTCCAATAGCAGATTTCCAACGCGTTTCAACTTTTAATTGTCATAGCAAAGTCTTCCTCAGGGAAGGATTGCATCACATTCTAAAATTTCAAAAAATAACAATAACAACATAGTTACTAGTTATATATATATACACATATATCGCCTATATTTAGAAAAAACGCATATCAACTGAAGAAAAACAAATGCGACTTACATTTGGCATGTAGTTGCATAAAGATGCTTTTTCAGTGCTGACAGGGGCCCTAATCACCAAATGCCTGTACCGCTCAATATCCTCTACGGGGCAGCCCGGTAGGGGATATGGGCGTAACTACAAGATGGGCGTTTGCAAAGGTCTAAGACAAATCTCCTACTCATTGGTGGGCATTTGCATCAATTTAAGAATAGTCTCCTATTTATTGGTGAAGCCTTGGGGGGGGGGGGGGGGATGGCGCGGCCTCTATTGGCCAACGCCAATTGCAGAAAGTGTCCTTATATGGGAAGCTAGAGCGTCTCATAGCTTCATGTTGTCTTGGTAATGAAAGCCTCCCTTTTCCCCTCCCCTCCCGGCCGCAGTATGAAGCCCTCCTCCTTCTGTGTGTCCTATGGGGTGTGTGGGCGCGGCGGCAGGGAGGGAGGGGAGTATCCTTACATCAGGTGCCCCCATCAAAGTCCCATCAAAGTCCCCCTTACATCAGGTGCCCCCATCAAAGTCCCCCTTATATCTGGTGTCCCCATCAGAGTCCCTCTTACATCAGGTGCCCCATCAGAGTCCCCCTTACATCAGGTGCCCCCATCAGAGTCCCCCTTACATCAGGTGCCCCCATCAGAGTCCCCCTTATATCAGGTGCCCCATCAGAGTCCCCCTTATATCAGGTGTCCCCATCAGAGTCCCTCTTACATCAGGTGCCCCATCAGAGTCCCCCTTACATCAGGTGCCCCCATCAGAGTCCCCCTTACATCAGGTGCCCCCATCAGAGTCCCTCTTACATCAGGTGCCCCATCAGAGTCCCCCTTACATCAGGTGCCCCATCAGAGTCCCCCTTACATCAGGTGCCCCCATCAGAGTCCCCCTTACATCAGGTGCCCCCATCAGAGTCCCCCTTATATCAGGTGCCCCGATCAGAGTCCACCTTATATCAGGTGTCCCCATCAGAGTCCCCTTACATCATGTGCCCCCATCAGAGTCCCCCTTACATCATGTGCCCTCATCAGAGTCCCCCTTACATCAGGTGCCCCCATAAGAGTCCCCCTTACATCAGGTGCCCCCATCAGAGTCCACCTTATATCAGGTGCCCCACTCTGAGTTTCCCCACACATTACAGTCCCCTGTTACATCAGGTACCCCCAGGTGTCCCCCCACGCATCAAAGTTGTCCCCCCTCCCCTTTCCCCTGTACTCACAGATCAATAACTGAAAACAATGCAGCTCCCCCTTCCTATCTCCATTCTTCAGTCCCCTGCAGTGCCATGCTGACACTGAGCTGTGCCGGCTCTCTATTACCCCCTGCCGGCTGGAGGTTGAAGAACACCCCAAATCCTCGCTCCAGCTATCTTAGGGAGCCACAGTCTGGTCTAAATAATGTGTCCAGCTTTTAAGGCAGACTGAAAACCAGACACATGATTCAAAACCCGGACTGTCCGGGTGAAACCCGGACAGGTGGCAACCCTAACTGGTGCGCAGTCGTGTTGGAACAGGAAGGGGCCATCCCCAAACTGTTCCCAAAAAAGTTGGGAGCATGAAATTGTCCAAAATATCTTGGTATTCTGACGCCTTAAGAGTTCCCTTCACTGGAACTAAGGGGCCAAGCCCAACCCCTGAAAAACAAGCCGACACCCAAATGACTTGGGTTAGTGCAAAAAAAAGCAATATGAAGAATCAAAATCAATTTTTTTTTATATATTTTGCCCAATATGTATTCTGCTACATGTTTTTGATAAAAAAAAATCCCAATAAGTGTATATTGATTGGTTTGCGTGAAAGTTATAGCTTCTCCAAACTAAATAATATATACTGGAATTTTTTTTTTATATATATACTACTAATGGCAGGAATCAACAACTTTTAGCGCACCTATAGTGCGGCGGCCAATCTGACACTGTCAGAAACCATGAAATCAGACCGAGACAGAAGTACAGTTAAATCACACTTGTTTAATAATAAAAGTAAAAAGAACAAACGTAGTCAAAACATAGCCAGAGTTCGGTAACCGGAACGGATAGTCAGCCAAGCCAGAAAGTAAGGGATCAATGTAGTGGAACAGCAAGCAGGATCTGGAGCCAGAAGGGATGTCAGCCAAGTAAGTCTTTAAACAGGACCGCAGGAGAAAGTCTCTGTGATGTTGACCAAGGCGAAGGCAGAGATACTCTGGGCTGGACGGCTTAAGTAGGCAGGACTGACGAGCAGGATATCATCAACAGCTGAGTAACTGTGGAGAGAGATGGGAGCTGGCAATTAGCCGACAGCTGAGCGGCCAGCTCAGAGAAGGAAGGGCTGAGCCCAGCCCTGACAGACACTAAGTGATGCTGGGGGGGGGGGGGAACTGACTAACTGCAACTAACATCACCAGTGACACTGATACAGTGATCTGTGATAACACTGTCACTGTACTAATGACACTGGCTGGGAAGGGGTTAACATCTAGGGGAATCAAGGGGTTAAACATGTGCCTTACTATGTGTAATGTGTACTGATTGCACTAACGGATCTCTAAGTTTCTCAGCTCTGTTTTGCAGGGATGAAAAGTACAGAGATCTTTCCCTCTGTACAGAGCTCTGAGCTGAACGCCAACAAAGAGCTCTGGGCTGCAAATGTACACAGCCAATCAGCATGTCCAGGCCGTGAATTGTTGGCCAGGACTGCAGGTGGGGGGGGGGGGGTATGCGCTAATGCACGCACCCCAAACCCTGAAGTAGGCAGCAACATACGGGTACATTTCTTTGCCTACAGCAGCCATAGCTGGGTCATAGTAAACTGTGTTTACTATGCTTCTGTTTATGAATGAACGGGAAGCCTCTGTACAGAGCTATTCCTGTTCATTCATTCTGTGCAGCTGAGGCTGAAGAGGAAAGGAGTGACGAATCCTCAAAAGTGAGACATCAGCGGCCTGTTTAGACCCCTGATATTTCACCAAAGGCCTCCAATGGGGGTCCTAAAAAATATGTAAAGAATAATAAAAAAGTAAAATATTTAAAAAAATAAAATAAAATGGTAAAAAATCATTAAAAAATAAAACCACCAAAATAAAGAAACACCAGTGGCAGAACTACCAGGGTCGCAAAGGTCGCACTTATTTATTTATTATTATTTTATTTTAGGTACCTATATAGCACCGTCAATTTACGCAGCGCTTAACATATACATTGTACATTCACATCAGTCCCTACCCTCAAGGAGCTTACAATCTAAGGTCCCTAACTCACATTCATACATACTAGGGACAATTTAGACAGGATCCAATTAACCTACCAGCATGTCTTTGGAGTGTCGGAGGAAACCCACGCAGGCACAGGGAGAACATGCAAACTCCAGGCAGGTAGTGTCGTGGTTGGGATTCGAACCAGCACATCAACTGTATCAACTGTGACCATGTTTTGGATACATGCCTTTTAAAATATCCTTCTAAATAAATGACATTTTATAATATATGATTTTCTTTTTGTTCGCCCATAAAGTCCCACTGTACCGGGGGGGGGGGGGGGGGTACTTGTGTCCCTTTTTAATGGACCCCATACAACAAATCATAAAGGGATGCTGGCAACACTGTACTAGAGACTGTTTTATTTCTCTTTGTGGTTCTCCATTTATATTTTGTATTATTTAGTTCTGTTCCATTTGTTTAGATGTAACATTTGTTATTTTGGATAATTCGTAACTTCAGATAAATTATTTTTTGTTACATTCACTAACAGCCAAATTTAAAAGGAAATTTTCGAATTTCCCGAATTCAGAATTTTCGAATTTCCTGAACTTTTCAAATTTTCGAATTTCCAGAATTTTTCAAATTTTTGAATTTCTGCATTTTCGAATTTCCAAATTTTTGAATTTCCGAATTCCCGAATTTTCGAATTTCTTGAATTTTTTTAATTTTCGCATTTCCGCATTTTAGAATTTTTGAATGAATTTTAGAATTTCCGCATTTTCGAATTTCAGAAAAAAACAAAAACGAGCGAATTTTTCGGCAGTGCGTCCATCGGATCGCCAGACAGGGAAGCGTCATTCGTCACTCCAGAGAACTCATCTCCACTGTTCTAGAGTCCAGTGGTGCTTTTACACCACGGCATCCGACGCTTTGCATTGCACTTGATGATGTAATGCAGCTGCTTGGCCATGGAAAACCATTTCCATGAAGTTCTTCTTCTCTCAGTTTTTCTCCATCATTAATTTAATGTGACGGCATGGAAGGGTCAAACATGGACGCTATGCAGGTGACTGACCTCCTCCTTATCAACTGATGATGCCATTGGTCATTAGGACGCCGGCAGCTAGAAGGTTGTTCAGCACCCTGGCTGAAAAATGCTGGTCTAAATCCAATTTTTATCACATAATTTAACCACTTGCTGCCCGCCCACGGCCAAATGACGGCGGGGCGGTGCGGCTCTCATTCTGGGTGGACGTCATATGGTGGCCTCCCAGAACGACCACTATCGCGTGCCCCCCGTGTTGCTAGGACAGGGCACGACCCCGATCTGTGTAAAGAGCCATGGCCACAGCTCTTTAACCATGTGATCGCCTGTGTCCAATCACAGCCGGTCACATGTAAACACAGAGATGCCGGTAATCTGCGCTCCTCGCCTTACACTGACAGAGTGTGAGGAGAGGAGAGCCGATCAGCAGCATCTCCTCACAGAGGACATCTAGGGATGTAATCAGGGCACTGATCATCAGTGCCCTGATTACAATTAAGTGCCCACCAGTGCCAGCAATGATTGCCCACCACTGCCAGCAATCAGTGCCAACCAGTGCCCATAGTTGCCACCAATCTGTGCCCACAAGTGCCAGTAATCAGTGCCCACACATGCCAACAATCAGTGCCCACAAGTGCCAACAATCAGTGCCCACAAGTGCCAGCAATCAGTGGCCATTAGTGATGCCAGTCAGTGCTGGCTATCAGTGCTGCCCATCAATGCCCATCAGTGCTGCCCATCAATGCCACCCATCAATGCCCATCAGTGCCCATCAGTGCCGGCAATCCGTGCCACCTATCTGTGCCCACCAGTGCCACCTATCTATGCCCACTAGAGCTGCCTATCTATGGCCACCAGTGCTGTCTATCTATGCCCACCAGTGCCACCCATCAGTGCCACCTAATCAGTGCCCATTAGTGAAGGAGAAAAATTACTTATTTACAAAATTTACTGACAGAATTCAAAATTTTTGGTCTTTTTTTTTAGGAAAAAATAAAAGACCCAGGAGTGATTAAATACCACCAAAAGAAAGCTCTATTTGTGTGAAGAAAATGATAAAAATTTCACATGGTTACCGTGTGGCATGACCGCGCAATTGTCATTCAAAGTGTGACAGCGCTGAAAGCTGAAAAATGGCCTGGGCAGGAAGGGGGTGTAAGTGCCCGGGTATTGAGGTGGTTAAACAACCGTATCTATTTTTTTTCTATTATTTTTTTTTTTTAGCGAAGCAGTTAGATGTAGCCTGGTACACGTGTGATCAGGTACCTGGGTCTCACAAAAATTAATTATTATATTATATTCATATAACAGTTTTTAAAACTTTTCAATTGAATAAAAAAAATAAATAAAAATAAAGGCTAGGATGTCTAATGTACCGCCCCCCCCCCCCCCCCCCCCATCCCTTATACACACGCTATTAAAAAAAATAGCAGGGAGCGGGTCCATGACAGCCTGGGCTCCGAGGATGGATGGGTGTGATGATGATGATGATTCTGCTCCATAGACTGGTGACACCTAGTGGTGGAATGGAATTACTGCAGGGGACAGCTCAGGATTGAAGGTGAGTGTTGAAGCAAAAAAGTTGCTTTCTACTTTTGTTGGTCTACTAATTTTTTTTTTGTGGTTCTACTTAAAAAAAAGAAATGTTTTAGCCCTGAAAGTGAAAAAAAAGAAAAGAAAACATATATAAAGAAAGCATATACCCCCCCCCCCCCCCCCACCATTATGCATTTACTTTAAGATGGGCGGCTGCAATAATAAGACGAAAACATGTACACTCAGAAAAAACAGGAATGTTTTTGTATATGGAGATATTAAAAATGACGCTTCTATTGTTCCTGACAGCGCCGTTTCAATCATCCGTCTGAGCTGTGAGCCGCCGTTACTCGGGGGGATCGCAGCCCAGCGACTTGTAACAACAGAGATATAATATTCCCCCTCATTAAGCCTTAATTAACCAAATTCCCAGACTGTAATTACCCAGAACCCTCCGTGTCTCTGGATGGGTGATCACAGCCGCAGGTTAATGAGAATATCACAGAGAGGCACCTGGAGGTGTGGGGGGGGGGGGGGGGTGGTGCGCCTGCCATGCTCCGAATCCAGCAGAAGACTCGGATGATAACCAGCTGCAGGTTGATGTTCCCAGATACAGAGGGTCCGTCCTGCTGATCGCAGGCTAAGAATGGCATCACCACACACACACCGTGCGACTTCTGCCCTGATACCGCGGCTAATGCACACTTAGGGGTATATTTATATATAGAAAAAAAATCCTAAAGCATAGCATCCCATGAAAGTGCATGTACGTTCCTTCTCTGCAAAAGGGGCGTAAACAAATTTTATTACGCAGGGGCGAAAATAGAACCTTCAGGGCCCAGGTGCAAGGAACCATAAAGGGCCCTCCTGACATCCAGCCAGGGCCCTTCCTTTACTCCCGTCCCAGGGCCCTTTATGACGGTCTTGCAGCAGGACCCTTTCCTGCCATCTTGGGCCCCCCACGGTGCAGGGGTGGATCCAGGGGGGGCAATGTGGCAATTGTCCCCCTCCCCCCAGACATGAAATGCGGGTGAGAGAGTGGGCGGCTCCGTGGGCGCATGAGAGATTGGGCGGGCTGGGCAGCTGAGCGGCTCGGCGGGCGGATGAGAGATCGGGCGGGCCAGGCAGCTGAGCGGCTCAGCGGGCAGGTGAGAGAGCAGGCAGGCCAGGCAGCTGGGCGGCTCAGTGGGTGAGAGGGCGACTGGCCAATCAGCGAGCCCGCAGACAAAGGAGCAGAGAGATGATGTCATCTCTCAACGCCCACCCTGCAGTTCCACCCTCACTGTGCAGGCAGCCGCGGGCAGCAGAGAGATTACATTATCTCTCTGCTGCCTGACTCCGGGACACAGCAAAAGAAAATCCCCACCTTAGCAGCAAGTGACAAGTGACAATCGGCAACTTGTGGCAGGTGGGGTGAAAGTGACAATCCGCATCTGGTGGCAGGCCACGGTGGCAAGTGACACGATCAGGGCTCCCACTGATTCTGCATTATGGAGAGTTGAACTATTTCATTTTTTATAACAATGTAATAATAGAAATAATGCGCTTCAATCATCCTGACACCATAACAACCATGGTGCCGTGATGATTGAAGCGCCAGCCATTTCCCCGATAAATTGCCTGCAAAAAAACGTATTTTGTGGCAGTGCCCCTCCCGAGACTAGACTCTGGATCCGCCCCTGCCACAGTGGCGGAACACCAGGGCCTGGATGCAAGTACGACCTTTGCAACCCTGGTAGTTTCGCCACTGTTGCCACTAGTTTTTTTTCTTTTTTTATTATTATTTTTTACCATTTTATTTATTATTATATTTTTTTTTAGGAGCCCCGCTGGGGGGGCTTTGGTGAGATATCAGGGGGTCTAAACAGACCTCCGGTGTCTCACCTTTGAGACAGAGAAAGGAGATTGAGGACGTGGCCCTCCATCTCAATATCTGCAGCCTCAGCTGCACAGAATGAATGAACAGGAATAGCTCTGTACAGAGCTGCCCGTTCATTCACAAACTGAAGCATAGTAAACACAGCTTATGGATAGACACAGGAGCGATCGGTACTGATCACTCACTGTGTCCATGCAGAAAATGATATATTTACTGGCCCCTTCCCCCCGCTCTCCATCCTGACAGATCTCTCCCCCCCCCTGCAGCAGCTGGCAGGAGAGTGGAAGCTGGCAGAGCTGCAGGGGGGACAGGGGAGCACACAGGGGCCATTTTCCATTTACCTCCTGCAGCTGCTGAATGCCTGCATGTCAGGGCCCTTCCTTCTCTGAACTGGCCTCTCAGCTGTCGGCTAATTGCCAGCTCCTATCTCTCCACAGTGACTCAGCTGTTGATTATCCTGCTCGTCAGTCCTGCCTACTTAAGCCGTCCAGTCCAGATGATCTCTGCCTTCGCCTTGGTCACATCTCTAGAGACGCTCTCCTGTGTTCCTGTTAAAGACTTGCTTGGCTGACATTCCTTCTGGCTCCAGATCCTGCTTGCTGTTCTACTACGCTCATCTCTGGCTCCCTAATGTTTTGGCTTGTCTGACTATCCGTTCCGGTTCCTGAACTCTGGCTATGTTTTGACTACATTTACTCTGTTTACCTTTTTTTTATTATTATTAAACAGGTGTGATATAACTGTACCTCTGTCTCAGTCTGATTCATGACAGGTTTTTGACACTGCGGGAGGGAGAAGAGAAGAAGTTCAGAAGAAAAATGGAGGGCATCAGTTCCTCCATATGCCATCCCCACTGCCCCTCCTAGTGACAGGGGAGCCCCTGATTTTAAAGAGGAGCTACAGCCCCCCCCCCCAAAAAAAAAAACATGAAAGGTCAGCAGCAACAAATACTGTAGCTGCTTACTTTTAAAATTAGGACACTTACCTGTCCAGGGATCCAGGGGTATCCTCGCCCGAGCCGGTTCTTCAATTAGCTATCGGGTGCTGCCACCTTGACTAAGGGAAATCGGCAGTGAAGCCTTAGTGGGGGGGGGTGGAGGCGCACAGCGAACTGAGCCGGAAGTGAGAGCGGGTACCTGTCGAAACTAGGTACCCACTCCTCCCGCCCCCCAAAAGGTGCCAAATGTGGCATTGGAGGGAGGGGGGGCAGACAAGGGGAGCTTCCCCTTTTTCCCATGCTAACTGAATGTTTTTTATTGATTTAACAGAAAATACCACATTTGTCCACTAGCTGGCAGCAGAAATTTCCGATGTCACTTAACACCCTCTGGTGACCAAATGCAGTATTTTCCATCCTAAATCAATGAAAAACATTCAACCAGCACAGGAAATGGCCTAATAAAATTAGTTTTTGCCTAATTCGCACAGAAACAAATGCACATGCACTTTGACTAGGTGATTTTTAAATTTTTTATTTTTTTATAAAAACACTCCTCATGAGTGAATACAGTAATATTTACTGGTAAACCCTTGTTAAAGATACTTTTGCATTTTTTTGGTGCCCCATATTTTCCTGATCTGTAAATCCCTCCTCTAAATTTCCTCACAATGGCGGGCACACAGCACATTAAAACTCAACTCCAAGCAGATAAAAAATAGACACAAATGAATGCAGCTCTTTATTCTTGAATAAATCCTTACATGTATTTGTAGCGTACCCCTTTATGGAGTCGCTGGTGGATTTGGTTATATTTCCCCCTTAGAGCACACACAGCCAGGCACACAGCATTTCCTGCACTCTTCCACTGGCTCCAAAGAACAGTCTATGGGTTTCTTTTTGGGTTTTCATTGGGAACAATGAACTTAGATAGGGATGAGATACCCCGCTAAACTGTAGAACTGAACAACTTGAAGACTCCTCACTTCTGGCTTGACTGTACAAAACAAGAAATGTCCCTCAGGATCTCTATGCTGTTGGTGACCTGTACTCCTTCCAGGGGTAAAAGCTACACACAGTCACTACTCCTCAGCACTGGGGTCATCTACTCACTCAGCCACAGGATCATTGGTTTCCTCCTGCCGATCTTCACCAGGCTCTTCCTAGTGAGGGAGATGTAGACTCACACCACCATAGGACAGCTGGACTCTTTCCCCACCAACTTCCTCGTGGCTCTATCCAGTGAGCTTCTCCAGACCCAACTTGGTCCCCAGACTTGAGCTTGCGAATAGACAACCCCCCCAGCTAAGCCTACCTGGGACATTGGTGTCTTCCTCACGGCTTCTTCTAAGGTCCTGAACCAGGGGCAGAGCCCCTACATAGTGGTCTTCTCCTACAGGGCTGGACCCAGGAACACTGTGCTCTGCTGCTCAGGCCTCAGACTATTTATGAACTCCCTCACCACCTACTGGGCATGCCTCCCCAGGGATTGTCTAGCGTGCCACAGAGATGAGCTCAACAGTTTGTTGCTCCTCTTGCACTGTGAAATCACAGGCTGTGGGAGGGAATAGACCTGTAAATGTATCAGTTACTGCAGCACAGAAAAATCAGGTATCCTGTCCTGCCATATAGAGTTATGCTTTATGGCGGAGCTGTGCAAACCTCAGGATTGGTTGGACGGAAAGGCAGATACAATGTATTTCATCTATTTAATTAGCTGATTCCTGTCGTTTGGATTTAGATACACCAGAGGTGTAACTAGAACCTTCAGGGCCCCGGTGCCCTGAAGGGAAAACACATTTATTTCAGTCATTGCGACTCAAGCCGCAGTGGCAAAAAAAAGGTCCCTGCACTACTTTTCTGCGACTTTAGTGCGATTTCAGTGTCATAGATTGCAATGTTGAATCATAAAAGTCGCAAGGAAGTCACAAGGAGATCACAAGCAAGTCGCAAGGAAGTCGAGGAAATTACAAGCAGGTTGCACAACTTTGGGGTCACAGCAGTGTGAACCGAGTCTTATGGTCCCGCAGTGGGATCCTTTTAGGTGTTCGGTGGCGGAACGCCAGGGCCCAGTCACAAGTACGACCTTTGCCACCCTGGTAGTTCCGCCACAAAGTTTAACCTTTATTCTCCCTAATAGTCACTTCATCGCGCACCTCCAGCCTCTGTGCTGAGAGCATGATGGTTCCACACCAAATGCTTCTGTCACCAATAGCAACTGCCTTGATAAATGTTACAAAATCTGTAAACACATTCCGAAATTTGTAACTTTTATTTACAATTTTTAACTTGCCTAAAAAACAGGATAAAGCGAAAAAAGAGTGACACCTCCCGTAAGTAAATAAATGCTCCCAATTTGAACCCATGGCCCTGAGCACTGTTAGAGGAGGGGACTTACTAAAACTGGGGAGTGCAAAATCTGGTGCAGCTCTGTACAGAAACCAATCAGCTTTGAGGTTTTATTGTCAAAGCTTGATTGAACAAGCTGAAGTTAGAAGTGGATTGGTTACCATGCACAGCTGCACCAGATTTTGCACTCTCCAGTTTTAGTAAATCAAGCCCAGAATGTGATGTAGTTGTCCCCTGGCCAGGCAATGCGCTGTCATTCCATGAATTATCCCGTCACATGGGAAGGCTGAGAATTTTTCAGCAAGGCGCCTATCTGGAGAGCCTGGCTGGCTCTAACGAGGGAGCGTGCGGCGAGCTTAGACAGGCGCGTTTCATGTTTTTTCACGACGTAGATCATCTGGGCCTAGCATGAAAAATAAATCAAAGCGGCCCTCATTCAGGAGGTGAGACCGGCCTTATTAATTGCCTTATTAGAGATAAATTATACAGGTCCCCTTTGTGACTGACAGCTGCTTGACGGTGGGGCTTCATTCAGGGGGACATCTTAGAGACTCTGCGTGGAGCAAAGAAGAGATGTTCAGGGATAGATAGGCTTCACACATCTGTCCTGCAGGCCGCGTGCCGCCTTTCAGGTGATCTCCGACTCGTTATGAATGTTCTACTCAGATCTAAGATTCACATTGACAAAGCGGCTGATGTGAGGCACGGATCCCTGGCTACATTCTGGAGAACTGAGAACCCAAAGGGCAACAAGGCCAAAATTCTGAATGGTATGGGTATGTGTAGATACACTATATTTCCAAAATGTTGTAGACCAAGCAGTTCTCAACCTTTGTAAAACCAGGGCCTGGGAAATTCTTTTAAAACCTTCCATGGCCCAACAGTAAAAAAAATAAAAATATGCAAAACATGTATTGAACAGCTGGAAGTGTCAGAAACCATGAAATCAGACCGAGACAGAAGTACAATTAAATCACACTTGTTTATTAATGAAAGTAAAAAGAACAAACGTAGTCAAAACATAGCCAAAGTTCAGTAACCGGAACGGGTAGTCAGCCAAGCCAGAAGTCAGGGATCAATGTAGTGGAACAGCAAGCAGGATCTGGAGCCAGAAGGGATGTCAGCAAAGCCAGTCTTTAAACAGGAACGCAGGAGATAATCTCTTGTGATGTGACCAAAGCGAAGGCAGAGCTCCTCTGGACTGGACGGCTTAAGTTTGCAGGACTGATGAGCAGGATATCATCAACAGCTGAGTAACTATGGAGAGAGATGGGAGCTGGAAATTAGCCGACAGCTGAGTGGCCAGCTCAGAGAAGGAAGGGCTGAGCCCAGCCCTGACAGGAAGGCTCTGGATGGGGCTGGGTTTCACTACAGGACAGGGGGGGGGTATTGAGGTTGTGGAGGGGGTTAGGAGACTCTGCAGTCGACTTGGTGGCCCTATTGAGGATGAGGTTTCTAGAGGAAGCTGAGGGGCACTATGGAGGCAGGCTGGGGAGCATTGCGGAGGGCTCTCAAGGGGCCTGGGGGGCACTATGGGCATTGGGGGGCACTTTAGGAGGCTAAGAGATCTGCAGCTGACTGGAGGCCTGGGAGAAGGGAGGCCATGTTGGCCATTGTCCAGTTGTTGAGAACCACAGTTGTAAACACCTGACTATCACACCTACAGTATATGAGCATTTTGGACATCCTATTCAAAATCCATGGCCATTAATATGAAGTTGTCTCCTTTGTGGCTATACCATCCTCCACAAGATTTTGGAGGGTGTCTGTGGGAATTTGTACCCATTTGTGAGGTCAGGTCTTGATGTTGGATGAGAACACCTGGCTCACCATCGGTGTTCCAATTCATCACGAAGGTGTTCAGTAGGGTTGGGGTTAGACATGTGCATGACGAAAAAAATGTGTTTTGTTTCGTTTAGATTAAATTTGGTTGATTCATTCAATTCGTATTCAGAATTCATATTCAGAATTTGTTTTATGTCTTTTTCAAATTTTCTTCAAATTTATCGATTCGAAACGATTGAATCGAAAATTTTTGATTTTTTTTTTATTCGAAGTGAACAAAAATCTTCATCAAATGATTACAATGACTCTTTAAATCACCTTTGGCTTAACAAAAACAGCATTATTTCCAAATGGTACTCTGATAAGACATACAGTCTTTGATTTCCGAAATGTGTTTACATATTCGAATGGAATTTGATGTAAAAATCGATTTGAATTTCAATTTGAATTTCGGAAATTCGGTTGAATTTTGTTTTGTTATTCGGAGCATTCGGTAAACTTCGTTTGTACTATAATTCGGGTATTCGGACATATCTGAAGCTCCGAATAACTAAAAATGTGTCCGAATATTCATTTGGAACGAAACGAACTGCACATGTCTAGTTGGGGTCAGGGATCTGTGCAGAACACTCGAGTTCCTCCACACCTAACTGGTCACACCATGTCCTTATGGAGCTGGCTTTGTACACAGGGGCACAGTCATGGTGGAACGGAAAAGGGTCTTCACCAAACGGTTACCACAAAGTATGGTGGTAACATTGTGGAAATTGTTTATGATACATAGGGCACAGAGAAAACTAAATATCATGCAGTTAGGGTTTACATCTACCATGACAATAAATAAATTATCCCTAGAACTCTCACATACATGCTATTATTATGGGTTAACATTCCCAGCGGGCATTTTGTCTGCCCACTTTCTGGGTGAGTGCCCCCAAATCATGCCCATTTTAAAGGTTGGTTCCACCTATACCCCACCTCAAATAAGTGTGACTGATGAATCATGGCCCTGATACTTGATCTCCATAACTAATGCCTTTTTTTTCAGTCACTTCGTATCTGTAGCAACTTTAATAAGATTCAGGATGGGATGGCCCAGGACAGAGCATCAGCAGAAAAGAGGGTCAAAAAGTGGGGACTGCCCTGACAAATCCTAGACAGTTGGCACGTATGCCATTATGCCAATTAACTAGGTAACATATCATGCCATAGATGTCCACAACACCATAGATGGACCTTTGGCGCTCTCGTGGTAGGTGCGCTTGTCAAATGAGTCAATGTTAGTTTAAGGGCATGGCAGCCAATTTTTATTAAAAGGAAAAAAACAAAGTCTTTACAAGGTTTCCCACGTAGGGGCTTCAGCTTTACAAAGCAACAACAGGTAACGAAAAATTCTGGCCCACCTGGCTACAGTATGTTCAGCAGCTCCATCACTGTTGTCAAGGGTCTCCCTGACCCTGACTATCACAGGTTCCTCAGGCTCTCTTAGCCTTAAAGTGGAGTTCCACCCACTTTTACAACTCTTTAGCATCCCTCACTAAACTGTGCACTGTAAACGAATTGGATATTTAAAAAAAAAATTTCTCAGCACCTACTGTATATCTGCTGTATTCATTTTTCACTTCCTCCTCCCTGGCCATGGCCCATCGCATCATTTCCTGTTTGCAATGCCTTCTGGGAAGGGGCGGCAACTTCCTCTGACACTGCCGTTGCTATGGAAACCTGACTTGAAACCTATTAAACTGCTTGTGCTGCACTGAGCATGTGCGAGATCTGCAAGGATGAGATCCAGGAAGAAATACAGTCTGGCTTCAGATGCCCACACTTAAGATGGCCACGGCCTGCTGTAAGTTTATAAAATAACAAACTACTGCTATAAACCAACAAAACAGACCTTAGTTTACAGACTAACTTTACTCGAATACATTAAGCTTGTGTATTATAGGGGTATTTTTATTTAAAAAGTATAATTTTGGCCGGAACACCACTTTAATTGCATTACCTTGCTGCACGGGCCAACTCTTAGCCTCTAGGTAGATGGTCTCTTCTCCTGATACCACAGGCACTCTCATTTTGAGATCCACAGATTCCTCTGGTCCCCTGGACTCTCTCCCAGTTGCCTCAGCTCTAGTCTCCCAGACTCTTGCAGTCTCCCGGACTCTCTCAGTTGGGCCAAGTCTCTTGGTCCAATGGCCTGGAACCTCTCCCACACTAAGTGCTGTCTCAAGTAGCTTGCCTTAAAGCCTCGTACACATGATCGGATATTTGGCTGGGAATTGTGTGACGACAGAGTGTTTGCCTAAAATCCGACTGTTATGCCCCGTACACACGATCGGACTTTGTTCGGACATTCCGACAACAAAATCCTAGGATTTTTTCCGACGGATGTTGGCTCAAACTTGTCTTGCATACACACGGTCACACAAAGTTGTCAGAAAATCTGATCATTCTGAACGCGGTGACGTAAAACACGTACGTCGGGACTATAAACGGGGCAGTGGCCAATAGCTTTCATCTCTTTATTTATTCTGAGCATGCGTGGCACTTTGTCCATCGGATTTGTGTACACACGATCGGAATTTCCGACAACGGATTTTGTTGTCGGAAAATTTTATCTCCTGCTGTCCAACTTTGTGTGTCGGAAAATCCGATGGAAAATTTCCGATGGCGCCCACACACGGTCGGAATTTCCGACAACACGCTCCGATCGGACATTGTCCATCGGAAAATCCGACCGTGTGTACGGGGCATTAGTAGGCTCCATCAGACAATTATCCAACTTTCGGCCAAGAAATGTTGGATCGCAGGCTAGTAAATTTTCAGCAGACAACGGTCTGTTCGTGTCTGTTTTCATATCGTGTGTACACAAGTCCGTCACACAAAAGTCAAAAGTACAAACACGCATGCTCGGAAGCAAGAACGAGCCGGAAGCGGTCAGTCTTGTAAACTAGCGTTCGTAATGGAGATTTAACATGACGTGGCAAATTATGAATTGGCGAAATTCTCTTCTTCTTTAATGTGATAATAATGAAGCTGCTTTGCTGGTGATACTGATGGAGTTATGGCAAAAGTGTTTGAAAATTATTTTGTTTTCTAGTGATATCAAGAATAATATTATTATGCTTGTATATTTTTTTTTGGCCAAGTTACCACAACACTATTATCCCGTAGTTTTTAATCTCAAAGATACAACTATGTTGGTGTCCCTTGTCAATTTTACATTGTATTTTTGAAAATGTACTGG
Organism: Lithobates septentrionalis; assembly: GCA_037952835.1. NCBI lineage: Eukaryota > Metazoa > Chordata > Amphibia > Anura > Ranidae > Lithobates > Lithobates septentrionalis. The sequence continues at coordinate 746,978 of JBBDGP010003723.1, read as the reverse complement.
CCTACTCCCAAACTCTCATTTGAAGTAAAACACATAGCCAAGTATTATTCTCTACAATTTTTTTATTGCGCATTAAAAAAAAAGAAAACAAAAAAAATTAGACATGCTATCGGCCAATAGAACGTAACCAAAAGTGCATTCTATGCATCCAAAAATATAAAAAAGATAACACATGCATGTGTCCTGCTTCTTAATATAGGCGGACAACAATGCCAAGAGTTGGTGAAAGCAGGGATCCGTCATCCGGAGATAATTCCGAAAATCATCCGGGTTATTCTCCTGGAGCTCCCGCAGCAAATGCAAATGACATAGTTGGTCCAACCAATTTTTGGTCCAAGAAATCCTCCTCCTCCTGTTCCTGGACTGGACTTGGGTCAAAGCAATAACTCTAAGGCCAATAATAAATAACACGTTATTCCGCAACATGGCTGGTTGACGAACGGTCCTTCAGAAAGGAACTGAAAAGCACGAAATGAAAAGCGCAAAATGAAAAGCGCAAAATGAAAAGCTTGAATCAACACTCACCAAACTTCTAATAACACAAAATTAGCAGAAGGAGCCCAAAGGGTGGCTCCTGAAAATTGAACTTCCTCTTTATCGGCTCGTAGTACGTCTAGTACGTCACTACGTTTGGGTTTGTTGGCCGAAAATTGTGTACCATTTGTATGCAGGACAAGTTCCCGGCCCACGCCCTTCGGACAAAAGTCTGACGCTCTGTTGGCCAACAATCGGATCGTGTGTACGAGACTTTAGTCTCTAGATAGGAGCACACACCACCCTCCTGGCTGCAGCAACTGCAACTCCAACTGTTCCCCTGAGCTATGCTCAGATCAGTCTTATATTGATCTTGCACACCTGTGCACTCACACAGGCTGCAAGAGCCAAGCAAAGCATGGACACTGGATTGAAGTTTCTGTCCCGCCCAAGACACTTTAGAACCTTCAAGCTCCTGGCCCTAATTTGGAACTAGCAAATCCAGAGAAAACATATAGCGTGGCCTCTTATTCCATTCACTATAACAATGCCAGAGACTCTAAAATTGCACGTTTTAGAATCCGATGTCCTTTTTTTACACAAATTGCATGGCTTTGCACTATCACAACCTTGATAGTCTTCATATCTTATTTTATTTTATCTTTTTCAGGACATTCCTGTTATGGGGGGAAGGGGTCCCTCTGAAAACAAGTCAATAATTCACTCCTCTACTTTAGAAGTAAAAAAATGAGAAGATCACTAACTTTCCTACAAATAGGAAATGGGGGGAAAACAAATGGACTATCTCTATAAGGACTATGGACTATGTGGATGACCGTGCACTGAGGACATTTGAAACTTCTACCTTCCATCATGGAGTGTATCTGAGTAACAGTGTAATGTTCAATTTGTATCATTTTTTATAGTCACAATTTTTTGTATTTGGATACTTCATTGTATTTTAACTATGTATCAATATAAATCTTCATGTTTTATCCTATGTTTAATCTGCTCAGGGTACAATTTTTTATCCCCATTTCCCTTTCCTGCTCTGGAGACCCCTTTGGGGGATGTCTCCTTGCACCCAATTATCTATCATTGTCATTCGGATGATGGAACCCATTATCTTTAGTTTATATTTAATCATTCAATTGGAGGTTTTTTCTTGATATAACTTTCCTACAACATCTCCTATATCGGCTCACCATCCCCTGGAATGATTAAGGACAACGCCACAAATTTCTAAAAAAAAAAACTTCTTTATCAAAGGAGTAAACTATGCGGAAGTCAGTCCAAGAGTTTTTGTAGATATGATTTGCGCCAGCCCGCGTTCCCAGATCCGATGGGCTGCCTCTCAGCCTTGGCAGGAGTTGTCTCCCACGGGTACCGTTCATTTGTTTATGAGCTGCCTAAAATGAGAGCGGGGCAAACCGGGGTCTGACGGGCCAGGAAAATCTGCTCCGTCCATATGTGAACACTTAATTATCAAGCAGGATGCAGCGCAGACCCTTCTTCCCGCTGGATGGATTGTGTTCATATCAATTTCCTTCTGCTTATTGATCTCCATCACACAGGAGATAATTAATGACCATCTCCACTAATAGCCATCTGTCTAGCGGCAGGCGACTGTCTCTGAGCGCGCGGCCCTTGTATCGGGCGTCCAACTGTTTTTTTTTTCTTTCTGGGCTGGTCAGGTTTTCGTTCTCACCTGCCAAGCATCGCAGGGTTAAACTCATCTCAAAACCATTCGGCAAGTTACCTGATTACAGTGATGTGCCACTGCGGGGTCTTTCCTGATCTATGACTGTCACTGTAAAAGTCCCATTCAATATCATGTGTTATAGTAATGTGCAGTAATGTGCCTTACCACAACGCATGGCACTTGTACTGCATTGCAATTATAATGGCGCCCGAAAGCACAACTACAAATGTGCCAATGGAACCTGCACTGCAGCACACCACGGCGCACACGCCAAGAGCAACTGAAAAAAAAATGGTGCAAGTGTGGTTTCTGATCCATTGTTGTATATTGGAATCCTATTATATGTGGATTGATTGCCATACTGCAGCATGCATTATTGCACAAAATACATGCATGTTGGAATGCACCACATTTCTTAGGGTGGGTTTCCTGATGGCGACAACAGCGGACTATGCTTTTGTAATGTGTGTTGAAATGGCTATATAACCAAAAAAGGGGGGAGAAAATATAACCTTGTCCCACTTTATATACAGTCTGGTGTTAGGGGCTTTAAAAAATATTACACCCCATAACCATTCACTGAAGTCTAGTGATGTTGCTATAGCCAAAGAAACTGCAGTATACAATAGAAAAGGTCAACCCCTATATTGCTACAGGGGTCAAATAGTGGCTACTTGCAGCAACAATAAATCAACACCAGGATATGTATATGTATATGTAAAAAACAACTTATATTTATTAATTTAAAACAGCTTCAACGTGCATCAATTGCATCCATATGTAGAGCAATTAGCTCATGCATGGGATGTGCATCACCAGGTGCAGTCAGGAAACACTGTCCCGGTGAGCACTATGGTCAGTGAATTATCCTCAACCAGCAGGAAAAGAAAAACACTTAAACCAAGACACATAACAAAACAACAAACAAGTGACACATTAATGACACAAACACCACACAGACAGTCCGGACGCCGGCTCATGCCTTGTACAGTGAGGCTGGATAGCCATACCCCAATGTGGCTGCCGTGATAACCCCAAAAGGGGTGGGAGATGTGGAGATGCACGTAATGTGTTGCATCGGCCTAGGGTATGTCCAGCATCACTGTGAAGGCTCCCCCAGGACAACCTGATGGCTATGGATAGTGCTAGTGAACAGGGGCTAGTAGAGCATATGTTGCTGGGTATGGGGTCTAGATGGGGGCCCAAGTATAACTGGAATTGATGGACTATGTCCTGTCACAAACTCCAGGGGCTCTCCTCATAGGCCCTCACTAATTGTGGCATACAACCACTATAACTGAGTTCGTCTGTTAGTTCACCAGCTGATTACTGTAAGCACATGAGGCAATCCAATCCCCCCGCTGGAATATCAAAACAGTCCATAAGTATATTCAAACCACGATGTAGATGTGTGTCATAGGCATAATATGCCCTCAGCATAGATATGGGCTGATGCTGCACCCACAGGTGCAGGTAGACGAGTGTCTATAGGTAAGGTAACAAGTGGACTTTAGAAGGAAGTAGAGTCTACATTACCACCCCTTCGGTCAGCATGCCTGGATCACTTGTTGATATTCAAATCCCCTTCATCACATTTGTGTGGTGGTGTTATCTTGGCTTATAGCTGTACCTCCGTTGGCAGCGCGGGGTTAGTGGAATTACCCCACCGTGGCTCCAATGGGCTGTGAAGCAAGGGGACCGATAGGGGAAATGGCTACCTATATGTCCCATATGAAGATGTCACATACCTGGATGTCTCATATGAAGATGTCCCATATGAAGATGCCACATACCTATATGTCACATGTGAAAATGTCCCATACCTAGATGTCCCATATGAAGATGTCCCATACATAGATTTCCCATATGAAGATGTCCCATATGAAGATGTCACATACCTATACGTCAAATGTGAAGATGTCTCATATGAAGATGTCTCATATGAAGATATCCCATATGAAGATGTCACATACCCCACCGTGGCTCCAATGGGCTGTGAAGCAAGGGGACCGATAGGGGAAATGGCTACCTATATGTCCCATATGAAGATGTCACATACCTAGATGTCTCATATGAAGATGTCCCATATGAAGATGCCAGATACTGTACCTATATGTCACATGTGAAGATGTCCCATACCTAGATGTCCCATATGAAGATGTCCCATATGGAGATGTCCCATACCTAGATGTCCCATATGAAGATGTCACATACATAGATTTCCCATATGAAGATATCCCATATGGAGATGTCCCATACCTAGATGTCCCATATGAAGATGTCACATACATAGATTTCCCATATGAAGATGTTACATACCTATATGTCAAATGTGAAGATGTCACATAGCTAGATGTCTCATATGAAGATGTCTCATATGAAGATATCCCATATGAAGATGTTACATACCTAGATGTCCCATATGAAGAAGTAATTTACCTAGATGTTCCCCATGAAGATGTCCCATATCTAGATGTCCCATATGAAGATGTCCCATTATGAAGATGTCCCATCAGTGGCGGCTGGTGAAGTTTTAGGATGGGAGGGCTTAATTTTTGACCCCTCCCACTTGGTGAGAATGGGCGTGGTTTCAGCAAAATAGCGGACGTGGCTCTAAGGTGGTGTGGTTAGCGTCTGAGATGAACGAGGGATGGAGGGAGAGGGAGAGAGGGATGGATGGACAGCAGGCCCAGATCCTACACAACAATAGAAATATGTGTATTCTAGAAAGTTTAACAATCAGCAGATAAAGATACTTCCTACACCTGGTGTTAGCACTTCAATCATCCCGGCACCATGGTTGTTATGGTGTCAGGATGATTGAAGCGCATTATTTCTATTATTACATTGTAATATAAAATGAAATCATTCAACTCACCATAATGCAGAATCAGTGGGAGCCCTGAGCGTGTCACTAGTCACGTCGCCTGCCACTAGATGCCATCAGGTGTCCCCAGCGGAATCCGTCCTTAGATCAGGTGCCCCCAGCGGAGTCCCTCCTTACATGCAGCCTGTGTCCCATCAAATGCAGTCTGTGTCCTATCAAATGCAGCCTGTGTCACATAAAATGCAGCTTGTGTCCCATCAAATGCAGCCTGTGTCACATAAAATGCAGCCTGTGTCCCATCAAATGCAGCCTGTGTCACATAAAATGCAGCCTGTGTCACATAAAATGCAGCCTGTGTCACATAAAATGCAGCCTGTGTCCCATAAAATGCAGCCTGTGCCCCATTAAATGCAGCCTGTGTCACATCAAACCCCCCTTCCCCACGGGAGCACAGCGGTACTTACCTTGCTGTGTTGTCCTCTCCTGTGGTGTTTCCTTCCACTGGCAGCGGCGATGGAGGAGTCCGCTCCTCATGCTTACGGTTTTCTCTCTCTTGGGCGCAATGGGAGAGAGATAACAGAAAGTGACATCTAACAGAAAGTAACATCTAAATCTCGTGATTGCATAGACGTGGCGCTTCCCATAGTGCACTGTGTCCGGCGTCCGAACACAGTGCACTTAAGGACCTTTTTTTGTATTTTTTTTTTAATGAGCCAGTTTTAAAAAAAAATAATTTTTATTTATTTATTTTTTTTGTGACTGGAGTGGGGGTGGCGCCCTTGCGCCCCCTATGGATGGGCCACCACTGTGTCCCGTTATGAAGAAGTCACTTATTTAATGTCACATATGACGATTTCCCATACGTAGATGTCACATATGAAGATGTCCGATATCTAGATGTCACATACGAAGATGTTACATATGAAGATCACAATTTGGATTAGCGGCAAGGATGGGAAGTGTCATCATAATGGGGGATTTTAATTTTCCAGACATAGACTCGGTGGAAGGAACTGCGCATTCATCTAAAGATCGCCATTTCCTAAATGTCTTGCAGGACAGTTTCAGGGGTCAGATGGTAAATGCACCAACTAAAAACAAAGCGTTACTAGACCTACTAATTACCAACAATACAGACCTGATCACAGATGTGGAAATATGGGGCAATTTAGGAAACAGTGATCACAGGTCAATTGGTTTCAGTATAAATCACACAAATTGGAAACATTAGGGGAATACAAAGACACTGAATTTCAAAAGAGCCAACTTCCCTAAACTACGATCCTTGCTAGAAGGTACTAAATGGGAAAAAAATCTTAGGAACAAAGAACACAGAGGAAAAATGGGTATGCTTTAAGAGCATATTAAATAAGGGTATTAGCCAGTGCATCCTATTGGGAAATACATTTAAAAGAGCTAATAAAAGTCCTGGGTGGCTTAACTCCAATGTAAAAATGCATATAAAAGCAAAGGAGAAGGCCTTCAAAAAATACAAGGCTGAGGGATCATCATCACCATTCCAACTTTACAAAGAATGCAACAAGAAATGTAGGGTTGCAATCAGGATGGCTAAGATAGAACACAAAAAGCACATAGTGGAGAAGAGTAGGGATGAGCTTCGTGTTCGAGTCCAACCCATGTTCGACTCGAACATCGGCTGTTCGGTCGTTCGCCGAATTGCGAACGACATGGGCCGTTCGCGCCAAATTCGTGTGGCGCGTCACGGCCCATAATTCACTGCGGTATCGCAGTGCATTGCTGGCTGATGATTGGCCAAGCATGCACTATGACCCGCATGCTTGGCCAATCACAGCGCCGCCTGAACAGAGAGCCGTAATTGGCCAAAGCCAAGGAGGCTTTGGCCAATTATGGCTCAGGGGATTTAGTACACGCCCCACACTATATAAGGCCGCCTGCACGGCGGCCCTGTGTAGTGTGTGTTCCGGTGTGCTGAGAGATAGAGAGAGAGACAGTGTCATTTGATTTGAGTTAGATAGATTAGGCAGAACAGTCAGTCAGTTAGCTGCACTTACAGTGTATTGTGTATATATATGCATCCCAGGTGTTGCATATATATATATATACACTGTATTCAGTTTAGCTAGATCCGTTCCTGTTATCTTCTAGACTATTTACATTTAGTGCAGTGCGTCCTGCTCACAGTGTTCAGCTAGATCCGTTCCTGTTATCTTCTAGACTATTTACATTTAGTGCAGTGCGTCCTGCTCACAGTGTTCAGCTAGATCCGTTCCTGTTATCTTCTAGACTATTTACATTTAGTGCAGTGCGTCCTGCTCACAGTGTTCAGCTAGATCCGTTCCTGTTATCTTCTAGACTATTTACATTTAGTGCAGTGCGTCCTGCTCACAGTGTTCAGCTAGATCCGTTCCTGTTATCTTCTAGACTATTTACATTTAGTGCAGTGCGTCCTGCTCACAGTGTTCAGCTAGATCCGTTCCTGTTATCTTCCTACTGACAGGCAGGCTTGTCTGGTTACAGTATATAAAGCTACCTGAAGAAAATTACAGGTGTTCTATTTGATCCTATTAGTACCACGGTCAGGCAGCTAGACTATTTACATTTAGTACAGTGCGTCCTGCTCACAGTGTTCAGCTAGATCCGTTCCTGTTATCTTCCTACTGACAGGCAGGCTTGTCTGGTTACAGTATATAAAGCTACCTGAAGAAAATTACTGGTGTTCTATTTGATCCTATTAGTACCACGGTCAGGCAGCTAGACTATTTACATTTAGTACAGTGCGTCCTGCTCACAGTGTTCAGCTAGATCCGTTCCTGTTATCTTCCTACTGACAGGCAGGCTTGTCTGGTTATAGTATATAAAGCTACCTGAAGAAAATTACTGGTGTTCTATTTGATCCTATTAGTACCACGGTCAGGCAGCTAGACTATTTACATTTAGTACAGTGCGTCCTGCTCACAGTGTTCAGCTAGATCCGTTCCTGTTATCTTCCTACTGACAGGTAGGGATGAGCCGAACACCCCCCGGTTCGGTTCGCACCAGAACCCGCGAACGGACCGCAAGTTCGCACGAACGTTAGAACCCCATTGACGTCTATGGGACTCGAACGTTCGAAATCAAAAGTGTTCATTTTAAAGGCTAATTTGCATGGTATTGTCCTAAAAAGGGTTTGGGGACCCGGGTCCTACCCCAGGGGACATGTATCAATGCAAAAAAAACTTTTAAAAACGGCCGTTTTTTCGGGAGCAGTGATTTTAATGATGCTTAAAGTAAAAAAAAAAAAGTGAAATATTCCTTTAAATATCGTACCTGGGGGGTGTCTATAGTATGCCTGTAAAGTGACGCGTGTTTCCCATGTTTAGAACAGTCCCTGCACCAAATGTCATTTTTAAAGGAAAAAATCTCATTTAAAACTGCTTGCGGGTTTAATGTCATGTCGGGTCATGGCAATATGGATGAAAATCAGTGAGACAAACGGTGGATCAAGAAGGGTTGCCATTACCAGGCCCTTTGGGTCTTGTATGGATATTAAGGGGAACCCCGCACCCAAATTAAAATAAGGAAAGGTCCCTATATACTCTGAACAGCAGTATACAGGCGGTGCAAACAAGACAGGGACTGTAGGTTTGTTGTTAAGTAGAATCTGTTTGTAATTTTGAACATTTTTAACTTGTTTAGCTCCAGCCAAAAAATCTTTTCTAAGCTTTTTGGAAAACATAGGGAAGGGTTATCACCCCTGTGACATTTGTTTTGCATCTTTCCTCCTCTTCAGAAGATTTCACCTCACTTTTTTGTCCCAATGAAAAATGTTTTTTGAAAATTTGGGTTTTTTTGTGGAACAAGGATTGGAAAGCATCAGTGGAAAGGAGAAATTGTTCTCCCATATTAACTCTTACAGGAGAGAATTTCCCTTCCTAGGGGTAGATTTCATCTCACTTCCTGTTGTCTCCTTCCGTTTGCAAGTAGGAGTCGTTTGTAAGTTAGATGTTTGAAAGTAGGGTCCTGCCCTATATACTCAGCAGAAATTTGGGCCTTAGGTGTTGCTGTGGCCACAACACTGTAAGCCCTCACAGGGCCCTGCTGTGAAATATTACATCAAGAATTGTAATTACATGCCCCTGTTGAACAGGAGCTGAAAAATTAGGCCTTAGGCACTGGTGCTGGTGCCACAACACTGCAACCCCTCACAGACACTCTAGTTGGAACGCAGGAACGAGCCCTGCTGCAAAGTATTGCATCAAAAATTGTAATTACACGCCCCTGTTAGACAGGGGCAGAAAAATTGGGCCTTAGGCACTGGTGCTGGTGCCACAACACTGCAACCCCTCACAGACACTCTAGTTGGAATGCAGGAACGAGCCCTGCTGCAAAGTATTACATCAAAAATTGTAATTACACGCCCCTGTTAGACAGGGGCAGAAAAATTGGGCCTTAGGCACTGGTGCTGGTGCCACAACACTGCAACCCCTCACAGACACTCTAGTTGGAATGCGGGAACGAGCCCTGCTGCAAAGTATTACATCAAAAATTGTAATTACACGCCCCTGTTAAACAGGGGCTGAAAAATTGTGCCTTAGGCACTGGTGGTGGCGCCCAGAACCAAAAATGTTCTTACAAGCTATCAGCGTGATGATTGAGGAGGAAGAGGATAATTACTCAGGGATAGTCACTCAGCATCAGCATAGGCAGTCTTTGAAGGGATCTGAGATTTCAAAAAAAATTATTCGGTTACATCTGCATCAGGTGCTTGGTAGCTGGTGGTGATCCAAGACTGATTCATTTTTATGAAGGTCAGCCGATCGACCGAGTCGGTGGACAGACGCACCCTGTGATCGGTTACCACGCCTCCAGCAGCACTGAATGTGCGTTCCGAAAGAACGCTGGATGCAGGACAGGCCAGTAGCTCAATTGCATACTGTGCAAGCTCTGGCCAGTGATCCATCCTCAAGACCCAGTAACCCAGAGGATTTTCGGTGGGAAAGGTGTCCAAGTCTGATCTTGCCCCTAGGTATTCCTGCACCATGTAAAACAGACGCTGGCGATGGTTGCTGGAACCGATCATACCTTGGGGCTGCGGACCAAAAAATTGTCTGAACGCATCGGTCAGACGGCCACCTTCTCCACCGCTCCTTCTTTGACTGACCGAAGCCTCAGCAACACGTTGTCCAGAAACAGGAGTTTGTAACCTCCCAGTCTCTGGGAACGCGTTGCACAGACCTTTCTGCAAGGCATCCCGAAGATGTTTCATCCTCTGCTCCCTCTGCGATGGCAAGATAAGGTCCGCAACCTTACCCTTGTAACGTGGATCAAGGAGGGTTGCCAGCCAGTATTGGTCCTTCTCCTTGATACCACGAATACGAGGATCCTTACGCAGGCTTTGCAGGATCAGGGAGGCCATGCAGCGTAGGTTTGCTGAGGCATTCGGTCCGGAGTCCTCTGGGTCACTAAGGACAACAACGTCCGCAGCCACCTCCTCCCAGCCACGTACAAGTCCATGTGTTCCTTGGGACTGATCCCTTAAAGACTGCTGATGCTGAGTGCCAGGCTCCACCTCCATACTGACACAATCTTCCTCCTCCTCCTCCTCCTCCTCCTCGTCCTCTTCCTGTGTGATCGGCGGGCACGCAGGAACACTGTCTGGATAAAGGGGGCCTTGAGAGCTAAGGAAGTCCTCCTCTTCCTGCCTCTGTTCTGCCTCAAGTGCCCTGTCCATTATTCCACGCAGCGTGTGCTCCAACAGGTGGACAAGGGGGACAGTGTCACTGATGCATGCACTGTCAGTGCTCACCATCCTCGTGGCCTCCTCGAATGGTGACAGGACAGTGCATGCATCCCTGATCATGGCCCACTGGCGTGGGGAAAAAAAACCAAGGTCCCCTGACCCTGTCCTGGTGCCATAGTCGCACAGGTACTCATTTATGGCCCTCTGCTGCGTGTGCAGCCGCTGCAGCATGGCCAATGTCGAGTTCCACCTGGTGGGCATGTCACAGATTAGGCGGTTCTTGGGCAGGTTAAACTCCTTTTGGAGGTCCGTCAGCCGAGCACTGGCATTATATGACCGGCGGAAATGCACACAGACTTTCCTGGCCTGCCTCAGGACATCCTGTAAGCCCGGGTACCTGCCCAAGAACCGCTGCACCACCAAGTTAAGGACGTGAGCCAAACAGGGCACATGGGTCAGTTGTCCCTGTCGGAGGGCAGAGAGGAGGTTGGTGCCATTGTCGCAAACCACCATTCCTGCCTTAAGTTGGCGTGGCGTCAACCACCTCTGAACCTGCCCCTGCAGAGCTGACAGAACCTCTGCCCCAGTGTGGCTCCTGTCCCCCAAGCACACCAGCTCAAGCACCGCATGGCATCTTTTGGCCTGCGTACTTGCGTAGCCCCTTGAACGCCTACGGAGCACCGCTGGTTCCGAGGAAGAGGCCATGGAGGAAGAAGAAGAGGAGGGGGTGGAGGAGAGAGGTGTGTCACAATCAGCATTTTGGAGGCGTGGTGGCGGAACAACCTCCAACACTACTGCACCTTGTCCTGCATCCTTCCCAGCTGCCAGCAGAGTCACCCAATGCGCCGTGAAACTTAAGTAACGTCCCTGTCCATGCCTGCTGGACCATGAGTCAGCGGTAATATGCACCTTACCGCTGACCGCCCTGTCCAGCGAGGCATGGACATTGCCTTCCACATGCCGGTAGAGAGCTGGAATCGCCTTCCGTGAGAAAAAGTGGCGTTTGGGTACCTGCCACTGAGGAACCGCACATTCCACAAACTCACGGAAGGGGGCAGAGTCTACCAACTGAAAAGGCAGCAGTTGAAGTGCTAGCAATTTTGCCAAGCTAGCATTCAACCGCTGGGCATGTGGATGGCTGGGAGCAAACTTCTTTCGGCGGTGCAGCAGCTGGGGCAGGGAAATTTGCCTGGTACAATCTGGCGTCGGTGTACCAAAAGCAGATTGCCCACAAGTACTTGGCTGTGACACACCTAATTCTACACCTTCATTCCTCTCACTGCAGGTCTCAGAGAGGACTGAAGGTCTAGTGGGGTTGGAAATCTCAGCTGATGAGGAGCAAGGAGAGATCCTCTTTGTTCTTTGGTGTGGGTCTTTTAGATACGCTTGCCAACGAACTGCATGGCAGGTCAACATATGTCTGGTCAAGCATGTGGTACCCAAGCGGGAGATGTTTTGGCCACGCGAGATACGCTTGAGACATATGTTGCAAATAGCAGCGGTGCGATCTGATGCACTCGTCTCAAAAAAGGCCCACACCAAAGAACTTTTTGAATAACGCGCAGAGACTGCAGCGCCCTGCACATGTGGAGCTTTGGGGTGTGATGCAGTCAATGTGCTGCCCTTAGGCTGGCCCCTGGAGGGCATCCTGCCTCGTTGGTGATGTGCCGCCTCCTCCTCCTCCTCCTCCTCCTCCTCCTCTCTCCTATCAGGCACCCACGTTGAGTCAGTGACCTCATCATCCCCTCCCTCCTCATCACTGGAGCAAACCTGGCAGTATGCTGCAGCAGGGGGAGCATGACTGCCAGATTGCTGTCCTTCTTGGGCACCCCCTCTGTCCGTGCTCATGTTACTGCCTTCATCGAGCTCAGTATCATCATCAGAGCCTTCCAAACGCTGGGCATCCTCCTGGAGCATGTACCCAACACTGTGGTCAAACAGTTCGAGGGAATCCTCATGAGGACATGGTGGAGCTAGGGAAGGAGTCACTGATGACATTGAGCTGAGGGAAGAGGCCGCTGCTTTGCCAGACAAAGCACCCTGGGCATGGGTGAGAGAGGATGAGGAGGATGAGGACGGCTTGGTCATCCACTCGACCAAGTTTTCCGCATGTTGCGGCTCAACACGGCCAGCTGCCGAAAAAAAGGCCAAGCGTGTCCCATGGCCACGTGCTGATGAGGATGCACCGTCTCCACGACCAGCACTAGACACAGAGCCTGCTTGCCCTCTCTTATTGGCTTGTGACTGTCTGCCTCTCCTTCTTGGCCTTCCAGACATACTAATGGCCTGTAGCTGCACTAAGCTGGGATAGAACACCTGTAATTTTCTTCAGGTAGCTTTATATACTGTAACCAGACAAGCCTGCCTGTCAGTAGGAAGATAACAGGAACGGATCTAGCTGAACACTGTGAGCAGGACACACTGTACTAAATGTAAATAGTCTAGCTGCCTGACCGTGGTACTAATAGGATCAAAAAGAACACCTGTAATTTTCTTAAGGTAGCTTTATATACTGTAACCAGACAAGCCTGCCTGTCAGTAGGAAGATAACAGGAACGGATCTAGCTGAACACTGTGAGCAGGACACACTGTACTAAATGTAAATAGTCTAGCTGCCTGACCGTGGTACTAATAGGATCAAAAAGAACACCTGTAATTTTCTTAAGGTAGCTATATATACTGTAACCAGACAAGCCTGCCTGTCAGTAGGAAGATAACAGGAACGGATCTAGCTGAACACTGTGAGCAGGACACACTGTACTAAATGTAAATAGTCTAGCTGCCTGACCATGGTACTAATAGGATCAAAAAGAACACCTGTAATTTTCTTCAGGTAGCTTTATATACTGTAACCAGACAAGCCTGCCTGTCAGTAGGAAGATAACAGGAACGGATCTAGCTGAACACTGTGAGCAGGACGCACTGCACTAAATGTAAATAGTCTAGCTGCCTGACCGTGGTACTAATAGGATCAAATAGAACACCTGTAATTTTCTTCAGGTAGCTTTATATACTGTAACCAGACAAGCCTGCCTGTCAGTAGGAAGATAACAGGAACGGATCTAGCTGAACACTGTGAGCAGGACACACTGTACTAAATGTAAATAGTCTAGCTGCCTGACCGTGGTACTAATAGGATCAAAAAGAACACCTGTAATTTTCTTAAGGTAGCTTTATATACTGTAACCAGACAAGCCTGCCTGTCAGTAGGAAGATAACAGGAACGGATCTAGCTGAACACTGTGAGCAGGACACACTGTACTAAATGTAAATAGTCTAGCTGCCTGACCGTGGTACTAATAGGATCAAAAAGAACACCTGTAATTTTCTTAAGGTAGCTATATATACTGTAACCAGACAAGCCTGCCTGTCAGTAGGAAGATAACAGGAACGGATCTAGCTGAACACTGTGAGCAGGACACACTGTACTAAATGTAAATAGTCTAGCTGCCTGACCGTGGTACTAATAGGATCAAAAAGAACACCTGTAATTTTCTTAAGGTAGCTATATATACTGTAACCAGACAAGCCTGCCTGTCAGTAGGAAGATAACAGGAACGGATCTAGCTGAACACTGTGAGCAGGACGTACTGCACTAAATGTATATAGCAGGAACGGATCTAGCTGAACACTGTGAGCAGGACGCACTGCACTGAATGTAAATAGCAGGAACGGATCTAGCTGAACACTGTGAGCAGGACGCACTGCACTGAATGTAAATAGCAGGAACGGATCTAGCTGAACACTGTGAGCAGGACGCACTGCACTAAATGTAAATACCAGGAACGGATCTAGCTGAACACTGTGAGCAGGACGCACTGCACTGAATGTAAATAGCAGGAACGGATCTAGCTGAACACTGTGAGCAGGACGCACTGCACTAAATGTAAATACCAGGAACGGATCTAGCTGAACACTGTGAGCAGGACGCACTGCACTGAATGTAAATAGCAGGAACGGATCTAGCTGAACACTGTGAGCAGGACGCACTGCACTAAATGTAAATAGCAGGAACGGATCTAGCTGAACACTGTGAGCAGGACGCACTGCATTAAATGTAAATAGTCTAGATAGAAGATAACAGGAACGGATCTAGCTAAACTGAATACAGTGTATATATATATATGCAACACCTGGGATGCATATATATACACAATACACTGTAAGTGCAGCTAACTGACTGACTGTTCTGCCTAATCTATCTAACTCAAATCAAATGACACTGTCTCTCTCTCTCTCTATCTCTCAGCACACCGGAACACACACTACACAGGGCCGCCGTGCAGGCGGCCTTATATAGTGTGGGGTGTGTACTAAATCCCCTGAGCCATAATTGGCCAAAGCCACCCTGGCTTTGGCCAATTACAGCTCTCTCTACTGACGGCGCTGTGATTGGCCAAGCATGCGGGTCATAGTGCATGCTTGGCCAATCATCAGCCAGCAATGCACTGCGATGCCGCAGTGAATTATGGGCCGTGACGCGCCACACGAATTTGGCGCGAACAGCCCATATCGTTCGCAATTCGGCGAACGACCGAACAGCCGATGTTCGAGTCGAACATGGGTTCGACTCGAACACGAAGCTCATCCCTACTGACAGGCAGGCTTGTCTGGTTACAGTATATAAAGCTACCTGAAGAAAATTACTGGTGTTCTATTTGATCCTATTAGTACCACGGTCAGGCAGCTAGACTATTTACATTTAGTACAGTGCGTCCTGCTCACAGTGTTCAGCTAGATCCGTTCCTGTTATCTTCCTACTGACAGGCAGGTTTGTCTGGTTACAGTATATAAAGCTACCTGAAGAAAATTACTGGTGTTCTATCCCAGCTTAGTGCAGCTACAGGCCATTAGTATGTCTGGAAGGCCAAGAAGGAGAGGCAGACAGTCACAAGCCAATAAGAGAGGGCAAGCAGGCTCTGTGTCTAGTGCTGGTCGTGGAGACGGTGCATCCTCATCAGCACGTGGCCATGGGACACGCTTGGCCTTTTTTTCGGCAGCTGGCCGTGTTGAGCCGCAACATGCGGAAGACTTGGTCGAGTGGATGACCAAGCTGTCCTCATCCTCCTCATCCTCTCTCACCCAGGGTGCTTTGTCTGGCAAAGCAGCGGCCTCTTCCCTCAGTTCAATGTCATCAGTGACTCCTTCCCTAGCTCCACCATGTCCTCCTGAGGATTCCCTCGAACTGTTTGACCACAGTGTTGGGTACATGCTCCAGGAGGATGCCCAGCGTTTGGAAGGCTCTGATGATGATACTGAGCTCGATGAAGGCAGTAACATGAGCACGGACAGAGGGGGTGCGCAAGAAGGACAGCAATCTGGCAGTCATGCTCCCCCTGCTGCAGCATACTGCCAGGTTTGCTCCAGTGATGAGGAGGGAGGGGATGATGAGGTCACTGACTCAACGTGGGTGCCTGATAGGAGAGAGGAGGAGGAGGAGGAGGAGGAGGAGGCGGCACATCAAAAACGAGACAGGATGCCCTCCAGGGGCCAGCCTAAGGGCAGCACATTGACTGCATCACACCCCAAAGCTCCACATGTGCAGGGCGCTGCAGTCTCTGCGCGTTATTCAAAAAGTTCTTTGGTGTGGGCCTTTTTTGAGACCAGTGCATCAGATCGCACCGCTGCTATTTGCAACATATGTCTCAAGCGTATCTCGCGTGGCCAAAACATCTCCCGCTTGGGTACCACATGCTTGACCAGACATATGTTGACCTGCCATGCAGTTCGTTGGCAAGCGTAATTAAAAGACCCACACCAAAGAACAAAGAGGATCTCTCCTTGCTCCTCATCAGCTGAGATTTCCAACCCCACTAGACCTCCAGTCCTCTCTGAGACCTGCAGTGAGAGGAATGAAGGTGTAGAATTAGGTGTGTCACAGCCAAGTACTTGTGGGCAATCTGCTTTTGGTACACCGACGTCAGATTGTACCAGGCAAATTTCCCTGCCCCAGCTGCTGCACCGCCGAAAAAAGTTTGCTCCCAGCCATCCACATGCCCAGCGGTTGAATGCTAGCTTGGCAAAATTGCTAGCACTTCAACTGCTGCCTTTTCAGTTGGTAGACTCTGCCCCCTTCCGTGAGTTTGTGGAATGTGCGGTTCCTCAGTGGCAGGTACCCAAACGCCACTTTTTCTCACGGAAGGCGATTCCGGCTCTCTACCGGCATGTGGAAGGCAATGTCCATGCCTCGCTGGACAGGGCGGTCAGCGGTAAGGTGCATATTACCGCTGACTCATGGTCCAGCAGGCATGGACAGGGACGTTACCTAAGTTTCACGGCGCATTGGGTGACTCTGCTGGCAGCTGGGAAGGATGCAGGACAAGGTGCAGTAGTGTTGGAGGTTGTTCCGCCACCACGCCTCCAAAATGCTGATTGTGACACACCTCTCTCCTCCACCCCCTCCTCTTCTTCTTCCTCCATGGCCTCTTCCTCGGAACCAGCGGTGCTCCGTAGTCGTTCAAGGGGCTACGCAAGTACGCAGGCCAAAAGATGCCATGCGGTGCTTGAGCTGGTGTGCTTGGGGGACAGGAGCCACACTGGGGCAGAGGTTCTGTCAGCTCTGCAGGGGCAGGTTCAGAGGTGGTTGACGCCACGCCAACTTAAGGCAGGAATGGTGGTTTGCGACAATGGCACCAACCTCCTCTCTGCCCTCCGACAGGGACAAATGACCCATGTGCCCTGTTTGGCTCACGTCCTTAACTTGGTGGTGCAGCGGTTCTTGGGCAGGTACCCGGGCTTACAGGATGTCCTGAGGCAGGCCAGGAAAGTCTGTGTGCATTTCCGCCGGTCATATAATGCCAGTGCTTGGCTGACGGACCTCCAAAAGGAGTTTAACCTGCCCAAGAACCGCCTAATCTGTGACATGCCCACCAGGTGGAACTCAACGTTGGCCATGCTGCAGCGGCTGCACATGCAGCAGAGGGCCATCAATGAGTACCTGTGCGACTATGGCACCAGGACAGGGTCAGGGGAGCTTGTTTTTTTTTCCCCACGCCAGTGGGCCATGATCAGGGATGCATGCACTGTCCTGTCACCATTCGAGGAGGCCACGAGGATGGTGAGCAGTGACAGTGCATGCATCAGTGACACTGTCCCCCTTGTCCACCTGTTGGAGCACACGCTGCGTGGAATAATGGACAGGGCACTTGAGGCAGAACAGAGGCAGGAAGAGGAGGACTTCCTTAGCTCTCAAGGCCCCCTTTATCCAGACAGTGTTCCTGCGTGCCCGCCGATCACACAGGAAGAGGAGGAGGAGGAGGAGGAGGAGGAAGATTGTGTCAGTATGGAGGTGGAGCCTGGCACTCAGCATCAGCAGCAGTCTTTAAGGGATCAGTCCCAAGAAACACATGGACTTGTACGTGGCTGGGAGGAGGTGGCTGCGGACGTTGTCGTCCTTAGTGACCCAGAGGACTCCGGACCGAATGCCTCAGCAAACCTACGCTGCATGGCCTCCCTGATCCTGCAAAGCCTGCGTAAGGATCCTCGTATTCGTGGTATCAAGGAGAAGGACCAATACTGGCTGGCAACCCTCCTTGATCCACGTTACAAGGGTAAGGTTGCGGACCTTATCTTGCCATCGCAGAGGGAGCAGAGGATGAAACATCTTCGGGAGGCCTTGCAGAAAGGTCTGTGCAATGCGTTCCCAGAGACTGGGAGGTTACAAACTCCTGTTTCTGGACAACGTGTTGCTGAGGCTTCGGTCAGTCAAAGAAGGAGCGGTGGAGAAGGTGGCCGTCTGACCGATGCGTTCAGACAATTTTTTGGTCCGCAGCCCCAAGGTATGATCGGTTCCAGCAACCATCGCCAGCGTCTGTTTTACATGGTGCAGGAATACCTAGGGGCAAGATCAGACTTGGACACCTTTCCCACCGAAAATCCTCTGGGTTACTGGGTCTTGAGGATGGATCACTGGCCAGAGCTTGCACAGTATGCAATTGAGCTACTGGCCTGTCCTGCATCCAGCGTTCTTTCGGAACGCACATTCAGTGCTGCTGGAGGCGTGGTAACCGATCACAGGGTGCGTCTGTCCACCGACTCGGTCGATCGGCTGACCTTCATAAAAATGAATCAGTCTTGGATCACCACCAGCTACCAAGCACCTGATGCTGATGTAACCGAATAATTTTTTTTGAAATCTCAGATCCCTTCAAAGACTGCCTATGCTGATGCTGAGTGACTATCCCTGAGTAATTATCCTCTTCCTCCTCAATCATCACGCTGTTAGCTTGTAAGAACATTTTTGGTTCTGGGCGCCACCACCAGTGCCTAAGGCACAATTTTTCAGCCCCTGTTTAACAGGGGCGTGTAATTACAATTTTTGATGTAATACTTTGCAGCAGGGCTCGTTCCTGCATTCCAACTAGAGTGTCTGTGAGGGGTTGCAGTGTTGTGGCACCAGCACCAGTGCCTAAGGCCCAATTTTTCTGCCCCTGTCTAACAGGGGCGTGTAATTACAATTTTTGATGCAATACTTTGCAGCAGGGCTCGTTCCTGCGTTCCAACTAGAGTGTCTGTGAGGGGTTGCAGTGTTGTGGCACCAGCACCAGTGCCTAAGGCCCAATTTTTCTGCCCCTGTCTAACAGGGGCGTGTAATTACAATTTTTGATGCAATACTTTGCAGCAGGGCTCGTTCCTGCGTTCCAACTAGAGTGTCTGTGAGGGGTTGCAGTGTTGTGGCACCAGCACCAGTGCCTAAGGCCCAATTTTTCTGCCCCTGTTTAACAGGGGCATGTAATTACAATTTTTGATGCAATACTTTGCAGCAGGGCTCGTTCCTGCGTTCCAACTAGAGTGTCTGTGAGGGGTTGCAGTGTTGTGGCACCAGCACCAGTGCCTAAGGCCTAATTTTTCAGCTCCTGTTCAACAGGGGCATGTAATTACAATTCTTGATCTAATATTTCACAGCAGGGCCCTGTGAGGGCTTACAGTGTTGTGGCCACAGCAACACCTAAGGCCCAAATTTCTGCTGAGTATATAGGGCAGGACCCTACTTTCAAACATCTAACTTACAAACGACTCCTACTTGCAAACGGAAGGAGACAACAGGAAGTGAGATGAAATCTACCCCTAGGAAGGGAAATTCTCTCCTGTAAGAGTTAATATGGGAAAACAATTTCTCCTTTCCACTGATGCTTTCCAATCCTTGTTCCACAAAAAAACCCAAATTTTCAAAAAACATTTTTCATTGGGACAAAAAGTAAGGTGAAATCTTCTGAAGAGGAGGAAAGACAGCAAAACAAATGTCACAGGGGTGATAACCCTTCCCTATGTTTTCCAAAAAGCTTAAAAAAGATTTTTTGGCTGGAGCTAAACACGTTAAAAATGTACCCGTTCAAAATTACAAAGAGATTCTACTTAACAACAAACCTACAGTCCCTGTCTTGTTTGCACCGCCTGTATGCTGCTGTTCAGAGTATATAGGGCCTTTCCTTATTTTAATTTGGGTGCGGGGTTCCCCTTAATATCCATACAAGACCCAAAGGGCCTGGTAATGGACTGGGGGGGTACCCATGCCGTTTGTCTCACTGATTTTCATCCATATTGCCATGACCCGACATGACATTAAACCCGCAAGCAGTTTTAAATGAGATTTTTTCCTTTAAAAATGACATTTGGTGCAGGGACTGTTCTAAACACGGGAAACACGCGCCACTTTACAGGCATACTATAGACACCCCCCAGGTACGATATTTAAAGGAATATTTCACTTTTTTTTTTTTACTTTAAGCATCATTAAAATCACTGCTCCCGAAAAAACGGCAGTTTTTAAAAGTTTTTTTTGCATTGATACATGTCCCCTGGGGTAGGACCTGGGTCCCCAAACCCTTTTTAGGACAATACCATGCAAATTAGCCTTTAAAATGAGCACTTTTGATTTCGAACGTTCGAGTCCCATAGACGTCAATGGGGTTCTAACGTTCGTGCGAACTTTCGGTCCGTTCGCAGGTTCTGGTGCGAACCGAACCGGGGGGTGTTCGGCTCATCCCTAGAGAAGAGTAAAAAAAATCCCAATAAATTCTTTAAGTATATAAATAGTAAGAAAGGGAGGTCAGATCATATTGGTCCCATTAAGAATGATGAAGGGAATCTGGTTGCTAAGGATGGAGAGATGGCGAAGGTATTAAATTAATTCTTCTCCTCAGTCTTCACGAGGGAAGCGGGGGCTTCAGTACCCAAAACTGCAATTTTTATCCTCATGACACATCACAGGAAGCACCCTCATGACTAACAGAGGATAGAATTAGAAATAGACTTTAAAAAATTAACTTAGGAAGTCAATAGATGGCTTGCACCCGAGGGTCCTTAAGGAACCCAGTCAAGTAATTGCCAGACCATTGTTCCTAATTTTTATGAACAGTCTACTGACTGGAATGGTACCAGTTGATTTGAGAAAAGCCAATGTAGCACCAATATTTAAAAAAGGGCCAAGATATATCCCTGGGAATTACAGACCAGTTAGCCTAACATCAATAGTATGCAAGCTCTTGGAGGGGATGATAAGGGACTATAAACAAGATTTTTGTAATGAGAATGGTATCATTAGCAGTAATCAGCATGGATTCATGAAGAATCGTTCTTGCCAAACCAATCTATTAACCTTTTATGAGGAGGTGAGCTGCCATCTAGATGAAGGAAGGCCCGTAGACGTGGTGTATCTGGATTTTGCAAAGGCATTTGATACAGTTTCCCATAAACGTTTACTGTACAAACTGAGGTCTGTTGGCATGGACCATAGGGTGAGTACATGGATTGAAAACTGGCTACAAGGGCGAGTTCAGAGGGTGGTGATAAATGGGGAGTACTCTGAATGGTCAGGGGTGGGGAGTGGGGTCCCCCAGGGTTCTGTGCTGGGACCAATTCTATTTAATCTATTCATAAACGATCTGGAGGATGGGATAAACAGTTCAATCTCTGTATTTGCGAACAATACTAAGCTAAGCAGGGCTATAACTTCTCCGCAGGATGTGGAAACCTTACAAGAAGATCTAAACATATGAATGTGGTGGGCAACTACATGGCAAATGAGGTTTAATGTAGAAAAATGTAAAGTAATGCATTTGGGTGGCAAAAATATGAATGCAGTCTATACACTGGGGGGAGAACCTCTGGGGGGATCTAGGATGGAAAAGGACCTGGGGGTCCTACTAGATGACAGGCTCAGCGGTGGCATGCAATGCCAAGCCTGCTGTAAGCAAAGCAAGCAGAATATTGGCATTAAAAAAGGGATCAACTCCAGAGGTAAAACGATAATTCTCCCACTCTACAAGACTCTGGTCCAGCCGCACCTGGAGTATGCTGTCTAGTTGTGGGCACCAGTCCTCAGGAAGGATGTACTGGAACTTGAGAGAGTCCAGAGAAGGGCAACAAAACGAATAAAGGGTCTGGAGGATATTAGTTATGAGGAAAGGTTGTGAGCACTGAACTTATTCTTCCTGGAGAAGAGACACTTGAGAGGGGATATGATTTCAATGTACAAATACCGTACTGGTTACCCCACAATACGGATAAAACTTTTCCTAGAAAGGGAATTTAAAAAGACACGCGACCAGTCACTAAAATTAGAAGTGAAGCGGTTTAACCTTAAACTGCATAGAGGGTTCTTTACTATTAAGAGCGGTAAGGATGTGGAATTCCCTTCCACAGGCGGTGGTCTCAGCGGGGGGGCATTGATAGTTTCAAAAAACTACTAGATAAGCACCTGAGCAACCACAACATACAGGGATATACAATGTAATACTGACATAAAAAGCACACACACAGGTTGGACTTGATGGACTTGTGTTTTTTTTCAACCTCACCTACTATGTAACTATGTAACTATGTAAGATATTACTTACCTAGATGTTCCAAAGAAGGTTTTCCATATCTAGATGTCACATGTGAAGATGTCACATTGAGACTCGGTTCACACAGGGACGACTTGTCCGGCGACCTAGTCGCCTGACAAGTCGCCTCCCGTTCTGTACAATGGAACTGTTCTAATCGGAGCGACGCAAGTCGCTCCGACTTAGAAAAAGGTTCCTGTACTACTTTGGGGGAGACTTGGGGCGACTTGCATAGACTTCTATACAGAAGTCGTTTTGCAAGTCGCCGTGGCAGTCGTGTGTCTCGGTGAGGCGACCTGCAAGTCGTGCCGCCCCTGTGTGAACCGAGTCTTAGGATCAAATACACATATTCGCCAGCAGACCACGGATTGCCAAATATGTTGAAATCTTTATTGTACTTTGATGATAATAGAGCAATGTGTTCCTTTCCGTTGGTTTGGTGTAGAGAGATGTGGTCAGGATGCCCTATGTAATGGTGATTGACATGTCAAGAAAAGTAATGCTATTTGGAGAGACCTCAGGATTTTATTCAAAAATTCAAGAAACAGAAAGAACTCTGTGTCCTTGCCGGCCCGAATGAGGAAGATATCATGTAGAGCATCCAACATTCATGCAATGTGCGTACTAAACGATTTAGATGGATAAATGTAACCCTCCTCTAGGTAGTAAATAAAGAGATTTGCAAATGTTTAACCTTCGAATGCAAAATGATTATTATTACCCAGAACAAATTCAAGGCAGTCAAGCAAGTATTCATTCGGTAGGTCTGACAGATTTGACTTGGTCAAAAAAATGTGCCACAGCCTCATACATTTGAGAATGTCCCATATGAAGATGTCCTATATAAAGATGTCCCATACCTAGATGTCACAAGTGAAGATGTCACATTAGAGGATGTCACATATAAAGATGTCCCATAATGAAGATGTCCCATAATGAAGATGTCCCATATAAAGATGTCCCATATGAAGATGTCCCATATGAAGATGTCCCATATCTAGATTTCCCATATGAAGATGTAACTATTCTGTGAAGTCCAACGTCGGAGGTTTCCTGCCAATGATGACATGTGCGGAGGAGCTCACAGAACCTGAGATGGGAATAGAAGAGACAATAAATTAGACATCGATCAGACATTTATCAGGGATGACACATATTTCAGTGTATTCTGTCCTCTGATTATACAGAATTCTGAGTCACCGATGAGAGATGTCACCGTGTCCTACAACCAGTGTGTGATGGATGACTGAGGGACTCCATGTATGAGATTATATAGAGATCATATCAATGTATACATGGCACAGAGACAGCTACATTATAACTGAATGTATCCAATACATCATACGCTGAATGTATTACACCCGGCATACAGGACAAGAGAAGTGGTCCATACATACACAATAAGAACAGATACCGAGAATTAGACCCAACATACAGGACAAGAGAAGTAGTACTGTGCAGAGTCCATACATACAGAATAAGAACAGATACCGAGAATTACACCCGACATACAGGACAAGAGAAGTGGTACTGTGCAGAGTCCATACATACACAATAAGAACAGATACCGAGAATTAGACCCAACATACAGGACAAGAGAAGTAGTACTGTGCAGAGTCCATACATACAGAATAAGAACAGATACCGAGAATTACACCCGACATACAGGACAAGAGAAGTAGTACTGTGCAGAGTCCATACATACAGAATAAGAACAGATACCAGGAATTACACCCGACATACAGGTCAAGAGAAGAGTAATGCCCCGTACACTCGATCGGACATTGATCGCACATTCCGACAACAAAATCCATGGGATTTTTTCGGACAGATATTGGCTCAAACTTGGCTTGCATACACACGATTGCACAATGTTGTCGTAATTTCCGAACGTCAAGAACGCAGTGACGTACAACACGTACGACGAGCCGAGAAAAATGACGTTCAATAGCCAGTGCGGCTCTTCTGCTTGATTCCGAGCATGCGTGGAACTTTTGCGTCGGAATTGTGTACACACAATTGGAATTTATGCAAATGGATTTTGTTGTTGGAAAAATTGAGAACCAGATCTCAAATTTTGGGGGACGGAAATACCGATGGAAACTGTCCGATGGAGCCTACGCACGGTCAGAATTTCCGACAACAAGCTCTGATCGCACATTTGCCGTCGGAAAGTCTGACCGTGTGTACGCGGCATTACTGTGCAGAGTCCATACATACAGAATAAGAACAGATACTGAGAATTACACCCGGCATACAGGATAAGAGAAGTGGTACTGTGCAGAGTCCATACATACAGAATAAGAACAGATACCGAGAATTACACCCGACATACAGGACAAATTAAGTGGTACTGTGCAGAGTTCAGATTTGGATACAGATATCTCCGGTTGGTACAGATCCAGCCTCTGATTGGGTGGGAGGGATAATCTGGCCGCTGTACAGATATTATTGATAATTATCCTCTATAGCAATCAGTGATGGGACATTACAACCTCCAGCTATGGATCACTATGGAGACTCTGTGTGTACCTTACTAATGTCCTTCTACTAATAATTCTGAGCGTTCCCCTCATTAGCGCTCATCTCATCTTGCCTGGATATTGTCAGCGGCGGCAGAGATGTCACTTAATCAGCGCTCAGTTCTGCTGATCAATAGAGAGAACAATAGAGTGTGGGAATTATAGATGGCAGGGGAGCGATACAATGTAGCACTGTGGAGGGTCATTACCAACCCAGAGACATCCAAGGCTGCTACATTCTATAAATGTTATCTTCATCATCTTCCTCATCATCATTATTATTAGTGGAGGATAAGCTCACCCATCCCGGTATAAAGAGGAGAATTACCTCGTAATAGTTAATTGTTATCTGCAAAAAATAACTCTACATTTCTCAAAGCTTTTATTATCTTGTTTTATAGACTTTGTAAGTCTCTGCCATCAATATCCTAAGTTATTGTTGCTGGGTTTATTATTTGAATAAAATTGAACTCCGGTATTGCATTCAGTCTTGCATATTGTCTTCTCCTAATCTGAAATAGTTTACTCTGATTTCACGGCACACTGTGAGTAAGATATAAACAATTGTCTCCAGCCTTGCACATTGTTCAATCGGGTCACTGGCCTTCTAGTGCGACAATGACAACCACTTGGCCATAGGGCAAACCGGGCATTTGCCCGGTGGGCCGCGGCCGCTGGGGCCGCCAGGCTGCAAGTCCTTGCATGGCCCAAGGCTTGAGCTTGTGCCGGTCATCCAGCCTCTCCGCTGTTAAGCTCACCGGCGCCGGGGGGAGGAGCTAAATGAGACGCCTTCGGCCTTACCACGGCTGCACGGCCGCACGTATAGGTCAGCCGTCAGTGCCGGGGGGAGGAGCCAGAGCAGACACATTGGAGCCGGTGTTATGTCGAGAGGTGCCGGAACAGAAAACGTAAGTTCAGCCTCCCCTGTGAACTAGATAGGAGGATCGGTGGGGGTGGCTGCATATAGAACAATTATTTTCTCCATCTTCCTCCTGCAGTATCGGAATGCCTGTGAGAGGTAGAGGAGAAGCAGGCATTCCGAGACTGCAGGAGGAAGATGGAGAAAATGATTCTTCTATATGCAGCCACCCCCCACCGATCCTCCTATCCTGCTTCTCTCTGCTGCTCCCGCAGGGCTCTCCACCGCACCCATACTCTCTGCCAACCCCGTGCTCTCCACATCACCCCCATGCTCTCCGCTGCCCCCCATGCTCTCTGCCACCCCCCATACTCTCCACCCCCCCATGCTCTCCACCTCCCCCCCCATACTCTCTGCCACCCCCCATGCTGTCTGCCTCCCCCCATGCTCTCTGCCACCCCCCATGCTCTCTGCCACCCCCCATGCTCTCCACCTCCCCCCATGCTGCCTGCCACCCCCCATGCTGTCTGCCACCCCCCATGCTCTCCACCTCCCCCCATGCTGTCTGCCTCCCCCCCATGCTCTCTGCCACCCCCCATGCTCTCCACCTCCCCCCATGCTGTCTGCCACCCCCCATGCTGTCTGCCACCCCCCATGCTGTCTGCCACCCCCCATGCTCTCTGCCACCCCCCATACGCTCCACCTATCCCCATACGCTCCACCTCCCCCCCATGCTCTCTGCCACCCCCTCATAGTCTCCACCTCCCCCATGCTCTCTGCCACCCCCTCATGCTCTCTGCCACCCCCTCATGCTCTCTGCCACCCCCTCATGCTCTCTGCCACCCCCCCATGCTCTCTGCCACCCCCCATACTCTCCACCCCCCCATACTCTCCACCTCCCCCCCATACTCTCTGCCACCCCCCATGCTGTCTGCCACCCCCCATGCTGTCTGCCACCCCCCATACTCTCCACCCCCCCATGCTCTCCACCTCCCCCCATGCTCTCCGCCACCCCCCATGCTCTCCGCCACCCCCCATGCTCTCCGCCACCCCCATGCTCTCTGCCACCCCACATGCTCTCCACCTCCCCACCATGCTCTCTGCCACCCCCATGCTCTCTGCCACTCCCCATGCTCTCTGCCACCCCCCATGCTCTCCACCTCCCCCCATACGCTCCACCTCCCCCCATGCTCTCTGCCACCCCCTCATAGTCTCCACATCCCCCCATGCTCTCTGCCACCCCCCATGCTCTGTGCCACCCCCCATGCTCTCTGCCACCCCCCATGCTCTCTGCCACCCCCCATGCTCTCTGCCACCCCCCATGCTCTCTGCCACCCCCATGCTCTCTGCCACCCCCCCATACTCTCCGCCTCCCCCCATGCTCTCTGCCACCCCCTCATACTCTCCACCTCCCCCCATGCTCTCTGCCACCCTCCCTCTCATACTCTCCACCTCCCCCCCTCTCATACTCTCCACCTCCCCCCCATGGTCTCTGCCACCCCCCATGCTCTCTGCCACCCCCCATGCTCTCTGCCTTCCCCCATGCTCTCTTCCTTCCCCCATGCTCTCTGCCTTCCCCCATGCTCTCCGCCTTCCCCCATGCTCTCCGCCTTCCCCCATGCTCTCCGCCTTCCCCCATGCTCTCCACCTTCCCCCATGCTCTCCACCTTCCCCCATGCTCTCCACCTCCCCCCGATGCTCTCCACCTCCCTCCATGCTCTCTGCCACCCCCCCATACTCTCCACCTTCCCCCCATATGCTCCACCTCCCCCCCATGCTCTCTGCCACCCCCTCAAACTCTCCACCTCCCCCCCATACTCTCCACCTCCCCCCCATACGCTCCACCTCCCCCCCATACGCTCCACCTCCCCCCCCCCATGCTCTCCAACTCCCCCCCCATGCTCTCCACCTCCCCCCATGCTCTCCACCTCCCCCATGCTCTCCACCTCCCCAATGCTCTCTGCCACCCCCCCGTGCTCTCTGCCACCCCCCCCCCCCGTGCTCTCCACCCCCCCCCATGCTCTCCACATTACCCCCACGCTCTCCGCTTCCCCCTGTGCTCTTCACATTCCCCATTCTCTCCACCTCCCCCCATGCTCTCCACCTCCCCCCATGCTCTCCACCTCCCCCCATGCTCTCCGCCACTCCCCCCTGTGCTCTTCTGGTCTTCCCATCACCCCATGCTCTCCACCAGCCCTCCTGTGCTGTCCACATTCCCCATGCTCTCCGTTGTCCTCCCTGGGCTCTCCACCTCCCCCCATGCTCTCCGCTGCCCCCCTGTGCTCTCCTCTTCCTCCCTGTGTTCTTTGCCTCTCCCCTGTGCTCTCGCCCCATCCCATGTTCTCAAGGTTCTTCCCTGTGCTCTCCAACCCCCATGCTCTTTCCTGGTCGCACCCCCCCCCCTCCACACCTCTGCTGGGTTCCCCCCTCCCCTCTCTCAGGGGATCTGTCAGGGTGGAGAGTGGGGAAGGGGCCGGTTAACATGTCATGGGCTGCTCAATCCAAAATGCCCGGGCCTATTTTTTGTCCCAGTCCGGGCCTGCTCCTATCTTTCCCTAACTAAGAACTGTCCTAAGCCTCACCAAACAATTGTCCCAAGCCTCACACTTTGTTCGATCAGGTCAATGGTCTTCTACTGCAACACAAAACATTTTTCGTAAGCTTCACCAAACAATTGCAGCAAACAGAACCAAACAATTGTCCCAAGCCTTGCACTTTGTTCAGTTGGGTCAATGGCCTTCAATTGCAACACTGTTGACCCCCTCAGGCCCTTTCAAACTTGAACTTATGGAAAGCCTTGCCGCTTAGACACATCTTCCTCTCATTACCTTCCTCGACACCCTTCTCAAGACCCCTCAAGACAAGAGATTTTAAAACCTTTTGTACAAACCCAAGCCCCTCCAACATTCTTTATCCATCCTTTACTCATACATTTGCTTACTAAACAATTGTCCCAAGCCTCACCAAACAGCTATCCCAAGTCTCACCAAACAATTATCCCAAGCCTCACTGAACATTTATCCCAAGTCTCACCAAACAATTATACCAAGCCTCACCAAACAGCTATCCCAAGCCCCACCAAACAATTATCCCAAGTCTCACTGAACAAATATCCCAAGCCTCACCAAACAATTGTCTCAAGCCGCAAATTTTGTTCATTTGGGTCAATGGCCTTCTATTGCAACACTGAAGATCTTCTCAGGCCCTTTCGACCCTAACTTATGGAAAGCATTACTTTCTCTTATATTACTTTCCTCAACAACCTTTTGAAGACCCTTTAGAGATTTTTAAACCTTATGCACAGACCCAAGTCCACTTTGACAATCCTTATCCATCCTTTACTCTTTACATTACATTACATTTCCCTACTAAACAATTGTCCCAAGCCTCACCAAACAATTATCCCAAGTCTCGCCAAACAATTATCCCAAGTCTCGCCAAACAATTATCCCAAGCCTCACCGAACAATTATCCCAAGTCTCGCCAAACAATTATCCCAAGTCTCGCCAAACAATTATCCCAAGCCTCACCGAACAATTAACCCAAGCCCCACCAAACATTTGTCTCAAGCCTTGCATTTTGTTCATTTGGGTCAAAGGGCTTCTATTGCAACGCTTTACTCTTTACATTACATTACGTTTTACATAGTTACATAGTTACATAGTAGGTGAGGTTGAAAAAAGACACAAGTCCATCAAGTCCAACCTATGTGTGTGATTATGTGTCAGTATTACATTACATATCCCTGTATGTTGCGGTCATTCAGGTGATTATCTAATAGTTTCTTGAAGCTATCAATGCTCCCCGCTGAGACCACCGCCTGTGGAAGGGAATTCCACATCCTTGCCGCTCTTACAGTAAAGAACCCTCTACGTAGTTTAAGGTTAAACCTCTTTTCTTCTAATTGTAATGAGTGGCCACGAGTCTTATTAAACTCTCTTCTGCGAAAAAGTTTTATCCCTATTGTGGGGTCACCAGTACAGTATTTGTAAATTGAAATCATATCCCCTCTCAAGCGTCTCTTCTCCAGAGAGAATAAGTTCAGTGCTCGCAACCTTTCCTCATAACTAAGATCCTCCAGACCCTTTATTAGCTTTGTTGCCCTTCTTTGTACTCGCTCCATTTCCAGTACATCCCTCCTGAGGACTGGTGCCCAGAACTGGACAGCATACTCCAGGACCAGAGTCTTGTAGAGCGGGAGAATTATCGTTTTATCTCTGGAGTTGATCCCCCTTTTAACGCCAATATTCTGTTTGCTTTATTAGCAGCAGCTTGGCATTGCATGCCATTGCTGAGCCTATCATCTACTAGGACCCCCAGGTCCTTTTCCATCCTAGATCCCCCCAGAGGTTCTCCCCCCAGTGTATAGATTGCATTCATATTTTTGCCACCCAAATGCATTATTTTGCATTTTTCTACATTGAACCTCATTTGCCATGTAGTCGCCCACCCCATTAATTTGTTCAGGTCTTTTTGCAAGATTTCCACATCCTGCGGAGAAGTTGTTGCCCTGCTTAGCTTAGTATCGTCTGCAAATACAGACGATACTACTTACTAAACAATTGTCCCAAGCCTCACCAAACAATTAACCCAAGTCTCACCAATTATCCCAAATCTCACTGAACAATTAACCCAAGTCTCACCAATTATCCCAAATCTCACTGAACAATTATCCCAAGTCTCACCAATTATCCCAAATCTCACCAAACAATTGTCCCAGGTATTACCGAACAATTGTCCCGAGCCTCACCGAACAATTGTCCCAAGCCTCACCGAACAATTGTCCCAAGCCTCACCGAACAATTGTCCCAATCCTCAACGAACAATTGTCCCAATCCTTAATGAACAATTGTCTCAAGCCTCACCAAACAATTGTCTCAAGCCTCACCAAACAATTGTCCCAAGCCTCAGCGAACAATTGTCCCAATCCTCACCAAACAATTGTCCCAAGTCTCACAAAACAATTGTCTCAAGCCTCACCAATTATCCCAAGCCCCACCAAACATTTGTCTCAAGCCCTGCATTTTGTTCATTTGTGTCAATGGCCTTCTATTGCAATTTGCAACACTGAAGACCTCCTCGAGCTCTTTCAGCCTGAACTTATGGAAACCTTACAGTTCAGGTACTTCCTCTTCTCATTACTTTTCCCAGCAACCTTCTCAAGACCCTTTAGAGCAGCTATTCTCAACCAGGGTTCCTTGCAACCCTAGAGTTCCTCCAGAATTTGTTAGGGGTTCCTTGAGCTGTAGCTAATTGGCCTTCCATCTGCTGGTGCCATCATACATCAAGGTCCATCACCACTTAGCAGAGCCAGTAGCATGATATAAATTTTCTTTAAAGCTTTATGCAACGGTGGCATTTTAACCACCAATTTAAGGGGGATATTCTTTTCACTGACAACCAATATAGGGGGTATTTTTATAATGACCCCCCAATTGATTATTTTAGCAGTGGTTCCCTGAGGCAAGACAATCATTTCAAGGGTTCCTTTGGGATAAAAAAAAGGTTGAGAAATACTACTTTAGAGATTTGAAAACCTTATGTGATGTTGTGGTGCCTGTGCAGTTCTTGGCTGTGTTTAAAAAGGTCTGACACAGATCAACCCCATGCTGCAGCCTCTTACCTTGTGGCTGGATACAAAGTTACAATGTTGCAATCTGATCACTGAGGTAGAGAAGACTGAGGAAATGATCCCCCCTGCCTGCAGTAGACTGATGACATCATCTCGCCCTAGGCAAAATCACAGACTAGAGCTCTAGGATGGCGTTTTGATACTGTTGCTATATATTGTGACATGTCACAAATTACAGTAGAAGAAATTCCTTCAGACTTGTGGAGTTACTGACAGGTCCACTGTAAACACATGATATCCTTACTTCAGACTACATGTCCAGTTGACACCCATACTAAGGCAGGTGAACATCAGGGGCGGGATGCATGAGTTTTTTTTATATTTTATTTAAAGCCACATGTTCAGAGCCTGAGGCTCTAATTGGCTTAAAAAGGGTTGGGCTTGGGGCACAATGCACCCATGCGGGGGGACCGTGCCATGGAGAGGAGGTGAGTGCGGGGGGGACCGCGCCATGGAGAGGAGGTGAGTGCGGGGGGACCGTGCCATGGGGAGGTGAGTGCGGGGGGACCGTGCCATGGAGAGGTGCGTGCGGGGAGATTGTGCCATGGAGGGGTGAGTGCGGGGGTAATGTGCCCTGGAGGGATGAATGCGGACCTGGGGGGGGGTTTGTTTGCCGCCCCCCCTGCCACTGGGGAACATACACTTACGTTCTTTGTGCACGCGTTGGACTAATGGCCCCCAATGTTGTGGAATTGTTTTGGAGTTTCTCAGACCCCGTTCAGTGGATCAGATTCATGGGCAGAATTGTGCAAAAATTGTGGCAAAATGTGCTACGTACAAGTTCTAATGGCACCCCAAATGCAAGATAAACAATGGGATAATGCCCAAAATTGCTTTGTCCAAAAACGCACCAAAGTCTACTCCAAAAAAAGTTGCAAGAACTACTTTGCTACATTTCTGGAGTGGAGGACAGCCCATTCATAGTTTGCAAGGTTGGATAATGACAATAGTCCATCCAATTCAGCCTGTGTGGCTGTGTGTTTGTGTAGATTTCCCATATCCCTGTATATTGTGTTGGCTAAGATGCACATCCTATAGTCTTTTAAAACTATTGATACTTCCTGCTGACACCACTGATTGTGGAAGGGAGTTCCACATCCTTACCGCCCTGACAGTGGAAAACCCCCTACGCAGTTGAAGGTTAAGCTGCTTCTCCTCCAATCTCATAGTTTGGCCCAGTGTCTCCTTACGTTCCCTTGTCATTCCCTGAGACAATAGTTTCCCACCTACACTGGGATCACCATTGAGAGATTTGTAAATCACTATCAAACCCCTTCTTCTTCTCCAGGGAAAATAAATTTAGCGCTTGTAGTCATTCCTCGTAATTAGGGTGCTCAAGTCCCCGTATTAATTTTGTTGCCGTTCCCTGGACCCTCTTCAGCTCCAGCACATCCCTTCTGAGGACTGGTGACCAGAACTGGACGGAATACTCCAGATGTGGCCAAACCAGAGCTTTAAAAAGTGGCAGAATAATCGTTTTATCTCTGGAGTACATTTTCCCTTTTCTATTGAATGCTAATATTCTGCTGGCTTTGTTTGCAGCAGCTTGGCATTGCTCAAATAAATGGTATGGCTCAGAGAGCACACTCCACAAAGGTGATGCGGGAGCGTCCCCAAATGTGAACGGGATCTTAAAGGGCCAGTGATCCCAAATAATGGACATGGGGGTTGGGGTTAAGTGTCACTGGTCACCAAAAATTGGAAGAAGGATTATACCCAGTTTAAAAACTTTAATTCTGGCTATACACCTATCTAGCCGTAAAACTGCCCCTCCCCCCCTCCTAACACTTGTGCTAACTAACCATGAGTAAGAAAGATTTATATATTTACCTATTTTCAGCTCTGGTCGGATCATGTGATCCCCTGTGTCAGCCATTGGCAGCTGCAGGGGAGAGGAGAAAGCTCTCTGACAATGGCTGGTAAAGCCTGGAGCGGTGATGTCACCCATAGGCGCCTCAACCAGGGTTCCTTGCAACCCTAGAGTTCCTCCATAATTTGTTAGGGGTTCCTTGAGCTGTAGCCTCTCCCCCGCAGCTACCATTGCCTGGCACAAGGGAGCCGGATCACATGACCAGAGCAGAGCGGGCTAATAATAGACAAGTATATACAGTATGTCTTTCTTAAACAAATTAATTAGTATAAGTCTTAGTGGGGGGGTGAGCTATTTTAATCACTTGCCGCCCGCCATATAGCAAAATGACGTCGGCAAAGTGGTTGTGTTATCCTGACCGGACGTCATATGACTTCTTTCAGGATAAAAAGCCCCCGGGGCGCGCATCACGGCGATCGTTGTTGAGGCATGTCAGTCTGACACACCGCAACTCTGATCTAGGTAAAAAGTCTTCCGATGAAGACTCTTTACCACGTGATCAGCCGTGTCCAATCGGGGCTGATCACAGTGTAAACAGGAAGAGACGTTAATCGGCTTTTCCTCACTTGCGTCTGTCAGACGCGAGTAGAGGAGAGCCGATCGGCTGCTCCTCTGACAGGGGGGGTTTGTGCTGATTGATTATCAGCGCAGCCCCCCCTCGAGGATGCCAATGCTGGCCCACCAGGGACACCACCAGGACCACCAGGGATGTCCACCACTAGTCACCACCAGGTATGCCACCCATGGCCACCAGGGATGCCAATCAGTGCCCACAATGGATGCCAATCAGTGCCCACAATGGATGCCAATCAGTGCCATACAATAATGCCTGCCAATCAGTGATGCCCATCAGTACCATCCATTAGTGTACATCAGTGCCACCTATCAGTGCCCATCCATGCCCATCTATGCCACTTATCAGTGCCCATCCGTGCCGCCTTTCAGTGCCCATCAGTGCCGCCTTTCAGTACACATCGGTGCCAGCTATGTGTACCTATTACTGCTGCATATCAGTGCCGCCTATCAGTGGCCCATCAGTGCCGCATATTAGTGCCCATCATCAGTGCCACCTCATCAGTGCCACCTAATCGGTGCCCATCAGTGCCGCCTTATCAGTGCCCATCAGTGCAGCCCCATCAGTGAAGGAGAAAACGTACTTATTTACAAAGTTTTGTAACAGAAACAAAAAAAAAACTTTAAAAAAAAAAA
Source organism: Lithobates septentrionalis (assembly GCA_037952835.1). Classification (NCBI taxonomy): domain Eukaryota; kingdom Metazoa; phylum Chordata; class Amphibia; order Anura; family Ranidae; genus Lithobates; species Lithobates septentrionalis. The sequence continues at coordinate 712,357 of JBBDGP010003723.1, read as the reverse complement.
TGTCGGTCTTTTTTTTTATTTGTTTAGCAGAAAATAAAAATCCCAGAGGTGATCAAATACCACCAAAAGAAAGCTCTATTTGTGGGAACAAAATGATAAAAATTTAGTTTGGGTACAATGTAGCATGACTGCGCAATTGTCATTGAAAGTGCGACAGCGCTGAAAGCTGAAAATTGGTCTGGGCGGGAAGGTGTATAAGTGCCCGGTATTGAAGTGGTTAAGGTTAGTTAGGTGCAAAGCCGGAATTCCACTTTAAGAATAATGTTCACAAGAAATTTAGCGCCCAGATCCCCACTTGTACAATCTGAACGGATTTCAGCAGACAGACGTAGGGGTCCAGGTGATGGGAGTTCCGCTCTGGAATGAGAGGTCGGATTATTGCCGACAGAATAGCCGGATGAGCTGCGACAGGTAAAATGGGAATTTTATGGTCCCGTCTCTCCGCTGACCCTCTCGAGGGCGATGGAAATGTCAGAAATCTTTATGTGGAATAATAAAACGTTCTCTTTTCTGACGTGGAAACAATTTCTTCCTTTTATCTCCTCATGTGTGCCAAATCCGCAGATATTGATCCCAGGGAGGAGGTGAGGTTTTCAACATCCGCCGTCCCAGGGGTCCTGTAGGCACCATCTCAGAGAAGAACACAGCAGGGAGGCCGACCGATTAATACGACATGCATTTTATAGGTGCCAACATTGCCATAAAAATACAGGCATTTGAAAAGCAAAGTCATGATGGGCGATGCCAATATCCATTCTTACCGCCAATTTTGGCAAAGTCCTAGACAGTGTTATACGGTGATACACAATCTGCTACCGCTGCAGACATTTTTAGTGGTTATCTGCAGTTTTCTGCTCTAGAGGTTTAAACAGAAGGAACCAAAACCGTGGCTTTTCCACTGCTGACTCCCAATAAAAGTGTAAAGGATGAGAGAGTGTTACAGCACTCACAGGGATCCCTGCTGGGTCTTCCAGGACTCCTAGGCCCTCTAGTACTCACAGGATCCAGGCTGGGTTTTCCAGGACTCCTAGGACCTCGAGTAATCGCAGGATCCATGCTGAGTCTTCCAGGAGTCCTAGGAGCTCCATGACACACAAGATCCCTGCTGGGTCTTCCAGGACTCCTAGGATCTCCAGTACTCACAGGATCCATGCTCGTTCTTCCAGGACTCTTAGGAGCTCCATGACTCACAAGATCCCTGCTGGGTATTCCAGGACTCCTAGGATCTCCAGTACTCAAAGGATCCATGCTGGTTCTTCCAGAACCCACTCAAAGGATACATGCCGGGTCTTCCAGGACTCCTAGGTCCTAGGACCTCCAATACTCACAGGATCCATGCTGGGTCTCCCAGGACTCCTAGGACATCCAGTACTCAAAGGATCCATGTCAGGTCTTCCAGGATTCCTAGGACCTCCAGTACTCACAGGATCCCTGCTGGGTCTTTCAGGACTCCAAGGACCTCCAGTACTCACAGGATCCATGCTGGGTCTTCCAGGACTTCTGGGACCTCCAGTACTCACAGGGTCAATGCCGGGTCTTTTGGGACTCCTAGGACCTCCAATACTCACAGGGTCAATGCCGGGTCTTCCAGGACTCTTATGCCCCGTACACACGGTCGGATTTTCCGACGGAAAATGTGTGATAGGACCTTGTTGTCAGAAATTCCGACCGTGTGTAGGCTCCATCACACATTTTCCATCGGATTTTCCGACACACAAAGTTTGAGAGCAGGCTATAAAATTTTCCGACAACAAAATCCGTTGTCGGAAATTCCGATCGTGTGTACACAAATCCGACGGACAAAGTGCCACGCATGCTCAGAATAAATAAAGAGATGAAAGCTATTGGCCACTGCCCCGTTTATAGTCCCGATGTACGTGTTTTACGTCACCGCGTTTAGAACGATCGGATTTTCCGACAACTTTGTGTGACCGTGTGTATGCAAGACAAGTTTGAGCCAACATCCGTCGGAAAAAATCCTAGGATTTTGTTGTCGGAAAGTCCGATCAATGTCCGACCGTGTGTACGGGGCATAAGTGCAATCTGTTTCATCACAAATCAAAAATAGGACGAAATTTTCATTATTCTGATATTTAGATGTATCCGAGTCTCCGAATCACAATAGTAACGAACTTCAACTAATCCAAAATAAATTATAACAAAACAACAAATTCAACGCATAGAGAATGATCAGAATTGCTTTGTATTCATGTGATTTTTATTTTGCATCAATATTTTGCGTTATCATTAAAATGTGCTACATATGAAAAGGAAACATATCGCAATAAATACAGTAAGTTTTATAAAAGTAAAATTAAACGATTCCTCCTACTTATTGTGTTCGGGTTGGATGGAGGTGGAGCCATCAGAATCTCTGCATCATAAAATAACGATGATTCCAAAATTCATTTCTTTCCATTCGTTCTTTTGGATGCACCTGACTCCAGTCAAGATCGTCCAATCAGCTCATTCAATTTCTCTTTGTGGGTTGAACTAGCAGGGGTGACTCATAGTGCATAAGTAACCACTTCCGGACCGCTGCACGCCGATATACGTCCTAACTTTGAAGAGGGATATCTTTGTTATGGAAGCAGCTAGCTACCATAACCCCGGTATCCTCTTCTTCGGCCAGTGGTCCGGTTTCTGACAATAGTGGTCTCTGCGGCGGATTCGCCGCGCGATCACTTTTATCGGCGGTGGGAGAGGGCCCACCCGCCGAGCTCCAGTGCCCTCCGCCGCTTACCGGAGCCGTCGGCAGCGGCCGAGGCGATCGGATCCTTCTTCCTGCTAGGCATGGAGACAAGTGAGGGGAAGATGGCCCCCAACCGTCTCCATACCATTGCAGGGTGGAAGCGACGTCAAAACGTCAATAGCTCTTAAAGGGCCATTTTTTTAAATTTTTTTTTCAAATGACATTTTTTTTAATTGCATTTTAGTGTAAATATGAGATGTGAAGTTTTTTTGAGGTCCTGTCATGCTTTTTTTCTATTATAAGGGATGTTTACATTTCTTGTAATTTGAATAAAAATGACACAATTTTTTTTTTAAAAGAACAGTGGAAAAATTTAAAAAAAAGGTAAAATAAATAAGAAAAAACATTTTTTTTTTAAACGCACCCCGCCCCGCCGAGCTCGCGTGCAGAAGCGAACGCATGAAGCATGACATGTTGGGTATCAATTTACTCAGCGTAACATTATCTTTCACAATATAAAAAAGAAATGGGCTAACTTTACTGTTGTCTTATTTTTTAGTTCAAGAAAGTCTATTATTTCCAAAAAAAAGTGCGCTTGTAAGACCGCTGCGCAAATACGGTGTGACAGAAAGTTTTGCATTGACCGCCATTTTATTCTCTAAGGTGTTAGAAAAAAAATGTATAATGTTTGGGGGTTTCTAAGTAATTTTCTAGCAAAAAAAAAAACCTGTGTTTAACTTGTAAACAACAAATCTCAGAAAGAGGCTCGGTCCTTAATTGGGTAATCTCCTGAAATACGGAATTAACACGTTAAAACGAATATAGCCGATCTTCCGAAATAACGTCTGAAAATACTAATCGATTTGGAACAAGGAATATATGAAATGAATTCTGAAAATGGATCATTCCAACAAAACCAATATGACTAAATGAAATGATTAACATAACAAATTAATTTGAAATGAAACAATTTTACGTCATGCACATCTCTAGTAGGCATGAGCTTCGAGTTTGGGGTGTTCGCGGCAAATTTGGGGTGTTCGCGGCAAATTTGGGGTGTTCGCGGCAAATTCGAATGCCGCGGAACACCCTTTAAAAGTCTATGGGAGAAATCAAAAGTGCTAATTTTAAAGGCTTATATTCATTGTCTTGTCATAAAAAGTGTTTGGGGACCTGGGTCCTGCCGCAGGGGACAAAAAGTTTTAAAAACGGCTGTTTTTTCGGGAGCAGTGATTTTAATAATGCTTAACGTGAAACAATAAAAGTGTAATATCCCTTTAAATTTCGTACCTGGGGGGTGTCTATAGTATGCCTGTAAAGGGGCGCATGTTTCCCGTGTTTAGAACAGTCTGACAGCAAAATGACATTTCAAAGGAAAAAAAGTCATTTAAACTACTCGCGGCTATTAATGAATTGCCGGTCCGACAATAGACATAAAAGTTCATTGATAAAAACGGCATGGGATTTCCCCACAGGGGAACCCCGAACCAAAATTTAAAAAAAAGAAAATGACGTGGGGGGTCCCCCTAAATTCCATAACAGGCCCTTCAGGTCTGGTATGGATTTTAAGGGGAACCCCGCGCCAAAATGTAAAAAAAAAAAAAACGGCGTGGGGTCCCCCTAACAATCCATACCAGACCCTTATCCGAGCATGCAACCTGGCAGGCCGCAGGAAAAGAGGGGGGGACGAAAGAGCCCCCCCCCCTGAACCGTACCAGGCCACATGCCCTCAACATTGGGAGGGTGCTTTGGGGTAGCCCCCCAAAACACCTTGTCCACATGTTGATGAGGACAAGGGCCTCATTCCCACAACCCTGGCTGGTGGTTGTGGGGGTCTGCGGGCGGGGGGCTTATCGGAATCTGAGAGCCCCCTTTAACAAGGGGACCCCAGATCCCGGCCCCTCCTCCATGTGTGAAATGGTAAGAGGTTACAAAAGTACCCCTACCATTTCACAAAAAAACTGTCAAAAATGTTAAAAATGACAAGAGACAATTTTTGACAATTCCTTTATTTAAATGCTTCTTCTTTCTTCTATCTTCTATCCTCCTTCGGTTTCTTCCTCTATCTTCTTCTTCTTCTGGTTCTTCTGGTTCTTCTGGTTCTTCCTCCGGTGTTCTCGTCCGGCATCTCCTCCGTGGCGTTGGCGTCTTCTTCCCTTCTTCTCCTCGGGCCGCTCCACATCCATGATGGCATGGAGGGAGGCTCCTGCTCTTCTCTTCATCTTCTTCTCTTCATCTTCTTCTCTTCATTTTCTTTTTGGGCCGCTCCGCATCCATGATGGCATGGAGGGAGGCTCCCACTGTGTGAAGCTTCTCCTCTTCTGACAGTTCTTAAATAACGGGGGCAGGGTCACCCGGTGACCCCGCCCCCTCTGATGCACGGTGACTTGACGGGACTTCCCTGTGGCATTCCCCGTGACGCCACAGGGAAGTCCCGTCAAGTCACCGTGTGTCAGAGGGGGGCGGGGTCACTGGGTGCCCCCCCCCCGTTATTTAAGAACCGTCAGAAGAGGAGAAACGTCACACAGCGGGAGCCTCCCTCCATGCCATCATGGATGCGGATCGGCCCGAAAAGAAAATGAAGAGAAGAAGATGAAGAGAAGAAGATGAAGAGAAGAGCAGGAGCCTCCCTCCATGCCATCATGGATGTGGAGCGGCCCGAGGAGAAGAGGGGAAGAAGACTCCGACGCCCCAAAGGAGATGCCGGACGAGAACACCGGAGGAAGAACCAGAAGAACCAGAAGAAGAAGACGATGGAGGAAGAAACCGAAGGAAGATAGAAGATAGAAGAAAGAAGAAGCATTTAAATAAAGGAATTGTCAAAAACTGTCTCTTGTCATTTTTAACATTTTTGACAGTTTTTTAGTGAAATGGTAGGGGTACTACCCCCTTACCATTTCACACAGGGGGAGGGCTGGAATCTGGGGGTCCCCTTGTTAAAGGGGGCTTCCAGATTCCGATAAGCCCCCCGCCCGCAGACCCCCACAACCACCGGCCAGGGTTGTGGGGATGAGGCCCTTGTCCTCATCAACATGGGGACAAGGTATTTTGGGGGGCTACCCCAAAGCACCCTCCCAATGTTGAGGGCATGTGGCCTGGTACGGTTCAGGAGGGGGGCGCTGCAGGGCCTGGTATGGAATTTAGGGGGACCCCCACGTCATTTTTTTTTTTACATTTTGGTTCGGGGTTCCCCTGTGGGGAATTCCCATGCCGTTTTTATCAATGAACTTCTATGTGTATTGTCGGACCGGCAATTCATTAATAGCCATGAGTAGTTTTAAATGACTTCTTTTCCTTTGAAATGTCATTTTGCTGTCAGACTGTTCTAAACACATGAAACATGCGCCCCTTTACAGGAATACTATAGACACCCCCCCCAGGTATGAAATTTTTACACTTTTATTGTTTCACTTTAAGCATTATTAAAATCACTGCTCCCGAAAAAAACGTTTGTTTTTGAAACTTTGCATTGATACATGTCCCCTGGGGCAGGACCCAGGTCCCCAAACACTGTTTATGACAATAACTTGCATATAAGCCTTTAAAATTAGCACTTTTGATTATTCATGTTCGTGTCCCATAGACTTTAACGGTGTTCGCGTGTTTGAACGAATTTTTTGCCTGTTCGCATGTTCTGGTGCGAACCGAACAGGGGGGTGTTCGGCTCATCCCTAATCTCTAGGTAATATTGTGCAACATAAAAACCACTTTATTCTCCAGGGTCTCTGCTTTCAGAAAATATATCATGTTTTTTTTTTTGGGGGGGGTTAACCTTTAGGCCTAAGATCATTTTTAACCTCTTTAATTCCGGACACTTTTACCCCTTTCTTGCCCAGGCCAGTTTTCAGCTTTCAGTGCTCTCACACTTTGAATGACATTAAACACTGTACCCATATGACATTTTTATCATGTTTTCTTCACACAAATAGAGCTTTCTTGTTGAGGTATTTAATCACTACTGAGTTTTTTTTATATTTTGCAAAAAAAACTAAAAAAGACCTGAAATTTAGAAAAAAAAAGCGCTTTTATTTCTGTTTATAACATTTTGCAAATAAATAATATTCCTTCGTACATTTAGGCCAAATTGTATTCCGCTCCATTTCTTTTGTGAAAATAACCCAAGTTAGCGTATATTATTTAGTCTGTAGGAAAGTTATAGAGTCCACAAACTATGGGATATATACAGTATATATGAAAATCGATCAATCCTGATGTACAATCTGTCCGAAAAATGCCAGAACAGTACAAATACCCCCAAATGACCCCATTTTTGGAAAGTAGACATTCCAAGGTAATTTTATTTTTGTCACATTACAATTTTTTGGAAAACGAAGAAATTAAAAAAAAGAAATTCACAATTCTTTCACATTATTTAAATACTGTCACCAGTGCAGTACGGTGCCATCGTATGACTGGTGTGGCGGTGATCAGGGACACCTACCGGTGACAGTATGTAAAAAAAAATTTTAAAAATTGAATTTTTTTTTTTTTTTTACAATTGTATTTTTTTTTTTTTACAATATTCTTTCCACATACAGTGACCAGAGCAATACAGTTTTGCCACATAAACACTTTACTACTCTGGGGAGGTGATCAGGATTTTTTTTTTTTTAACACTATATTTGCTTACATAGCGAGGGAAAAAGTATTTGATCCCCTGCTGATTTTGTACATTTGCCCACTGACAAAGAAATGGTCAGTCTATAATTTTAATGGTCGGTTTATTTCAACAGTGAGAGAGACAGAATAACAACAAAAAAATTTGACCCCTTCGCAAAACATGACTTGGTACTTGGTGGAGAAACCCTTGTTGGCAATCACAGAGGTCAGACCTTTCTTGTAGTTGGCCACCAGGTTTGCACACATCTCAGGAGGGATTTTGTCCTCTTTGCAGATCCTCTCCATGTCATTAAGGTTTTGAGGCTGATGTTTGGTAACTCAAACCTTCAGCTCCCTCCACATGTTTTCTATGGGATTAAGGTCTGGAGACTGGCTAGGCCACTCCAGGAGCCTAATGTGATTCTTCTTGAGCCACTCCTTTGTTGCCTTGGCTGTGTGTTTTGGGTCATTGTCAAGCTGGAATACCCATCCACGACCCATTTTCAATGCCCTGGTTGAGGGAAGGAGGTTCTCACCCAAGATTTCACAGTACATGGCCCCGTCCATCGTCCCTTTGATATGGTGAAGTTTTCTTGTCCCCTTGGCAGAAAAGCACCCCCAAAGCATAATGTTTCCACCTCCATATTTGACGGTGGGGGATGGTGTTCTTGGGGTCATAGGCAGCCATTCTCCTCCTCCAAACACCGCGAATTGAGTTGATGCCAAAGAGTTCGATTTTGGTCTCATCTGACCACAACACTTTCACCTAGTTCTCCTCTGAATCATTCAGATGTTTATTAGCAAACTTCAGACCGGCCTGTACATGTGATTTCTGGAGCAGGGGGACCTTGCAGGTGCTGCAGGATTTCAGTCCTTCACAGTGTAGTGTGTTACTAATTGTTTTCTTGGTGACTATGGTCCCAGCTGCCTTGAGATCATTGACAAGGTTCTCCCGTGTAGTTCTGGGCTGATTCCTCACCGTTCTCATGATCATTGAAACTCCACGAGATGAGATCTTGTATGGAGCCCCAGACCGAGGGAGACTGACAGTTATTTTGTGTTTCTTCCATTTGTGAATAATTCCACCAACTGTTGTCACCCTCTCACCAAGCTGCTTGGCGATGGTCTTGTAGCCCATTCCAGACTTGTGTAGGTCTACAATCTTGTCCCCGACAGCTCTTTGGTCTTGGCCATGGTGGAGAGATTGGAATCTGATTAATTGCTTCTGTTGACAGGTGTCTTTTATACAGGTAACAAGCTAAATTAGAAGCATTAGTGCTCCTAATCTCAGCTCGTTACCTGTATAGAAGACACCTGGGAGCCAGAAATCATGCTGATTGATAGGGGATCAAAAACTTATTTCACTTATTAAAATGCAAATCAATTTATAACTTTTTTGAAATATGTTTTTCTGGATATTTTTGTAGTTATTCTGTGTCTCACTGTTAAAATAAACCGACCATTAAAATTACAGACTGATCATTTCTTTGTCAGTGGGCAAACCTACAAAATCAGCAGAGGATCAAATACTTTTTTTCCTCACTGTAACCGGGCATTTTACAGTTATCACCAACCATTTGTCTGAACGAAAACTACTCATTCTGTGTTTACTATTGTGATTGTGCTAATCACATGGTACAGATGGGCTGTGATTGGCCCTGTCTGTACCATGTGATGACTGCGACCAATCACAGAGCTCATCATAATAGTACACAATAAAAGGCACGTAACAAAGCCTTTCATTGTGTACAACTGTCATGTGATCTGCTGTGATTGGCCACAGCAATCACATGATACCGGCAGCAGGCTGGTACAGCGAACTGTCACTAGCCGCAGGGGCGTAACTACCACCATAGCGACCCATGCGGGCGCTATGGGGCCCGCAGCTGAGTGGGGCCCAGTGAGGATAAGAGCACCGCCGGCACAGTCTCCCAGCCAGGGGAAGAGAGAGAGGAGAGAAAGAGGCGAGCTGTCCGTATCAGCAGAGAGCTGAATTGGCCGATGTAAGAGCTTTCATTAGAACTTACAGTGTTCCCGGGGCTCACGTCACATAGCTCCACCTCTTGGCCCGGCGTCTTTGATAGACAGAACGCCGATCCAATGCGGGACATGTGACGTCATCAAAGGCGTCGGGCCAAGAGGTGGGGCTATGTGACGATGAGCCCCGGGAAGACGGGAAATTCAAATGAAAGCTATTACAGCGGGCAATCCTGCTCTCTGCTGATCCGGGTGGCTTGCCTCTTCCTCTGCATAGGTGGGGCTGTATGGGGCACAGGCAGACCAGGCTGTATGGGGCACAGGTCACGCTGTATGGGGCACAGGTCATGCTGTATGGGGCACAGGCAGACCAGGCTGTATGCGGCACAGGTCACTCTGTATGGGGCACAGGTCATGCTGTATGGGGCACAGGCAGACCAGGCTGTATGGGGCACAGGTCACGCTGTATGGGGCACAGGTCACGCTGCATTGGGCACAGGTCGCGTTGCATGGGGCACAGGTCGCGTTGCATGGGGCACAGGTCACGCTGCATGGGGCACAGTTCACGCTGCATTGGGCACAGGTCACGTTGTATGGGGCACAGGTCACGCTGTATTGGGCACAGGTCACGCTGCATGGGGCACAGGTCACGCTGCATGGGGCACAGGTCACGCTGCATGGGGCACAGGTCACGCTGCATGGGGCACAGGTCACGCTGCATTGACACTAGGGCAGCTGTGGGGGGGGGCTGTTTGCAGGGAGGCCCCATACAACATTTTGCTATGGGGCCCTGCTATTTCTAGTTACACCCCTGACTGGCCGTTTCCGCTGAACATGGCGGGTGACAGATCGCCCCGGAGCGCGGCCGATGCTGGAAGGACCTCCTATGATGGATATGATGTAAAATGACGGCTGGGTGGGAAGAGGTTTAAACCTTTGCAAAAAAAAACAAAACACAAAAACTGCTCAGGCAGAGAAAGGGTTAACGCAATGCTAATGACAGACTGCATTGTATATGTATTTTTTTTCCAGAAAATTTAAAATTTTATTGAAACTTATTGAAGCAGATTGGATTCAGGCATCCCTTTCCCGGCACTTTGTGAGCCCCATAACTTGTACAACCAGCTGGGTAATGAGAAGAGTTGCCCATGCTGGAGAATCATACGCCGCTCCACTCCTGTCCAATCTGAGAATGGCGGGGGTTAAAAACCGGGAGCAAAGAAAACCTACAGAAGACTGGGAGCGCGCTGTCATTGCGATTGTTAACGATTCGTCGGCAGTGACAGTTGCCGTGACATGAAGTGACTGTTTTAGACTGAAACATGTATGTCAGATAGCGGCGCGGTGAAAGCTTGGCATATCGGCTGCAGATAGAGCACCCCTTTCAGTGCTTGTTTGGTTTTTGTTTTTTTTTCTCATCTCAATCATCACCTTGTAGTTCATATAACTTTCATTACAAAGAAACTCCGCCAGGCGCTGAGTGCATGACCAACGAGGGCCAAAAAAGTGATCCTGCTCAATGTAAATGGCTTGGTGGGGCTTCTAAAGGCGATGTGCCGGTATGTGCAGGTGATTGTGCCGGTAACGAAGGCTAAATCAAAACAGATCATACTTCATTTGCACCCGTAGTCATTACGAGTACAATCACCCACAAATACAGTCACTGGCAAAACAAGCATCACTGCCTGTGAATCTTTTTTCCTGCCAATTTTTGCTACATTGTCTAAGCCAGTCTTTCCAACCTTTTTACCCTCAGGGAACTCCTTATTAGGGATGAGCCGAACACCCCCCCTGTTCGGTTCGCACCAAAACATGCGAATAGGCAAAAAATTTGTTTGAACACGCGAACACCGTTAAAGTCTATGGGACACGAACGTGAATAATCAAAAGTGCTAATTTTAAAGGCTTATATGAAAGTTATTGTCATAAAAAGTGTTTGGGGACCCGAGTCCTGCCCCAGGGGACATGGATCAATGCAAAAAAAAGTTTTAAAAACGGCAGTTTTTTCGGGAGCAGTGATTTTAATAATGCTTAAAGTGAAACAATAAAAGTGTAATATTCCTTTAAATTTTGCACCTGGGGGGTGTCTATAGTATGCTTGTAAAGGGGCGCATGTTTCCTGTGTTTAGAACAGTCTGACAGCAAAATGACATTTCAAAGGAAAAAAAGTCATTTAAAACTACTCGCGGCTATTAATGAATTGCCGGTCCGACAATACACATAGACGTTCATTGACAAAAACGGCATGGGAATTCCCCACAGGGGAACCCCGAACCAAAATTTTTTTTAAAAAAATGACGTGGGGGGTCCCCCTAAATTCCATACCAGGCCCTTCACGGTATTCTAGAGTGTGGCTCGGGGTTAAATTTCAGTCCCATTAGCGGTAACCCCGAGCCACACTTGGGATTACATTGCAGGATCCTGGTGCGGCGTTACTTACCTTGTCCCCAGGATCCTGCGATGTCCCCCGCTGTGTCTGCGGGCTCTGTCTCCTCTGAAGCCTCTCCATGCCAGGCTCCGTTCCCTGCGAGCGTCGTGACGCACGGGGGGGGCGGAGCCTGGCGGAAAATTCAAAAAAATTTACAAACCATAACACATACAGTACTGTAATTTTACAGATTACAGTACTGTATGAAATTATTTCACACCCCTTTTGTCCCCAGTGCTTTGTCCAACGCCCTGCATGCAGTTTTATGCTATATATACTGTTCTTTCTGCCTGGAAACTGGAGATTGTCCATAGCAACCAAAAAGTGTCCCTTTATGTCAAAAGTGGCTTTAGACCAGCTAGAAAGCAGCGATCGTAAATTAGAACACTTGCAGATTTGAGCGATATTGAATGGTGGGGAAATGTATTTTATTATTATTATATTATTATTTTTTTAATTATTTATATTTATTTATTATATTATAATTTATGTTTTTGTGTTTCAAACTTCATCATACCCGGGATATCCACTAGACTCTTGTTTGGACAGATTTAAGTGTGTTATTGTTAAGAATTACAGACCTACAATATAAAACGCCAAATTTCCATGTAAAATAATTGTACCGCTTTCAGCACCTAAAATACGAAATAATCATACCGTCAGGGAGGTTAAGGGGAACCCCGCGCCAAATTTAAAAAAAAAAAATGGTGTGGGGTCCCCCTAAAAATCCATACCAGACCCTTATCCGAGCACGCAACCTGACAGGCCGCAGGAAAAGAGGGGGGGACGAGAGAGCGCCCCCCCCCGAACCGTTCCAGGCCACATGCCCTCAACATTGGGAGGGTGCTTTGGGGTAGCCCCCCAAAACACCTTGTCCCCATGTTGACGGGGACAAGGGCCTCATCCCCACAACCCTTGCCTGGTGGTTGTGGGGGTCTGCGGGCGGTGGTCTTATCGCAATCTGGAAGCCCCCTTTAACCAGGGGACCCACAGATCCCGGCCCTCCCCCCTGTGTGAAATGGTAAGGGGGTACAAAAGTATCCCTACCATTTCACAAAAAAACTGTCAAAAAATGTTAAAAATGACAAGAGACAGTTTTTGACAATTCCTTTATTTAAATGCTTCTTCTTTCTTCTACCTTCTATCTTCTTTCTTCTATCTTCCTTCGGTTTCTTCCTCCATCATCTTCTTCTTCTGGTTCTTCTGCTTCCTCCTCCGGTGTTCTCGTCCGGCATCTTCCTCCACGGCGTCTTCTTCCCTTTTTCTCCTCGGGCGGCACCGCATACATGATGACATGATGGGAGGCTCCCGCTGTGTGACGCTTCTCCTCTTCTGACGGTTCTTAAATAACGGGGGGGGGCCACCCAGTGACCCCGCTCCCCTTTGACACACGGGGGGTTTCAGTTCATTGATGTAAACTGAGTGAGCCCTATGTAAAGTCAGTATGGTTTATTCATAATGAGTATATGATCAGGACATGAGGCCAAATGAGGTGGCTGCCTCCAGCAGCACTCATGGAGGAACGGTGGGAGGGGAGGACAACATTAAGGTTGGAGTTTCCATAATGGGCAACCTGTTCTAATAGGATTAGACTCAACCTCAGACGACACTTCGTTCAGTGCACCGCCTCCCTTAGGACGACTAAGATGTCCAGCTCTGTTCCTGCTCACCCGGGACTTTTGTTGGTTTGGCATCTTTTTGGTCCACAGAAAACTGAACAGAAGTGCGAGAGGGGGTTTCAGTTCACTGGTGTAAACTGAGTGAGCCCTATGTAAAGTCAGTATAGTTTATTCATAATGAGTATATGATCAGGACATGAGGCCAAATGAGGTGGCTGCCTCCAGCAGCACTCATGGAGGAACAGTCCGAGGGGAGGACAACATTGAGGTTGGAGTGTCCATAATGGGCAACCTGTCCTCATGCTCAGCCCAATGCATGTTAAGCTCTAAGGTTACCCAGCGTCATTGGTCGTTATTGTGCAGACAGCTGCTTGTACCATAACAACGCTCTGCCGCCTGGCTGTCTGCATCCTAACAACCAAGGATGCCAGCATCCTAGCAACCGAAAAAAAAGCTGTGTAGCCCTGGATGCCAGTGTCTTACCAACCAGTGATGGAGGGGGTGGTAAAAATGGCACCCATGACATGGTCCTGCATATGATCACAGTATATCAGCAAGGTTTATCGTAGAATTGTGAATGCCAATAATACATGTGACAATTACAGGCCTGCTGGGACTGAGGCCGCGTAGATCAAATGATCAACCTTTGGTCAACACACAGAAGTAAATAAATAATAGCAAACGTATTATTGAAGCGATATAATTCTGAATGAAGCTTGCAAACAGCGATTGCAGATTTCATTCACACAGAAGCCACTGCCAGCACTTTTAAAGCCTGACTCTGGACTGGGAGGCCTCCACTCGTTTGCCTCATCCACCCATTTGAGCACCATCTTCTACCCCTTACTACCCTCTTTGTCCAGTTGTCTTCGGACCCGTCCTGTGAAATCACAGGTCATCTTCACCCTCTTCTTTCTCTGGCTGTGGGTAGCTTCTAATGTATAAACGAATGATGTGCTGTGATTCCAGGGCATGGTGAGGGGCAGAACCTTGACGCCGTGCACTGAAAGTGAACTTCATCATCTTGAAAGTGATGCAGCGTTGGGTTGTTAATAGCCATTCCTCACAATTTGCATACTTTTCAACATTTCAGTACCGGTTGCTGGACAAAAATGAACCTGGCGCACAGCCCACCTGGTGCCCGATCAGTGACCGAGCGGTCCCACCCAGATCCCACCTATAATTATGAAGGGACCGCTCACTTTTAGCCCCCGAGCACTGCAATAATGTCCTTTCTGAGCCTGGGACACAGTATTATCGGGAGGTCCAAGGTGTGGGACTGTTCTGGCAAATCTGGGACAGTTGGCATCTGTGAATTTGAGGGCAAGCTGGATAATTTAAAGTGGAGGGGCACCCTGAAAAAAAAATTGCACCAAAAATCCTAAAATAAATTTAAAAAAAACATTTGAAAAAAAAAACAAATTTTTAAACTTACCTGAACCCTTGTTGCTAGGCAGTCTTCCTAATCTGCCTGTTCCTATTCCGCAGCGTGTTCTGCTCCTAGCTGAGCGGCCCCGTTGCCTTCTGGGAACTGTGTGTGTTCCCAGAAAACCATGGGGGGCCATTCACAGATCGCCGCACCGCTCGCGCGTGCGCAGTAGGAAACTGGCAGTGAATCTGCAAGGCTCCACTGCCTGTTTCCCTTACCTAGGATGGCGGTGCCGGGACCCGAGAGCCAAGGGACGGGTCGGCCTCGGGCGGCGGACATCGCGGGCACCCAGGACAGGTAAGTACTTGTTTAAAGTCAGCAGCTACAGTGTTTGTAGCTGCTGACTTTAAAAATATTTTTTAGCTGGTCGGAATCCCGTTTTAAATAACAATTGCAAAAAAATGGACTCTACAGTTCAAAATTGGTTGGGTTTTGGGTGTTTTGACCAGCCTCTTTCTGTTCAGTTTTCTCCCGTTACATTCTCTATAATTTAGAGATGTGCAGAGCCAGGAATTGAGTGCAGGGATGGTGGGAACCCCTGATAATGGGCACAGCAGGTGTACAGACCCAGGAACTCAGCACAGGGATGGTGGGAACCCCTGATAATGGGCACAGCGGGTGTACAGACCCAGGAACTCAGCACAGGGATGGTAGGAACCCCTCATAATGGGCACAGCAGGTGTACAGACCCGGGAACTCAGCACAGGGATGGTAGGAACCCCTCATAATGGGCACAGCAGGTGTACAGACCCAGGAACTCAGCACAGGGATGGTGGGAACCCCTCATAATGGGCACAGCAGGTGTACAGACCCAGGAACTCAGCACAGGGATGATGGGAACCCCTCATAATGGGCACAGCAGGTGTACAGACCCAGGAACTCAGCACAGGGATGGTAGGAACCCCTCATAATGGGCACAGTGGGTGTACAGACCCAGGAACTCAGCTCAGGGATGGTGGGAACCCCTCATAATGGGCACAGTGGGTGTACAGACCCAGGAACTCAGCTCAGGGATGGTGGGAACCCCTCATAATGGGCACAGTGGGTGTACAGACCCAGAAACTTGGTGCAAGGATGGTGGGAACCCCTCACAATGGACACAGCAGGTGAACAGGCCTGGGAACTCAGTGCAGGAATGGTGGGAACCCTTTATAATAGGCATGGCAGGTGTACAGACCTGTGAACTAAGTTTAAGGATGGTGGGAACCCCTCATAATGGGCACAGCAGGTTTACAGACTCAGAAACGTGGTGCAAGGATGGTGGGAACCCCTCACAATGGTCACAGCAGGTGTACAGACCAGGGAACTCAGCACAGGGATGGTGGGAATCCCTCGTAATGGGCACAGAAGGTGTGCAGATCCAGGAACTCAGTGGAAGTAGAAGGCACTATCGGGGGGGGGGGGGGGTGGTTGCCACCTCATGCCTTTAAACCCAAACACATATTAATTAAACAGGTTCTGTGGCTGATTAAGGTGGTGATTAAACTCACTTGGTGCCTTATCTGCATTTTATTAGTCTCAGAACCCGTGTAATTCAAATGTGTTCGGGTTTAAAGGGACGAGGTGGCAACTCTAGGGGTGTTCACTCTCTAGAATTCACCAAACACTGAGATATCACTTATGCCGCGTACACACGGTCGGACTTTTCGTCTACAAAAGTCCAACGGACGCTGACGGACTAAAGCTGGCTGGTAATCCGATCGTGTGTGGGCTTCTCCGGACTTTCAACTGACTTTTTCAGCCTCAAATCCGACGTACTTTAGATTTGAAACATGCTTCAAATCTTTACGTCGTAACTACGACGGACCCCGAAATCCGCTCGTCTGTGTGCTAGTCCGACGGACAAAAAGCCACGCTAGGGCACCTATTGGCTACTGGCTATCAACTTCCTTATTTTAGTCCGGTGTACGTCATCACGTACGAATCCGTCGGACTTTTGTGTGGTCGTGTGTAGGCAAGTCCGTTCGTTAGAAAGTATGCCGCAAGTCCGCCGCAAGTCCGCCGAAAGTCTGCCGGAAGTCTGTCGGACAGGCTGTCTGACTTTTGTAGACGAAAAGTCCGACCGTGTGTACGCGGCATTAGAGGTAGACTAGTCTTGTAATAAATAATATATATACATATGAGCAGACTGACCCTTTAACTTCTAGAAGGCACGTGGCTCTGCGGTGGGAATAAATGTATTCAGAGACCTCCGTGGTTCGTCATCTGCAAGTGCAATTAAAAGGCCCGGAAATACGGGAGGATTAAATGTTCTTGCAGGCAAACTAAATTAGTCACACTACATCTCCCCGAGACCGGGAGTTCTACCTGAATCCCAGGGAAAAAAAACAATATTCTATTAAATCCTGCAGGGCTCGCGGGGCCTGGCACGCGGCATGCTGCTGGAGACTGATAGCGCTAAATCCTGCGAGATAAAAGCCGCTTTTTTTTTTTTTTTTCAAAGCATGTTGGCCGTAGAAGTGCAGCAAAATTCTGTATCAGCTTTATCAGCGAAGAGGGGCCATCTGTTACACGGATAATAGTAATAGATATGAGGAAGAGTTTGGCCCCGGAACCGCCGCACGGGAAAGGATCACGCTCAGAGAAAAAGAGAGAGAGCGAGCGCGCGGGGCCCTACGGCTCTCCATTTATAGATCTCACGTCTCAACCTTTTGTTGTGTCTTCTCTCTTCTACAGTCTGACTAGTACAGCAAAAACTAAACCCGCAGAGAAAGTTGAAGTAGAACTAAAAAGGCAAAACTTTTTTTTTTTTTTTTCATTTTGGATAGAGTAAGGGAGGGTTATGACCCCTGTCAGTTTTTTTTCTTTTTTTTTGCCATCTGCGTTCTATTGAGGAAATTTCTCTATACTTCTATAGCACCCTCCTCTGTAGCACCCTCCTAGGTAGGTGCTAGGATTAGATAGACATATTTATGCCTCATACACACGATCGGATTTTCCGACGGGAATTGTGTGATGACAGGCTGTTGGCAGGAAAATCCTTTCCGTTTTGTACGCTCCATCGGACAATTGTTGTCGGATTTTCCGCAGACAAATGTTGGATGGCGGGTTTTAAAATTTTTCTGCGGACAAATGTCTGTTGTCGGATTTTCCGAGCGTGTGTACACAAGTCCAACGGACAAAAGTCCAAAAGTACAAACACGCATGCTCGGAAAGCAGGGAAGAGCCGGAAGCGGTCGGTCTTGTAAACTAGCGTTCGTAATGGAGAATTAACATTCGTGACGCGGCAAATTATGAAATCTGGAAATGCAGCGCACAATTCTCTTCTTCTTTGATGGGATAATAATGAAGCTGCTTTGCTGGTGATACTGATGGAGTTATTGCAAACTCATTTTCAAAGGATTTTTTTATGTGATATTAAGAATAATATTATTATGCTTTTTTTTTTGGTGCAAGTTACCACAACACCATTATCCTGTAGTTTTTAAGATCAAAGATACAACTATGTTGGTGTCCCTTGTTAATGTTACATTGTATCTTTTTTAAATGTAACTGCCGACTCCCAAACTGTCATTTGAAGTAAAACACACAACCAAGTATTATTCTCCACAATTGTTTTATTTGTGCATTAAAAAAAGAAAACAAATAAGATTAGACATGCTATCTGCCAATAGAACTTAACCAAAAAAGTGCATTCTATGCATCCAAAAATATAGAAAATATACCAAATCAAATAATTAATTATTCAACCAAAAAATAAAATAAAAGTCTCATGCATGTGTCCTGCTCCTTAATATAGGGGGTCATCAATGCCAAGAGTTGGTGAAAGCAGGGGTCCGTCATCCGGTGATAATTCCGAAAATATCTCCGGATTATTCTCCTGGAGCTCCCGCAGCAAAGGCATATGACATAAATGGTCACCATTAATAAAGCAACCAATTTTTGGTACAAGAAATTCTCCTCCTCCTGTTCCTGGACTGGACTTGGGTCAAAGCAATAACTCCAAGGCCAATAATGAATAACACGTTATCTCCTCCGATTCCGCAACACGGCTGGTTGACGAACGGCCCTTCAGAAACTAATTGAAAAGGGCGAATCAACACTCACCAAACTTCTACTAACATGAAATTAGCAGAAGGAGCCCAAAGGGTGGCGCTAAAGAGCTGAAAAACCACGTAGTACGTCACTACGTTCGTGTTTGTTGGCTGACAATTCCTTGCCGTTTGTATGCAAGACAAAATCCAGGCACGCGCCTTCGGGCAAAAGTCAGAGGCTTTACCTGCAGAAAATCCGATCGTGTGTACGAGGCTTTAGTGTTGGTTCACTGTAATCAGTGCAGTTGCATTCTACTAGTCAGGTCTGTTCAGTGCCCTGAAAGTTTCTTTCCTAGGTACACCCATTCAACTGATTGGTAACACAAATTGCTAATCAGCCAATCACATGGCAGCAACTCAATGCATTTAGGCATCTAGACGTGGTGAAGACGACTTGCTGAAGTTTAAAAGGAGCATCAGAATGGGGAAGAAAGGGGATTTAAGTGACTTCAAGCGTGGCATGGTTGTTGGTGCCAGACGGGCTGGTTTGAGTATTTCTGGGATTTTCACACACAACCATCTCTCAGGTTTACAGAGAAGGGTGGGAAAAGAGAAAATATCCAGTGAGTGGCAGTTGTGTGAAGGAAAATGCCTTGTTGATGTCAGAGGTCAGAGGAGAATGGGCAGACTGGTTCCAGATGATAGAAAGGCAACAGTAACTCAAATAACCACTCGTTACATCCAAGGTATGCAGAATATCATCTCTGAACGCACAACACATCCAACCTTGAAGCATATGGGCTACAGCAGCAGAAGACCACACCGGGTGCCACTCCTGTCAGCTAAGAACAGGAAACTGAGGCTACAATTCACACCGGCTCACCAAAACTGGACAATAGAAGTTGGAAAAAACGTTGCCTGGTCTGATGAGTCTCAATTTCAGTTGCGACATTCAGATGGTGGTGTCAGAATTTGGGGCATGGATCCATCCTGCCTTGTATCACCGGTTCAGGCTGGTGGTGGAGGTGTAATGGGTGGGGGGGGGGGGGGGGGTATTTTCTTGGCACACTTTGGGCCCCTTAATACCAATTGAGCATGGTTTAGATGCCACGGCCTACCTGAGTATTGTTGCTGACCATGTCCATCCCTTTATGACTACAGTGTCCCCATCTTCTGATGGCTCCTTCCAGCAGGATAATGCTCCATGTCACAAAGCTCCAATCATCTCACCACTGGACAATGAGGTCCCTGTACTCCAATGGCCTCCACACTCACCACATCTCATCCAATAGAGCACCTTTGGGATGTGGTGGAATGGGAGTTTCGCATCATGGATGTGCAGCCGAAAAGTCTGCAGCAACTGTGTGATGTTATCATGTCACTATGGAGCAAAATCTCTGAGGGACGTTTCCAACACCTTTGTTGAATATATGCCATGAAGAATTAAGGCAGGTCTGAAGGCAAAAGGGGGTCCAACCCGGTACTAGCAAGGTGGACCTAATAAAGGTGTGGAGCTATGCAGATGGCAGCATGGATATTGATACAGATTTGGCCAATCCCAGGGAGGCAGGCCCTAATGGTATGCTGGGAGACTGTATATATTCTTGGAGCACACTGAGCTCTGGGTCTTTTCCTGGAGAGGATTGGTCCAACCTGGGGGGGTTTGCTGCCCTCCAGGGCATAGCTGCCACCTGTCTGCTGTTGCCAGGCCTCAGATGAGCGACCTGAGGGCTGAGACTGAGACCCTTAAGCTAGAGAAAGCAGACTGAGGGGGCCGTCCGCTGAGGATCTGGTCTAGTATCACTGGAGTAAGGTGTTGCTTGGAAGTTGGAAGGAGACAACCAGCTGTCCTTGAGCCTTGTGTGAGTACAGACTGTTCTGAGGGATCTTGGGGACTTTTGCTGCGACCCCTTTATTGCTAGAGAGTCAGCAGCAAAATGGAAAGTAAAGGAACAGAAGAGAAATCCAAATCAAATAAATATTTGGTTTGACCCCCCCCCCCCCCACCCTTTGCCTGCAAAAAAGTACCAGTATCTGCCTGTATTTCTTAGGGACATCATTGATCCTGACCAAATCTCCAACTCCATTTGCATGCGTTCACCATGCTTCACAGTTGGCTGCTGACACCCATTATTGTACCGCTCTACAGCCCTTTCCCCCCCAACAAACTGCCTCCTGCTACAGCCAAATATTCCACATTTTGACTCCTCAGTTCAGAGCACCTGCTGTCATTTCTGCACCCCAGTTCCTATGTTTTCCTTTCCTGTGTAGTTGAGTCGCTTAGCCTTGTTTTCATGTTTTCATGGCGTTTTGGCCGTAATTCTTCCAAGAAGACTGGCCAGACTGGCAGAATGGGAAGTGCTCTGTGCTGAGAGGCTTCCTGCTCATTCACAAACAGAAGCATAGTAATAGTTTACTATGCTTCAGTTATGAATGAACTTAGTGAAGGAGTGTGTGTTTACTGTGTTCATTTAGAAAAGGAAGCAGTCGGTAAATGACATATTTACTAGCCCCTTCCCCCACTCTCCATTCTGAAACATCCCCTGCAGCAGCCAGGGGGAGTGGAGAGGAGGGAAGCCAGCAGCACTGGTGGGAGGAGACGCAACACGGGGGGGCCGAGCCCAGGCAATAAGGAATCTGCACTGTACGCAGTTATTAGGATTTGCCCAGACACACCTGCCTATGGTGTCACTGGTTTCCGCCAGTTCTGTGCTGATGGCACTACTGGACATCTTCCAATGTGGAAGGAAAGTAAGCATGATGCGTCTTTCATCTGCTGCAGTAAGTTTCCATGGTCGATCACTGTGTCTACACTTCTCAACGTTGACCCTTTCTTTGTGCTTCTTTAAAGGAGCTTGAACAGCATATCTTGAAACCCCAGTCTGCTTTGAAATCTTTGCCTGGGAGAGACCTTGCTGATGCAGTATAACTACCTTGTGTCTTGTTGCTGTGCTCAGTCTTGCCACGGTGTATAACCTGTGACATGAAACTGTCTTCCACAACCTCACCTTAGTAGCAGAGTTTGCCTGTTCCTCACCCAGCCAGTTCCTCACCCTTGCTTTGTGCAATAGTCCAAATCATTTGGTGGAGGGGGGATTATGGTGTGGGGATTGTTTTTCAAAGGTTGGGCTTGGCCCTTAGTTCCAGTGAAGGGAACTATTAAGTCGTCAGCATACCAAGACATTTTGGACAAGTTCATGCTCCAAACTTTGTCGGAACAGTTTGGGGACGGCCCCTTCCTGTTCCAACATGACTAGGGCACCAGTGCACAAAGCAAGGTGAGGGGAAGATGGCCCCCACCCGTCTCCATAACATTGCAGGGCGGAAGCGACTTTAAAACATCACTTCCGCCCATAGCTCTTAAAGGGCCATTTTTTTCTTTTTATTAATTTTGTAAATGACAAATTTTTTTAATTTTTTTTTTTTTTTAGTGCATTTTAGTGTAAATATGAGATCTGAGGTCTTTTTGACCCCCAGATCTCATATTTAAGAGGTCCTGTCATGCTTTTTTTCTATTACAAGGGATGTTTACATTCCTTGTAATAGGAATAAAAGTGACACATTTTTTTTTAAAGAACAGTGTAAAAATAAAAAATAAAAGGTAAAATAAATAAGAAAAAAAAATGTTAAATGCGCCCCGTCCCGCCGAGCTCGCGTGCAGAAGCGAACGCATACGTGAGTAGCGCCCACATATGAAAACGGTGTTCAAACCACACATGTGAGGCATCGCCGTGATCGGTAGAGCGAGAGCAATAATTCTATGCCCTAGACCTCCTCTGTAACTCAAAACATGCAACCTGTAGGTTTTTTTTTAAACGTCGCCTATGGAGATTTTTAAGGGTAAAAGTTTGTCGCCGTTCCACGAGCGGGCGCAATTTTGAAGCGTGACATGTTGGGTATCAATTTACTCAGCGTAACATTATCTTTCACAATATAAAAAAAAAATTGAGCTAACTTCACTGATGTCTTATTTTTTAATGAAAAAAGTGTACTTTTTCCAAAAAAAAGTGCGCTTGTAAGAGCTGCGCAAATATGGTGTGACAGAAAGTATTGCAACGACCGCCATTTTATTCTCTAGGGTGTTAGGAAAAAAAATATATAATGTTTGGGGGTTCTAAGTAATTTTCTAGCAAAAAAAAAAAATTTTAACTTGTAAACAACAAATCTCAAAAAGAGGCTCTGTCCTTAAAGTGGTTAAATATACAAATTCGGAGCTTGAATAGAATTAGTAACTTTTATGTATGGTATAATCTTAATATAGGACTGGGCAACAGTCAGCAGCTGCCACTCCAGCAGTATACTAACCACCACTTCTCCGATTTGGCCGGTACATAGAAAACAATGTGCCAATAGTGCAGATCATCCAAATATTTATTACAATCACCCACAGTATAAAATGCTGACTACAACATAAAACCCCAAGGGATGTATTTATTAAAAAAAAAAAAATTGCATAGCAATTTACCCAGTGAAAGTGAATGTACATTCATTCAACAGAGCAAAAAAAATAAAAATAAACGATTGTTATTAGGCTATTTCCTGTGCTGGTCGAATGATTTTCATTGATTTAAAATGTCAAATGCCACGTTTGATCACTAGATGGAGCTAAGTATCATAAAACACCCCTTAGCAACATCTAGTGGCCAAATGTGGTATTTTCCATCTTAAACCAATGAAAAATATTCGACCAGCACAGGAAATAACAAAGTAACATTCATATTTATGCACTTTTGTTGGTCGGCTTTCTATGCAATTTTTTTTTTAATATAAAATATACCCCCTAGTGATGCTCAGCTACCACCTGCTGTACGTGTGGCCTGCTAGCTCCTACCTACACACCGGCTGTCCAGCACGGCTCAGAAATCGTTGAGATTTATTGACAATGAACAGTGGATGTGCACAGATGAGACCTCTCCATGAACTTAGTTCCTTTTTTTCCGAATGTTGGAAAGCTGGCGTATGCTTTAAGATAGGCCATTAGTGAATTGTCTCCTCCACATTGACTTGACCTGGTTAAAACCCGATTGATAAAGTTTTCTACTTTTTTTTTTTTTTTCTTCACAGCAAGTTGAGTCTATTCTGTATTCAGCTGCAGCGGAGAGCCGGATTCAGACGGAGAAGCAGAACAACAAATCAGAATACAAAAATTAAAAAAAAATGAACAAGAACGTGTCCCAGCCTACCCATAATCCTCTCCTGGTGCCCTGCGCTTATTTGTTCAGAACACAAGCTTGGCGTCTTCTGTTCTCCTCAATTCACATCCAGCTGCCGCTTATTGGTCTTTGTGCAGAGAGACCTTTGAGCTGTCTCCAGGCTAAAGAAATGGAGGGATTTATATTGTTGAGGGTTTTTTTTTTACCTTAGTTGTTTATTGAGTCAGAAAAAATATGTACATTCGGCTGCTCATAAATGCCCCCGCTGTGGCCCATGACAGTACACAACAAAAAGTTATTGTAGGAATCACTGAGACAATCGTTGGCCATTTCATATACTATTAATAAGATGAAATGTATCAAATTATTTTTTCTTAGACATTCAGATCTTTATAGCATATAAGTCACGGCACAGAGATCAACGGCACTCTACCAGAGCGTAGAGGCCAATGAGAGAAATTCCCAAAGAAGACCTGGCATGGACCTGTGCACACATTTGTCGAAGTTTCTACACACTGTGGTTGAAGAGTTTTGCTTATTATCCTCATTTGCATACACCGCCATTTGTCCCCTGCATGCTACAAAACATTGTAACGCCTTGCGATCATTGGACGACGCAAAGACAAGATATGCCGACTTACTTAAGTATGCACGCTTATGTTCACCAAGGGAGGTGAGTCCTCTATGGCGGTGGTTCTCAACAGCCAGGTCGTGGCCTGATATCAGGGCCACGGCTTCTCTCTTTATGGGCCTCCAGCCAGCTGCAGATCCCCTAACCTACCCATATTTGCCTGTAGTGCTGCTCAACCCCCTACAGTGTCTCCAGGTCCCTTGAGGGCCTCCATACAGCTGCAGATCCCCTAACCTACCCATACTTGCCTGTAGTGCCGCTCAACCCCCTACAGTGTCTCCAGGTCCCTTGAGGGCCTCCATACAGCTGCAGATCCCCTAACCTACCCATACTTGCCTGTAGTGCCGCTCAACCCCCTACAGTGCCTCCAGGTCCCTTGAGGGCCTCCATCCAGCTGCAGATCCCCTAACCTACCCATATTTGCCTGTAGTGCCGCTCAACCCCCTACAGTGCCTCTAGGTCTCTTGAGGGCCTCCATCCAGCTGCAGATGCCCTAACCTACCCATATTTGCCTGTAGTGCCGCTCAACCCCCTACAGTGCCTCCAGGTCCCTTGAGGGCCTCCATCCAGCTGCAGATCCCCTAACCTACCCATATTTGCCTGTAGTGCCGCTCAACCCCCTACAGTGCCTCTAGGTCTCTTGAGGGCCTCCATCCAGCTGCAGATGCCCTAACCTACCCATATTTGCCTGTAGTGCCGCTCAACCCCCTACAGTGCCTCCAGGTCCCTTGAGGGCCTCCATCCAGCTGCAGATCCCCTAACCTACCCATATTTGCCTGTAGTGCCGCTCAACCCCCTACAGTGCATCTAGGTCTCTTGAGGGCCTCCATCCAGCTGCAGATGCCCTAGCCTACCCATATTTGCCTATAGTGCTGCTCAACCCTCTACAGTGCCTCCAGGTCCCATGAGTGTCTCCATCCAGCTGCAGATCCCCTAACCCACCCATATTTGCCTGTAGTTCCGCTCAACCCCCTACAGTGCCTCCAGGTTCCTTGAGGGTCTCCATCCAGCTGCAGATCCCCTAACCTACCCATATTTGCCTGTAGTGCCGCTCAACCCCCTACAGTGCCTCCAAGTCCCTTGAGGGCCTTCAGCCAGCTGCAGATCCCCTAACCTACCATATTTGCCTGTAGTGCCAGACAATCCCCTACAGTGCCTCTAGGTCTCTTGAGGGCCTCCATCCAGCTGCAGATGCCCTAACCTACCCATATTTGCCTGTAGTGCCGCTCAACCCCCTACAGTGCCTCCAGGTCCCTTGAGGGCCTCCATCCAGCTGCAGATCCCCTAACCTACCCATATTTGCCTGTAGTGCCGCTCAACCCCCTACAGTGCCTCTAGGTCTCTTGAGGGCCTCCATCCAGCTGCAGATGCCCTAACCTACCCATATTTGCCTGTAGTGCCGCTCAACCCCCTACAGTGCCTCCAGGTCCCTTGAGGGCCTCCATCCAGCTGCAGATCCCCTAACCTACCCATATTTGCCTGTAGTGCCGCTCAACCCCCTACAGTGCATCTAGGTCTCTTGAGGGCCTCCATCCAGCTGCAGATGCCCTAGCCTACCCATATTTGCCTATAGTGCTGCTCAACCCTCTACAGTGCCTCCAGGTCCCATGAGTGTCTCCATCCAGCTGCAGATCCCCTAACCCACCCATATTTGCCTGTAGTTCCGCTCAACCCCCTACAGTGCCTCCAGGTTCCTTGAGGGTCTCCATCCAGCTGCAGATCCCCTAACCTACCCATATTTGCCTGTAGTGCCGCTCAACCCCCTACAGTGCCTCCAAGTCCCTTGAGGGCCTTCAGCCAGCTGCAGATCCCCTAACCTACCATATTTGCCTGTAGTGCCAGACAATCCCCTACAGTGCCTCTAGGTCTCTTGAGGGCCTCCATCCAGCTGCAGATGCCCTAGCCTACCCATATTTGCCTGTAGTGCCGCTCAACCCCCTACAGTGCCGCCAGGTCCCTTGAGGGCCTTCAAGTGTTACTAAAGGCAACATTTTTTCAAAAATTAAAATAACAAACATGTTATACTTACCTGCTCAGTGCAGTGTTATTGCACAGAGTGGCCCTGATCCTCCTCTTCTCAAGTCCAACCTATGTGTGTGCGCACTTTTATATAGTTACATAGTTACATAGTAGGTGAGGTTGAAAAAAGACACAAGTCCATCAAGTCCAACCTATGTGTGTGATTATATGTCAGTATTACATTGTATATCCTTGTATGTTAAGGTCGTTTAGGTGCTTATCTAATCGTTTTTTGAAACCATCAATGCTCCCTGATGAAACCACTGCTTGTGGAAGAGAATTTCACATTCTTATTGTTCTTGCCGTAAAGAATCCTCTTCCGGTTAAATCCGGTTAAATCGCTTTTCCTCTAATTTTAGTGAATGGCCGCAAGTTTTTTTTAAACGCCCTTTTGCTGTAGAGTTTTCTCCCTATTGTGGGGTCACCAGTACGATATTTGTACATTGAAATCATATCCCCTCTCAAGCGTCTCTTCTCCAGAGAGAATAAGTTCAGTGCTCACAACCTTTCCTCATAACTAAGATCCTCCAGACCCTTTATTAGCTTTGTTGCCCTTCTCTGGACTCTCTCCAGTTCCAGTACATCCTTCCTG
This sequence comes from Lithobates septentrionalis, assembly GCA_037952835.1. Lineage (NCBI taxonomy): Eukaryota > Metazoa > Chordata > Amphibia > Anura > Ranidae > Lithobates > Lithobates septentrionalis. The sequence goes on along the minus strand of JBBDGP010003723.1, from coordinate 685,244 downwards.
AGTTAATTCCCTTTTTTATGAATGCCAATATTCTGTTGGCATTGCATGCCATTGCTGAGCCTGTCATCTACTAGGACCCCCAGGTCCTTTTCCATCCTAGATTCCCCCAGAGGTTCTCCCCCTAGTGTGTATATTGCATTGATGTTTTTACCACCCAAATACATTACCGTATTTATCGATCGGACCCCCCCCCGGTGCCCGAGGCGGTCGTCTTTTGTCCAGCGGCGATCGGAGGTGAGGGGGAGACCATCCGTTCGTGGCCCCCCCCCCTCGCGATCGCCGCCAGCCAATCGAATCATTCCTTTGCTGCTGTATGCTAAACAGCAGCAAAGGAAATGATGTCATCTCTCCTCGGCTCGGTAATTTCCGTTCCGGCCCGAGGAGAGAAGACAGGTATGTGAGTGCACAACACTACACACACACAGTAGAACATGCCAGGCACACTAAACACCCCAATCCCCCCCCGATCGCCCCCCGATCCCCCCCCAATCACCCCCCCCCCTCTGTCACAAACTGACACCAGCAGTTTTTTTTTGTTTTGTTTTTTTCTGATTACTGCATAGTGTCAGTTTGTGACAGTTACAGTGTTAGGACAGTTACTGTTACCCCCCTTTAGGTCTAGGGTACCCCCCTAACCCCCCCTAATAAAGTTTTAACCCCTTGATCACCCCCTGTCACCAGTATCGCTAAGCGATCATTTTTCTGATCGCTGTATTAGTGTCGCTGGTGACGCTAGTTAGGGAGGTAAATATTTAGGTTCGCCGTCAGCGTTTTATAGCGTCAGGGACCCCCATATACTACCTAATAAATGTTTTAACCCCTTGATTGCCCCTAGTTAACCCTTTCACCACTGATCACCGTATAACCGTTACGGGTGACGCTGGTTAGTTCGTTTATTTTTTATAGTGTCAGGGCACCCTGCGTTTATTACCGAATAAAGGTTTAGCCCCCTGATCGCCCGGCGGTGATATGCGTCGCCCCAGGCAGCGTCAGATTAGCGCCAGTACCGCTAACACCCACGCACGCAGCATACACCTCCCTTAGTGGTATAGTATCTGAACGCATCAATATCTGATCCGATCAGATCTATACTAGCGTCCCCAGCAGTTTAGGGTTCCCAAAAACGCAGTGTTAGCGGGATCAGCCCAGATACCTGCTAGCACCTGCGTTTTGCCCCTCCGCCCAGCCCACCCAAGTGCAGTATCGATCGATCACTATCATTTACAAAAGACTAAACGCATAACTGCAGCGTTCGCAGAGTCAGGCCTGATCCCTGCGATCGCTAACAGTTTTTTTGGTAGTATTTTGGTGAACTGGCAAGCACCAGCCCCAGGCAGCGTCAGGTTAGCGCCAGTACCGCTAACACCCACGCACGCAGAATACGCCTCCCTTAGTGGTATAGTATCTGAACGGATCAATATCTGATCCGATCAGATCTATACTAGTGTCCCCAGCAGTTTAGGGTTCCCAAAAACGCAGTGTTAGCGGGATCAGCCCAGATACCTGCTAGCACCTGCGTTTTGCCCCTCCGCCCAGCCCAGCCCACCCAAGTGCAGTATCGATCGATCACTGACACTTACAAAACACTAAATGCATAACTGCAGCGTTCGCAGAGTCAGGCCTGATCCCTGCGATCGCTAACAGCTTTCTTGGTAGCGTTTTGGTGAACTGGCAAGCACCAGCTCCAGGCAGCGTCAGGTTAGCGCCAGTAGCGCTAACACCCACGCACGCACCGTACACCTCCCTTAGTGGTATAGTATCTGAACGGATCAATATCTGATCCAATCAGATCTATACTAGCGTCCCCAGCAGTTTAGGGTTCTCACAAACGCAGTGTTAGTGGGATCAGCCCAGATACCTGCTAGCACCTGCGTTTTGCCCCTCCGCCCGGCCCAGCCCACCCAAGTGCAGTATCGATCGATCACTGTCACTTACAAAAGACTAAAACGCATAACTGCAGCGTTCGCAGAGTCAGGCCTGATCCCTGCGATCGCCAACAGATTTTTTGGTAGCGTTTTGGTGAACTGGCAAGCGCCAGCGGCCTAGTACACCCCGGTCGTAGTCAAACCAGCACTGCAGTAACACTTGGTGACGTGGCGAGTCCCATAAGTGCAGTTCAAGCTGGTGAGGTGGCAAGCACAAGTAGTGTCCCGCTGCCACCAAAAAGACAAACACAGGCCCGTCGTGCCCATAATGCCCTTCCTGCTGCATTCGCCAATCCCAATTAGGAACCCACCGCTTCTGCAGCGCCCGTACTTCCCCCATTCACATCCCCAACCAAATGCAGTCGGCTGCATGAGAGGCATTTTCTTTATGTCCTCCCGAGTACCCCTACCCAGCGAACGCCCCCAAAAAAGATATTGTGTCTGCAGCAAGCGCGGATATAGGCGTGACACCCGCTATTATTGTCCCTCCTGTCCTGACAATCCTGGTCTTTGCATTGGTGAATGTTTTGAACGCTACTATGCACTAGTTGAGTATTAGCGTAGGATACAGCATTGCACAGACTAGGACACACTTTCACAGGGTCTCCCAAGATGCCATCGCATTTTGAGAGACGCGAACATGGAACCGGTTACAGTTATAAAAGTTAGTTACAAAAAAAGTGTAAAAAAAAAAAAAAATATATAAAATAAAAAAAAATAGTTGTCGTTTTATTGTTCTCTCTCTCTCTATTCTCTCTATTGTTCTGCTCTTTTTTACTGTATTCTATTCTGCAATGTTTTATTGTTATTATGTTTTATCATGTTTGCTTTTCAGGTATGCAATTTTTTGTACTTTACCGTTTACTGTGCTTTATTGTTAACCATTTTTTTGTCTTCAGGTACGCCATTCACGACTTTGAGTGGTTATACCAGAATGATGCCTGCAGGTTTAGGTATCATCTTGGTATCATTCTTTTCAGCCAGCGGTCGGCTTTCATGTAAAAGCAATCCTAGCGGCTAATTAGCCTCTAGACTGCTTTTACAAGCCGTGGGAGGGAATGCCCCCCCCCCCCACCGTCTTCCGTGTTTTTCTCTGGCTCTCCTGTCTCAACAGGGAACCTGAAAATGCAGCCGGTGATTCAGCCAGCTGACCATAGAGCTGATCAGAGACCAGAGTGGCTCCAAACATCTCTATGGCCTAAGAAACCGGAAGCTACGAGCATTTTATGACTTAGATTTCGCCGGATGTAAATAGCGCCATTGGGAAATTGGGGAAGCATTTTATCACACCGATCTTGGTGTGGTCAGATGCTTTGAGGGCAGAGGAGAGATCTAGGGTCTAATAGACCCCAATTTTTTCAAAAAAGAGTACCTGTCACTACCTATTGCTATCATAGGGGATATTTACATTCCCCGAGATAACAATAAAAATGATTAAAAAAAAATAAAAATGAAAGGAACAGTTTAAAAATAAGATAAAAAAGCAAAAAAATAATAAAGAAAAAAAAAAAAAAAAAAAAAAGCACCCCTGTCGCCCCCTGCTCTCGCGCTAAGGCGAACGCAAGCGGCGGTCTGTCGTCAAATGTAAACAGCAATTGCACGATGCATGTGAGGTATCACCGCGAAGGTTAGATCGAGGGCAGTAATTTTTGCAGTAGACCTCCTCTGTAAATCTAAAGTGGTAACCTGTAAAGGCTTTTAAAGGCTTTTAAAAATGTATTTATTTTGTTGCCACTGCACGTTTGTGCGCAATTGTAAAGCATGTCATGTTTGGTATCCATGTACTCGGCCTAAGATCATCTTTTTTATTTCATCAAACATTTGGGCAATATAGTGTGTTTTAGTGCATTAAAATTTAAAAAAGTGTGTTTTTTCCCCAAAAAATGCGTTTGAAAAATCGCTGCGCAAATACTGTGTGAAAAAAAAAATGAAACACCCACCATTTTAATCTGTAGGGCATTTGCTTTAAAAAAATATATAATGTTTGGGGGTTCAAAGTAATTTTCTTGCAAAAAAAAAAAAACTTTTTCATGTAAACAAAAAGTGTCAGAAAGGGCTTTGCCTTCAAGTGGTTAGAAGAGTGGGTGATGTGTGACATAAGCTTCTAAATGTTGTGCATAAAATGCCAGGACAGTTCAAACCCCCCCCAAATTACCCCATTTTGGAAAGTAGACACCCCAAGCTATTTGCTGAGAAGCATGTCGAGTCCATGGAATATTTTATATTGCGACACAAGTTGCGGGAAAGAGACAAATTTTTTTTTTTTTTGCACAAAATTGTCACTAAATGATATATTGCTCAAACATGCCATGGGAATATGTGAAATTACACCCCAAAATACATTCTGCTGCTTCTCCTGAGTACGGGGATACCACATGTGTGAGACTTTTTGGGAGCCTAGCCGCGTACGGAACCCCGAAAACCAAGCACCGCCTTCAGGCTTTCTAAGGGCGTGAATTTTTGATTTCTCTCTTGACTGCTTATCACAGTTTCGGAGACCATGGAATGCCCAGGTGGCACAAAACCCCCCCAAATGACCCCATTTTGGAAAGTAGACACCCCAAGCTATTTGATGAGAGGTATAGTGAGTATTTTGCAGACCTCACTTTTTGTCACAAAGTTTTGAAAATTGAAAAAAGAAAAAAAAAAAGTTTTTTCTTGTCTTTCTTCATTTTCAAAAACAAATGAGAGCTGCAAAATACTCACCATGCCTCTCAGCAAATAGCTTGGGGTGTCTACTTTCCAAAATGGGGTCATTTGGGGGGGTTTTGTGCCACCTGGGCATTCCATGGCCTCCGAAACTGTGATAGGCAGTGAAGAGTGAAATCAAAAATTTTCACCCTTAGAAATCCTGAAGGCGGTGATTGGTTTTCGGGGTCCCGTGCACGGCTAGGCTCCCAAAAAGTCCCACACATGTGGTATCCCCGTACTCAGGAGAAGTAGCTAAATGTATTTTGGGGTGCAATTCCACATATGCCCATGGCCTGTGTGAGCAATATATCATTTAGTGACAACTTTGTGCAAAAAAAAATAAAAAAATAAAAATGTGTCACTTTCCCGCAACTTGTGTCAAAATATAAAATATTCCATGGACTCAATATGCCTCTCTGGAAATAGCTTGGGGTGTCTACTTTCCAAAATGGGGTCATTTGGGGGGGTTTTGTGCCACCTGGGCATTCCATGGCCTCCGAAACTGTGATAGGCAGTAAAGAGTGAAATCATAAATTTACACCCTTAGAAATCCTGAAGGCGGTGATTGGATTTCGGGGCCCCGTACGCGGCTAGGCTCCCAAAAAGTCCCACACATGTGGTATCCCCATATTCAGGAGAAGCAGCAGAATGTATTTTGGGGTGCAATTCCACATAGGCCCATGGCCTGTGTGAGCAATATATCATTTAGTGACAACTTTTTGTAAATATTTTTTTTTTTTTTTTGTCATTATTCAATCACTTGGGACAAAAAAAAATAAATATTCAATGGGTTCAACATGCCTCTCAGCAATTTCCTTGGGGTGTCTACTTTCCAAAATGGGGTCATTTGGGGGGGTTTTGTACTGCCCTGCCATTTTAGCACCTCAAGAAATGACATAGGCAGTCATAAACTGAAAGCTGTGTAAATTACAGAAAATGTACCCTAGTTTGTAGACGCTATAACTTTTGCGCAAACCAATAAATATACGCTTATTGACATTTTTTTTACCAAAGACATGTGGCCGAATACATTTTGGCCTAAATGTATGACTAAAATTGAGTTTATTGGATTTTTTTTATAACAAAAAGTAGAAAATATCATTTTTTTTCAAAATTTTCGGTCTTTTTCCATTTATAGCGCAAAAAATAAAAACCGCAGAGGTGATCAAATACCATCAAAAGAAAGCTCTATTTGTGGGAAGAAAAGGACGCAAATTTTGTTTGGGTACAGCATTGCATGACCGCGCAATTAGCAGTTAAAGCGACGCAGTGCCAAATTGGAAAAAGACCTCTGGTCCTTAGGCAGCATAATGGTCCGGGGCTCAAGTGGTTAAGGAATCCTTAAGAGGATCCTTAAGATCCTCTGTTAACCATGAGGGTGCTTCCTATGACGTGTCATGAGGATAAACATTGCAGTTTTGGTTACTGATTGCCCCCCCCCCCCCCGTTTCCCTCGTGAAGACTGGGGAGAAGAAGAATGCATTCAAAACCTTAGCCATCTCACCATCTTTAGTGACCAGATTCCCTTCATCATTCTTTATGGGACCAATATGATCTGTGTCTATGGAGCTGCTCTCCATAGACTTACACAGCGGGACTTATGTCTCGCGATCACCTACTTGTCCAATTCCCCCAGCTTCCCCAAATAATAATTTTAGTGTTTTTTAATGAAAATATAATTTTAATATTTTTTGGGGGGTCCTTTCAGTGGCCCCATGATATCTAACAGCAACCCTATATGTAGGAGGAATGAAGCAGGAACCTGGCTTGGAGCACCATTCATGAACTTTATCTCCTGGAAGCTTGGACTTTGCAAGAAAACTGATGGCTCATCTGTTGTAATATAATATCCTACATAAATCGGCCAATATTATATTACATCATCCAGACAGATCCTCTTACTGCAAATAATATACAGTCTGAAATATACTGATCTGGCCTGGCCTGGCCTGGCGCAAAAGGAAGGCCCCGTAGTAACTATTGGGTGGTGCTGGTTTAACAGAGGAGATGATGGATATCATAGATAAATGCCATCACCATGTCAGTGTCCAAGCACCTCTATCAGCAACCAAGAAAGAATCAGCACATGTTTTTCTTTCCTCTCCCTCTCTTCTTTTCATTCATCTCCCCCTCTCTCTTTTTCTCTTTCTCTCTCTTTCTTTTCTTTCCCCCCCTCTATCTTTCTCTTCTCTTCTCTTCTCTTCTCTTCTCTTCTCTTCTCTTCTCTTCTCTTCCCCTTTCTCTTCTCTTCCCCTTTTTCTTCTCTACTATCCTCTTCTCTTCCATCTTCTCTTCTCTTCCCTCTTCTCTTCTCTTCTCTTCTCTTCTCTTCTCTTCCCTCTTCTCTTCTCTTCCCTCTTCCCCTTCTCTTCCCCTTCTCTTCCCCTTCTCTTCTCTTCTCTTCCCCATTCTCTCCCCCTTTCTCTTCTCTTCCCCTTCACTTCTCTTCCCCTTTCTTGTCTCTTGCCTTCCCCTTTCTTGTCTCTTCCCTTCCCCTTTCTTGTCTCTTCTCTTCCCCTTTCTCTCCCTCTTTCTCTTCTCTTCCCTTCCCCTTTCTTGTCTCTTGCCTTCCCTCTTCTCTTCTCTTCTCTTCTCTTCTCTTCTCTTCTCTCCTCTTCTCTTCCCCTTTCTCTTCTCTCTTCTCTTCCCCTTTCTCTTCTCTTCTCTTCTCTTCTCTCCTCTTCTCTTCTCTTCCCCTTTCTCTTCTCTCTTCTCTTCCCCTTTCTCTTCTCTTCTCTCTTCTCTTCCCCTTTCTCTACTCTTCTCTCTTCTCTTCCCCTTTCTCTACTCTTCTCTCTTCTCTTCCCCTTTCTCTACTCTTCTCTCTTCTCTTCCCCTTTCTCTACTCTTCTCTCTTCTCTTCCCCTTTCTCTACTCTTCTCTCGTCTCCTCCCCTTTCTCTACTCTTCTCTCTTCTCTTCCCCTTTCTCTACTCTTCTCTCTTATCTTCCCCTTTCTCTTCTCTTCTCTCTTCTCCTTTCTCTCTTTCCTCTCTTCTCCCCATCTCTCTATCCATCTCCCCATCTCTCTTCTTTCTTCCTTGGGTTACAGGTTGTGATTCTGAACAATTCCTGAACACACACACGTCCTCGTCTATTGATGTCGGCAGATGTTTTATAGATTTGATTCTGATTCATAAGACAAATAAAGAAAGCCTCTGCCCGGCTTGCCTGTGAACGGTTTGATCTCCCGGCTGATATGAACATTTGCTGATCAATTAACTTCAGTTTTGATCATCGGAGATGGGGCAGTTGCGTCTACACAGCAGATGTGTCCATGACAGGAAATCTGGGGCCCCGAGGGGCCACAGTGGAAAGAGATTTTATAACCATCATGTTATCATCCTCCACTCTGTACGAATTAGGCGAATGAGGCAGACACATCTGTCAGCAGAACATAAAGTGACATGACACATGAATTAAGATCCGATATACTGGGCCAGGCGGGCGCGGAGAGGGAATTCTGCACTATATTTAACAAACCCCCCGTGGGGGAGATTTATAAAAGCCAAAGCGGGTGAAAAATGACGGTAAACAAGCCCATAAAATGTCAACTTATTAAGAATTCAATTTGAAAAGTATAACTGAGAAGAGCCGAGTTTCGGATTAATTTTCAGAGGCATTTCAGAAATGAAGTGTTAAAAAAAAAAAACAGAATGAAGATTTAAAATTGGAATAAAACTCACAACAAAAATCTGCGCTGCCACCTGTCTCTACTTCCAATAAAAACACCATTTTGCATTTGTAAAATTGGATTTTTTTTTTTTTTTAAAGAAGTTGATTTATAAAAAAAATTCATTGGAGGAATGTGACGAGCATTTGCCCATCCTTGATGAATTCTCACTGTTTTTTGCTTAACCACTTGGCACCCATATAACTTACTTACATGGCAGCAAGGTGGCGCTGCTGCACCGGCTCACATACCTAGTACGTGATCCCACGCTTTTGGGTATGGGGCGCGCATGCTCGCCGCCGGCAACCCGTAAAGTGTTTTTTATTTGACCTCAGCGCCCTGCTGTTCATTTTCTTCTACATTGAGGTGATCCTACTCAGATCTTCTGCAGCAGCTCCAGACATCTTGGTCCCTTCTCCTGCTCAGACATCCATCCAGTTCCCTCATCTCTTCCTCTACCCTATTGATGGTCTACAGATACAGATGAAAGTTCCAATGGACCAAGGGACTCTGCACCTCTCCTAGGAGCACCATATGTACTTGTACACTCTTTGGATCCCCTTCTCCCAGTGACTTTGCCTAGACTGAGATGATGTCATCAGTCTGCTGCAGGCAGGAGGAAGCATTTCCTTAGTCTCCCCTATCCCAATGACTGTCTAGGCTGAGATGATGTCATCAGTCTGCTGCAGGCAGGAAGAAGCATTTCCTCGGTCTCCTCTCCACCAGTGACTTTGCCTAGGCTGAGGTGATGTCATCAGTCTGCTGCAGGCAGGAGGAAGCATTTCCTCAGTCTCCCCTCTCTCAATGACTTTGCCTAGGCTGAGATGATTTTATCAGTCTGTTGCAGACAGGAGGAAGCATTTCCTCAATCTCCTTTCCCCCAGTGACTTTGTCTAGGCTGAGATGATGTCATCAGTCTGCTGCAGGCAGGAGGAAGAGTTTCCTCGGTCTCCTCTCCACCAGTGACTTTGCCTAGGCTGAGATGATGTCATTGGTCTGATGCAGGCAGGAGGAAGCATTTTTTAGACCCCCATATACACTATTAGATTTTCTGCAGATTTGTGTCTTCAATTTTACCAAAACCATATAATATGAGGTCAAACCTTAAGAGTTTCAATTTGTATGCAATCAGGCAGGCCCCTGCACCAAATGGTTTTGGTAAATCTCAAGACAAAAATCTGTAGAAAATCTAACAGTGTGTATGGGACCTAAGTCTCCCTTCTTTCAGTGAGCTTGCCTAGGCTGAGATGATGTCATCAGTCTGCTGCAGACAGGAGGAAGCATTTCCTCGGTCTCCTCTCCACCAGTGACTTTGCCTAGGCTGAGATGATGTCATTGGTCTGATGCAGGCAGGAATAAGCATTTCATCGGTCTCCCCTCTCCCAATGACTTTGCCTAGGCGGGGCTGATGTCATCGGTCTGCTGCAGGCAGGAGGAAGCATTTTCTTAGTCTCTCTTCTTTCAGTGAGTTTGCCTTGGCTGAGATGATGTCATCAGTCTGCTGCAGACAGGAGGAAGCATTTCCTCAATCTCCTTCCCCCCAGTGACTTTGCCTATGCTGAGATGATGTCATCAGTCAGCTGCAAGCAGGAGGAAGAATTTCCTTAGTCTCCCTGCTCCCAATGATTTTACCTAGGCTGAGGTTATGTCACCAGTCTACTGCAGGCAGGAGGAAGCATTACCTCAGTCGTCTCTCCCCCAGTGACTTTACCTAGGCTGAGATGATGTCACCAGTCTGCTGCAGGCAAGAGGAAGCATTTCCTCAGTCTCCTCTCCCCCCTAGTGATCAGACTGCAACATTGTAACTTTGTGTCAGACATTTGTGAACACAGTAAACAATGTCAACAGAATTGACATGATTGTGTAATCTCTGAGCCAACACCTCAGTCCAGGAATTGTGACCTTAGATGATGCCTGAACAAAGATGGCGAGGTCCTGCTGGAGAGAAAAGTAGTTGCAAGCACTGTCAGGACGAGTCCTGTGACCTCTGTGAGAGGTGATACATACCTGGTAGTGTTATGCCCCGTACAAACGGTCGGACTTTCCGACGTAAAATGTTCGATGTGAGCTTGTTGTCGGAAATTCCGACCGCGTGTAGGCTCCACCGGACATTTTCCATCTGAATTTCCGTCGTGTGTACACAATTCCGACGCACAAAGTTCCACGCATGCTCGGAATCAAGCAGAAGGAGCCGCACTGGCTATTGAACTTCATCTTTCTCGGCTCGTCGTACGTCTTGCACGCCACCACGTTCTTGGCGATCAGAATTTCCAACAACATTTGTGCGACCGTGTGTATGCAAGACAAGTTTGAGCCAACATCCGTCGGAAAAAATCCATGGATTTTGTTGTCGGGAATGTCCGATCGTCTGTACGCGGCATAAGAATTACACATTACTGTACCTACCTAATATGAAAAAACACATCTGCTCCATGTTAAGGAGGGCAATAATAAATACGGAGGTCCTTCTCCACACAAAGCAGCATCCCTCCAGCAACCAGCTCAGGTAACTCCGCCAAGTTGCCTCCTTTACCATCTGCCGTCCTGTCTCGCTATCCGGGAGATGGCGGAAGTAACGTTACATCGTCCGCAACAGCTGTCGTCTCCTTTACTTTTTTTTTTTTTTCAATTTAATATCAGATTTTTTTTTTTACTTTTAATTTAAATTTCATCTCCCCCGTGCTTCCCATTCTCCCAAAAAAAAAATAAAAAAAAATTGAAGGGATTAAAACCTGATTAAAATGAAAAGACATGAGCGGCGGCGGGGAAGATAATGACGCTGTTGGCTGTCTATTTTATGTAGTGTGCAATCCGCCGTGATTGAATCCGCGCTCCGCTAATGCACTCAGGTAGCGGCTTTCGGAAGATTTGTGATTAGAGGAAGGATTTGAAAGTGGCGGGGTGAAATTTCGTGCGCCGAGGTTCCGGGCGGACATTTGCCTAATACGGAATGAATAAAGATTACTACCTGGGGTTATTGCTTAAGCTGTAAAAAAAAAAAAAAAAAAAGAAGAGGTGAAGGGCTTAATGTCAGGCTGCGCGGCGCAGAGACGAGCTCACGCCAACGACCATTAATCAAACGTCCCGTAGGTCTTTACACGTTGGATATCACGCTTGGACGAGCAAAGCCTGCGGCATCCCGAGACGGGGGAGCGAGAGAATGTTTGCTAAATAGAATTCAGATTCACGCTTTCCAAAAAAAAAAAAAATCACATTTTGCATATATCATTCGGCCCGACAAGTGAAACCAATACAAAGAACATCGGAGCTGTCATGGACAGGGATCCTTATCCACCGAGAGAGGGACAGTCCAGGAAATGGTGATGCAGGTGTCACAAGAGTCACCACAGATGCAGGAGCACAAGGGTCACTGGAGACATTAGGGCGCACAGGAGCACAGGGGTTACAGGAGGCACAAGAGTCACTGCAGAAGCATAAGGATCACTGGAGACACAGGAGCACAGGGGTCTCTGGAAACACAGGAGCACAGGGGTCTCTGGAGTCACAGGAGCACAGGGGTCTCTGGAGACACAGGAGCACAGGGGTCTCTGGCGACAATTGGGTAATTGGAGACATTAGGGCGCAGGGGTCACAGGAGGTACTGAAGACACAGGAGGCACAAGAGTCACTGCAGACACAGAAGCACAAGGGTCACTGGAGACACAGGAGCACAGAGGTTCCTGGAGAAGCTTGGGCCACTGGAGACGTTAGTGCACAGGAGTAACAGATGGCACTGGAGATGCAGGAGCACAGGGATCACTGCTTGACACTGAATGGTCTAGGGCCATTGCGTGACAAGACGCTTTGGAGTCACTGGAAGTTACAGGAGCAACTGGAGACATGGGAGCACAGGGGTTCCTGGAGACACTTGGGTCACTGGAGACATTAGGGCACAGGGGTCACAGGAAGCACAAGAGTCACTGCAGGTGCAGGAGCAAAGGGTCACTGGAGACATAATGGTTCCCGGAGGCGATTGGGTCACTGGAGACATTAGGGTGCAGAGGTCATAGGAGGCAACGGGTCACTGGAGAGATTAGGGCGCAGGGGTCATAGAAGGCACAAGAGTCACTGCAGAAGCACAAGGGTCACTGGAGACACAGGAGCACAGGGATCACTGCTTGACACTGAATGCTCTAGGGCCACTGAGTGATATAGCTACTTTGGAGTCACTGGAAGTTACAGGAGCAACTGGAGACTGAGGAGCACAGGGGTCTCTGGCAACACTTGGGTCGCTGGAGAAATTAGGGTGCAGGGGTAACAGGAGGCACAAGAGTCACTGCAGAAGCACAAGGGTCACTGGGGTCACAGATGCTCAGGGGTCTCTGGAGATACCTGGGTCACTGGAGACGTTAGGGCACAGGAGTAACAGGAGGCACTGGAGATGCAGGAGCACAGGGATCACTGCTTGACACTGAATGCTATAGCGCTACTGAGTGACAAGATGCTCTGGAGTCACTGGAAGTTACAGGAGCAACTGAAGCCGCAAGAGCACAAGGGTCTCTGGAGACACAGGAGCACAGGGGTTTATGGTGATGTTTGGGTCACTGGAGACATTAGGGTGCATGGGTGACACAGGAGCACAAGGGTTACAGGAGTCACAAGAGTCACTGCAGAAGCATAAAGGTCACTGGAGTCACAGGAGCACAGGGGTCTCTGGCGATGCTTGGGTCATTGTAGACATTAGGGCGCAGGGGTCACAGGAGGTACTGGAGACACAGGAGGCACAATAGTCACTGCAGACACAGACGCACAAGGGTCACTGGAATCACAGGAGCACAGGGGTCTCTGGAGATGCTTGGGTAACTGGACACATTAGGGCACAGGAGTAACAGGGGGCACTGGAAATGCGGGAGCACAGGGATCACTGCCTGACACTGAATGCTCTAGGGCCACTAGGTGACAAGATACTCTGGAGTCACTGGAAGTCTCAGGAGCAACTGGAGACACAGGAGCACAAGGGTGTCTGGAGACAGGATTACAGGGGTCTCTGAAGACACAGGGGCACAGGGGTCTCTGGAGACACAGGAGCGCAGGGGTCTGTAGAGATGCTGGAGACACAGGCGCACAAAGGTCTCTGGAGATGGTGGGGTCAATGGAGACATGAGGGCACAGGGGTCACAGGAGGCAAAAGAGTCACTGGCGACACAGGAGCACAAGGGTCAGTGGAGACTCAGGAATCACTGAAGACACAGGCGCTCAGGGGTCACTGGAGACCCTAGTGTTACTTGAGACACATAACACAGGATACTTTGGGATCACTGCTTGACACTGAATGCTCTAGTGCCACTGGGTAACAGGTTGCTCTTGAGTCACTGGAAGTCACAGAAGCAACTGGAGGCACAGGAACACAGGGGTCCCTGGAGACTCTGGAGTCACAGGAGACACAGAAACACAATAGTCTCCGGAGATGGTGGGGTCACTGGAGACATAAGTGCACACGGGTCACCAGGAGGCATATGAGTCACTGCAGATGCAGGAGCACAAGGGTCTCTGGAGACACAGGAGTGACTGGAGACACAGAAGCACAGTGGTCTCTGGGGACATTAGGGTGCAGGGGTCCCAGGAAGCACTGGAGATGCATGAGCACAGGAGTCACTGGAGACCCTGGAGCTACTTGAGACACAGCATGATACAAATACTCTGGGATCACTGCTTGACACCAAATGCTCTAGGGCAACTGGCTGACAGGATGCTCTGGGTCACTGGAAGTCGCTATAGGCACTGGAGACTCAGGAGCACAGGGGTCTCTGGAGACACATGAGTCACTGGAGACACAGGAGCACAGGGGTCTCTGGAGAAACAGGAGTTACTGGAGACACAGGAGCACAGGAGTCTCTAGAGACACAGGAGTCACTGGAGAATCATGGCTACATGAGTCTTTGGGGATGCTGGGTTCACTGGAGACACAGGAGCACAGAGGTCTCTGGAGGAGCTGAAGGTTCTTAAGACACAGGAGCACAGGAGTCTCTGGAGATGCTGGGATCACTAGAGACACAGGAGCACAGGGATCACAGGAGGCACAAAAAACACTAAAGACTCAATAGCATAGGAGTCACTGGAAATGCTGAGGCTAGAGACACAAGCGCTGCTGGACTCACAAGGGCTGCTATAGACACATGGCTGGCTGAAATCACAGGAGACACTGGAGACAGAGGCAGGCAAAGAAGAGTGCAGCAGAGGGGTTAACCAAAATGAAGCATTGCTCAAAATGGCGAGGTACATAAAGACCTCATCCCTGATCTCAACCCGATAGAACACTTTTGGGATGAATTAGAGAGGAGACTGTGAGCCAGATCTTCTCGTCCAACATCAGTGTCTGACCTCACAAATGCACTTCTGGAAGAATGGTCAAACATTCCCATAGACACACTCCTAAACCTTGTGGACGGCTTTCCCGAAAGAGTTGAAGCCGTTATAGCTGCAAAGGGTGGGCCAACTCAATATTGAACCCTACGGACCAAGACTGGGATGCCATTAAAGTTCATGTGCGGGTAAAGGCATGTGTCCCAATACTTTTGACAATATAGTGTATATCATAATTTAAATATTCTAAATATTTTATGAAGAAAAAAAATGATATAAACTGTATATATATTTTTCAAGATCATTTTTGAGCATCCTGAGAGATTGTTAGCCATAGCCAATATAATAACAATGGTAAATATTCATGACATTTTCGCATTTGTTTCCAGTGTCTGGTTTCTCGTCGTACGCAGGACAGCCGCATATTTGTATTAGCATTGTGCAAAGTACTGACTGGATTTGAGCGATTTTATATATTCAGAATATTTTACTGACACCTGAGCCAGAAGTTTCAAAAGTCACTTTGCCTTGGCCTGGCTAAAGATGTTTATACCTTACCTGTACAATGGGCATCACTAATTGGCGAGCCAGACAGTCCCCAGCACAGGTAAACCCCCCCCCCCCCCCTGCCCCCAGTCATTGGTTATTAGGGCCGGAATTGATTTTTTTTTTCCTTTTCTTATAAGCTTGGCTTACATGCAGCACTGCCCCAAATCTGATTCATTTCTGTTTTTATTTTTATTTTTAAATAGTAATTTTGTTTTTCCAGCTCCCGGCGCTTTCTTCCGAACACCATCATGCAGTTTCTCTTTAAGAGCGAACTCACCACCTGCAAATATATATATATGTATATTGTATTTTAATCTCCTCAGCCCCGATATTTTAATATGTGAATTTTAAATAAAGAGTTTTTCTTAAGAGACAATATACAGAGTAATAATTACTTTTCAATTTAATTATATTATCGCTTTATATCATATATAGCGAGAGATTTGCATGCTTCTCATCTCACTAAGGAATATACATAATTAGCTCAGCATTTCCAAACTTCTTTATTTATTTATTTTTTAATTAAAAAGTAATTACCTCTCATTTTAATTAAGAAATGTAAGTACTGGTAGGAAGCTGGCGATATTCCACCATATCACCGGACTGGGCTTTTAACCCTACACGGGCCGAGACTGAGCCATCGGGGGCTGTTTAGTGACAGAGCTTTTTCGTTTTGGATGTTGCTCTGTTTCAAATGCCACTTTATGCATTGACATTCCTCCTTAGACCCAGTTTATGAAGGTGACATGGTCACCTGCAGACTTGGTGCCATCAACAGGCAGCTTAACTCTTCAATAAGACACAGATATTTAATTCAGTGCTATTTGACTTCAGCTAATTGCAGTACAAAGGATGTTGTGACAGGAGTCACTTTGGGCGGGGGGCTTGTGGAGCCCAGCTTGCCTTGGAGAGCACTGGAGTCTTCTAGTCCGGCTGCTCTGGCCCCTCCTATGTGTAAATCACCCTGTGTTCATTAGGGGCACAGTGTGACCGAGAACTTCAGTCTGATCGGTGCTAGTCAGACTCGTTGTACAGTCACACTGGAATATTGTATATATGTATATATTGTGTGTTGTCTCATGCTGTTGTGGACTCTTTGCTGCAATTATTTAGGGTGTGGCTGTATTCCATTGTTCTATTGTTTGTGTCTGCCTTGTGAGCAAAGTATTATGGGATGTATGTCTATTTGGATAAGGAGGGGGGAATTCCTCCAGCAGTCCCTCCCAAAGATAGTCTACTATTGGATAGTTGAATACCTGTGTGTCATGCTACTGGAGAAGGTATAGTTTACCCCGCCCTGAATGCAAAGGTGGGGGGGTTGTCCCGAATGTTACCACTGTGTACCTGTGTTTCAATAAACAGTTCATGCCCCAGCTTTGTAACTGAGCTAGTCTGGTCTGGTTCTTGATTACAATATTCGGCTGTAAAATCTGATATCTGAAGATCCAGATATGAGGAAGCAGTGTACTGATGGAAGCACTCAAGCGGAGTGTGGGACAGGATCCGTCATAGATGTGTTTCCAGTTCTTTGAAGTGCAAGAAGACTGGGGGAAGATTTGCTAAAACTGGTGCAGGCTGTGCATAGAAACCATGCTTAATTGAACAGGCTGAAGTTAGAAGCCGATTGGCTAGTGGCTACCATGCACGGCTGCACCAGATTTTGCACTCTCCAGTTGTAGCAAATCAACCCTGATGACTTTCCCAAGCCCTGTCACTGTGAATGACGAACACTGACTGAGGGAGCATGGAAGAAATGGGGAGGAGGGGGTGAACTAACTAGCACTAAACGGGAGTCTGCTGTAGAACCTCTAGTCCCCATAAAGACCAACAGTGCTTTCCAACCACCCACAGTGCTCCAAGCCCCCACAGTGCCCTCCAGTCTTCTACAAAACTCTCAGAGGATGTTTTTCCAGTTCTTGGAAGTGCAAGATGACGATGACTTTCCTAAGCCCTGTCTCTGTGAATAACCAACACTGACTGAGGGAACATGGAAGAAATGGCAAGAGTCTAGTGCGGGCTGAACTAACTAGTACTAAACAGGAGTCTGCTGTAATACCTCTAGTCCTAATAAAGAATCCAACCATCAAAAGTAACCCACAGTGCCTCCAAACCCCTACAATGCCCTCCAGTCTTCTTTAGGGCCACTGTGAAACCCTCACAGGGTTTTCTAGTTCTATGAAGTGTAAGAAGACAATGACTATCCTAAGAACTGTCTGACTGAGGGAACATGGAAGAAATGGGGAGGGTGTGAACTAACTAGCACTAAATAGGAGTGTGCTGTAGAGCCTCTAGTCCCAATAAAGCCTCCAACCATCAATAGAAACCCACAGTGCCTCCCAACCTCCCACAGAGCCTCCCAACTAACTATGTCTAACTAAGGCTAAACTAACTAGCATTAAACAGGGGTTTGCTGAAGAACCTCCAGTTCCCATAAAGCCTCCAACCAACCTCCAACCACTGTTCGGACAGTGCCTCCCAACCTCCCACAGTGCCCCCAAGCTCCGGCAGTCTTCTACAGTGCCCCTGTGAAGTGTTTTTCTTTGAAGTGTAAGAAGACAATGACATTCCTAAGCACCGTCATCGTGAATAACAAACACTGACTGAGGGAACATACAATAAATGGTGAGAGTCTAGTGAGGGCTAAACTACCTAGAACTAAACAGGAGTCTGTTGAAGAGCCTCCAGGCCCCATAAAGCCTCCAACCATCAATAGTAACCCACAGTGTCTCCCAACCACCCACAGTGCCTTCAAGCCACCACAGTGCCCTCCAGTCTTCAACAGCGCCCCTGCAAAACCCTTAGGGGATGTTTTTCCAGTTCTTTGAAGTGTAAGAAGACATTAACTTTCCTAAGCCCTCTGAATAACTAACGCTGACTAAGAAAACATGGAAGAAATGGGGAGGGTCTAACTAGGGCTGAACTAACTAGCACTAAACAGGAGTCTGCTGTGGAGCCTCTGAAACCCGGTAAAGCCTCCAAACTGCAATAGTGTCTGACAGTGCCTCCCAACCTCTCTTAGTTCCTCCAAGCCCCCACAGTGCCTCCAAGCTGCCACAGTACCCTTTAGTCTTCTACAATGCCTCTGCAAAATCCTCAACAGATCTTTTTCCAGTTCTTTGAAGTGCAAGAAGACAATTACTGTCTTTGTGAATAACTAACACTGACTGTGGAAACATGGAAGAAATGGGGAGGGTCTAACTTGGGCAGAACTAACCAGCATTAAACAGGAGTCTGCTGTAGAGCCCCCGAGTCCCCATAAAGCAGGAGTAGGCAACCTGGGGCCCTCCAGCTGTTGCAGAGTTACAAGTCCCATCATGCTTCTGGGAGTAATTGTAACTGCCAGCCTTGCAATGCCTCATGGGAAATGTAGTTCAACAGATGGAGGGCCCCAGGTTGCCTACCCCTGCCATAAAGCCTCCAACCATCACTAGTAACCCACAGAGCCTCCGATCCTCCCGCAGTGTCTCCAAGCCCCCTCTGTGCCCTCCAGTCTTAAATAGTGCCATGTGAAACCCTCGGAGGATGTTTTTCCAGTTCTTTGAAGGGCAAGCAGATAATGACTTTCCCAACCCCTGTTTCTGTGAATAATTAACAGTGACTGAGGAAACATTGAAGAAATGGGGAGGGTCCAACTTGGGCAGAACTAACTAGCACTAAACAGGAGTCTTCTGTAAAGCCTCCAGTCCCCAAAAAGGCTCCAACCAACAAATAGTGTCCCACAGTGCCTCCCAACTTCCCACAGTGCCCACAAGCCCCCGCAGTGCCCTCTAGTCTTCTACAATGCCCCTGCGAAACCCTCAGAGGATGTTTTTCCAGTTCTTTAAAATGTAAGAAGACAATGACTTTCCTAAGCACTGACTTTGTGAATAAGTAACACTGACTGAGGAAACATGAAGAAATGGGGAGGATCTAGCTAAGGCCAAACTAACTAGCAGTAAATAGAAGTCTGTTGAAGAGCCTCTAGACCCCATTAAGCCTCCAACCATCAATAGTAACCCACAGTGCCTCCAAGCCCCTACAGTGCCCTTAAGTCTCTTACAATGCCCTTGTGAGATCTTCAGAGGATGTTTTTCCAGTCAACCATCATAAGTAACCCACAGTGTCTCCCAACCACCCACAGTGCCTCCAAGCCACCACAGTGCCCTCCAGTCTTCAACAACGCCCCTGCAAAACCCTTAGAGGATGTTTTTCCAGTTCTTTGAAATGCAAGAAGACAATGACTTCCCTAAGCCCTGTCACTCTGAATAACTAACACTGACTGAGGGAACATGGAAGAAATGGGGAGGGTCCAACTTGGGCAGAACTAACCAGTACTAAACAGGAGTCTGCTGTAGAGCCTGTGAGTCCTCCAACCATCAATAGTAACCCACAGTGCCTCCCAACCCCCCACAGTGCCCCTACAATAATAAACCGCTGCTCATAGGTGATGTTCGCCGGCCATGATGCTCAGACTGCACAGCAATTAAGGTGCACGCCCTGCCACTGCTGCAGACTCTCAGGCATGCAAATGATTGGATGGCTGCACACTCAATACTTGCAGAAAATGGCTTTATTGTAGAACAAAGTCCATAAAAAACAACCACAACTGATCAGGCAGGGGAAGGAAAAGGTAGGTAGACGCGTTTCACATGAAAGTTCGTGGTATTAAGAAAGCAGCCCTCCAATCATTCGTATAACACCCACAGCGCCCCCTAGCCCCCTCAATGCCCTCCTGTCTTCTATAGTACCACTGCCCACGCAAAACTCTGAGCCGCCTAAAGAGACCCCAGGCCTCTCCAGAAACCTCATCCCTTGCAGGACCATCGAGTCTGCAGCATGGTCCCTTAACTCCCTCCAGAACCTCCATCGCCATACAGTGACACCCAGCCCCATCTGGAGCCCTCAGTATTTTATTACATATTTTGTATTCCTATACTTTTATTGTTTGCGTATAAACTTCTTTATTTACTGTTGGAAGTCTTTGAAAAAATATACCGTGCCCTGGGTTGGGTCCCACTAAGTTTGAGAACCAATGCTCTAGCTACTTCCCCATGGGTGGACTTCATATGACGTCACTGACTTCGACTGAAGATATTGGGATAATGGGTGCAGCTACAGGTATCATCCAGATATCTTTTTTTTTTCAGCCAGCGATTCCCTACAGTGTAAAAGCCATCTTAGCGGCTGTTTAGCTGCTTGATTGCTTTTACAGGCGGAGCGGGAGGGGACATAACCACCTCCGGCCGCCCTCTGGTGCTTCTCCGGGCTTTCCTGTGTGTAATGGAAATTTGTACGTTCTGTATATAATTGTATTGTATTTTGTATGTATTGCACACTGCCCTCACTGTGCACACAGCACTAATAATGTTTTCAGTAAATGTTTACATTCTTTCGAGTCCTGATTAGAAGAAGCCTGCCTATGTAACGCCCCTTGTTACCATAAACGTACAATTGTAATATTAATGTGATACCTACGTAATCATGTGCATAAAAACCTTCAATTGCGTCATAATAAAGCAGAACAGTTATTTGGAAAGATGCTGAGTGTATCTTTTGTGTCTGTTCCCTACTGCAGTAGTTATTATTAATTTGGAACCACTAATCAATATGAGGATAGGAGTTGCCTATCATCAATTTAACCGAGTCAGCATGGCGAGCCAGCCAGGAGGGGATTCCAGGTGACCCTGAGTATCCGAAACAAGGAGCTTGAGACGATCCGGGAATTTCTGATAATCAGCCGGCTGAGGTAAGCCTTTTGCTTACATTTGAGTTATCAGACTTCCTTGATCGGTAAGGCATTTTTGGGACAAAGGGTACCTATTTTACTCCCCTTAATCGAACTGTATTGATTGGTGGTTATATGTTATGTTGTCCCTGTCTATTGTCCATTGGAGTGTTATAGATAAGAAAGGGAAGAATAGTGCTGTTCACAGGTATATGTAGTAAATCTGCTAAATAAAGTAGTTTAGAGGCAAGAGGGTATAGGCACATGTAGAGAAGAGAGAAGACTGGCCAGTCATTATGGGCATTGAATTAAGTAAGGGAATGAAGGGTAAGAGACCCTCAAAAATGCCCAGCGCAAGAGGAGCGCTATATATGAACCAAAGGTGCGGTTCCGCCTATACTGAGCCCCTAGATTAATTGTTAGAGTGGACAGGGATCCACAATAGGTAACTGGGTTACCAAGGTCCACAGGGACTAAGAATCATGCAGAGTAAACAGCTAGAGAAACATCTATGTGAGCAGGATGGATCAAGGGTGACATTAACACTAGACAGAAAGGGACATTTTCATGTTAAGTTGTGAGATGAATTTGGGGTCAGGCACTACAACTATTAGAGTCAGAAACAGAGAAATTAGATATCTGAACAAAATAAGGAATGCAGAATTTAGGCAGGGAAATAGTAAAGTGTTAAAAGAAAGTGAGAGAATGATATGCATGTGTTGTGTACAAATGGGAAAAATGTAAGCGATTTTAGAGAGATATTGGCGTATGTGTGTGCGAATGCTGGGACCTTTAGTTCTATTGCTTGTGTGTGTCATGTACGCAGATGTGACCCCCTCCTTTGTGCTCTCCTGAAAGAATGTGGTCAGTGATAAGCTGGAAGGACACCATGCCAATTCCAGTTTTTTTAGACAAAACATGTTCCGGGTTAACAAATCTAATGGTAAACAATGTGATCACAATTATTTTGAATCTGTTTTCCAAACATGGTAAAATGAAGGTTACATTTAACCATGTATTACACAAATTGAATATCCTTTGATAGTGGAAACAGTGCATTTAAAAAAGGGAAATTAAGTAAAATTAAGTAATAATGAGTATTAATTTCTAATATGAGTTTAACAGTAATATAGATACATTGAAACTGGTTTAGACAACCTTTGGTTGGAAATGAAATCCAGGTTATTGGGGAAATTTGTAAAAATGGGATTAGTTTAGATTAAGATAACAATTTTTGTAATTTTACATTTATTCAATAAGCTCTTATTTAGAGAAAAAAAAAATTAAGATGAGGTTGTTATTTGGAATAAAGCTGCCATAATATTTAACAAAGCCAAGATGGATGAGATACATAAGAATTTTTTCTACAAAAATGACATTTTAAGGTTTTTGATAATAACTTGATGTGCGGTCCATGATGTAAGAGTAAATAAATAAAATTTAAATATAACAGACCCATCACATCAAGTCCACACACTCTGTTAGGATAGATCCCACCTGCAGCCAGTTGTTTTTTAGTTTTTGATGCTTTGTGGTCCATCACACAGATTGTTGATCCTTTTGTTTTTATTTATTTTTATTTTTGAAATCCAAACAGAATGTGTGGATTGTGAAATGATGTGCCCCTTTTTCTTGTAAGTACAGTGGTATAAGCAAAAGAATAGTTTGGATTTATGGGCATCTCTCCATGAGACCGCAGGGTATTGTTATCGTTTATTATAATATTGCCAGGAAAAAGTTGTCTTTTGAAACATGAAACTGGAGTTCTTACACAAACAGCGTGATAGAAAACAAGCCATTGTAATATATTTATGGAAGCTGGACCCAGTAATGAAGGGTTCAACCCGATATATCAGAGCTGTAGCCAGGGCCGGTCCCAGGCGGGTGCACGGGGTGCTGTGCACCCAGGCGCCAGAGAAGTGGGGGCGCTGAAGCGCCAGAGTGCTCCCCTCCCTCCTCCTTCTCCCCTCCGTGCTTCTGGACACTTCTGGATAGCTCTGTCCGCAGGTCACCGCCGCGGAGCGGCCGCTGTGCTTTTCACTGCTAGAGCCGGTCCCCCCTCCCTCCTCCTCCTGTCAGAGGAGAGCAGCCGCCGGAGATCGGAGCGGCTGGTCTCTGTGTTGAGAGAGACCAGCCGCGCCGTGACTTCGCTGGGGGGAGGAGGGGGGGGCGGCCCGTGCCTGCAGCCTGACACAGGTTCTCTCCTCTGTCTCTCACTCCCGCCTAAGCTGCTGCCTGTCTCGATCTGTTCTTCACCCCGGCGGCGCGGCTTCACACTGTCCTCTCTAGCTGCCGCACGGGCGTTATGTGTCTGTACTGATAGAGGGAGGTTTGTCCCTGGGGCGGTCTGTACTAATGGGGGGTTGTCCTGGGGGGTCTGTACTAATGGGGGGTTGTCCTGGGGGTCTGTACTAATGGGGGGTTGTCCTGGGGGTCTGTACTAATGGGGGGTTGTCCTGGGGGTCTGTACTAATGGGGGGGCTGTCCTGGGGGGTCTGTACTAATGGGGGGGCTGTCCTGGGGGGTCTGTACTAATGGGGGGGGGTTGTCCTGGGGGGTCTGTACTAATGGGGGGGTTGTCCTGGGGGTCTGTACTAATGGGGGGTTGTCCTGGGGGTCTGTACTAATGGGGGGTTGTCCTGGGGTCTGTACTAATGGGGGGGCTGTCCTGGTGGGTCTGTACTAATGGGGGGGTTGTCCTGGGGGGTCTGTACTAATGGGGGGGCTGTCCTGGGGGGTCTGTACTAATGGGGGGGTTGTCCTGGGGGGTCTGTACTAATGGGGGTTGTCCTGGGGGTCTGTACTAATGGGGGGGTTGTCCTGGGGGGTCTGTACTAATGGGGGGGTTGTCCTGGGGGTCTGTACTAATGGGGGGTTGTCCTGGGGGGTCTGTACTAATGGGGGGGTTGTCCTGGGGGTCTGTACTAATGGGGGGTTGTCCTGGGGGTCTGTACTAATGAGGGGGTTGTCCTGGGGGTCTGTACTAATGGGGGGTTGTCCTGGGGGTCTGTACTAATGGGGGGGTTGTCCTGGGGGGTCTGTACTAATAGAGGGGGAGTTGTCTTGGGGGGGTCTGTACTAATGAAGGGGGGTTGACCTGGGGGGTCTGTACTAATGAAGGGGGGGATTTGTCCTGGGGGTCTGTACTAATGGAGGGATTTGTCCTGGGGGTCTGTACTAATGGAGGGGGGTGTTTGTCCTGGGAGTCTGTACTAATGGAGGGGGGTGTTTGTCCTGGGGGTCTGTACTAATGGAGGGGGGTTGTCCTGGGGGGGTCTGTACTAATGGAGGGGGGTTGTTCTGGGGGAGTCTGTACTAATGGAGGGGGGTGTTTGTCCGGGAGGGTCTGTACTAATGGAGGGGGGATGTCCTGGGGGGGGTTGTACTAATGGAGGGGGGTTTGTCCTGGTGGGGGGTCTGTACTATTGGAGGGGGGTTTGTCCTGGTGGGGGGTCTGTACTAGAGGAGGGGGGTTTGTCCTGGGGGGTCTGTACTAATGAAGGGGGGATTTGTCCTGTGGGGGTCTGTACTAGTGGAGGGGGGGTTTTCCTGGGGGGTCTGTAGTAATGGTGGGGGTTTGTCCTGGGGGGGTCTGTACTAATGGAGGGGGGGTTTGTCCTGGGGGGTCTGTACTAATGAAGGGGGGATTTGTCCTGTGGGGGTCTGTACTAGTGGAGGGGGGGTTCTCCTGGGGGGTCTGTACTAATGGAGGGGGTTTGTCCTGGGGGTCTGTACTAATAGAGGGGGGTTTGTCCTGGGGGTCTGTACTAATGGAGGGGGGTTGTCCTGGGGGGTCTGTACTAATGAAGGGGGGCTTTGTCCTGGGGGGATCTGTACTAATGGAGGGGGGTTGTCCTGGTGGGGGTCTACTAATGGAGGGGGGGTGGTTTGTCCTGGGGGGGGTCTATACTGATGAAGGGGGGGTCTGTACTGAGAGAGGGGTTTATACTTAGTGGGGGGTCTGCACTGACGAGGGGGGGTCTATACTTAGTGGAGGGGAGTCTGTACTGAGGGGCGACTAAAGTTGGTGGAAGGAGGGTGACACCATGTTATACTGCACCTGGTGACACCAACCCTAGTGACGTCACTGCAGCTGCGGGCTCTCCTTTCGCCCCTTCCCCTCTCTCTCCCTCTCCTCCGCACGTGCACTGCTATACTAGTGAGCGGCGCTGGCCAGCACAGCCTCCCACTATGTTTCTCCCCCCCCTTTATATCAGCCAGGGAAAAATAGAATAGAAAAAGGAGAAGAGGATTGTGGGATATGTAGTCCCGAGGACTGGCAGCCCCACTGTAACACGGAAACTGCAGCCCACACAGCAGGCTCAGCTGAATGGGAGAGAGAGAGATACAGGAGCCTGGGAAAGCTTTCAGGGAAGTACACCCAGGACTCCAGAGGGAGAGGGCAGTGCTGAGGGAACACCATCAGAGAGGAAACCCCACTGCCCTGCGCCACCAGAGGGAAAGACACACAGCCTGGTGCCATCCCTGGCAGAGAAAGGAATGGAGTCATTGCCAGAATACAGATCTGGGTTCTACCCAGCGGAGTCACCATGGGCAATTCAGAGTGAGCTGACTCCTGATCAGAGGAACCATCGCTGGGTCAGGTGAGAGGGCCGATCGGCCATTATCTACTAACATCCATAGGAACTGCAGTCTCTGACCATCTCCTGTATCATGTCTTCAGTCTCTGACCTTCTCTTGTATCATGTCTTCAGTCTCTGACCTTCTCTTGTATCATGTCTGCAGTCTCTGACCATCTCATGTATCATGTCTGCAGTCTCTGACCTTCTCTTGTATCATGTCTGCAGTCTCTGACCATCTCTTGTATAATGTCTGCAGTCTCTGACCATCTCTTGTATCATGTCTGCAATCTCTGACCAGCTTCTGTACCATGTCTGCAGTGTCTGACTGTCTCTTGTATCATGTCTACAGTCTCTGACCATCTATTCTATCTTGTCTGTAGTCTCTGACCATCTCCTGTATTATGTCTGCAGTCTCTGACCATCTCTTGTATCATGTCTGCAGTCTCTGACCATCTCCTGTACTATGTCTGCAGTCTCTGACCATCTCCTGTACTATGTCTGCAGTCTCTGACTGTCTCTTGTATCATGTCTACAGTCTCTGACCATCTCCTGTACTATGTCTGCAGTCTCTGATCATCTCCTGTACCATGTCTGCAGTCTCTGATCATCTCCTGTACTATGTCTACAGTCTCTGATCATCTCCTGTACCATGTCTGCAGTCTCTGATCATCTCCTGTACTATGTCTGCAGTCTCTGATCATCTCCTGTACCATGTCTACAGTCTCTGATCATCTCCTGTACTATGTCTGCAGTCTCTGATCATCTCCTGTACTATGTCTGCAGTCTCTGATCATCTCCTGTACTATGTCTGCAGTCTCTGACTGTCTCTTGTATCATGTCTACAGTCTCTGACCATCTCCTTTACTATGTCTGCAGTCTCTGAACATCTCCTGTACCATGTCTGCAGTCTCTGATCATCTCCTGTACCATGTCTGCAGTCTCTGATCATCTCCTGTACTATGTCTGCAGTCTCTGATCATCTCCTGTACCATGTCTACAGTCTCTGATCATCTCCTGTATCATGTCTGAAGTCTCTGATCATCTCCTGTACCATGTCTGAAGTCTCTGATCATCTCCTGTACTATGTCTGCAGTCTCTGACCATCTATTCTATCTTGTCTGTAGTCTCTGACCATCTCCTGTATTATGTCTGCAGTCTCTGATCATCTCCTGTACTATGTCTGCAGTCTCTGATCATCTCCTGTACCATGTCTACAGTCTCTGATCATCTCCTGTACCATGTCTGCAGTCTCTGATCATCTCCTGTACCATGTCTACAGTCTCTGACCATCTATTCTATCTTGTCTGCAGTCTCTGACCATCTCCTGTATTATGTCTGCAGTCTCTGACCATCTCTTGTATCATGTCTGCAGTCTCTGACCATCTCCTGTACTATGTCTGCAGTCTCTGACTGTCTCTTGTATCATGTCTACAGTCTCTGACCATCTCCTGTACTATGTCTGCAGTCTCTGATCATCTCCTGCACCATGTCTGCAGTCTCTGACCACCTCCTGTACTATGTCTGCAGTCTCTGATCATCTCCTGTACTATGTCTGCAGTCTCTGATCATCTCCTGTACTATGTCTACAGTCTCTGATCATCTCCTGTACCATGTCTGCAGTCTCTGATCATCTCCTGTACTATGTCTGCAGTCTCTGATCATCTCCTGTACCATGTCTACAGTCTCTGATCATCTCCTGTACCATGTCTGCAGTCTCTGATCATCTCCTGTACCATGTCTGCAGTCTCTGATCATCTCCTGTACCATGTCTGCAGTCTCTGATCATCTCCTGTACCATGTCTGCAGTCTCTGATCATCTCCTGTACCATGTCTGCAGTCTCTGATCATCTCCCGTACTATGTCTGCAGTCTCTGATCATCTCCTGTACCATGTCTACAGTCTCTGATCATCTCCTGTACTATGTCTGCAGTCTCTGATCATCTCCTGTACTATGTCTGCAGTCTCTGATCATCTCCTGTACTATGTCTGCAGTCTCTGACTGTCTCTTGTATCATGTCTACAGTCTCTGACCATCTCCTTTACTATGTCTGCAGTCTCTGAACATCTCCTTTACCATGTCTGCAGTCTCTGATCATCTCCTGTACTATGTCTGCAGTCTCTGATCATCTCCTGTATCATGTCTGAAGTCTCTGATCATCTCCTGTACCATGTCTGAAGTCTCTGATCATCTCCTGTACTATGTCTGCAGTCTCTGACCATCTATTCTATCTTGTCTGTAGTCTCTGACCATCTCCTGTATTATGTCTGCAGTCTCTGATCATCTCCTGTACTATGTCTGCAGTCTCTGATCATCTCCTGTACCATGTCTACAGTCTCTGATCATCTCCTGTACCATGTCTGCAGTCTCTGATCATCTCCTGTATTATGTCTACAGTCTCTGACCATCTATTCTATCTTGTCTGCAGTCTCTGACCATCTCCTGTATTATGTCTGCAGTCTCTGACCATCTCTTGTATCATGTCTGCAGTCTCTGACCATCTCCTGTACTATGTCTGCAGTCTCTGACTGTCTCTTGTATCATGTCTACAGTCTCTGACCACCTCCTGTACTATGTCTGCAGTCTCTGATCATCTCCTGTACTATGTCTGCAGTCTCTGATCATCTCCTGTACTATGTCTACAGTCTCTGATCATCTCCTGTACCATGTCTGCAGTCTCTGATCATCTCCTGTACTATGTCTGCAGTCTCTGATCATCTCCTGTACCATGTCTACAGTCTCTGATCATCTCCTGTACCATGTCTGCAGTCTCTGATCATCTCCTGTACTATGTCTGCAGTCTCTGATCATCTCCTGTACCATGTCTGCAGTCTCTGATCATCTCCTGTACCATGTCTGCAGTCTCTGATCATCTCCTGTACTATGTCTGCAGTCTCTGATAATCTCCTGTATTATGTCTGCATTCTCTGACCATCTCCTGTACTATGTCTGCAGTCTCTGACTGTCTCTTGTATCATGTCTACAGTCTCTGACTGTCTCTTGTATCATGTCTACAGTCTCTGATCATCTCCTGTACTATGTCTGCAGTCTCTGATAATCTCCTGTATTATGTCTGCAGTCTCTGACCATCTCCTGTACTATGTCTGCAGTCTCTGACTGTCTCTTGTATCATGTCTGCAGTCTCTGATCATCTCCTGTACTATGTCTGCAGTCTCTGACCATCTCTTGTATCATGTCTGCAGTCTCTGATCATCTCCTGTACCATGTCTGCAGTCTCTGACCATCTCCTGTACTATGTCTGCAGTCTCTGATCATCTCCTGTACCATGTCTGCAGTCTCTGACTGTCTCTTGTATCATGTCTACAGTCTCTGACCATCTCCTGTACTATGTATGCAGTCTCTGACTGTCTCTTGTATCATGTCTACAGTCTCTGACCATCTCCTGTACTATGTATGCAGTCTCTGACCATCTCCTGTACTATGTCTGCAGTCTCTGATCATCTCCTGTACCATGTCTGCAGTCTCTGATCATCTCCTGTACCATGTCTGCAGTCTCTGATCATCTCCTGTACCATGTCTACAGTCTCTGATCATCTTCTGTACCACGTCTGCAGTCTCTGATCATCTCCTGTATCATGTCTGCAGTCTCTGATCATCTCCTGTACCATGTCTGCAGTCTCTGATCATCTCCTGTATTATGTCTGCAGTCTCTGATCATCTCCTGTACCATGTCTGCAGTCTCTGATCATCTCCTGTACCATGTCTGCAGTCTCTGATCACCTCCTGTACTATGTCTGCAGTCTCTGATCATCTCATGTACCATGTCTGCAGTCTCTGATCACCTCTTGTACCATGTCTGCAGTCTCTGATCACCTCCTGTACTATGTCTGCAGTCTCTGATCATCTCATGTACTATGTCTGCAGTCTCTGATCATCTCCTGTATTATGTCTGCAGTCTCTGATCATCTCCTGTACTATGTCTGCAGTCTCTGACCATCTCTTGTATCATGTCTGCAGTCTTTGACCGTATCCTGTATTATGTCTGGGGACTCTTTCTAACAGAAGCCCTCTCTGTGTGCATCAGAGAGACTCCCCTCCAGGTCTCATTAGTGTTCTCTCTTCCTGTATTTTCTTTATTGTTAAGAGATCATGGGAGGATTTCAGGGTAACGAAGACTTCTTAAAGGAGCAGCTCTGTATTTGAGTCGTTGCCATAGAATCGTTTGTAAAGGGGAGGAGTTGGTAAGATGACCACGCCCATGTGGGGGCGCCAGAAATATTTCTGCACCCAGGCGCCGGTGACCCTAGGATCGGCCCTGGCTGTAGCTTTTATGGTGCTATTAGACAAAGTTAGATATTGTTTTGGTCAAACATTTAATTTTTAATGGTCCGACATTCTGTGCAGCAAATATACAGCTAACTAAATGTTTGTCTAATGAAAGGTTTAAAATATGAGTTTGTTTATGTACAAATCTAACAATGAAAAATGCGTACATTTGAATCCAGCCACCTTATTGCCTCTATTGGAGAAGGCTGGAGACAAAGGAAGACACATGTGTTAAATTGATGGTGTAGGAATCAGCTGCTGTGAGCCCAGTGCAGGACACACTCCCTGAAGACCCAGATATTTAATTTTTTGTAGATTTGAGTATGCAGTTTATCACCCAGAAGGATACTCTGTATTCAAAGTCATTGGATCTTTTTTCCCCAGCTCAAGAAGCAGAGCTCCATGTTTTAGCAAAGCCTGTGAGCTATAAAAAGAGTGTATATATTTATATAGATAGTCAAGATATTGAGAGCGTTTGGTTCCATTTGAAGGGCCAGAAGTTTGTTTTTACTTCGGCAGGTAAACCAATAAAGTATGCCAAGTTAATTTGATTGGCTGTTTTCAGCCTTCCAGGTTCTTGCTGAGGTAGCCATATTAACTTTCACACATGGAAGCAGACCAGGTGACTAAGGATGCTGCATTTACAGCCCCGGACACTTGATGGGTCTGTGCAACTCACAGATTCCACCCTAGTTCTGGCCCAGTATAGCTGGGATTAATAATTCAACTTTAAGGACAAGTGGTCCACAGGGGCAACTTCTTATGAAACAGGACTTTGGAAAAGGTGATCATTTATGTCTGCCAGCCACTCTTTTCCCTCCAGCTTTTGACACATGGACCGTGTTATTAGTCACAAGCAGTTATGGCTGCCTTAGTAAATGAGCTTGGGATAGAGCCAGGGTTCTCCACAGTTGTTTTTATAACATACCACTTCTTGTTTTACCTGTTACCAAAGGTGTTACCAAAAGCTGAACATCCCTTCCAGAGATTACAAAAAGATATATCCAGATGCCCAAGTCAGGATCTTACGAGTATGCATTTTGTCTGTATGGACATGTTTTTTGGATGTCCAGTGGCAAATGCTACTGCAAAGGCCACAGTAAAAAGTGTTATCAGAAGTAGTTTGTAAGTACAGAGTGCCAGAAAGTACAGAGAGTAACAGAGGAAATCATTTTTTATAGGAGAGTCCTTACTAGAAGTTTTGAGGTTTTATTTTTACACCCCCACTGTCTACAATGTAGTGGACAAAGTAGAGTAAGAAACTAGAAAACTTTTGCCTGAATGTTTTCTTATATTTTATGAAGCCCCTAAGGGGGATGTTGGACTCTCTCCCTATGGGATTTGGTTTGGGATTGTGTTACTCACTTGCATATATTTTGTCTCGGCAGCTGAAGTCCTCCATTCGGATCTCACAGAGAATGTTGCTGATCTTTTAAGGTTTTTGACAAACTAATTTATGTGTTTTCTCCCCAATTCCAGATCCTAAAAGTTTGGAAGGATCTAAAACTAAAGCCAGGTGACTTTTGGATTGTTAAGAGACATTTATATATAAGGAAATGTTTGGAGACTCAATACAGCATCTATTTCATGTACAGTTTTTGCAAAACTTGAAGGAAAAGTCACCTGGATCCACACCAGACACTGCAAAAATGACTAAATTAAAGAAATCTCTGTGTTTGATTTGTTTCCCTCTTGTGATCACAGTCTAGGGTACTTTTTGATTCAATTACTTTAATTGTAAGGGATATATATATTTGAAAAGTAGTTTAGCCATGTTGAAGTCATATTTGTCTTTTGTATGTCTTCCATTTTATGTAGAATTGTCTGTGTTTACATATGCTGATAAGTCAGCATGCTCACAAATAAGCTGGAAGGCCATTCTGGCCACAGGAGTGTACAGCCAGTACTCTGTAAATATGTCTTATCAATCATTTGTTTTTCACAATGAAAAGTCATTTGGTAATGAAAAAGTTGCTCAGCTATTATTTTCTCCACAATGGAGTTTTTTGCCTCTTTGGCCAGGACTACCTCCACCTAAGCGTGTGGAGGTTCCAGTTTAAAGGTGATAGCAGGTGTAGTTAGTGATCAAAATATTGATCAAAAGAGAGGAGACTGTAAAGGAAATGTGTAAGTTCTGTATATAATTGTATTGCATTTTGTATGTATTGCACACTGCCCTCACTGTGCACACAGCACTAATAATGTTTTCAGTACATGTTTACATTCTTTCGAGTCCTGATTAGAAGAAGCCTGCCTATGTAACGCCCCTTGTTACCATAAACGTACAATTGTAATATTAATGTGATACCTACGTAATCATGTGCATAAAAACCTTCAATTGCGTCATAATAAAGCAGAACAGTTATTTGGAAAGATGCTGAGTGTATCTTTTGTGTCTGTTCCCTACTGCAGTAGTTATTATTAATTTGGAACCACTAATCAATATGAGGATAGGAGTTGCCTATCATCAATTTAACCGAGTCACTGTGCGAACGGGGAGCCAGTTTACCATGGGGCTGGAAGTGGACCAGATGGTCCCCATCCATCTCTATGACCCTCGGAGGCCAGAAGTGACGCCATGACCTCACATTGTCTTCCGGCTCCGGTAGATATAAACACTGCCATTTTTTGTGCTGGAAATCCCGAGATGGATATTTTTTTGGGGATCTCAGCTTTTCCAGTATAGAGGAGAGATGTGGGGACTTATAGACCCCAGGTCTTTTCGTATAGAGGACCTGTCATGCCCTATCCCTATTACAAGGGATGTTTACATTCCTTGGAATAGGAATAAAAGTGATCAAAAAAATAAAAAATTAAAGGGAAAGTGTAAAAAAAAATAACATTAAAAAAAAAAATGTAAATTTTAATGCGCCCCCATCCCCTCGTGCTCGAACGCATACGTAGGTCACGCCCAAATATGTAAACGGTGTTTGCACCACACATGTGAGGTATCGCTGCGATCGTCAGAGCGAGGGCAACATTCTTAGTGCTAGACATCCTCTATAACTGGTAACCTGTAAACATTTTAAAGCATCACCTATGGAGATTGTTAAGTAGTTTGGCGCCATTCCACCAGTCTGCGCAATTTTAAAGCGTGACATGTTATGTATCTATTTACTCGGCGTAACATCATATTTCACATTTTACCAAAAAAATTGGGTTATCTATTGTGTTTTCTTGCATTAAAATTAGGGCTGCGGAAATTAACGATTAATTCCTCGATTAATCGTTAATTTGTTTGATCGATCAAAATTTTTTTGATCGGTTGGCTGGCTGCCCTGGGGCCGCTTTGGGCCAATCTGTGGCTGCAGCGCAGCGCTCCGCTCCCTCCTCCTCCACTATATGTCATACACAGTCTGCGTGCATCTCCCGCTGTGTTTCTCCGAGCTGAGTGTGAAAACTTTGGCCGCGCTGTGAGAAAAGTCCCGCCCTCCTCCTAGATCGGCTCGTGTGATTGGCGCAGTGTTCTGTCTATAGACGCAGTGTTCTGTCTTTCACACGAGCTGATCTAGGAGGAGGGCAGGACTTTTCTCACAGCGCGGCCAAAGTTTTTTCACACTCAGCTCCGAGACACACAGCGGGAGATGCCCGCAGACTGTGTAATCCAGGCACAGGCACTGACTACAGTGAGGCTGCAATATGGGCACGATGAGACAGCATTATGGGCACGGTGAGACTGCATTATGGGCACGGTGAGACTGCGATTATAGGCACAGCGAGACTGCATTATGGGCACGGTAAGGCTGCGATTATGGGCACAGTGAGACATCATTATGGGAACAGTGAGGCTGCAATTATGGGCACGGTAAGTCTGAGATTATGGGCACGGTGAGACTGCATTATGGGCACGGTAAGGCTGTGATTATGGGCACGGTGAGGCTGCAAATTAGGGCATGGTGAGACAGCATTATGGGCATGGTGAGACTGCATTATGGGCACGGTGAGGCTGCGATTATAGGCACAGCGAGGCTGCGATTATAGGCCCGGTGAGACTGCATTGTGGGCATGGTAAGGCTGCGATTATGGGCGCGGTGAGGCTGCAATTATGGGCACGGTGAGACAGCATTATGGGCATGGTGAGAATGCATTATGGGCACGGTGAGACTGCAATTTAGGTGCATGGTGAGACTGCATCATGGGCACGGTGAGACTGCATTATGGGCACGGTAAGGCTGCGATTATGGGCACGTGAGACAGTATTATGGAGACGGTGAGGCTGCGATTATGGGCACGGTAAGTCTGAGATTATGGGCATGGTGAGACTGCTTTATGGGCACGGTAAGGCTGCGATTATGGGCACGGTAAGGCTGCGATTATGGGCACAGTAAGTCTGAGATTATGGGCACGGTGAGACTGCATTATGGGCACGGTAAGGCTGCGATTATGGGCACGGTAAGGCTGCGATTATGGGCACGGTAAGGCTGAGATTATGGGCACGGTAAGGCTGCGATTATGGGCACAGTAAGGCTGAGATTATGGGCACGGTGAGGCTGAGTTTATGACGTGCGATGTCCTAGCCATGCCCCACTATGTCTGGCTTCGGCTGTTGCCATAACAACGGTGCTAAATCAGCTAAAAGTAGTTGGATCTGTATGTGCGTTATAATCGAAATTAGTTGATTAAAAAAAAAATTGATTAATCGAACACGAAAATTTTAATCAGGATCAGCCCTAATTCAAATTAATTAAAGTGTATATTTCCTAAAAAAATAGCGTTTGAAAAATTACTGCGCAAATTATGTGTGACATAAAACATGCTAATAAAGTAGTTATTTTTTGGGGGTTCTGAGTAATTTTCTAGCAAAAAAAAAATGAAGATTTTTACATGTACTTTGGGAAAGAAATGGGAGAATTGGCTTGGGTGGCAAGTGGTTAGAGACCTTACTTCTGGTTCATCTAATGAGGGAACGAGGACATCTCAAAGAAGGACACGTGAAAGCAATGGTGGGGGCCCCTTGGACTCCAGTGTGAGAGATCGGGGGTCTCTGGAGCCTCTCCAGCGCGGTCTGGCCATACTCTGGGCCCGGCGGCGGATGGATAAAACTTGTATCGACAAATGCTAATGTGCCGGTGTGGAGCGAGGGCGCTGAGCACCGAAATCATTATTACCAAGTAGAGAAATGATAGCTGTCTGTTATTGATTTCTGCGGGCTGGAGATGGAGAGGAGAACATAACACTTCCAGCTCTCAGCCTGTACAACACGCCCCAATTTAACCGCCACTCCGAGCGAAACGCTCTGCAGAAATTCAATTAGATGTGAAGAGCCGGGAGAGAAGACGATCAAATCTGTGATACAGCAAACTGGACAGATATGAGGAAGGATAATAACTTATACCTGGAGAGCGGTGATGTCACTCGTGTGTAATATATCTTATATCTGGAGAGCGGTGATGTCACTCCTGTATAATATAACATATCTGGAGAGCGGTGATGTCACTCCTGTATAATATATCTTATATCTGGAGAGCGGTGATGTCACTCCTGTATAATATAACATATCTGGAGAGCGGTGATGTCACTCCTGTATAATATAACATATCTGGAGAGCGGTGATGTCACTCCTGTATAATATAACTTATATCTGGAGAGCGGTGATGTCACTCCTGTATAATATAACTTATATCTGGAGAGCGGTGATGTCACTCCTGTATAATATATCTTATATCTGGAGAGCGGTGATGTCACTCCTGTATAATATAACTTATATCTGGAGAGCGGTGATGTCACTCCTGTATAATATAACATATCTGGAGATTGGTGATGTCACTCCTGTATAATATAACATATCTGGAGAGCGGTGATGTCACTCCTTCATAATATATCTTATATCTGGAGAGCAGTGATGTCACTCCTGTATAATATAACTTATATCTGGAGAGCAGTGATGTCACTCCTGTATAATATAACATATCTGAAGAGCGGTGATGTCACTCCTGTATAATATAACATATCTGGAGAGCGGTGATGTCACTCCTGTATAATATAACTTATATCTGGAGAGCGGTGATGTCACTCCTGTATAATATATCTTATATCTGGAGAGCGGTGATGTCACTCCTGTATAATATAACATATCTGGAGAGCAGTGATGTCACTCCTGTATAATATATCTTATATCTGGAGAGCGGTGATGTCACTCCTGTATAATATAACATATCTGGAGAGCAGTGATGTCACTCCTGTATAATATAACTTATATCTGGAGAGCGGTGATGTCACTCCTGTATAATATAACATATCTGGAGAGCGGTGATGTCACTCCTGTATAATATATCTTATATCTGGAGAGCGGTGATGTCACTCCTGTATAATATAACTAATATCTGGAGGGCGGTGATGTCACTCCTGTATAATATATCTTATATCTGGAGAGCAGTGATGTCACTCCTGTATAATATATCTTATATCTGGAGAGCGGTGATGTCACTCCTGTATAATATAACTTATATCTGGAGAGCGGTGATGTCACTCCTGTATAATATAACTTATATCTGGAGAGCAGTGATGTCACTCCTGTATAATATAACTTATATCTGGAGAGCGGTGATGTCACTCCTGTATAATATAACTTATATCTGGAGAGCGGTGATGTCACTCCTGTATAATATAGCATATCTGGAGAGCAGTGATGTCACTCCAGTTTAATATAACTAATCTGTATTTGTTGCTGGAAAATTACTTATAACCCCCAAACATATATATATATAATAAAACCGCGATTGTTGCAATTTTTTATGTCACATGGTATTTGCTCAGCGGTTTTTCAAACTAAATTTTTTTGGAAAAAATACACTTTAATAACTAAAAAAAAAAAGGAAACAATATATACCCCAATTCTTTTTGTAAAATATAAAAGTTGATGTTACGTCAAGTAAATTGATACCCAACATGTCACGCTTTAAAATTGCGCCTATAGTAATGCCGCGTACACACGAGCGGACTTTACGGCAGACTTTCGAATGAATGGACTTGCCTACACACAATCAACCAAAGTACAACGGATTCGTACGTGATGACGTACACCGGACTAAAACAAGGAAGTTGATAGCCAGTAGCCAATAGCTGCCCTAGCGTCGGTTTTAGTCCGTCGGACTAGCATACAGACGAGCGGACTTTTCGACCGGACTCGAGTCCGTCGGACAGATTTGAAACATGTTTCATTTCTAGGTCCGTCAAACTTTTGAGAAAAAAAAGTCCGCTGGAGCCCACACACGATCGAATTGTCCGACGGACTCCGGTTCGCCAGACCAAGTCTGCCGTAAAGTCCGCTCGTGTGTACGCGGCATAAGACTTACCTTTAGATACTGTGAATATCTCCTGAACTTGCACAGTTTAGGAGATGATCAGAGTGCAGGCAGCCAGTGACATTTACCGGCGCATGCGCTCTGAAGGTCTGGCATACATTGCTGGACCTTTAAAGCCGCGCCGTAAATGGCGCGTAAAGTCATCGCGTGACGTCATTGCACAACTGGCCACCCATGTAGCCGGAGGACGCGAACCCGGAAGGAAGGCCGGGGGGAAGATGTCAGCCCTCTCAGCGGTGACATTGTGGCGCTGGAGGGCTTTTTTCTAAGGTAAGTCTCTCATAATGTGCTAGCAAGTGATGCAGGCTAGCACATTATGACATTATGACATTGCCTTGCAGGGAATTATTGCTCTCGTTCTAAAGTTCGCGGCGATACCTCACCTGCGTGGTGCGAACACCATTTACATATGCATGCGTGACTTACGTATGTGTTCGCTTCTGTGCGCGAGCACGGGGGGAGGGGGGTAATGGATGGGGGCACTTTACATTTGTTTTGTATTTTTTTTTTTTTTTTTTTTTTTTACACTTTTATTTTTTACACTCTAAACTGTCCCTTTATTTATTTAATTATTTTTTATCACTTTTATTTCTATTACAAGGATACAAGGAATGTAAACATCCCTTGTAATAGAAATAAGTATGACAGGTCCACTTTATGGAGATCTCTTCTTTACCTTTAAAAGATCAATATATATATGTGTGTGTTCTTTTGCTTTAACCACTTGCTTCCTAAGCCTATTCTGACCCTTCTCTCCTACATGAACCCCCAAACATTTTTTTTTTTTTAAGCAAAGGCCCTAGAGAATAAAACGGTGGGTATTGCAATTTTTTTATGCCAAATGATTAAAAAAAAATGTTTAACCACTTCAGCCCCGGAAGGATTTACCCCCTTCCTGACCAGAGCACTTTTTACAATTCGGCACTGCGTCGCTTTAACTGCTAATTGCGCGGTCATGCAATGGTGTACCCAAACGGAATTTGCGTCCTTTTCTTCCCACAAATAGAGCTTTCTTTTGACGGTATTTGATCACCTCTGCCGTTTTTATTTTTTGCGCTATACACGGAAAAAGACCGAAAATTTTGAAAAAAAATGATATTTTCTACTTTTTGTTCTAAAAAAAATCCAATAAACTCAATTTTAGTCATACATTTAGGCCAAAATGTATTCGGCCACATGTCTTTGGTAAAAAAAATGTCAATAAGTGTATATTTATTGGTTTGCGCAAAAGTTATAGCGTCTACAAACTAGGGTACATTTTCTGGAATTTACACAGCCTTTAATTTATGACTGCCTATGTCGTTTCTTGAGGTGCTAAAATGGCAGGGCAGTACAAAACCCCCACAAATGACCCAATTTTGGAAAGTAGACACCCCAAGGAAATTGCTGAGAGGCATGTTGAGCCCATTGAATATTCATTTTTTTTGTCCCAAGTGATTGAATAATGACAAAAAAAAAAAAAAAATTACAAAAAGTTGTCACTAAATGATATATTGCTCACACAGGCCATGGGCATATGTGGAATTGCACCCCAAAATACATTTAGCTGCTTCTCCTGAGTACGGGGATACCACATGTGTGGGACTTTTTGGGAGCCTAGCCGCGTACGGGGCCCCGAAAACCAATCACTGCCTTCAGGATTTCTAAGGGCGTACATTTTTGATTTTACTCCTCACTACCTATCACAGTTTTGAAGGCCATAAAATGCCCAGATGACATAAAACCCCCCCAAATGACCCCATTTTGGAAAGTAGACACCCCAAGCTATTTGCTTTGAGGCATGTTGAGTCCATGGAATGTTTTATATTTTGACACAAGTTGCGGGAAAGTGACAAATTTTTTTTTTTTTTTTTTTTTTGCACAAAGTTGTCACTAAATGATATATTGCTCACACAGGCCATGGGCATATGTGGAATTGCACCCCAAAATACATTTAGCTGCTTCTCCTGAGTATGGGGATACCACATGTGTGGGACTTTTTGGGAGCCTAGCCGCGTACGGGACCCCGAAAACCAATCACTGCCTTCAGGATTTCTAAGGGCGTACATTTTTGATTTTACTCCTCACTGCCTATCACAGTTTCGGAGGCCATGGAATGCCCAGGTGGCACAAAACCCCCCCAAATGACCCCATTTTGGAAAGTAGACACCCCAAGCTATTTGCTGAGAGGCATGGTGAGTATTTTGCAGCTCTCATTTGTTTTTGAAAATAAAGAAAGACGAGAAAAAAAATTTTTTTTTTCTTTTTTCAATTTTCAAAACTTTGTGACAAAAAGTGAGGTCTGCAAAATACTCACTATACCTCTCATCAAATAGCTTGGGGTGTCTACTTTCCAAAATGGGGTCATTTGGGGTTTTTTTTTGCCACCTGGGCATTCCATGGCCTCCGAAACTGTGATAGGCAGTGAAGAGTGAAATCAAAAATTTACGGCCTTAGAAAGCCTGAAGGCGGTGCTTGGTTTTCGGGGTCCCGTACGCGGCTAGGCTCCCAAAAAGTCTCACACATGTGGTATCCCCGTACTCAGGAGAAGCAACAGAATGTATTTTGGGGTGTAATTTCACATATTCCCATGGCATGTTTGAGCAATATATCATTTAGTGACAACTTTGCGCAAAAAAAAATAAAAAAAATAAAAAATTGTCTCTTTCCCGCAACTTGTGTCACAATATAAAATATTCCATGGACTCAACATGACTCTCAGCAAATAGCTTGGGGTGTCTACTTTCCAAAATGGGGTCATTTGGGGGGGTTTTGAACTGTCCTGGCATTTTATGCACAACATCTAGAAGCTTATGTCACACATCACCCACTCTTCTAACCACTTGAAGACAAAGCCCTTTCTGACACTTATTGTTTACATAAAAAAATAAATTTTTTTTGCAAGAAAATTACTTTGAACCCCCAAACATTATATATTTTTTTTAAAGCAAATGCCCTACAGATTAAAATGGTGGGTGTTTCATTTTTTTTTTCACACAGTATTTGCGCAGCGATTTTTCAAACGCATTTTTTGGGGAAAAAACACACTTTTTTACATTTTAATGCACTAAAACACACTATATTGCCCAAATGTTTGATGAAATAAAAAAGATGATCTTAGGCCGAGTACATGGATACCAAACATGACATGCTTTAAAATTGCGCACAAACGTGCAGTGGCGACAAACTAAATACATTTTTAAAAGCCTTTAAAAGCCTTTACAGGTTACCACTTTAGATTTACAGAGGAGGTCTACTGCTAAACTTACTGCCCTCGATCTGACCTTCGCGGCGATACCTCACATGCATGGTGCAATTGCTGTTTACATTTGACGCCAGACCGACGCTTGCGTTCGCCTTAGCGCGAGAGCAGGGGGGACAGGGGTGCTTTTTTTTTTTTTTCTTTCTTTATTATTATTATTTTTTTATCTTATTTTTAAACTGTTCCTTTCATATTTTTTTTTAAATCATTTTTATTGTTATCTCAGGGAATGTAAATATCCCCTATCATAGCAATAGGTAGTGACAGGTACTCTTGTTTGCAAAAATTGGGGTCTATTAGACCCTAGATTTCTCCTCTGCCCTCAAAGCATCTGACCACACCAAGATCGGTGTGATAAAATGCTTTCCCAATTTCCCAATGGCGCTGTTTACATCCGGCGAAATCTAAGTCATAAAATGCTCGTAGCTTCCGGTTTCTTAGGCCATAGAGATGTTTGGAGCCACTCTGGTCTCTGATCAGCTCTATGGTCAGCTGGCTGAATCACCGGCTGCATTTTCAGGTTCCCTGTTGAGACAGGAGAGCCAGAGAAAAACACGGAAGACGTTGGGGGGGGGGCATTCCCTCCCACTGCTTGTAAAAGCAGTCTAGAGGCTAATTAGCCGCTAGGATTGCTTTTACATGAAAGCTGACCGCTGGCTGAAAAGAATGATACCAAGATAATACCTAAACCTGCAGGCATCATTCTGGTATAACCACTCAAATTCGTGAATGGCGTACCTGAAGACAAAAAAATGGTTAACAATAAAGCACAGTAAACGGTAAAGTATAAAAAATTGCATACCTGAAAAGCAAACATGATAAAACATAACAACAATAAAACATTGCAGAATAGAATACAGTAAAAAAGAGCAGAACAATAGAGAGAGAGAATAGAGAGAGAAAGAACAATAAAACGACAACTATTTTTTTTTTTTTTTATATTTTTGTATGTGTTTTTTTTTTTTTTTTTTTTTTTTGTAACTAACTTTTATAACTGTAACCGGTTCCAGGTTCGGGTCTCTCAAAATGCGATGGCATCTTGGGAGACCCTGTGAAAGTGTGCCTAGTCTGTGCAGTGCTGTACCCTACGCTAATACTCAACTAGTGCATGGTAGCGTTCAAAATATTCACCAATGCAAAGACCAGGATTGTCAGGACAGGAGGGACAATAATAGCGGGTGTCACGTCTATATCCGTGCTTGCTGCAGACACAACATCTTTTTTGGGGGGGTTCGCTGGGTAGGGGTACTCGGGAGGACATAAAGAAAATGCCTCTCATGCAGCCGACTGCATTTGGTTGGGGATGTGAATGGGGGAAGTACGGGCGCTGCAGAAGCGGTGGGTTCCCAATTAGGATTGGCGAATGCAGCAGGAAGGGCACTATGGGCACGACGGGCCTGTGTTTGTCTTTTTGGTGGCAGCGGGACACTACTTGTGCTTGCCACCTCACCAGCTTGAACTGCACTTATGGGACTCGCCACGTCACCAAGTGTTACTGCAGTGCTGGTTTGACTACGACCGGGGTGTACTAGGCCGCTGGTGCTTGCCAGTTCACCAAAACGCTACCAAAAAATCTGTTGGCGATCGCAGGGATCAGGCCTGACTCTGCGAACGCTGCAGTTATGCGTTTAGTGTTCTGTAAGTGACAGTGATCGATCGATACTGCACTTGGGTGGGCTGGGCCGGGCCGGGCGGAGGGGCAAAACGCAGGTGCTAGCAGGTATCTGGGCTGATCCCGCTAACACTGCATTTGTGGGAACCCTAAACTGCTGGGGATGCTAGTATAGATCTGATCGGATCAGATATTGATCCGTTCAGATACTATACCACTAAGGGAGGCGTATGCTGCGTGCGTGGGTGTTAGCGGTACTGGCGCTAATCTGACGCTGCCTGGGGCTGGTGCTTGCCAGTTCACCAAAACGCTACCAAAAAAACTGTTAGCGATCGCAGGGATCAGGCCTGACTCTGCGAACGCTGCAGTTATGCGTTTAGTGTTCTGTAAGTGACAGTGATCGATCGATACTGCACTTGGGTGGGCTGGGCCGGGCCGGGCGGAGGGGCAAAACGCAGGTGCTAGCAGGTATCTGGGCTGATCCCGCTAACACTGCGTTTGTGGGAACCCTAAACTGCTGGGGATGCTAGTATAGATCTGATCGGATCAGATATTGATCCGTTCAGATACTATACCACTAAGGGAGGCGTATGCTGCGTGCGTGGGTGTTAGCGGTACTGGCGCTAATCTGACGCTGCCTGGGGCTGGTGCTTGCCAGTTCACCAAAACGCTACCAAAAAAACTGTTAGCGATCGCAGGGATCAGGCCTGACTCTGCGAACGCTGCAGTTATGCGTTTAGTGTTTTTTAAGTGACAGTGATCGATCGATACTGCACTTGGGTGGGCTGGGCCGGGCGGAGGGGCAAAACGCAGGTGCTAGCAGGTATCTGGGCTGATCCCGCTAACACTGCGTTTTCGGGAACCCTAAACTGCTGGGGACGCTAGTATAGATCTGATTGGATCAGATATTGATCCGTACAGATACTATACCACTAAGGGAGGCGTATGCTGCGTGCGTGGGTGTTAGCGATACTGGCGCTAATCTGACGCTGCCTGGGGCGATGCATATCACCGCCGGGCGATCAGGGGGCTAAACCTTTATTCGGTAATAAACGGCGGGTGCCCTGACACTATAAAAAATAAACGAACTAACCAGCGTCACCCGTAACAGTTATACGGTGATCAGTGGTGAAAGGGTTAACTAGGGGGCAATCAAGGGGTTAAAACATTTATTAAGTAGTATATGGGGGTTCCTGTCGCTATAAAACGCTGACGGCGAACCTAAATATTTATGTCCCTAACTAGCGTCACCAGCGACACTAATACAGCGATCAGAAAAATGATCGCTTAGTGACACTGGTGACAGGGGGTGATCAAGGGGTTAAAACTTTATTAGGGGGGGTTAGGAGGGTACCCTAGACCTAAAGGGGGCCTAACATTCACTGCCCTAACACACTAACTGTCACAAACTGACACCAATACAGTAATCAGAAAAAAAAAAAAAAAAACCTGCTTTGTGTCAGTTTGTGACAGGGGGGGGTGGGGTGATTGGGGGGGCGATCGGGGGGGGGGGGATCGGGGTGTTTTGTGTGCCTGGCATGTTCTACTGTGTGTGTGTGTGTTGTGCACTCACATTACAGTCTTCTCTCCTCGGCCCGGAACGGAAAATACCGAGCCGAGGAGAGATGACATCATTTCCTCTGCCTCTGTGTACAATACAGAGGCAGGGAAATGATCCCATTGGCTGGGAGCGATCGCGAGGGGGGGGGGCCACGAATGGATGGCCTCCCCCTCACCACCGATCGCCGGGGGACATTTGTCGACCGCCGCAGGCACCGGGGGGGGGGTCCGATCGGACCCCCCACCCGCGGGCAGGCAGGGACGTACAGGTAAGCCCTTATGCCTGCCCGTGCCGCTTTGTCGACGTACATCTGTGTGCGGCGGTCGGCAAGTGGTTAAATTGTTTATTTCTGCCCTAGACCTGAAGTGACCTCATGACATTGCTCCTGTCCTCCAAGACGATCTGGTCTTTTATCGCCTCTGTGCCCAGCTGGCTGCACCATCAGGTCATTTCTCGGGCGTGCCGGTGAAAACGGTAAGCCTGAGAAACACCGGCAAGCGGCATGAGGGAGGGGACTTCCCCTCTCACCGCTATCTGAAAGCCATCCAGCGGCTCATGAGTGGCTCGGAATGCTTTCACGAGAATGCCAGCGCTGCCAGCTAAAAAAAAAAAAAAAAAAACCTTATGGCTGATATCTTCATCTCTAAACCTCCCAGTGAACCACTTCAAAGCAGCAACGTCCTTCCCAGAAGAGTT
This sequence comes from Lithobates septentrionalis, assembly GCA_037952835.1. Taxonomy (NCBI): domain Eukaryota; kingdom Metazoa; phylum Chordata; class Amphibia; order Anura; family Ranidae; genus Lithobates; species Lithobates septentrionalis. Next base: position 641,118 of record JBBDGP010003723.1, on the reverse strand, counting down.
GAAGCTGTTATAGCTGCAAGGGGCGGAGCCAACTCAATACTGAACCCTACGGACTAAGACTGGGATGTCATTAAAGTTCATGTGCGTGTACAGGTAGGCGTCCCAATACTTTTGACAATATAGTGTATATATACTGTATATATATATATATATATATACAGTATACATACACTATATTGTCAAAAGTATTGGGACGCCTGCCTTCACACGTACATGAACTCTAACGGCATCCCAGTCTTAGTCCGTAGGGTTCAGTATTGAGTTGGCTCCGCCCTTTGCAGCTACAACAGCTTCAACTCTTCTGGAAGGCCGTCCACAAGGTTTAGGAGTGTGTCCATGGGAATGTTTGACCATTCTTCCAGAAGAGCATTTGTGAGGTCAGGCACTGATGTTGGATGAGAAGGCCTGGCTCGGTGTCGCCACTCAAATTCACCCCAAAGGTGTTCTATCGGGTTGAGGTGCAGGCCAGTCAAGTTCCTCCACCCCAAACTCGCTCATCTCTTTATGGACCTTGCTTTGTGCACTGGTCTAAATCATTTGGTGGAGGGGGGGATTATGGTGTGGGGGTTGTTTTTCAGGGGTTGGGCTTGGCCCCTTAGTTCCAGTGAAGGGAACTCTTAAGGCGTCAGCATACCAAGACATTTTGGACAATTTCATGCTCCCAACTTTGTGGGAACAGTTTGGGGACGGCCCCTTCCTGTTCCAACATGACTGCGGACCAGTGCACAAAGCAAGGTCCATAAAGACATGGATGAGCGGGCCAACTCAATATTGAACCCTACGGACTTAGGCCCCATTCACACCTGAGCGCAGCGTTTTCAGGTAGAAAGTCTTGCAATTTTGCTGCGATTTTAGCCACGTTTTTAGCGCGATTTTGTACAGGTCACCAATGTAAAAAGCAGAAAAATGCCCAAATCTGCCTAAAAAAAAAAAAAAATCCGGAACTTGTTTGGGCCTCATGCGTTTTGGAGTGGAGATGTGAGCCATCTCCATAGAGAATAATAGATTTTTTCCCCTCCAGCGTTTTGTAGCTTCAGGCTTCAAGCTCCAAAACCCTCAGGTGTGGATGGGGCCTAAGACTGGCATGCCTTTAACCTCTTCCCGCCCGCCGGCCGTCAAATGACGTCTGGGCGGCACGGCTCTCATTCTGGGTGGACGTCATATGACGGCCCTCCAGAACGACCGCTCTTGCGCACCCGCCACGATCGTTGTTGCGGTGTGTCAGTCTGACACACCGCTACACCGATCTCGGTACAGAGCCTCTCATGGAGGCTCTTTACCACATGATCAGCCGTGTCCAATCACGATTTATGACGATGTACACAGGAAGAGCCGTTGATCGGCTTTTTCTCACTCGCATCTAACAGACGCGAGTAGAGGAGAGCCGATCGGCTGCTCTCCTGACAAGGGGTGTCTGTGCTGATTGTTTATCAGTGCAGCCCCCCCCCCCCACCGAGGATGCCCACCCAGGACCACCAGGATGCTGCCAGGACCACAAGGGATTGGCACCATATTGGACCACCAGGTATGCCACCCTAGACCACCAGAGAAATGCCAATCAGTGCCCATCCCCAATGCCTGCCAGTGCCATCAGCACACCAGGGGCGGATCCAGAGCCTAGTCTTGGGAGGGGCACTGCCAGAAAATACGTTTTTTGGGGGGAATTTATCAGGGAAATGGCTGGTGTTAGCACTTCAATCATCACAGCACCATGGTTGTTATGGTGTCAGGATGATTGAAGCGCATTTTTTCTATTATTACATTGTTACATAAAATGAAATAGTTCAACTCACCATTATGCAGAATCAGTGGGAGCCCCAAGCGTGTCACTTGCCACGTTGCCTGCCACCAGATGCGGATTGTCACTTGCCACTTCACCTGCCACACGTTGCAGATTGTCACTTGCCATGTCACCTGCCCCCAGATGTGGATTGTCACTTTCCTGCTACAATTGTCACTTGCCACATCGCCTGCCACCAGATGCAGATTGTCACCTTGCCACGTCACCTGCCACACATTGGGGATTGTCACTTTCCACGTCACCTGCCCCCAGATGCAGATTGTCACTTGCCTGCTACAATTGGCACTTGCCACGTCACCTGCCACCAGATACGGTTTGTCACTTGCCACCAGATGCGGATTGTCACTTGCCACGTCACCTGCCACCAGATGCGGTTTGTCACTTGCCACGTCACCTGCCACCACATGCGGATTGTCACTTGCCACGTCACCTTGCCACCAGATGCGAATTGTCACGTCGCCTGCCACACATTGCGGATTGTCACTTGCCACACCGCCTGCCACCAGATGAAGATTGTCACTTGCCACGTCACTTGCCACCAGATGCGGATTGTCACTTGCCACGTCACCTTGCCACCAGATGCGGATTGTCGTGTCACATGCCACACATTGCGGATTGTCACTTGCCATGTCGCCTGCCACCAGTTGCAGATTGTCACTTGCCACATCATCTGCCACACGTTGCGGATTGTCACTTGCCTGCTACAGCTACAATTGTCACTTTCTGTTTCCCAGAGGGTGAGGCAGCAGATTACCAGTCAGGCAGCAGAGAGATGATGTAATCTCTCTGCTGCCCGTAGCTACCTGCACGGTGAGGGCGGAACAGCAGGCATGCAGGGCGGGCGGTGAGAGATGATGTCATCTCTCTGCTCCCCCACCCGCCGGCTCCCTGATTGGCCAGCAGCCTGGCCGCTCTCTAAATGTCACCAGCGGCCACTTTCTCGGCAAGACACTGGCCGTCCGCTCTCATCCGCCCACCCCACTGTCAGGCTTAGACTGTCACCAGCCCCCCCGGTCGTCCGCTCTCTCACCCGCCCACTGTCAGTGACTGACAGTGGGCGGGTGAGAGAGCGAATGGCCGGTGGGGCTGGTGATAGTCTGAGACTGACAGTCAGTCTCAGACTGTCACCCGCCCGGCCGTCCGCTCTCTCTCTCCCGCGGACCCAGCTGCCTGCCATCTCCCCAGCATTCTCGGAGGGGGCAATTGACCCGTTGCCCCCCCCCTGGATCCGCCCCTGCAGCACACCTCCCAACTTTTTGAGATGGGAATGAGGGACACCTATCAGCAAAAGTATGCAGGCATAGGACACACCCCTTGCCACGCCCCCTTAAAGGAGAATTGTACAAAAAAAACAAGATTGGTAAACCCACAAGTGCTTTTTTTTTTTTTTTTTACCACTACTATTGCTTTATATTGGCTTATGGAATTTACAAATGCAGCAATTTAGAAATCAGATGAAAGGTTTAGTGCTGGAAAACACTTTTTGATAGATAAAAAGTGCATTTTATATACAACTATATAGATCAGATCAAAATGAGGGACAAATGAGGAGGAAAGAGGGACATTGCTCGAAATCAGGAACAGTTGGGAAGTATGCCACCAGTGATGTCTATCAGTGCCATCTATCAGTGCTGCATATCAGTGCCCATCAGTCTCACGTATCAGTGCCTATTAGTGCCCAGAAGTGCTGCCTATCAGTGCCACCCATAAGTACCTATCAGTGCAGCCTTTCAGTGCCCATCAGTGTCGATTATCAGTGTCCACCAGTGCCACCTATGAGTGCCCATCAGTGCCGCCTATCAATGCCCATCAGTGCTGCATATCAGTGCCACTCATTAGTGCCGCCATTGTCAGTGCCCATCAGTGCCATGTCATTGTTGCCACCTCATCGGTACCGCCTTATCAGTGCCCGTCAAAAAATAAAAAAACACAGAGGTGATCAAATACCACCAAAAGAAAGCTGTATTTGTTGGAACAAAATGATAAAAATTCTGTTTGGGTACAGTGTAGCATGACAACTGTCATTTAAACAGCGACAGCTGAAAATTGGCCTGGGCAGGAAGGGGGTGTAAGTGCCCGGTATTGAAGTGGTTAAAGTTCATGTGTGTGTAAAAGGCAGGCGTCCCAATACTTTTGGCAATATAGTGTACGTATTGCGGTCTTGAAGTGGCTATTGTGATTCGGAAATTCGGATACATCCGAATCTCCAAACAACTAAAAATTTTCTCTGAATTTTCAATTTGCAAAGGAAATGTAGAGCACATGTCTAGTGCGACACATTGTGCCGCTGGTAAAATTCAGAGTGCAGTAGATGGAGAATAGTAACTATATTGTGACAAGTTCCTATAATTCTATGTATAGTGTATCATATCACACATCACCGTCTTTCTATAATAATACAGGGAATGAACCTGTATATAGAAAATGAATTGTGTGTGTTAGACATGTGCAATTCGTTTAGTTCCGAATTCGTAATTCGAAAACGAATTTCAACAAATTTGTTAATTCGGAAAACATCCGAATTAACGAAAACCCATTTAACGAATTTTTCTGAATATTCGTAAATTCGAATATTTGAAAGATTTGTAAATTCATACCTTCATACATTCGTAACTTCATACATTCATAAATTTGTAAATTCGGAAATCTGAAATAATAATTAACTAATAATAACTTATTACTAACTATTAAATTATAGGTATTGTAATTTTTTTTCAAATTTGGCTGTTAGTGAACATAAAAGACAAATTTATCCGAAGTTACGAATGCCGTATCCAAACGAATGGAACGTAATGAATTAATAATAATAAATAACAATAATAATAATAAAAAACTTTTTATTATTATTATTTATTATTCATTTGTTTCGTTCCATTTGTTTAGATCATGCATTTCGGATAATTCGTAATTTCGGATAAATTCGTATTTGTTACGTTCGCTAACAGCCAAATTTGAAAAGAAATTACAATAGCTATAATTTAATAGTTAGCCATTATTTCAGATTTTCGAATTTTCAGGTTTTTGGATTTCCGAATTTTCTAATTTACGAATTTACCAATTTTATGAATTTACGAATTTACCAATTTACCAATTTTATGAATTTACGAATTTACGAATGTACGAATTTACAAATTTACGAATTTACTAATTTACGAATGTACGAATGTACGAATTTACGAATTTACGAATTTACGAAAGTACGAATTTACAAATTTACGAATTTACGAATTTACGAAAGTACGAATTTACGAATTTACAAATTTACGAATTTACGAATTTACGAATGTACGAATGTACGAATGTACGAATTTAAGAATTTACGAAAGTACGAATTTACGAATTTACGAATGTACGAATTTACGAATTTACGAATTTACGAAAGTATGAATTTACGAATGTATAAATTTACGAATGTACAGATGTACGAATTTACGAACTTACGAATTTACGAATTTACGAATGTACGAATTTACGAATTTACAAATTTACGAATTTGTGAATTTACGAATGTACGAATGTACGAATGTACGAATTTACGAATTTACGAAAGTACGAATTTACAAATTTACGAATTTACGAATTTACGAAAGTACGAATTTACGAATGTACGAATTTAAGAATTTACGAAAGTACGAATTTACGAATGTACGAATTTACGAATTTACGAATGTACGAATTTACGAATTTACTAATTTACGAAAATACGAATTTACGAATTTACGAATGTACGAATGTACGAATTTACGAATTTACAAATTTACGAATTTGCGAATGTACGAATTTACGAATGTACGAATTTACGGCTGTACGAATTTACGGATGTACGAATTTACAAATTACGAATTTACGAATGTTCGAATTTACGAATGTACGAATTTACGGATGTTTGAATTTACGAATGTGCGGATGTGCGAATGTGCGAACGTACGAATGTACGAAAGTACGAATGTATGAATTTACGAATGTACGAATTTACGGATGTTTGAATTTACGAATGAGCGGATGTGCGAATGTGCGAACGTACGAATGTACGAAAGTACGAATGTATGAATTTACAAATTGCGATCATAACGAATGACCTGAAAAACAATAAAATAAAAATAAACGATTGAAACGAAAACGAACAACTTTTTTGGCAGTGCACGTGTCTAATGTGTGTCATTTTATGTACATAACATAAAAAATCTTATTGTTAAAAAAAAAAGAAAATGTAATAAAGAATGAACTAAGGTTATAGCAGTTACAACAATCCTGGATGAGATAAATGGAGTGATGTTCATAGATTTGCAGGAATCCGATGTGGGAGGGAACAGAAGTTACTGTCATTTCCTATGATTACATGGAAGTGTATGATAAATAGGAAGGGATGATATCAGCTTGTTTCTGTAATCAGGTACAAATTAGCAGGCCCAGATTAAGAGCATCATGGGCCTGGTGCTAAGGATGTTGGTGGGCCTTTTTATGAAAATAAATAAAATGAAAACGCAAACAATTTTTTGTGAAATTTAAATTAAAGAGAGAGAGGGGGAGAGAGAGAGAGAGAGAGAGAGAGAGAGAGAGAGAGAGAGAGAGAGATGAGAAAAAGGGGAATAGAGAGAGGGTGAAAGAGAGAGAGGGTGGTAGGGGGTGAAGGGGGTGAGAGAGAGAACAGGGTGAAAGAGAGGGGATGAGAGAGAGAGAGGGGGGTGGGAGTGAGGGGGTGAGTCTGTGGGGGGCACAGCATAGTACATTACAGGGGGGGGGTATAGCACAGTACATCACATGGTTGGCACAACACATTACATGGTGGATACATGGATACAGCACATTTAATGGCGGGCACAGCACATTACGCGGTTGGCACTACCCAATACAGCACATTACAAGGTAGGCACAGTACATTATATGGTGGGCACAGCACATGACATGGTTGGTACTGCACAACACAACACATTTCATGGTGGGCACAGCTCATGCACACAGTGGGCACAGGACCTTATATGGTGGGCACAGCACATGACATGGCAGGCACAGCTGAGCACATTACATGGTGGGCACTGGACATTACAAGTGGGCACTGCACAGAACATTATATGGTGGGCACAACACATTATATAGTGGGTACTGCACATAGCATGGTGGGCACTGCACAGCACATGACAAGGTGGGCACTGCATGACACAGCACAGCACATTACATTGTGAGCACAGCACATTAAATGGTGGACACCACACATGACATGATGAGCCCTGCACACCACATTCCATTGTGGGTACTGCACGGCACATGCCATGGTGGACAATGTACAGCACATTACATGGTGAGTACAGCATATTACATGGTAGGCACTGCATGGTGCAGCACATGACATGGTGGGCACAACACAGCACATGACATGGTGGGCACTGCACAGCAATTTACATGATGGGCACTGCACATGACATGGTGGGCACAGCATGACACAGCACATTACATGGTGGGTACAGCGCATTACATGGTGGGCACTGCATGGCACAGCAAATGACGTGGTGGGCACAGCACATTACATGGTGGGCACTGAATGGCACATAACATTACATGGTGGGTACAACACATTACATGGTGGGCACTGCATGGCATAGCACGTTTCATGGTGGGAAATGCAACTGCACATTACATGTTAGGAACTGCACATGACATGGTGGGCACTGTTGAACAGCACAGCACATTACACAGTGGGCACAACACACTACATGCTGGGCACAGCACATGGCAGGGTGGGCACAGCATAGCACATGACATGGTGGGAAGTGCACATGACATGGTGGGCGCTGCACATTACACGGTGGGCACTGCACATTACATGGTGGGATCACTGTATGGCACAGCACATGACATGGTGGACACTGCAAATTACATAGCGGGCATTGCAAGGCACAGCCATGACATGGTGGGCATTGCACATGACATGGTTGGCACTGGATGGCACATCACATGACATGGTGGGCACTGCACATTACATGGTGGGCAATGCAAGGCACAGCACATGACATGGTGGGCACTGCACATTACATGGTGGGCACTGCAAGGCACAGCATGACATAGTGGGCACTGCACATCACATGAAGGGCAATGTAATGCACAGCACATGACATTGTCAGCACAGCGCATTACATGGTGGGCACTGCAATGTACAGCAAATGACATACTGGACACAGCACATTACATGGGGGGCACTGCAAGGCACATGACATGACATGGTGGGCACAGCGCATTACATGGTGGGCACTGAATGGCACATAACATTACATGGTGGGCACAACACATTACATGGTGGGCACTGCATGGCATAGCACGTTTCATGGTGGGAAATGCAACTGCACATTACATGTTAGGAACTGCACATGACATGGTGGGCACTGCAAGGCACAGCATGACATAGTGGGCACTGCACATCACATGAAGGGCAATGCAATGCACAGCACATGACATTGTTCAGCACAGCGCATTACATGGTGGGCACTGCAACGTACAGCAAATGACATACTGGACACAGCACATTACATGGGGGGCACTGCAAGGCACATGACATGGTGGGCACAGCACATTACATGGGGGGCACTGCAAGGCACATGACATGACATTGTGGGCACAGCACATTACATGGGGGCACTGCAAGGCACATGACATGACATGGTGGGCACAGCACATTACATGGGGGGGGCACTGCAAGGCACATGACATGACATGGTGGGCACAGAACATTACATGGGGACACTGCAAGGCACATGGCATGACATGGTGGGCACAGCACATTACATGGGGGGCACTGCAATGCACATGACAGGACATGGTGGGCACAGAAAATTACATGGGGGGCACTGCAAGGCACATGACATGACATGGTGGGCACAGCACATTACATGGGGGCACTGCAAGGCACATGACATGACATGGTGGGCACAGCACATTACATGGGGGGGCACTGCAAGGCACATGACATGACATGGTGGGCACAGAACATTACATGGGGACACTGTAAGGCACATGACATGACATGGTGGGCACAGCACATTACATGGGGGGCACTGCAATGCACATGACAGGACATGGTGGGCACAGAACATTACATGGGGGGCACTGCAAGGCACATGACATGACATGGTGGGCACAGCACATTACATGGGGGCACTGCAAGGCACATGACATGACATAATGGGCACAGCACATTACATGGGGGGCACTGCAAGGCACATGACACGACATGCGGGGCACTGCAATGCACATGACATGGTGGACACAGCACTTTACATAGTGGGCACTGCAATGCACATGACATGGTGGGCACAGCACATTACATGGGGGGCACTGCAAGGCACATGACATGACATGGTGGGCACAGCACATTACATGGGGACACTGCAAGGCACATGACATGGTGGGCACAGCACATTACATGGGGGGCACTGCAAGGCACATGACATGGTGGGCACAGCACATTACATGGGGGCACTGCAATGCACATGACATGGTGGGCACTGGGCACAAGAGAGCACATTACATGGGGGAAGCAGCAGTCTGTCCCCTAGCACAATAATTACACAACATCCCCCTAACAAATGTACTGACCTTATTATAACAGCATGGGAGATGTCCTTCCTCCCGGGCTCCTGCTGGTTAGGACATCAGCGCCCCTCCCCCAGACACTGAGGATCTGTGTGTGAGTGGAACAGATCCTGTGATAGGGGTCAGGCATCGGCAGAGACAGGACTCGGCTGCACTGACTTGTCTCCTCCATGTGAGCACAGAGGGCTCCTCTTCCTTCAGGAAGGCACACAGGAATTGACAAGCCACTGCCATGGGCCTATATTGAGGGAGGGGCCTGGAGCTGCAGCTCCACCAGCCCCTATGTTAATCCGGCCCTGCAAATTAGGCGTATATGAAAATTATTTTATATTATAATGAACTGAGGAATATTGTTCCATTTCAATTAATTTTCAAATACAATGATTTACATATACACTTTATTTTCTGAGCATTATTACGGAAACAAGTTGGTTGGTTTTATTTATCATAAACGTACATGTAATTATAGAAGTACAAGTAAATTATAGTAACTTTGTTGTTATATCTACAGTTGTCTATTCACTTCAAGTCGTATTTAGGCAGATATACACTAAATTACCAAAAGTATTGGGACGCCTGCCTTTACACGCACATGAACTTTATTGGCATCCCAGTCTTAGTCCGTAGGGTTCAATATTGAGTTGGCCCACCCTTTACAGCTATAACAGCTTCAACTCTTCTGGGAAGGTTTAGGAGTGTGTCTATGGGAGTGTTTGACCATTCTTCCAGAAGCGAGGTCAGGCACTGATGTAGGACGAGAAGGCCTGACTGGCAGTCTCCACTCTTTTTCATCCCAAAGGTGTTCTATCAGGTTGAGGTCAGGACTCTGTGCAGGCCACTCAAGTTCCTCCACCCCAAACTCGCTCATCCATGTCTTTATGGACCTTGCTTTGTGCACTGGTGGGCAGTCATGTTGGAACAGGAAGAGGCCATCCCCAAACTGTTCCCACAAAGTTGGGAGCATGAAATTGTCCAAAATGTCTTGGTATGCTGACGCCTTAAGAGTTCCCTTCACTGGAACTAAGGGGCCAAGCCCAACCCCTGAAAAACAACCCCCACACCATAATCACACCATATTCCTCCACCAAATGATTTGGACCAGTGCACAAAGCAAGGTCCATAAAGACATGGATGAGTGGGTTTGGGGTGGATAAACTTGACTGTCCTGCACAGAGTCCTGACCTCAACCTGATAGAACACCTTTGGAATGAATCCGAGCGGAGACTGTGAGCCAGGCCTTCTCATCCAAAATCAGTGCCTGATCTCACAAATGCGCTTCTGGAAGAATGGTCTAACATTCCCATAGACACCCTCCTAAACCTTGTGGACGGCCCTCCCGGAAGAGTTGAAGCTGTTATAACTGCAAAGGGCGGAGCCAACTCAATATTGAACCCTACGGACTAAGGCTGGGAGGTCATTAAAGTTCATGTGCGTGTAAAGGCAGGCGTCCCAATACTTTTGACAATATAGTGTACATTCACTACTCTAGTTATCACTTTCAGTATTATTTGAATTGTTTTACCATTAATGCATTCCTTAAAGCAGAGTTCCACCCAAAAGTGGAACTTCCACTTTAAGCACTCCTCCTAGTTTTGAGTGGGACTTCCTGTCCCACTTCTTGCTTCCGCCTAGGCGGCCCCTCCCTCTCGGCAACCTTCTGGGACACGTGACAGGTCCAAGAGAAGGCTGCAGAGTCCCTGAGACCAACAAGTCAACCATGGAAGAGGTGCAGGATAGAGAGGGGAGGCCAAAGGGCACTGCGGGTTGCGTCTCACCTAACACCCTCAAAGAGACATGCCAGCAGTGCAGAGGTCCATCAGAGAGACATCCACCCACCTTCCATCCAGGAAAGAGCTGACTGTTCAGTCCAAACCTGGGTCCGGACCTTACTTTGGCTTTTAGAGTTTTGGAAGAAAACCCAAACTTTTGCCCATTTCGCGCCCTGTTCAGCAAGAGCCGAGCATCATATATAGAAGAGGTATTTCTACCACTTCAATATGTGACAGCTTCCCACTGTCAATGGTTGCTAAGGAAGCGGTGAGTGCTGGCACCCGCTGTATCCCTAGCAACCACCATCCTAACCAGCACATTGGCGAACATAGTTGTGAATCCTCATCTGGTCAATGATGTCGCTACCCACCCAGCCCCTTCCCTTATATAGCTGATGATGACAGTTCGGGAAGCTGTCATTCGGCCAGCAGTACTGTCGGGATCGCTCACCACACTCATTCGTAAACACAGAAGTCTGGTTTCTGTGTTTACAAGTGATAGCTCTGCACTCTGCCAGTAAATATCAGGGGCTGATACTTTCATGCTGTGTTGACTTTTTAAGTGTAAATCAAGCAAATTACTTTGTTATAGGTATTGTCTGTGTTTCCATATCATGTTTATACTGTTTAAATATTCACTGTGTTAGTTTTCAATAGGAGTTCTATTGGCAACCCTGGTGTGACCCCCCCCCCCCCCCCCCTGAACTTTGAACTCCGTATGTAATGCAAAATAAATAAGCAGTGCAAAATAAATACTGGTATTTATTGCCCCTTTAAGACCCTCCCACTGTAAGTGAAATTTGACCACACCCACTATTTGATGGGGTTTGGAAGGTGTGTGTAGGGGGAGGGGTTTTGGTGGGTCGTGGTTGAGTTCCAGCACCTATTGTTTGAGAGAAAAAAAAAACGTGCTCCTCGCTCCACCAGCACACCGCTTGCTGCAGACTGTTACTTCTTGTCACCTCCAGCACATCACTTGGTTCCCCAGGAACAGCTAGCACTATTTGTTTAGAACCAAAAAGAGTGGGGATTTTTAAGGTTCAAGTTGAATAAGTATCAAATATTTTTGTATAAAAAGACTTTTACTTTATTAAGAAAATACAATAAAATATTTTTCACATCAAAATATAAAAAGGAGATTTATATATGGAAGTGCCACATGTATTTAATTGCAGATGCAGTAACACAGCATAAACGATGTACTTCCCAACATGTTTCGCCCATTCGTCGGGCTTCCTCAGGGGATGCTGGTCACATGCAGAGTACACTGCCTTCTGTATCTCCTAGAGCGGGGGGAAAAAGGGGAGAGCGGGGTAGGTCTGCCAGGATAGAAAAATGCTACCGCCGTACTGAGGGAGCCCTGCGCTGAAGGTGTTCCTGAATGTGGTCCCAGAGCCCAGGACCAAGGTCACCCCCCCCCCCAAACTGGGGAGCTCCCTCAAAGGCCTCTACACTCTCTCACTCCAGCTCTTCCACCCGACAACTCCTCCCTAGCTGGGCTGGCTCTGGGTATTTAAGAAGGCCTACCCCCTGCCAGTCCAGATTGGGGATTGGTCAGGGCTCCTTAAATACCCCAGGTGGCTTCACCTCCCCTCCCAGCTCTCTTTTCAGAAAGCACTAGAAGCCTCTGGAAAGAAATGGGAGGATCTGATGACACCACCTGTGAGTCACCCAGCCCTACACTAAGACACTATCCGAGCCCAGAATGAAAACAAACAGGCCTAGCAACCAGCCAGGCTTGCTTAAATTTACCTATCCTCTCTAGCACACTACTAGAGGTGCTACACTAGCAAACAGTAATGGCTCTAAGCAGGCTAAATAGTGTAAATCTATAGCCAGGGCTTTTTTTTTCAATGGGAACATGGAGGAACGCAGTTCTGGCACCTCAAGCACTATACTTATGTAATGGCAAGGGGTGCTGAGGTGTGCTAGAGGGTCCATTGATGCTGGCTGCTGGGGGATCTTTTGTCACTGGGGGATCTATTGTTGAGGGAGGGGGTCTATTGGTGCAGGGGGGTCTTATGTTGCTGGGGGGGATCTACTGTTGAGGGTGGGGGTTCTATTGTTGCTGGATACTGGGGGATATATTGTTGTTGCCAGGGATCTATTGTGCCTAGGGTGGATCTACGGTTTCTGGGGGTATTTTGTTGCAGGGGTCCTATTGTTGTCAGGGGGTCTATTGTTCATGGGGTGGGTCTGTTGTTGCTACGGGGTATTTTGTTTCAGGGGGTCTATTGTTGCTGGGGGATCTATTGCTGCTGCTGGGGTCTATTGTTCCTGGGGTCTGTCTGTTGTTGTCAGGGGGGGGGTATTTTATTGCAGGGGTCTATTGTTTCTGCAAGGATCTATTGTTGTTAGGGGGTGATCTGTTGTTGCTGAGTGATCTACTGTTGCTGTTGAATCTATTGTTTCTGGCTGCAGAATATCTGTTTTACTGACTTTCTTGTTATCATTAAAGCGGAACTCCACTTTTGTTGAGAAAAAACCATTCCCCTCTGGGTGATCTCTGTACATTGCAAGGATTATAACAACCTTTGTTGCAGATTCCTACCTGTTGAAATCCCTGTGTGTTTGTCTGTGTCTCTGTACTGAGTGGGTCTAATGGGAGGGGTTTCATAATTATCAGTCAGCTGTGGCAGCTGCAGGGCACTAATGAGGAAATCTGCTGGGCCTGCATCCCTTTAGACGTGTTCCTATAGGAAATATCTCACCAAAAATGACATTTTTGTTGCAGGGGATGCCTGAAATCTGACTTGTATCTTGGGTAGACTTCTGGGAAAATTGGTGAGCCAATCACACAAGCAGGAAATTATGTTTCTGGGGAGTGGTCAGGACACACTCTGTGTACAGAACAACTCCATGTAGCCATATTGCATTTATAGAAAATTACAGCGGCTGCAGATCGAAAAGGAAAGGCCATTTTTAATAACATTCAATTACAATCTGTCTTGTATCGCAATTGTACATCCTATATTTTTTTTTTTTATTTGCTATTTTTTTTCCCGACAAAAGTGGAGTTACCCTTTAACACACTTCAAACATATTACCGGCACCACAAAATGATACTTGGACCTGTCTTCTCTAAAAGGGACGGGTACTGGGAGGTGGATATGGGGTGGAACCAAGTGTCAGAGCTCGGTGGTGGGCGGAGACAAGGGGTGACTAGGTAGGGGGGAGTTCCTGCACCTATTCTCTAAGAGAAAGAAAAAGTCCTGCCTAGGACACAATTAATACCTACAAGTAGGATAATTGACTACAATTCTTCAGCAGACTACCATTGATGGGTGACTCCTAAAAATGGGCACAGCAGACCCAGGAACTCAGAACATAGACATTGGGGGCCCCTCATAATGGGCACAGCAGGTGTACAGACCCAGGAACTCAGCACAGGGATGGTGGGAACCCCTCACAATGGGCACAGCAGGTGTTCAGACCTGGGAACTCAGCACAGGGATGGTGGGAACCCCTCATAATGGGCACAGCAGGTGTACAGACCTGGGAACTCAGCACAGGGATGGTGGGAACCCCTCATAATGGGCACAGCAGGTGTACAGACCCAGGAACTCAGCACAGGGATGGTGGGAACCCCTCATAATGAGCACAGCAGGTGTATAGACCCGGGAACTCAACACAGGGATGGTAGGAACCCCTCATAATGGGCACAGCGGGTGTACAGACCCGGGAACTCAACACAGGGATGGTAGGAACCCCTCATAATGGGCACAGCGGATGTATAGACCTGGGAACTCAGCACAGGGATGGTGGGAACCCCTCATAATGAGCACAGCAGGTGTACAGACCCAGGAACTCAGCACAGGGATGGTGGGAACCCCTCACAATGGGCACAGCAGGTGTTCAGACCTGGGAACTCAGCACAGGGATGGTGGTAACCCCTCATAATGGGCACAGCAGGTGTATAGACCTGGGAACTCAGCTTAGGGATGGTAGGAACCCCTCATAATGGGCACAGCGGGTGTACAGACCCGGGAACTCAACACAGGGATGGTGGGAACCGCTCATAATGGGCACAGCGGGTGTATAGACCTGGGAACTCAGCACAGGGATGGTGGGAACCTCTCATAATGGGCACAGCGGGTGTACAGATCTGGGACCTCATCTCAGGGATGGTGGGAACCCCTCATAATGGGCACAGCAGGTGTACAGACCTGGGAACTCAGCACAGGGATGGTGGGGAACCCTCATAATGGGCACAGTAGGTGTACAGACCTGGGAACTCAGCACAGGGATGGTGGGAACCCCTCATAATGGGCACAGCGGGTGTATAGACCTGGGAACTTAGCACAGGGATGGTGGGAACCCCTCATAATGGGCACAGCGGGTGTATAGACCTGGGAACTCAGCACAGGGATGGTGGGAACCCCTCACAATGAGCACAGCAGGTGTATAGACCCCCGGACGCAGCACAGAGATCTCACTGGAGTCCTTGAAAAATAGAAAGGACTGTAAGCAACTTAACTCTCCTGCATGTACCATGTGCTGAAATATCATTTTTGGGTGGACTGTCACTTTAAAGAATATTAGAAGTTACCGCCAGTTAATCATCTGGAGTTACCGGATTCCGCCTGATGACTTCTTTGCTTAGTACATCGATTCCTTGCAAGAAAACTGAAATAACTCTTTCTTGTCTCTGTGGTTTTCCGGTCTCCTTAGAGTCCCTCGTTCTTTTTATTTGCTTTTTAATGGACACTATTCAGAGAGCGCAGATTGTTTTGTTTTTTTTTTGTGGTCACCCATTTGGCCCCCGTGGCCTGAGGTCATCCTGTGTAGCCGACCGCAGAATCTGACCTGTCTTGCCCACTGCACTTAGATGAGGCTCAGCCCCATTATCCGCAATCCCACGCGCTCATTACATTCACTTATGACCAATCCCCGGCAACCTCTCCTCCCACCGCTTCTCTATTATAAATAACCCATAAAAATGAAATTAATTTTGCATGAAAGTGCTTATTCACTTAACACATTAACCCGCTGACCTGATATTTGTGTTGTTGGCTCGCTGCTGGTAATTTGACGCCCTCACATATCATACGTTGTGAAATGATGGAGAAGACCAGTGGCTGGAAAAATGAAACAAGCCCTGTTTGGGCTGAAAGTACGAAATGTGACATCATTGTGACAGCCTTGACCAGTGGTCCTCAATCATTGGACCACGGCCTGCCACCGTGCTGTGGCCTTTCTTCTTCTGGGCAACAGGCTCCTGTCTGCTCAGACAGCTAGTACTGTCCCACCAAGGCTCGGACTGGCCCCTTGGAGGACATGGGCCTCCACCAGTTGCACTGCTGCAAAAAACACGGTCCTACTACTACTTTTAATGCATAAGTACCTTGGCCGGGTAGGTACCACCACTGACACCAATGATTTGGGGGCCATCCTCCCCTGGGGTCCACTATCCCACTGACTCCAATGATTTTGTTGGGAGGGGGGGCTGGGTGCATTCTCCCCTGGGCTGTACTATCCAACTTACACCAATGATTTGAAGAGCTATTCTTCATTGGTTGCCACTTGCCCACTAACACCAATGATTTGGGGGGGGGGGGGGGGTAGTCTCTACTGGGGAAAACTACCCCACTGACACCAATAAATTGAGAAGCTATTCGCCTCTGGGGGCCACAGTCCCACTGACACCATTGATTTGTGGAAAGGGGGGGTGAGGATTCTCTTTTGGGGTCACTGTCCCCCTGACACATCAAATTGAGAGGCTATTTTCCCCTGGGAGCCACAATCCTTCTGACATTATTGATTTAGGGGCTATTCTTTCCTGGGGGCCACAATCTCATCAACACTGAGGATTTGGGATCTATGCTCTCTGAGGATTATGATCCCGCTTACACTGATGATTTTTTTTTGTGAGGGGGGGAGTCTCTCATGGGGGCCACTATCGAACTGACACCAATAAGTTGAGGGGATATTCTATGCTGGGGGGCCACAATCCCACTGACAATGATTTGTGGGACTATACTTCTGTGGTGGCCACTATCCTATCGACACCAATGATTTGAAGGGGGGGTGCTGCTATCAAACTGACGCCAATAATTTGGGGGGCAATTTCCCCCACTGTCCACTTTCCCACAGTCACCAATGACTTGAGGGGCCATTCTTCCCTGGGGTCCACTATCCTATTAACACCAGTGATTTAGGGGCAGGGGGTCTCTCCTGCGGGCCACTATCCCACTGACACCAATAAATTGAGGAACTATTTTCCCTGGGGGCCACTATTCCACAGACACCAATGTTTTGAAGGGATATTCTCCCCTGCGGGTAACAATCCCTCTGATACCAATAGTTTGGCCTTTGGCCTTTTAAAGACATATTTTACGTTCCCATTCTTTTATTGTATAAACTTTTGAATGTACCGTGGCTTGATCTCACTAAAGTTAAGGTTAAGGTTACTTCCAGCTGAAAAGGGGTCAGTGCAAAAAGATTGATGCCCCCCCCCCCGACTATTTCTGGTATTTCTCAAGGACTCTGCTAGTAAGTAGGGATGAGCAACACTGAGAAATTTCTGTGAATTTCTGGAGATTTTGTCAAAATTTCACTATTTCAGTGAAATCTGTTGAAGTCATTCGAGAAAGTGAAATTAAGGCAATTTTTGGTGGCTTCACTGGCTTGTAACGATGTAATGGGCTCTAAATGGCTCCTAAGAGTTGCGGAAGCTCCTTTAATGTACCTTGGACCTATTCTTAGGCCAAAACACATTCCTTCATTGTACCCAATGAAAATTACCACCCCAAAAAAAGTCCCTTTTTAAATGAGAACCTGCAACAAACTCCCATTATGCCTCAGCCTCTGGGTGTCATGCTTGTGGCTGTCAGAGTCTTGCTATGCCTCATGGAACTTGTAGTTCTGCAACAGCTGGAGGTCCGCTAATTGCAAATCCCTGGTCTATATGAACATATGGTGATAAAATGTCAAGAAGTCACCAGTGAAAACAGCATGTCAAGGCCATCAATAGACCCAGAAGTTATTTGAACATATTAACTTTTTCTGTAAGGTTTTCAAGCTTGTCCCAATCCTGCCACCCCGTCCCCCTGTAGGTCCTAGTCCTAACGTACAGTATATTACTAAAAGTATTGGGACACCTGCCTTTACACGCACATGAACTTTAATGACATCCCAGTCTTAGTCCGTAGGGTTCAATATTGAGTTGGCCCAACCTTTGCAGCTATAACAGCTTCAACTCTTCTGGGAAGGCTGTTCACAAGGTATAGGAGTGTGTCTATGGGAATGTTTGACCATTCTTCCAGAAGAGCATCCATGTCTTTATGGACCTTGCTTTATGCAGTGATCCAAATCATTTGGTGGAGGGGGGATTATGGTGTGGGGATGTTTTTCAGGGGTTGGGTTTGGCCCCTTAGTTCCAGTGAAGGGAACTCTTAAGGCTTCAGCATACCAAGACATTTTGGACAATTTCATGCTCCCAACTTTGTGGGAACGGTTTGGGGATGGGCCCTTCCTGTTTCAACATGACTGCGCACCAGTGAACAAAGCAAGGTCCATAAAGACATGGATGAGCAAGTTTGGGGTGGAAGAACACAGAGTTCTGACCTCAACCCAACAGAACACCTTTGGGATGAATTAGAGCTGAGACTGCGAGCCAGGCCTTCTTGTCCAACATTAGTGCTTGACCTCACAAATGCGCTTCTGGAAGAATGGACAAACTCCCATAGACACACTCCTAAACCTTGTGGACAGCCTTCCCAGAAGAGTTGAAGTTGTTATAGCTGCAAAGAGTGGGCCAACTCAATAGTGCCTACGGACTAAGGCGGGGGCATCCCAATACTTTTGGTAATATAGGAGTATTATAGGACTAAGAAGAGGGAGGTGTCTAAGGTCAACTTTTGTGGTTTGTGGTTTGCATATGACTTTAGCTGTCTATAATTCTGGATCTGTTCTTCGTTTTGGCATGCAATTTTCACTGAAGGTCAATGGTATACTATGCAATCTTTTTGGTTTCATGAATATTAGTTGGTTAGCTGCCTTCGCGTTATTCCTGGTCCATACCATCACAGCCCTTCTCCTGAAAGTAAACTATCCAATACAACTAGGCACGACGTGCCTATACCGATACTAGTATCGGTATCGGCACCGATACCGAGCATTTGCCCAAGTACTTGTACTCGGGCAAATGCTCCCGATGCTTCCGCCGATACTATGACAGTCAGCGGTGATCGGCGTGTGGGGGAGTTACAAGATTCCCCCCCGCGGCTTTCAGTGACATACAGCGGTGATTGGTGCTTGTAACTTCCCCACGCGATCACCGCTGACTGTCACTGCATTCTTCTCCATGCCCCCTCTGTTCCTCTGTCCCCCTCTCCTCTGTCTCCCTCCGTTCCGTTCCTCCGTCCCCCTCTCCTTCTCTGTCCCCTCCGTTCCGTTCCTCCGTTCCTCTGCCTCTCCGCTGTCCCCTCCGTTCCGTTCCTCTGTCCCCCTCTCCTTCTCTGTCCCCTCCGTTCCGTTCCTCTGTCCCCCTCTCCTTATCTGTCCCCCTCCGTTCCGTTCCTCCGTTCCTCTGCCTCTCCGCTGTCCCCTCCGTTCCGTTCCTCCGTCCCCCTCTCCTTCTCTGTCCCCCTCCGTTCCATTCCTCCGTTCCTCTGCCTCTCCGCTGTCCCCTCCGGTCCGCCGTCCCCCTCCTCCTTCCTTTGTGAATGGACAGAGTCAGCTGACTCTGTCCATTCACATAACTGAAACATTGTAATCTCCTGTGATTACAATGTGTCAGTTTATGAATGGAGAGGAGCTGCTGACTTCTCTCCATTCATTCTCAGTGCAGCTGAGGCTGCAGAGAAAGGGACTGGGGAATCTCTATCCTCTGTCTCTTTCCCTGTCTCAAGGGGGAGATATCAGGGGTATGTTAAGACCCCTGATATCTCACCAAAGCCCCCCAACAGGGCTGATTTAAAAAAAAAAAAAAAAAAAACATTGCAAAAATGAATAAAAAAATTATTATTGTAAAAAATAAAAATTGTTAATAAAAAAAAACACACAGACACCGTTCACCCCTCCCCCCCCCCCCCCCCCCCGAAAAAAAAGAAAGCATTGTTAAAAAAAAAAAAAAAAAAACTGTCACGTGACATAAAAAAAAAGTATCGGTAATCGGTATCGGCGAGTACTTGAAGAAAAGTATCGGTACTTGTACTCGGTCCTAAAAAAGTGGTATCGGGACAACCCTAAGGCACGTGCATTATGAAATTCTCTTTTGTAATACCTCCTCCTGTGGCAAATCTGCTGCTTCCTCTTCTCCCAGAAGCCACTGCAGCTTAAGTCCTGCAGTAGCGCAGCAGTTAAGAAGGTGGAAGGTCTCTTGGGAGTTTGTCATTTGACTGCACCTGCAATTCATAACGCCAGTCATCCTCCATCTTAAGTACTGGTAGTTCATTATCTCTGGTTTAACGTTGGGCAAGTTGCTTTCTTTCTCATAATCGTATGGAATTGGAAACAGCACAAGAGAGGTGGGAGGGGGTCATTAAGTTCTTAACCCCATAAGAATTGCACTTTTACATTTTCTTGATACTATATGGCAAAAAGTATGTGAACTTCCCACCAAATGAAGGGGTTCGGGTGTATCCAGTGAAGGGTATTGTTAATACTTCACATATATTATAGATAATTGTGCTTTTCCAGCCTTGTAGTAACAGTTTGGTGAAGACCCTTTTATGTTCCAGCATGACTGAGCCTCTGTGTACAGAGCCAGCTCCATAAAGATATGGCGTGACCAGTTTGGTATAAAGGAACTTGAGTGTCCTGTACAGACCCTCAACCCTACTGGAAACCTTTGGACCCCAACCCTACTAAACACCTTTGGACCCCAACCCTACAGAACACCTTTGGACCCCAACTGTACTAGACACCTTTGGACCCCAACCCCTACTGATCACCTTTGAAATTATCTGGAATGTCGATGGTGAGCCAGATCTTCTTGTCCCAAATCAGTATCTGAACTCACAAATGGGCACAAATTCTCACAGACACGCTCCAAGGCACGTGCATTATGAAATTCTCTTTTGTAATACCTCCTCCTGTGGCAAATCTGCTGCTTCCTCTTCTCCCAGAAGCCACTGCAGCTTAAGTCCTGCAGTAGCGCAGCAGTTAAGAAGGTGGAAGGTCTCTTGGGAGTTTGTCATTTGACTGCACCTGCAATTCATAACGCCAGTCATCCTCCATCTTAAGTACTGGTAGTTCATTATCTCACCAATATTCCTACCAATTACAACGTCTTTCCTGGAGAAGGTGAAAGCAGCCCTCACCTTCATCTGACTCTCTCCTTCTCCCCAGCGTTGGCTTGATGCTCTGGCTGCTATCTGACAGGAGTAGTGATGCTGCCTTCCCTAATCCTGTAACCTGGGGCAGCTCAGACCAACAAAACACGGTTGCGATCTACCATTCATATGACATCGGTCAATGGGTTGTGAAGCAGGTGCACATAAAGAAAGGTGAGACCCAAGTGCTGAAACTTGATTTGAAAGACTTCAGTGCTTCTCTTTTGAACTTTGAGGATGAATTGCTCCACAGTGCCTGCAACTACAGAGGTAATGGAGGGTTCTTTCACTGTTTGTAAAGAATTTGCGAAACATTCGATTGTTCATCGCCCAACCACAGCTGCACTTTATAGAAGAACTCCTCTAAATACTAACACCATGGCTTCAAGCCATGTGCTGCATACCTGCTCTGAATTGCACTAAATGTGATTGCTCGCAAGCCGATTTTGCTCATGTCATATGGTTATTCCCTGTTATTGCCAGATATTGGCAACAGGTGGTTAATACTCTATCCACTATATTATCTGTACCTGTTCCATGTACCCCAAGGGTATGCTTATGGAATATCCTGGATGAGGAACTCTCGCCAAGATACGACAGAATTATGTTGAGGGAAATACTAATTTTAGCTTGCAAAGCTATAGCACACAAAGGGATTCAATCTACTCCCCCTTCTGTACGCCAATATATAAAATCGGTGAACCAAATTTTACCATAGAAAAAGCTTATCTTTGAACATAGGTGTTACCTCAAGAAATACAATAAAGTGTGGGATGCCTGGTGTTCCTCCTCTCTTACCATAACCAGTACTTAAGAGTGACTTTATGTACTGTTGGATCTTGTACCTTGGAAATTGCAGTCTTGATTGGCATGCTTGTAGTTTACTACCTATTTGTCTGCATTTCAAGTGATCTCAGGAAGGTAATTGGTCACTGACCTTGATCATGATCGTCATGCTATATTATGTATGTACACTTGCTTCCATGTCTGTGAACCCAACTTTGTTTTTCAATCTGCTCATGTTGAGCAATAGGTTTATTGTACCATTGTCTTGCATCTTCGTCAATAAAAAGAGATTAAAAAAAAACAAAAAAACACTAAAACCAATTATAAAAGAACCTAATTTAAGCATAAATGGTTAAAATGTGGGACTTAGAGACATACACATGCATGTACGTATAAAATGTCCAGATAAAGGTAATGTGAAAAATCTGGTTTAACGTTGGGCAAGTTGCTTTCTTTCTCATAATCGTATGGAATTGGAAACAGCACAAGAGAGGTGGGAGGGGGTCATTAAGTTCTTAACCCCATAAGAATTGCACTTTTACATTTTCTTGATACTATATGGCAAAAAGTATGTGAACTTCCCACCAAATGAAGGGGTTCGGGTGTATCCAGTGAAGGGTATTGTTAATACTTCACATATATTATAGATAATTGTGCTTTTCCAGCCTTGTAGTAACAGTTTGGTGAAGACCCTTTTATGTTCCAGCATGACTGAGCCTCTGTGTACAGAGCCAGCTCCATAAAGATATGGCGTGACCAGTTTGGTATAAAGGAACTTGAGTGTCCTGTACAGACCCTCAACCCTACTGGAAACCTTTGGACCCCAACCCTACTAAACACCTTTGGACCCCAACCCTACAGAACACCTTTGGACCCCAACTGTACTAGACACCTTTGGACCCCAACCCCTACTGATCACCTTTGAAATTATCTGGAATGTCGATGGTGAGCCAGATCTTCTTGTCCCAAATCAGTATCTGAACTCACAAATGGGCACAAATTCTCACAGACACGCTCCAAGGCACGTGCATTATGAAATTCTCTTTTGTAACACGCTCCAAGCCTTCCCAGAAGAGTGGCGGATGTAATAGCCACAAAGGGAGGACCAACTCCATATTATTGGGTTTAGGAAAAGGACATCCAACAAGCTTAAATAGGTGTGAAAGTCAGGTGTCTACAGACTTTGGCCACATAGGTATTGTTCATATGGATTTATTACATAAACTGCATTTCATTCAGTTAGGAATTACAAGAAGCGATTTACATACAGTAACTTTCTGCAGAACAGAGAAAGGTGGTGATACTCTAATGTTTGCTGATATTTTTCACAATGTTTAAAGTTTTCTTTCCTTACATCTAAACTGCAGACAAACAGCTAACTACACCGATAAAATACCTACAGTACATTGAAAAAGTATTCGTGCCTTGAAATTTCCCACATTTTGTCATGTTACAACCAAAAACGTAAATGTATTTTATTGGGATTTCATGTGATAGACCAACACAAAGCGGCTCATAATTGTGAAGTAAAAGGAAAATGATAAATGGTTTTAAAAATTTTTAGCAAATAAATATGTAAAAAGTGGGGGGGGGCATTTGTATTCAGCCCCCTTTACTCCGATACCCCCAACTAAAATCTAGTGGAAGCAATTGCCTTCAGAAGTCACCTTATTAGTAAATAGAGTCCACCTGTGCGTAATTTAATCTCAGTATAAATTCAGCTATTCTGTGAAGCCCTCAGAGGTTTGTTAGAGAACCTTAGTGAACAAAAAGCATCATGAAGCCCAAGGAACACACCAGACAGGTCAGGGATAAAGTTGTGGAGAAGTATAAAGCAGGGTTAGGTTATAAAATAATATCCCAAGCTTTAAATATCTCACGGAGCTCTGTTCAATCCATCATCCAAAAATGGAAAGAGTATGGCACAACTGCAAACCTACCAAGACATGGCCGTCCACCTAAACTGACCGGCCGGGCAAGGAGAGCATTCATCAGAGAAGAGCCAAGAGGTCCATGGTAACTCTGGAGGAGCTGCAGAGATCCACAGCTCAGGTGGGAGAATCTGTCCACAGGACAACTATTAGTCGTGTTCTCCACAAATCTGCCCTTTATGGAAGTGTGACAAGAAGAAAGACATTGGTGAAAGAAAGTCATAAGAAGTCCTGTTTGTAGTTTGTGAGAAGCCGTGTGGGGGACACAGCAAACATGTGGAAGAAGGTGCTCTGGTCAGAAGAGACCAAAATTGAACTTTTTTGACCTAAAAGCAAAACGCTATGTGTGGGGGAAAACTAACACTGCACATCACCCTGAACACACCATCTCCACTGTGAAACATGGTGGTGGCAGCATCATGTTGTGGGGATGCTTTTCTTCAGCAGGGACAGGGAAGCTGGTCAGAGTTGATGGGAAGATGGATGGAGCCAAATACAGGGCACGACCCTAAACATGCAGCCAGAGCTACAATGGAATGGTTTAGATCAAAGCATATTCATGTGTTAGAATGGCCCAGTCACAGTCCAGACCTAAATCCCATTGAGAATCTGTGGCAAGACTTGAAAATTGCTGTTCACAGACGCTCTCCATCCAATCTGACAGAGCTTGAGATATTTTGCAAAGAAGAATGGGCAAAAATGTCCCTCTCTAGATGTGCAAAGCTGGTAGAGACATCCCCAAAAAGACTTGCAGCTGTAATGTATTAACTCGGGGGGGGGGGGGGGGGGCGCCATACAAATGCCCCCACACTTTTCACATATTTATTTGTGAAACATTTTAAAAACCATTTATCATTTTCCTTCCACTTCACAATTATGTGCCACTTTGTGTTGGTCTATCACGCTGTTTTTCAAACTTTTTTCATCTTGTGGCGCACCAAAAAGATCTAAAAATGTTCACGGCACACCTGAAAAGATTTGACAATTTTTGTGGTGAAAAACGTATTTATTTTTACATATGTAGCGATATGGACTGTTACCAGAAAGCTTTGTGCCTTCCAGTGTTCTAGACATTGTTTGACCCCGTGATTATTCGTGCAGCCAGTGACCTCAAACCTGTGTGCCAATGGAGTGAGTTATGGGGAATATAGTCCTCTTTGAATCTGCTGCTATGCGTCCCTGTACCCTAAACACTACAAATCCCAGGGACCCTTGCAGTGGCCTGAAGGTTGCTGGGAGGGATGATAAAAGGAGCATAGAAGCGCACGCTCTCTTCCTCCCGGGCCTGACGCAAGACGGACCTCTCTGTGTGAGAGGGAGAGAGAGGTCGCTGCCTACCACGCGGAACGCTACTTCCACCTTCGAGGCCTGAGAGACCTAGTCCTGCTACCCGCTGTCAGACATCCTGTTACTAGCATCATTTACTGCACCTACTCATCGGTGTGGACGTGTGGAGATACTCACTACTGAAGGTCGAGACGGAGGATCCGTGCCGGAGTGTCGCCACCCGTGTTCCTATCTGAAAGACTGCAGATCGATTTGGGTCGTTGGTGAGAGAGCAAGCTGCTCGGTCTTTATCTATTCACTACCACCATTACCGAACACAGTGCGCACACATCTCTGCTCAAGAACACTTTACTGCTTTGCTGGACCACTGCACTCAGATGCCTTAGGCCTTCACCACTTGGAATCTATTGTTTCATCTGCAACCAAACGGATTACAGATAATGAGCTCCAACTAGCTAGCGAAGAATAACAGATCTGCCACATGGAACTCTACTGCCATTACTCATAGGAAGCCTATATAGATCTATATGTATATAACACCAGTGGGGGATTAGCTCTCCCATTAACGTAGCATAGGCTAGCTAGATTACATCCATCTCAAGGTGGCCACACATGTAGTTAACTGGAAACATCCACTAGGAGGTGACTCCGGATCTGAATATAGTGTATCTTTGTTTTATATAGCTTTATTCATTGTTTAAACATTGTTGTGTCTCCAGGAGGAGTCTGTTTGCTGAGTTGGCTCTGTTATCACAGCTCAGCGGATTTACTCCTCTCTTTGTGAAATAACTTTTCCTAGTTGGTTCAAGTAAAACATTTCAGAACCCTATACTATTGGGTTGCTTGATTCTTGCTTTATAGTATTAGCAGGATGTCTGAACCCAGAGTGTCAGGTGGGTTGGAAGGCGTTCACTTGGTCATGGCCGTGCAGATGAGCAGGCAATTCTCAGCAGTCCCCAAGGGGGCCGTGCTACACATGTATATTTAATTTTAAATTTAATGTGAAGGGCGTGCCTGCGTTCGAGAGCCAATCAGATTTAAGCGATGCTTCAAAGTCGACAAACAAGCGCATATTTAATTGTCGATTTTAAGAAGTCTCGCTCTCTTTTTCGATTTGATTTCAGTCAATGCCGAAAGTTGGAATGGAACGGTCTCTATTATTATAATATAATTACAGTGATCGAGTTATCCCGAGATCTCTTGCAAGTCTTACGTTACAAAAGGAACCGATGAATGACAGACTGACAGATTGCGTTTTTATGTATGTTACTTTTTTAACTGTCGCGACATTGATTTACCATTATATTTTTCGATATGTTCAAGGTTTCAAAACGCTAGCAATTTTAAATATTTTTCAAAACTTCCGCGGCACATCTGAAAATAGTGTGCCGCCGCACACAGTTTGAGAATCACTGGTCTATCACATAAAATCCCAATAAAAATACATTTTTGATTGTAACATGACAAAATGTGGAAAATGTCAAGGGGTATGAATACTTTTTCAAGGCACTGTATATAGAAGCTGCTTTATTGCCAAAGGATTTTTATTTCTTACCATCCGGTCCTGAGATTTACACAGCTCTGCCACATGGCAAAAACCTGTTTGGCAGAGAAGGAGACGTGATTCTTCTCTGCAGCAATTCAGTAACACTTTCAGGTCTTGTCCCTCCCCAAGCCTGTGACTGGACAGTGAAAGAAAAAGCAGCAAACTGGAAAGCTCATCTTTCTATCACTCTGCATTCTTCTCCCATCAGTATGTTGGGGCGGCATGTGCATCGTGGCCGCCACCCCCCCATCCATGCGCCCGGCCCCTTTCAGGACGCCGGACGCATGGATTTCCATAGCGGGGGCAGGAGGGGGTGGTACTTTTTGAAGCACAGAGGCTCTAATAGGTTTCAAATTAGGGTTAGCACGGGGCGCAGAGAGTGCGCCCTGATCCCACCCAATTGTGTGACGACAGCGAATTAATTTTCGCTCTTTTCACACTAACGCTCCTCCCCGCCAATCAGGGAGGCAGGTCATCAGACCTGTTTCCCGATTGGCCAAAGCGCCAGGGCATCCTATTGGATGCCCTGGCGCTTAGGAAGAAGTGGCACAGAGGAGACTCGTGGACTGGCGGTAAGTGACCACCTGCGGGGGGTGCTGTCAGAGAGCCGCGAGCGGGGGGGCGTCAGAGCCGTGAGTGGGGGGGGCCGTCAGAGCCGCGAAGGGGGGTCTGTGGGCACATTGGCTGCATATGATGGGCACAAGTGGCTGCATTTGACGGGCAGAAGTGGCTGCATATGATGGGCACAAGTGGCTGCATATACTGGGCACAAGTGGCTGCATTTGATGGGCAGAAGTGGCTGCATATGATGGGCACAAGTGGCTGCATATGATGGGCACAAGTGGCTGCATATGATGGGCACAATGGCTGCATTTGACGGGTACAAATGGCCGCATTTGATGGGCACAAGTGGCTGCATATGATGGGCACAGTGGCTGCATTTGATGGGCAAAAGTGGCTGCATATGATGGGCACAGTGGCTGCGTTTTGATGGGCACAATGGCTGCATTTGATGGGCACAAGTGGCTGCACATGATGGGCACAATGGCTGCATTTGACGGGTACAAGTGGCTGCATTTGATGGGCACAAGTGGCTGCATATGATGGGCACAATGGCTGCATTTGCTGGGCACAAGTGGCTGCATATTATGGGCACAGTGGCTGCGTTTGATGGGCACAGTGGCTGCGTTTGATGGGCACAGTGGCTGCAATTGATGGGGGAGGGTTTCAGTATTTTTCAGTTTTTTGAGCACCAGCCGCCACTGCTTGTTAGCCTATGAGCACTGCACCACAACTGATTTGCTCCTTGTGCTGCTTCTTCTTTCCAGTCTGTGCTCTGCTGTCCTGGGACTGCAAGGAGCTGCTGCCAGGTCATATTCTGGTACTTACACTGCTTGTGTTTAAAAATACATTTACTGAATACAGAGCTGCATTAATGTGTGTCTTATTCTGTGCCTGGAATTCGCCCGTATCAAAGCTAGAGCTTCCCTTTAACGTGGATAAGAAAAAAAAAAAAAATCTCTATTTATTTTGGAAAGTTGTACAATTTTTGGGTCAGACACACATTGTCCCCGATGGCCCAGCCAGCTGCATGGAGATCAGATCTTCTGGTGAACATGACGGAGAACGCGTCCCTCCGCAGAGACGTCCCCTCCTTCGTTATTTGTTTTCCGTATTTCCACATTTCAGCCTGGCTGGTTAAATATTTAATAATGGCGAGCTGCTGAAGGATGATTATTTACGCCGAGTCCTATCAGCTCCCGCTCACCATTTGTTTAATTATCCTGCGGGGTTTGTTTGCAGAGGGCGAAGCGATGAGGAGCGATGATAGCGGCGACATTTCCCAAGGTCACCCAACATCGCTGGCGGCTCGCTGAGCCTCCAAGATGGCGTCTGGCGCGTTCGGCAACATTCATGTCACATCCAGCGCCGGAGCGCAGGTGAAGAGGCATCAAAGTAAACAGCGCAGGCTGAGGTGTTCGAATCAAGATGGGAATACCTCCGGGGAAATGCGGAATACACTCCTCCTGCAACCAAAAATAAATATATATTTAACCCATATTTATTATGTATCGTTTATATTGGTACATGAAGTATCACCTCTATTGTTCTCACGCACTGAACCTTTGCCTCTCTTTTTTTCTCTCTCTATCAATCATTTCTCTCTCTGTTTCTTATCTCTTTTTTATCCCTCTCTTTCCCCGCTGCAGTAGGCTACAGATGATTGAAACGTCATTTTGTGACAGCGCATGCCAGCAGCCTTGGTGGAATGTGACCACTGGTGTGAATGAGCCCTTAATCTCTTTGTTGACTAGTAGAAGAGGGAGGGGGGGTGGTGGAAGGAATGTTGCGCGGTCAGGAACCATATGTCGAAAATAAATAAGTGCAGCGCTATGATTGCAAGAAAAGGGAAAAATTGTATGTGGTTCAAACATATATGTGACAAAATGACACAAACTCTAACATAATAGATGTGAATGGATATTAAGCAATGTGCTAATATAGTGACTGCACAACACACAAATGTCCAAATTGGACGAAATGATGAAATACCATCCAATTAGGTTTGTGATCCAATACACATGTGAGAAGTTCCTGGCATTCCTGGGAACCTTGGAGTGAAAAAAATGGAAGCAAACACCACCACCGTGAAAGAGGGAGGAGGCTTAACAGATAATATTGACTTGGCGGGGCTTATACCACCCAAGTCAACAAGGCTTGTTGGGTTCAAACCACCCAATGGGGGACAGCAGATCCTGGAACTCCGTCAGTCAATCAGCCTTAGGCGGTCATGAGATGTTAGCTGAAGGCTCCAGGAGTCTCGGGGAGCATGAAAACTTATTGTCACAGGAAGGGTATCATGTAATAGAAAAAGGGGGCTGACATAGCGTGATACCGTTTAAAAAGAAGGTGGTTTAATAAAAATATAAACACTCACATTTGGAAGAAATTGATACAGCATGTAAAAGCATGAGGCGATGTTAGCAGAAGGTCCACCCAATGCGTTTTGACCGCACACTCGTCATCTGGGAACCATATGTCGGCCATCATAAAAGTACAGGCGCGTCTGCCACTGATCCTGGAACCTGATGGCCCTTTTTACACCTGAGGCCTGCATGAGGTCGTCGTTGGATGGTCTTCAGCTTATTCTCTTGTTATCAGTGTTCCTGAAGCCTGATTGACGTCTGACTCTTTTCCAAATTACCCTTGTCAGTTCATGTGTGTTGCTTAGCCATGTTTTCGGCCTCGGCCTGGATTTTTAACCAACCTTCTGCCTTCCCATTTTGTATTTCATTGTCATCTGAGGCATGAGATCGTCACTGGATGGTCTTCAGCCTATTCTCTTGGCTAAGTCTGACTCTTCTCTGGATTACCCTTGTCTGTTTATGTGGGTTGCTTATCCATGTTATTGGCCTCGGCCTGGACTTTCAACCAAGTTTCTGCCTTCCAATTTTGTATTTCATTGTCATCTGAGGTCTGCATGAGATCATCAATGGATGGTCTTCAGCCTATTCCCTTGGCTAAGTCTGACTCTTCTCTGGATTACCCTTGTCTGTTCATGTGGGTTGCTTATCCACGTTATTGGCCTCGGCCTGGACTTTTGACCAAGTTTCTGCCTTCCAATTTTGTACTTTATTGCCACTTGAGGCCTGCATGAGATTTTCGCTGGATGGTCTTCAGCCTATTCTCTTGTTATCAGTGTTTTTGAAGCCTGTTTGACTCAGTTTCTGACCCGGCTACGTATGACTCTTCTCTGAATTACTCTTGTCAGTTCATGTGTGTTGCTTATCTATGTTACCTACCTCAGCCTGGGATTTTAACCAAGTTGCTGCTTTCTGATTTTGTACTTTATTACCAGCTGAGGCCTGCATGCGATCGTCAGTGGATGGTCTTCAGCCTATTCTCTCGTTCTTGAAGCCTGATTGACGCCTGCGTTCCTGTTTAAAGACTTGCTTGGCTGACATCCCTTCTAGCTCAAGATCCTGCTTGCTATTCCACTACACTTATCCCTGACTTCTGGCTTGGCTGACTATCCATTCCGGTTACTGAACTTTGGCTATGTTTTGACTACGTTTGTTCTTTTTACTTTTATTATTAAACAAGTGCGATTTAACTGTACTTTCATGGTTTCTGACGCTTTGCTCCTATAGTAAGAGTTTATGGTGTGAAGGTCGTCTTTCAGCCTAATGCCGTGTACACACGACCAGACTTTTCGTCGGACTGAACTCCGAAGGACTTTTCGGCGGAGTTCCGACGGAGTTCCAACGAAATGGACTTGCCTACACACGATCCCACCAAAGTCCGATCGTTTCGAACGTGATGACGTACGACCGGACTAGAATAAGGAAGTTCATAGCCAGTAGCCAATAGCTGCCCTTGTGTCCTTTTTTGTCTGTCGCACTAGCATACAGATACAGCATACAAACTGATTTTTCGATCGGACTCGAGTCCGTCGGAAAGATTTGAAACGTGTTCTATTTCTAAAGTCAGACAGATTTTACGACAGAAAAGGTCCGATGAAGCCCACACACGATCGAATTGTCCGACGGATTCGTGCCGTCGGACCAGTTCGGTCGAAAAGTCCGGTCGTGTGTACACGGCATAACAGTATTCAGCCAAGATGAAGGGAGGCCCTCAGTACTCTTATAACGTGGCTCTTTCATAATGTAATAAACTTCCTCTGGGTATAAACATCTGCCTGTTGCTCTTATTCTTGTGTTTTTGAATCTCATTTTTGAGGCACCCTAGGAGGTTCCCAGGCAACACACAGAGTTTAGAAACGCGTCACCACCGTTTTAATACAGAGAACCAATGGCAAGCTCAGAAGATGCTTCTGATTCTTTAATGTAGAGCAAGTCATATAGAATGGGTATCACCAAGAGAAGTCAGGACTATTGTATAAAAGAAAGGATTTTACACATAGGCAGCGGAGATGGGACTGCCTGACTCTGTCAGTTATACACAATCTAACAACCAGCATGTAGATGGCACTGAGTCCTGTAGAGTCCTATGGTTCCGTAGGTGGTCCTATGCACCAGTTGCTGCGTGCCATGTATGGAATTTTTTATTCGTAAATAAAGGTTCTATACAAATAATTTAAAACATTTACATAAATAGGAAAGTAACAATTTTTGATCACGGTGTTGGTTTTAAAAGTTTATTTAGAAGAGAGGGAGGTGCAAAGTAAACGTAAAGACTAGAAAGATCGCCGAGGATCTGACTTTCTGATTAAACAGGAGGCTTTTAAGCTTTAATCCTGGACAGTTGCCATGACCATCCCAAACAAACATTTTATCTATTAAATTATTTACTTAAGAATTTGCACAAGCAGAACATAATTAATTGCAAGAGACATTAAATTCTGTTATCTTGGAATACGTTATCAGCTTGACCGACCGCCAAACTTCTAAATACCTCATTGTAAAAAAAAAATAAAATAAAAAGGGAGACTGTCTCTATGTTCCACAACAAAACATTCCAAGGACCAGGAGAACAATAATATATTCCAATAACATCTTTTTGCAAAGTCATTATCGTAAGCAAACCTGTTATTATATAAAATGCCTAAAATTATCATTAGACATGTGCAGAACAAAAAAAAATGTGTTTAGTTTCTTTTCGATTCGTTATTTATATAAATTTGTTTAATTTGTTTTGTTTATTTGTGTTCGAATCAATGCGAATTTTCCGAAATTCAGTCGAATTGAACTCAATTCGAACAAATTCATAAAAATCTAATCGATTCAAACTCAAATTCCATTCGAAATCAAACCTATTCTATTAAAAATTAGAATTTTGGAAGATGGCTATATACTTTCTATTATATTCTATTCCATTGTTTTTTTTCTATTCTGTTCTATTATTTTCTTTTCTTTTATTTTATATTCTTTTCTTTTATATTCTTTTCTATTCTAGTAAAATCTATTCTATTCAAAATTCAGGTTTGGGAAGATGGTTATAGTCTTTCTATTCTATTCTATTTATTTCTATTGTTTTTTCTATTCTATTCTAATATTAAAAAATATATACCGGTATATATATTCTATTCAAATTTATTCTGTTCGAAATTCGGATTCTGAAAGATGGTTATATTCTTTCTATTTTATTCTATTATATTCTATTGTTATTCCCATTCTATTCTATTGTATTTGATTCTTCTGTTCAAATGTATTCTATTGAAATTATGGGAAAAGGTTATATTCTTTCTATTCTATTTCTTTTTTTAAATTCTATTCTTTTATGTTATATTCTATTCTTCTCTAACCTATTCAAATGTGAACTTATTAAAAATGTTAATTTCGGAAAAAGGTTATTTCTGTTCTTTTCTATTGTATCTGAAATTCAAATGTCAGAAGATGTCAGAAACCATGAAATCAGACCGAGACAGAAGTACAGTTAAATCGCACTTGTTTAATAATAAAAGTAAAAAGAACAAACATAGTCAAAACATAACCAAAGTTCAGTAACCGGAATGGATAGTCAGCCAAGCCAGAAGTCAGGGATCCATGTAGTGGAACAGCAAGCAGGATCTGGAGCCAGAAGGGATGTCAGCAAAGCATGTCTTGAACAGGATCGCAGGAGATAGTTTCTGTGATGTTGACCAAGGCGAAGGCAGAGATCCTCTGGACTGGACGGCTTAAGTAGGCAGGACTGACGAGCGGGATATCATCAACAGCTGAGTAACTGTGGAGAGAGATGGGAGCTGGCAATTAGCCTACAGCTGAGCGGCCAGCTCAGAGAAGGAAGGGCTGAGCCCAGCCTTGACAGATGGTTATATTCTTTCTATTTTATTCTATTCTTTATTTTATTCTATTCTATTTTATTCTGTTCTTTTATTTTCTATTCTAGTTTGTTCTGTTTTACTCCATTCTTTTCTATTCTATTCTATTTTTTATTTTCTATGCTATTCCTTTAGTTTTTATTCTATCCCTTTATTTTCTATTCTATTCTTCTCTATTCTTTTATTTAGTATTCTGGTCTGTTTTACTCTATTATATTTTATTATTTTATTTTCTATTCTATTCTTTTTTTTACCCTATTCTTTTCTATGCTGTTCCTTTATTTTCTATTCTATTTTATTCTCTTCAGAAAATTCAAATTTAATTTGAAAACGATTCGGATTCTGTCCAACATGTTTGTTTTGTTATTTCGGGTTTGTTTAAATGCGTTTCTATTGTAATTCGGAAATTCGGATACATCCAAATTTCCTAATTAAGGGAAAAATCGTCTGAAGCCCCATACACACTATCAGATTTTCTGCTGATTTTTGTCTTCAGATTTACCAAAACCATGTAGTGGAAGGGCCTCCCTGATTGCATACACATTGAAACTCCTAAGGTTTGACCTCCTATTATATGGTTTTGGTAAATCTGAAGACAAAAATGAGCAGAAAATCTGATAGTGTGTATGGGGCTTTACTTTTGATTCAGAACTAAACGAACTGCGCATGTCTAATTATCATATCAGCACTTAATAATGTAATTTAATCATTAGTAAAGCATATATTAATTCATTTTATTTATCGGACGTGAAACATCAGTTTACTTGCAAATTTCATAAAGAAAATTTTTAATAAAATTGACAAAGTATTTTTAAAAGCAGAAGCAATCTAGTCGCCAAATTCTCTTATAATGCTTATCATCTTGTTGTCATTTTTCAATGTTTTTTAGTCTGTCAATTTCATTTTCATAATCTCACGTTCGTAGTTGTTGGCCAACAATTGTGTGGCTGTGTGTATGCAAGACAAGTTTGGGCCAACGCCCTTCGGACAAAATTCCACGGTTTTGTTGGCCAACAATCCGATCGTGTGTACAAGGCTTTAGGGTTTGCATCCATTTTACACAGCTGTTGGTTGGGGGGGTCTATTGACAGGCGCGTCCTCCCTCCAAGGAACATATGTCAAACACAAGGCCCGCCTGCCAAATCCGGCCCACCAGGTCATTTCATGTGGCCCTTGAACCTCTCCTGCAGCTGCGGCACCCCCTTCATCTCCGCCCCCTCCCCCCACCTAGGATGGGGGATTGGGGAGATTTGTGCTAGGATGGGGGATTGGGGAGATTTGTGCTAGGATGGGCGATTGGGGAGATTTTGTGCCGTGAGGTGGGGGATATGGGGTGGGGGGATTTGTGCTCAGAGGGGGGAATTTTTTGGGGGGGCAGGGGGATTTGTGCTGGGGCCATATGAGGATTTGAGCTGGGGGGGGGGTTGGGGCAAAGATTCTTGCTAGGGGATTTAAGTAGGAGGTGAATTTGTATTGGGAGGAGGAGGGGGGGGATTTTGGTGATACATAATTCTCATACATCTTGGGGGAAGGGGGGCGCAATTTGGCATTTTCGCCCTGGGCTCTAGATGACCTTGTCCTGGCACTTCTGGGGTCCCCCGGCAACTCCACCCCGCATCAGGTAGCCCCCAAGGAGAAGCGCTCTCCCGGGGGGAGGGTTACCTTGCGGACGCGCTCCCGAGTACCAGCATTCGGTGTCCATAGATACGAATGCGGGATTCGGCCCCGCCCCCCCCCCCAGTGCCCGAGTCATTGGATTTGATTGACAGCAGCGGGAGCCAATGGCTGCGCTGCTATCAATCTATTCAATCAAGAGCCGAGACCCCGTGGAGAGAGGATCAGTGCGTCCCCGCCGAGGGAAATACGGGGCTCAGGTAAGTAAAACAGGGGGAGGGGGGCGGTCACTGCCAGGTGCTTTTTCACCTTAATCCATAGGATAGTGAAAAAACATGAAGGTTTACAACTCCTTTAATCTCTCGGCATTCAATGCTCACTCTATGGGAAGCTTCGGAAGAAATGTAAAAATAATCAGGTTAAAACTTATTACGACGGATGGCGTGGCGTAATTCATCAGCGCTTCCTGCATTATTGCATTTCCAGAAAACACGGGGCGTAAATAATTGATTGGATTTTAATGAGAGGGTTTTAAAAGCCGAAATTAGACACATAAATCATATCTGGGCAAACTCGGTGCATAAAAGGATAACAAATCATATCTGTGCTGAGTCCGCGGAGCGTGTGATCTTCCACCACCGTCAGCTCTGCCGCCGCTACACCTTTGCCGGCCGTTGTCTGTCGGACATCTCAGGCGGCCATTCTGGGGGCGGAGCTCAGCCAAGAGAAACCAACTTTTGTGCAGATTTCATACATTCGGAAAATGAAGCTGGCCTAGCAAAAAAAAAAGTTGCTATTGGACAACAAAACCCTTAATTCACTTCATCAACAGTCTTTTTTTTACAAGATTACAGTGCCTTGAAAAAGTATTCATACCCCTTGACAATCTCCACATTTTGTCATGTTACAACCAAAGACAAAATTGTATTTTATTGGGATTTTATGTGATAGACCAACACAAAGTAGCACACAATTGTGAAGTGGAAGGAAAATGATAAATGGTTTTTAACATTTTTTCTACAAATAAATATGTGAAAAGTGTGGGGGGGCATTTGTATTCAGCCCCCTTTACTCTGATACCCCTAACTAAAATCTAGTGGAACCAATTGCCTTCAGAAGTCACCTAATTAGTAAATAGAGTCCACCTGTGTGTAATTTAACCACTTCACCCCCGGAAGGTTTTACCCCCCCCCCCCTCCTTCCTGACCAGGCCATTTTTTGCGATTCGGCACTGCGTCGCTTTAACTGACAATTGCGCGGTCGGGCGACACTGTACACAAATAAAATTCACGTCCTTTTTCCCACAAATAGAGATTTCTTTTGGTGGTATTTAAACACCTCTGCGGTTTAAATTTCAATATTTTTTTTTATTGTTTTATAGGTAGTAAACATATAAGAAGTACATAGTATTATAGAGACGTAGTAGTTAGTTCCACCTGTTATGTTGGCCAGCATATATAGTTTCAATCACATATATATAGGACAATATTTAATATAGTCCAACTTTAAACTACATTATGTGGAAAGCATTAGTGTATATTGAGCTGTAATAGTAGTCATTTCAGTTAGATTGTGATGGTCTATACCAGGGCTCTCCAAACTGTGGCCCGAGGGCCGGACGTGGCCCTTTGCTAGCCTTCAATTGGCCCTCGGGGCACTATTCCTCCCACTGACACCAACAATGGGGCACTATTTCTTCCACTGATACCAATGATGGAGCACCATTCCTCCTCCTACTGACCACTAACACTAGGGCTGTGTTTATTTTCACTGATGCTCGGCCCCAGGGCGTTTTTTACCCCCAATGGCCGGAATCCAAAGAGGGGTGATTGGGACAATTGATGTACCTCCATCCCTGGTTCAGGTAAATAAGAAAGGAATGTGGGACTTTAAAGAGGAAGTAAACCCTCTCTAAAAAAACAAACAAACAAAAAAAACACCCCGCAGGACAAAGGCATAATGAGCTAGTATGCATAGCATACTAGCTCATTATGAATTACTTACCTGAGATCGAAGCGACCCTCGTTCACCTCCTCCATCGCTTCCGGGTATCGCTGCTCTGGCGCTGTGACTGGCCGGAGCAGCGATGACGTCACTCCGGCGCTTGCGCGCGGGAGCCGTCAGTGATGGCACGATCGCCTTCACTAACGGCACGCTCAGTGCGCCTGTGCCGTTGAATGCGCGCCGTAGACATCGGTGCCCTTTTTAGGAAAATATCTCCTTAACCGTGTAGGTTAAGGAGATATTTCTTGCACCTACAGGTAAGCCTTAATCTAGGCTTACCTGTAGGTTAAAGTGTAATGGTTTACAACCACTTTAAATGAGTGGATTGACTTGTGGAGGTAGAGTAGTTGGTAAACATAGTTTATTTAGTAACAATAGTATGAAACAAGTAAAAACGTTACACATGCACACATGGCATGAACATGATGGATACAAATGTTTCAGCTTGGCAGCACATGAGAAGTATTGAATATTGATAAAAAGGTATAAATACAAATATGTAACATGTCATAGAAACGGCATTTGGCAATAAGGTAGGAAAGGTCAATCTTAAGCATGATTCATTGTAGATATAATACAGGATATTTCCTATTGACAGGCATTGGTGCACCATATGCAGCAGAGCTGCTATAAAAACAAACAAAGATACACATACAAATAGATAGTTACATAGTACTCAATGAATTTTGAATGTATGAAAGGTATATATGGGCCAGTAACTAGATCATGAGCCAGACTTGACTGAGCACCCCATGGAAACTCGACGCGTTTCATGGCTATATGCCATTCATCAGGAGTTGGGTACAGGAATCTTGTCAGAGAACCATTACAAACGCTCGTTCCCGTGCGCCAGTCAGACGTGCGGCACGAATGTGTGAACCCCAGACCAGGCACGCACGTTAGTACTCTCATACGAACGAGTGCACGTCGACGTGGGCATGTCTGCAAGCCAACGAATCACAGGGCGCCCTATTTAAAGGATCAGCATACTAGTATCAGTGCTGGATTGTCTCAGCTAGTTCCTGTATCCTTGATTGCTGTTTGATTGAACCTTGATCCTGAAACCTTGGCCTTCCTGACTTCTCTTTTGGATTATCCCTGCAACTCTGTTTACTTCTGCTTCCTGTACTGAACCCGGCTTGAACTTCTGACCACGGCTCTGTCTTCCGATCTTGTACCTCTCTGCCAGCCCATTGCCAACCTCCGCTAGCCCCTGACTACGAACCTGCCTATCGATTGTGTACCTTCCAGCCAGCACGTTGCCGACTCCTGCTTGTTCCAGACCTTGCAAGTTCTCCTGTTGGACTTTCCTGAACCTATCCAGGATCAACATCCCACCAGCATCTCTAGGCTACGGTGTTCCTGATCCTGCCAACTGGCACCTGCACCCTTCCGTCGCCCTAGCAGCCCTGTCTCAACCTCGGGGGTGTTAGGACCGGAACCGTGCAAGAGGCCACCCTCGTCATTTCAGACTCCACTGTAAGGTACGTGACAAATCTACTGTAAATACAAATAGATATGTATTATTGGTTAATATGTTCTACCCGTAAGGGGGAGAAAGAACCTCATGGGGAGAAAGGAATCTTACAAACAAATTCAACTTAAGAACAAACCTACAGTCCCTGTCTTATTTGTAACCCGGGGACTGCCTGTATTTGAAAAAATCTGATGATGGGATAGAGTATTCTATTTGCAAGGCTCTAAATGTCTTCATTGCTGGTCCTACAAATACGTCTTCTAGAAGATTTTTGGAGGCGCACCAATTACTCAGGGACATGTCAGGTATCAGGAGAGCTATGGCTGTGATTGGTAATTGTAGAGGGGTAAGGGTACTTGTATTCCCTACTGTCTTGTGAAGGTAACGCCAAGCTTCTATAGATGCTTACATGGTAGGGACGAACGTTGGATCTTTGGATAGATGGAAAGGGCTAGTTATCAGATAGTTGTATAAGTTACCCCCTGGCACTTGGGACCTTTCGAGTTCAGCCCAAAGATTGTTGGTGTGTGATACAAACCATGCTTTAATTTGTGCTAGGATATTTGCAGCATGATAATTCTGTATATGTGTATGTCCCACCATAGGTGTGCGCAGCCTAATGCATTAGGATGTGCACCCTTAAGCTCAAACACACATGCATGTGTATGTATCTACATATATATGACCCCGGCACATTGATCTCCCTGCTGGCACAGTGAAAGAGAAGAGCATAAATACTTCTCTTATGGCAGAACCGGTAAGAGGGAGATCTTTTCCATGTTCCTGTTGCTACACAGAGCGATAACACTAATGCACATGGGGTGATTAGGGTGTGCCTGGGCACACCCAGCACACCCTTTGTGCACGCCTATGTGTCCCACCCCACCTCCTTGTTTAAGTTTATGAAGCCTGCTAAAGGCACAACGTGCCTTTTTTCAGCTCTGATTGTGCTTGTTGGAAAAATGTTTTAGGAACTGAGACAGGTAAAGTCCTGAATAAGTATAAAAATTGTGGAAGAACTTGCATTTTGAACGCGGCTAGTCTGCCTGACCAGGATAGCTCAAATTTCCATATGTTATCCAGTTTGGGGCGTAGGGTGTGTAAGAAGTGGGAGTAGTTTTCTCTAACCAGATCCGATAATCTAGGGGTGAGAGTAATGCCTAAATAGCCTACGCCCTTTTCTTTCCACATGTAGGGAAATCTAGTGCTGATATCCCTTTTGATTTCACTGGTTAGACCTAGCCCTGGAAGGTAGGACTTGGACTCATTAACTTTATAGTAGGATACAGTGTTGAACAGTTGTAAAGCCTGGTGTACCGAAGCCAAGGAAGATGTGACATCCGTCAGCATCAATATGATATCGTCAGTGAATAGGCTGATGGTATGCATCCTACCCTCCACAGAGAATCCTTTAATTTTGGGGTGTTGGCGTATATATTCAGCCAAAGGTTCCATAAGTAAATAAAAATGGGCGGAGATAAGGGGCACCCCTGACGAGTTCAGTTTGTTATAGTAAATGGGGTTGAGAGCATGCCTGAGATGTATACCTGGGCTGAAGGGGTTGTATATAATGCCATAATGGCTTGAAGAATCTGGCCTTGAAATCCAAATTTATGCAGGACTTGTTCTAGATAATCCCAGTGGATTCTATCGAACGCCTTCTCTGCATCCAAAGCTAGGAGCAGAGAAGACGTTCTGTTTTTATTGGCAAGGTGTATAATATTAATTAGGCACGTAGTAGCGTCAGCCATCTGTTGGCCTTTGGTAAATCCAGATGGGTCCAAATGGACTATTGATGGCAGAATATCCACCAGCCTACAAGCTATCAATTTGGCATAGATCTTCAGGTCATTGTTGAGTAATGATATGGGACGGACGTTTTGTGGGACGTTAGATTCTTTCCCCGGCTTCGGTAAGGCAACTATAATTGCTTTGAGTATTTCAGATGGGAAAGAAGAAGAGGAGACGGCTTGATTGTATACCTATAATAGATTGGGGGGGTTAGTATGTCTTTAAATGTCTTGAAATACTCCCCTGTGAAGTCACCTGGACCGGGTGACTTGTTATTAGGCAAGGAATCTATGGTCTTGGAAATTTCTTGCGTTGTAAATGGGGAGTTCAATTTGGTCTTATGTTCTTCCGTAAGTTGCGGAGATTGATCTTACTGAGAAATTCAGCAATCGTGTGGGATGTGGGTTGGATTGTGCTGGGATCAAGTTTTAGGTTGTAGAGTGAGCTATAGTAGGAGCTAAAAGCATCCGCTATAGCTTGAGGATGGTATAATTTGGGTTTGTTAACTGGATGAATTATGTAGGGTATTTTTGCCTTGTGTCTGTGCCCTCTAAATTGAGCGGCAAGTAGTTTCCCTGCTTTATTGCCGTTTACGAAATAGGACATTTTAAGCCTCCTAGAGGCCTTTTCAAAGTCCTCCAGCAATATTAAACTAAGCTCGTATCTCAGTTTAGTTAATTCGTCAGACATTGCTGGAGTTGTATTGATTTTGTTTTGGGCCTCTAGAGCTTGAATGCGAGAAGAAATAGTTTCTATCTGCCGTCCCCTCATCATCTTGGCCCTGGCTCCCAATTTTATGAGTAAACCTCTCATAAACGCCTTATGTGCGTTCCATGATACAGAAGGGTCATCCACTGAATTCACATTATGCTCAAAAAGTTCTATTAGGTTTTTTTTGTTAGCTCGGATTTGGGAAGGATCATCCTGGAATATCCGTGGGTTTGATCTCCAAATGAATGTGGGATTGGTATTAAATGTATCCTCAACCCACAGAGACACCGAGGCATGATCCGACCAAGTGATAGCATTAATCGTAGACTTTTGAATTTTAGTAACCATTTATCTGTTAAGAAGAGGTCAAGTCTCGTGTAGATTTTGTGACTTGTGGAGAAGAAGGAGTGGTCTTTTTCTGTGGCGTGTAGACATCTCCGCGCATCATATAGATCATATCTGAGAAGAAGGGGTTGGAGTGACTGTTGTTGTCTGCTAGACGAAGTGGTAGAGTCCATCTTTGAATCAGGGGGTAGGTTAAGGCCCCACATAACAGTAGATAACCTTGTCGGATTTGGGAGACCTTCTTCAAAATTCTGTATAGAAAACGGGTCTGGTGGTCATTCGGTGCATATACATTGACCACTGTATAGGTTGTGGAATCTATGTCACAGACCAGAATAGGGTATCTGCCCTGCGGGTCAGATAACTCTTCATGTAGGTGGAAGGCTACCGTGTCTCTTATTGCAGTAAGCACCCCTCTTTTTTTTGTGTCTGCACTAGTAAAGAAAACATGTTGAAATTTGGGGGTTTGAGCAAGAAGGTTGAGCATGAATGTTGAAGTGGGTTTTCTGGGCACAAAGAATGTCACAGTTATTTTGTGCTGCCTCTTTCCACAAGAGATCTGCGCTTTTCTGGGTGGTTAAGTCCCTTGATGTTAATAGTTAGAAAGGTTATGGTCATCTTGGAGATTGGGCAAGGAGAGTGTTGTGTAGCAGGTGCTGGCAACACTCACATGAGTTGGTTGCCCTGATATGCCAGTTCCAGAGGTGATATAGGTTGAGGTTTCGGTTTTCATCTCTGTGGCTGTGTCTTGGCCACCTAGGGCGCCCGGCCGCTGGTTTCCCTAATCCCTGTCTCCCACCGGTCTTCGTGCTATGTAAGTGTTCGGTGCGGGTGCAGTGCTGTATAATGCAGGGGATGCCACCCGGTAATTATGCTCAAAAAGTTTTATCATATATAACTGTGCTCATTGTTTACAAGTATATACAACCATATTGGTACCATTGTTTCATGTATACAATATTATCCTACAGCGCATGCATTTCCTCTGAAGAAGACCCGATGGGGTCGAAACGCGTCAGAAATATCCAAGTGCTTCTTCAATACATCACTTATGTATAGCTTATTATATACTTCTGTGCCCCTTTTATAGCTCGATGTACACAGTTCATGTTTTTACTCCGATGTTCCATGCATTAAGAAAGCTGCTTTTTAAACCATACAACATCTTCATTGTTGTCTGCTGCCTCCAAAGCCCCTTTACCTTTTGGGGGTAAATTCCTATTTTTATGATTTTGGCATGGGCAGCCTCTCCTTTTCCCAGGTGTCTCCCCTCTTTTTGTGCAGTATGTTACATTTACTCAGGCAGGTGCTCCGTCCAACTGTAGTATCATTAGAGGTGCAGCGCAGCACTGGGGGACATGTCCCGAGTCTCCCGACGGAACGGAAGCAAACACATCCCCTGCTGCTGCGCGCCACTATGATTATATCAGTGACCTGTCTGTGTCTCTGGTCTCTTCCAGTACTGCCAGCTCTGCCCATACATGATTCAGTGACTGAGAGTCGTATCCCAAGCCTAGTCATGTGACCCCTGACCCCGCCTCCGTGTCACCATCATTTGCAGAGGCCAGTTCTTCCCCCTGGTGTTTTATCACCTGTCCTGTACAGCGGCAGTGTCACTCACGTGCAGACATGCTATAGAAGATCAGAGTAATCAGTGCCTGGTGAGTGGTGCCAGCTGGAGGCACCACTCACCACTCTCCTCCTCTTCCCTCTCCCCTCTTCTTCCCCCTCCTTCTCCTCCTCTTCCCCCTCCCTCTACTCCTCCTCCCCCTCTCCTCCCCCTCTCCTCCTCCTCTCTCTCCTCCTCCCCCCTCTCCTCCTCCTCCTCCCTCTCCTCCTCCCCCCCTCTCCTCCTCCCTCTCCTCCTCCCCCCCTCTCCTCCTCCAAGCCTCTCCCCCCACTCCTCCTCTTGCTCTTCCACCCCTCTACTCCTCCTCCCCCCTCTCCTCCTCCAAGCCTCTCCCCCCACTCCCCCTCTTGCTCTTCCACCCCTCTACTCCTCCTCCCCCCTCTCCTCCCCCCCCTCTCCTCCCCCCCCTCCCCCTCCTCCTCCCTCTCCTCCTCCCCCCCTCTCCTCCTCCTCCTCCCTCTCCTCCCCCCCCTCTCCTCATCCCCCCTCTCCCCCACTCCCCCTCTTCCTCTTCCACCCCTCTCCTCCTCCTCCCTCTCCCTCTCCTCCTCCCCCCCTCTCCTCCTCCTCCCTCTCCCCCCACTCCCCCTCTTCCTCTTCCTCCTCCTCTCCTCCTCCTCCCCCCTCTCCTCCTCCTACGAATTGCTATGCTTCCGAATTTTGTACGAAATACGAAATTTTGTTTACGAATTTCGGATCCAAATTCCTAATGAACATTTGTAATGCCCCGTACACACGGTCGGATTTTCCGATGGAAAATGTCCGATCAGAGCGTGTTGTCGAAAATTCCGACCGTGTGTGGGCTCCATCGGACATTTTCCATCGGATTTTCCGACACACAAAGTTGGAGAGCAGGAGATAAAATTTTCCGACAACAAAATCCGTTGTCGGAAATTCCGATCGTGTGTACACAAGTCCGACGGACAAAGTGCCACGCATGCTCAGAATAAATAAAGAGATGAAAGCTGTTGGCCACTGCCCCGTTTATAGTCCCGACGTACGTGTTTTACGTCACCGCGTTTAGAACGATCGGATTTTCCGACAACTTTGTGCGACCGTGTGTAGACAAAACAAGTTTGAACCAACATCCGTCGGAAAAAATCCTAGGATTTTATTGTCGGAATGTCCGAACAAAGTCCGACCGTGTGTACGCCCTATAATTGTTACGAAAAGTTAACGAACCTAAAAGTTAAAAACCCCAGGAAGCCGGCACAGCACAGGGATGGTGGGGAGCCCCTCATAATGATAAATTCATCATAACGAACGTTTGCAACTGTTACGAAAAGTTAACGAACCTAACGAAAATTCGTATTTAGTACGAATATAAATTGAATTTTGGACACGAATTACGAAATACGAATCAATTCTAATACGAAACGGAACCGAACTAAACAAATTTATTGACGCCGCACATGTCTAATGTGCGGTGGGCGGTCCGGAAGTAGTTAAGCAGTACTTACACGTTTCACATTTGAAAAAAGCGCAAAATTAAAATGAAAAAAAAAAATTTCATTTGTAAATT
Organism: Lithobates septentrionalis; assembly: GCA_037952835.1. Classification (NCBI taxonomy): domain Eukaryota; kingdom Metazoa; phylum Chordata; class Amphibia; order Anura; family Ranidae; genus Lithobates; species Lithobates septentrionalis. The sequence goes on along the minus strand of JBBDGP010003723.1, from coordinate 596,262 downwards.
TTCTTTTATTATCAAATATATCGATACAAATGGGTGATCCTTACATGCCAAAAAGAAAAATAGAAGTCACACACACCACAGGGTGTGTAACATTTTTATATGATCAAAAAACAGAATCTTATTGGCTAAGAGTTCACTGGTGGCCCCAATGATGCATAACAGCTTTATTGCCAACCACAGTGTCTCTTTACAGACTATTCCCTTATTTTTCAGTGCTTTGTAGCATTGCTGACAGCTGAAGTGTAAACAAAGCAGTTGCGGTCGGGATCAGGAATTGGTATCAGCGAGTACTAAAAACAAAAAAGTATCGGTACTGGTTGTAAAAAATATGATCGGTGCATCCCTAATTTGAAATCAAACCTTTATTATTTTTTGGCAATAACACGATGTGGGAAGATTTCTGCCAGTCACAAGCTGTATCACGCCCTTCCAACCTATGTCTCGGAATAAGGGGGAGGTGATTCCTCCTATTAATCTACATGTAATATCCCGCCACCCATTGTCTTTACTTGGTTAGTGGGCATGGAGAAGGAAGCGGCAGTTGTGTGGAGGAAAATGCCTTGTTGAGGTCAGAGGAGAGTGGGGCAGACTGGTTCCAGATTATAGAAAGGCAACAGTAACTCAAATAACCTCTCGTTACACCCAAGGAATGCAGAATACCATCTCTGAACACACAACACATCCAACCTTGAAGCAGATGGGCTACAGCAGCAGAAGACCACACCGGGTGCCACGCCTGTCATCTAAGAACAGGAAACTGAGGCTACAATTGGCACAGGATCACCAAAATTGGACAATAGAAGATTGGAAGAACGTTGCCTGGTCTAATGAGTCTGGATTTCAGCTGCGACATTCAGATGGTGGGGTCAGAATTTGGTGCATGGATCCATCCCGCCTTGTATCACCGGTTCAGGCTGGTGGTGGGGGTGTAATGGTGTGGGGGGGGATATTTTCATGGCACACTTTGGGCCCCTTAGTACCAATTGAGCATGGTTTAAACACCACGGCCTATCTGAGTATTGTTACTAAGCATGTCCATCCCTTTATGACTACAGTGTCCCCATCTTCTGATGGCTCCTTCCAGCAGGATAATGCACCATGTCACAAAGCTCCAATCATCTCACCACTGGACAATGAGGTCCCTGTACTCCAATGGTCTCCACACTCACCACATCTCATCCCATAGAGCACCTTTTGGGATGTGGTGGAACGGGAGGTTGGCATCATGGATGTGCAGCCGACAAATCTGCAGCAACTGTGTGATGTTATCATGTCACTATGGAGCAAAATCTCTGAGGAACGTTTCCAACACCTTGTTGTATCTATGCCACCAAGAATGAAGGCAAAAGGGGGTCCAACCCGCTACTAGCAAGGGGGACCTAATAAAGTGGCCGGTGAGTATATGTGTGTGTATATATATATATATATATGTGAATTTTACACATACAGTATCTTGCAAAAGTTAGTACACCCCTCACATTTTTGTAAATCTTTTCTTCTATCTTTTCATGTGACAACACTGAAGAAATGACACTTTGCTACAATGTAAAGTAGTGAGTGTACAGCTTGTATAACAGTGTATATTTTCAATTCAACATGGCACCTCATGGCAAAGAACTCTCTGAGGATCTGAAAAAAAATAATTGTTGCTCTACATAAAGATGGCCTAGACTATAAGAAGATTGCCAAGACCCTGAAACTGAGCTGCAGCACGGTGGCCAAGACCATACAGCGATATAACAGGACAGGTTCCACCCAGAACAGGCCTCACCATGGTCCACCAAAGAAGCTGAGGTCACGTGCTCAGCATCATATCCAGAGGTTGTCTTTGGGAAATAGACATGAAAAGATAGAATAAAATATTTACAAAAATGTGAGGGGTGTACTCACTTCTGTGAGATACCGTATATATATATATGTATACAGTATATAAATATTGTATTAATGTATACAACAGTATTAGTCCTGACCATTATAAAAGATAAAGTAATGGTGTATAAACCATTCCCTAGCACAAAAGACACACCATGTGCTGCTATAGTGATAACACCGGAGAACTCGGTCGCGGGAAGAACACAACCCAACAACTCATTGCGGATGTGGGCCAATGAAGCGATCCATTGAGGAAATGAGCGGGAGAGAGATCCGATCGATGAGAAGCCAAAGACACAATGAGGACAGAAATCAATGTAACTCTATCAGTGGAAACATTAGAATTCTGTATGTAAAACAAAACGCTCTTCTCTGGCAGCTCTGATCATTTACTTATAAAGCTGGAAAATCGCCCATTTTCATGAGTTTGTGATTGAATAAGCAAAACGCCAGCCAAAAAAAAAAAAAAAAAACAAGATAAAATTGAATAGCCCTTTCAAACAAGAAATGACAAAGCTTTTTCTGCTATATTCACCTTTAATTTAGAGATTTCCCCAGCAATACTTTTTTTCTGCCACTAGATGTCCTCAGTCCGATGGCCGGCATCGTTCAACCCAACTTCTCTGAGCGCAGATCATCCTGAACCCGCCTATGATTGGATAGTGGAAAGAGAAGCATTTTCCTCTGCTCTCTCCTCCTGTCAGTATGCTTCTTGCCAGCATATGATTGGCTCCTTATGCTGCTTCTTCCTCTCAAGCTCCATCCCAGCTGTACTGAGACTGCAAAAGGCTGGGTTTAGCCTGATACCAGTAGGGTATTAAAGAGGATCATAAAACCAATGGGTTGAAAACAGTGCATACCTCCCAACAATCCCAGATTGTGAGGGACTCTGTACGTTACACATCTGATCCCTACACTCTGTACATTACACACCTGACCCCTACACTCTGTACATTACACACACCTCACCTATACTATGTACATTACACACCTGACCCTTGCATTATGTACAATTCACACACCTGAAACTATACTATGTACATTACACACATCTGACCCCTACACTATGTATATTAAACACACTTGACCCCTACACTGTATACATTACACACACCTGAACCCTATACTATATACATTACATGTATCTGACCTCTAACACCATGTATAATAACACACATGACCTTATACTATGTACATTACACACCTGAACCCTATACTATGTATATTACACGCCTGACCCCTGCACTATGTATGTTACAGACACACATCTGACCCCTACACTATGTATATTAAACACACTTGACCCCTTACACTGTGTACATTACACACACCTGAACCCTATACTATGTACATTACACACACCTGACCCCTGCATGTTACCATCCCTAGACCCCCCTGCACACCTGACCCCCCACACTCTGTACATTACCCAACCCAGACTTCTGCACTATGTATGTTACCCACCTTAGACCCCTGCACTAAGTAAGTTACCTTCTCCAGACCTCTCCACTCTGTACTTTGCCCATCCCAGACCCCTGCACTCTATACGTTACTCACCTGACCCCTGCACTATGTATATTATATACTTCTGACTCCTGCACTCTGTACATAGGCTTAGGATTTAAGCCTTTTCCACTGTTATCCCAGTTTTGCCACTTGCTGCAGAGCGCCCCACCCACCTCTCTGCCCCCATTTTTAGAAATTTGGGTCCCAGATATGAGGATTGTTAATGGTTACATATTAAAAAAAATCTTGGTAAAGGGCCGACTCTTTACCCATGTGATCAGCTGTGTCCAATCATAGCTGATCACATATAAACAAGGAAATGACAGTTATCGGCTTTTCTATCCTCACAGTGACAGAGTGTGAGGAGAGGAGAGGCGATCAGCGACATTTCCTCACAGGGGAGACCTGTACAGATATCAGTGCAGCCCCAACTGTGCCCATCAGTGATGCCAGTCAGTGCCCATCAGTGATGCCAATTAGTGCCTGCCCATCAGTGCCACCTATCAGTGCCCAACAGTGCCACCTATCAGTGCTGCATATTAGTGCCTCCTCCTCATTGCCACCTCATCAGTGCCCTTCAGTGCCGCTTTATCAGTTTCCAGCAGTGCCACCTATGAGTGCCACCTATCAGTACCCAACAGTGTCGCCTATCAGTGCCGCCTATCAGTGCTGAATCTTAGTTCCTGCTCATCATTTCCACCTCATCATTACCTTTCAGTGCCACCTATCAGTGCCAACAGTGTCGCCTATCAGTGCTTATCAGTGCTGCATATCAGTGTCACCTATCAGTGCTGCATCTTAGTTCCTCTTCATCACTGCCACCTCATCATTACCTTTCAGTGCCGTCTTATCAGTGCCCATCAGTGCCACCTATCAGTGCCAACAGTGTCGCCTATCAGTGCTCATCAGTGCTGCATATCATTGCTACCTCATCAGTGCCCTTCGGTGCCCATCAGTGCCACCTATCAGTGTCCAACAGTGTCGCCTATCAGTGCTGCATATTAGTGCCTCCTCATCTTTGCCACCTTATTAGCGCCCATCAGTGCAGCCTGATCAACGCACATCAGTAATGGAGAAAAATTACTTATTTACAACATTTTCTACCAGATACTAAATTTTTTTTTTTTTTCAAAATTTTTGGTCTTTTTTGGTCTGCTTTAAATGAAGTCTGTTGTACATCGGGACATTGTACCTTTCTATCAAGTCTTCATGTGCAGCTCCGCTTTTTGATGTGAAGAAAACAAAAAAAGAATCCGATTCTCAGGTCAGACACAATGTAACAATTTATATCTCCCCGACCTGTATATATGTGAAGAGTCAAAGGTACAATAATCCGAGTCGTGTTCTTCTACAGTCTGAATGATTTTTGGAGGAGCTCCAAGGTCTACGGCTGGAACTTTATTAAAATCACGTTAGATAAAAATCCGGCATTGTTTGACCCCCAGATTGTCCTGCCAGTCAGATCAAATCACCGGTTTTGTTAATTCCGACCTGCCGGCTCCCGCCGAGAACCCTTTTGTCAATTTAAGAGAGAAGAAAGCGCCTCTTTCTGATGGGTGAGGGAGGCGGCGTGTTAATGAAAATCATGAATAAAGGATGGCAGGCTGGGACCGAGCCAGAAAGGCTTTTTCCTGTTAAATACATTTTTATCGAATAACAAAAGGTCCTGAAGGACGAGGAACAGTGCGCCGCACTTGTCACGGGCGGTGGGGGGGCTCATTCATAATGTTCTCATAGTGACAAGTTAAATAAGCATTAGAGGAAAGGCCAGCCAGTGACATCCTGTGTGTACAGAGACCCCCATATGGACCCCCCCAGTTCAGACCTCAACAATGGCCTTCAGTCTTTCCTCTCCATCCAGGCCAACCTGGGATTTCAAATAAGATGGAAATGTTCTAGTGTGTGCAGGACCGCCAATCTGTCCCCTGTATCTGAGTATTTATCCCACATTGTGTCCTAGTACTGACTATTCATCCTGCATTGTGTCCTAGTCCTGGGTATTTATCCTGCATTGTATACTAGTCCTGAGTATTTATCCTGCATTGTATACTAGTCCTGAGTATTTATCCTGTATTGTATACTAGTCCTGAGTATTTATCCTGCATTGTATACTAGTCCTGAGTATTTATCCTGCATTGTATACTAGTCCTGAGTATTTATCCTGCATTGTATACTAGTCCTGAGTATTTATCCTGCATTGTATACTAGTCCTGAGTATTTATCCGGCATTGTATACTAGTCCTGAGTATTTATCCTGTATTGTATACTAGTCCTGAGTATTCCTCTTGTATTGTGTACTAAAACTGAGCATTCATCCTGTGTTGGAGGTCTCTCATTAACATCTATATCACAACCTCATCTAGGATGAGGGTCCAACTCTCCTGCTTTCTATGTTAGAGGTCCCCCATTAACATCTATCCCAGGCCCTCATTTAGGATGTAGATCCAACTTTACTGCTCTGTAGGTTAGAGGTCCCCCTTTAACATCCATACCAGGCCATCATCTACAGTAGGATGAGGGTTCAGTTCTCCTGCTCTCTTTGTTGGAGGTCCCCCATTAACATCTATACCCAGGCCTTCATCAAGGATGAGGGCCCAGCTCCCCTGCTCTCTAGGTTAGAGGTCCCCCATTAACATCCATACCAGACCATCATCTACACTAGGATGAGGGTCCAGCTCTCCTGCTCTCTATGTTGGCGGTCCCCATTAACATCTATACCAGGCCTTCTTTTAGGATGAGGGTCCAGCTCTCCTGCTTTCTTTGCTGGAGGTCCCCCATTAACATCTATGTCAGGCCTTCATCTAGGATGAGGGTCCAGTTCTCCTGCTCTCTTTGTTGGGTGTTTCCTGTTAACATCTGTACCAGGCCCTCATCTAGAGAGAGAGTCCAGCTCTCCTGCTCTCTATGTTGGAGGTCTCCCATGAACATCTTTACCAGGCCCTCTTCTAGGATGAGGATGCAGCTCTCCTGCTCTCTGTTAGAGGCCCCCCTTAACATCTATACCAGGCCTTCATCTAGGATGAGGGCCCAGCTTTCCTGCTCTCTTTGTTGGAGGTCCCCTGTTAACATCCACACCAGGCCCTTATCTAGGACGAGGGTCCAGCTCTCCTGCTTTTTATGTTGGAGTCTTTACCAGGCCTTCATCTAGGATGAGGGCCCAGCTGTCCTGCTGTCTATGTTGGAGGTCCCCCATTAACATCTATACAAGGCCCCCATCTAGGATGAGGGTCTAGTTCTGCTCTCAATGATGGAGATCCCCCGTTAACATCTATACCCAGGCCCTCATCTAGAAAAGAGTCCAGCTCTCCTGCTTTTTATGTTGGGGGTCCCTCATTAACAGCTTTACCAGACCCTAATTTAGGATGAAGGTCCAACTCTCCTGCTCTCTAGGTTGGAGGTCCCCCATTAACATCCATACCAGGCTCTCATCGAGGATGAGGGTCCAGCTCTCCTGCTCTCTATGTTGGAGGTCCCTCCTTAACAGCTATACCAGGCCCTCATTTAGGATGAAGGTCCAACTCTCCTACTCTCTAGGTTGGAGGTCCCCCATTAACATCTATACCAGGCTCTCATCTAGAAAGAGAGTGCAGCTCTCCTGCTCTCTATGTTGGAGGTCCCCAGTGAACATCTATACCAGGCCCTCATCTAGGATGAGGATGCAGCTCTCCTGCTCTCTATGTTCGAGGTCCCCCATTACCATCTATACCAGGCCTTTATCTAGGATGAGGGCTCAACTCTCCTGCTGTCTATGTTGGAGGTCCCCCCATTAACATCTATACTAGCCCTTCATTTAGGATGGGGGTCCAGCTCTCCTGCTCTCTTTGTTGGAGGTCCCCCATTAACATCTATGCCAGGCCCCCATCTAGGATGAGGGTCTAGTTCTGTTTTCAATGATGGAGATCCCCCGTTAACATCTATACCCAGGCCCTCATCTAGAAAAGAGTCCAGCTCTTCTGCTCTCTATGTTGGAGGTCCCCCATAAACATCTATACCAGGCCCTCATCTAGGATGAAGGTCCATCTCTCCTGTTCTCTATGTTGGAGGTCCCTCATTAAAGAATAAGTAAACCCCGCAAAATATTTCTTTTTTTTCTAATATTTCAATGTTTTTTACCTTGCCAAGCAAGCGATCTATAAATTAGTCCTTAATGAGCGTTTGAAGTACCTTTTGTTATGATTTTTATTTTCCTGTATCTTCCGGGTATCGTCCGCGCCATACTTTGCCTTCTTTGCCGTCATTTCCGCCTTTAGTTCGTATCCCTGCCGAAATCTCGTGAATGCGCCGTAGCGTCTTAACCAAGCCTCGATCTCAATTGCCGTTACTACGGCAACAGAGCATTCTCAATGAGAACAGTAAATGACTATCAAGGCTATCATCGCGAGGCTTCCTCTGTGCCGTTCTGAGTGTCAGATAATTACACAGCAGGCAGAGGAAGCTGAAACGGCACATATTGTGCGCCGTTAACGAGGCTACCTAGTGCACAAGCGCGGGCGACGTCACAGGACAAATAAAGACGATTTGCATTGCAAAGACAAATGTGAGTGCACTTTTTACAGGCAGCGATCAGCTGCCTGTGCTATGTAGATTCCATTGATGTAAAGTTGTATAGGAGGGTTTACAACCACTTTAACATCTATACCAGGCCATCATCTAGGATGAGGATGCAGCTCTCCTGCTCTCTATGTTGGAGGTCCCCCATTAACATCTATACCAGGCCCTCTCCTAGGATGAAGGTCCAGCTTTCCTGCTTTCTATGTTGGAAGTCCCCCATTAACATCTATACTAGGCCACCATCTAGGATGAGGATCTAGCTCTCCTGCTCTCTATGTTGGAGGTCCTCCATTAACATCTATACTAGGCCACCATCTAGGATGAGGGTCCAGCTGTCCTGCTCTCTATGTTGGAGGTCCTCCATTACCATCTATACTAGGCCCTCATCTAGGATGAGGGTCTGGTAAATATGAAGGGACTCCCAGCTGTTTATATACAAACAGAAGGCCATTATTGTTTTTAACATCCAGCTCCCATTGCCTTCAGTGGGATTCAGATTCAGCACCTTCAGTAATGTTCACTGAGCCTGCCTTGAACTAAACCCAGGTACGTTTGGCTCATCCTTAGTCAGGTCCCAGTCTGGCTGCAAAGTATGAATGGTCTTCTCTGTGTTATAACTTTTCCATTTTAGGATAAGCCTTGCTCCTTGCCTTATGAACCCGTCAGATTTCAGCATTTCCAGCATGGTTCGTATTTCCACTCCACCGTACTGTGTGTCACCTGCACCAATGTATACAAATTACTCTGCACACTGACTTCCTAATAAGAAGGTAAATGTGTTTTGAGAACCCCAATGAGAATTAACTCGTCCCCCGTCACCTCTGCTTGAATCGCAGGCCCAGAAGACGCGGCCAATTTCACGGACGCCCTTCCTTATTGCTCCCTGTTGCCAATCTATAATCTCCCAGAGAAGCATTGCTGGCAGAACCTGATTAGCCCAGTGCTTCAAGGCCTTAAACCACTAATGGGGCCTGACATGGAAAGCTCGTTCTTGGCGAATCCACTCAGAAGAAAATCGCCATTCGCTATTAGCGCTGTCAGAAGCTGTGCACCTGCCGGGAGACGTGCTGGACTCAGAATAAAGGAACGGGCTTCATAATTCTCCTCTGCTCTCCGGGCCTGATTTCCAGAGAACATTAATAATATGTAAAAAGCGACTAGAAAATAGACCGCTGAGAGGGACGTGAAATCTGCAGCAAACGGGAAGGGACCAAAAGTATAAATCCTAGGAGGACTGACCTGTTCTTGAAGCAAAATGCGATGGAGATGCACACGTAAGGGGTTTTCAGTCCCAAGGAGTAACGTATTCAAGAAGTATGCATTAAAAATAGCAAAATGTTCAGAGAGACTGTCTGGGGGAACAGACGAGGGCTTGAAGGGTGAGGCTGGAGCAGCGGCGCCGGGAGGTCGGTGAAGGAAAGCCGGGAGGTCGGTGAACTATTGTGCTTTGCCTGTGGAAGAAACCCCGGTAAAGGTAACCCTTGTATGTTCTGGATCTTTATTATATTAATAGCAGTGGGCAAGAAAAGCTCTTCACAGAAGATCTGGCGAGTGGTTGCGTCTTAAAACTCTTACCGTTTGAAGCTATTTCCCATAGTACATACATTACAAGGCCTGATCTGTACATAGTGGTTATGGTGGAACCATGTGGACCCCTATATGGACCACATGTGGACCCCTCCACCCAGCCCTGGTTTTGCTTGGGTCTATATGTCCGGGAAAGGGAACAGATTACCTGACCACATGACCAATTGTGATTGGTTGTCACAGTGGCCACATGATCAGGAGCCCATAACACCAGCTCCCGATCATAGCTAAGTGCTTCGGTCACTGTGCTGGGAGCGTGCACTGAGCGTGCTCCCAGCGCAGCAACCTCAGTTCGTTGTCCATGGAGGCATAATACATGCAGTGTATGGGCATTAAAGCTCACTGGGGTGGGCTTTATTTAATATGCAATACATCATACAATGTTATTTTTGGAAATACAAACAGTGTAAGGGCTCGTTTAGACTTGCGGTTAGGGAAGCAATAAAAAAATGCGCGGTTGAGCTGCGTCCGGAATATGTTCTTTTACAATGATAAAAAATATATTTATGACATGGTGTTCAAACTAAATAACATGAAAACCTTTTTTTTTGTTTTATATAATCTTTATTCATTACTTCACATTATACAAAAGTTAAAAACAAGCATACCAAGTTCTAAATATATCTACTATATATACATTATATATATATATATATATATATATATATATATACTATACATGTGTATATATAGTAGATATATTTAAAATAACATGAAAACCTTAACCACTTGCCGACCAGGTCACGCACATTTACGTCGGCAATTTGGCTCCTTCCCGCGAATCGCCGTACCTGTACGTCGGCTCCTCTAAGAGCAATAGCGCACGCCCGCTGCAATGCGGGAGACGCGATGCGTGTGGCCGGCAGCCGCGATGCCCGCCGGCCACCTGCGAACGCGGGCACGAGAGCCAGAATGGGGATCTGTGTCTGTAAACACACAAATCACCGTTCTGTCAGGGGAGGAGAGACAGATCTGCTGCTCCTAGTAATTAGGAACGGCGATCTGTCTCCTCCTCCAGTCAGTCACATCTCCATACAGTTAGAAACACTCATGTGGGAACACATTTAACTCCTTGATCACCCCCCTAGTGTTAACCCCTTTCCTGCTAGTGACATTTCTACAGTAATCAGTGGCTATATTTAGCTCTGTATAAATGTCGCTGGTCCCAAAAAAGTGTCAAAAGTGTCCGATTTGTCCGGCGCAATGTTGCAGTCCCGCTAAAAATCGCTGACTGCCGCCATTACTATTAAATAATAAAATAAAGTAATAAAAATGCCATAAGTCTATCCCCTATTTTGTAGGCGCTATAACTTTTGCGCAAACCAAGCAATATACGCTTATTGCGATTTTTTTTTCCAAAAATATGTAAAGGAATCCATATCAGCCTAAACTGAGGAAGAAATTTGTTTTTTAAAGCTGTTGTATAATCTTTTTTGTTATTTTTACCTACAGGCAAGCCTATAAGGCCTCATGCACACGAGACGCTGTTAAACGCGCGTTCAGAGGCAGTTGGACACTTTTTTCAACTGCCCCTGAACTCATTCAATGTTATCCTATGTGACTGTCCATGTACACAGTCTCGTTTTTTGGCGTTTTTAGGCAGTTGTGTTTAACCTCATTTTTTTCCAGAAGCAAAAAAAAAAAAATGAGTTCAGACGCAAACGTTTTCCATGTTTCAGACTCCAAACGCGGCTAAACGCCGGTAAACGCCGGTACCGCGTTTAGCCGCTTTTGCGTTTATAAGTGTTTTTAAAGGAACCCTATTTTTTGGACCAGAAAAAAACAGAAATATCTTGGGGCCACTTAGTGCTAGGAACCCCAAATTTGGTATGCAAACACAGTGGAACCAGCACTACAATATCTAAAATGTCATTCTCTGCTGCAGTGCTTGTGCTTAACATTTTGTGACCCGAATTTGGGGCCCCGTATCTCGGGGCCACTTGGTGCTAGGAACCCCACATTTAGATATGTTGTAGTGCTAGTTCCACTGTATTACCAAATGTATTACCAAATGCATACCAAATTTGGGGTTCCTAGCTCTAAGTAACCCTGAGATATGGGGCCCCAAAGTTGGGTCGCAAAATGTCATTCTCTGCTCTGCAGACGCTTCTAGACGCAAACGCGGTAAAACACGGCATGCAAATGCGGCAAAACGGGCGTTTCTAAATGCCGGTTTCAGCTTTTAAAAACATGTGTTCAGCAGAGTTTGCACCGGCGTCTCGTGTACATGAAGCCCGTAGGTAAAATGAATATCTCCTAAACCTGTATGGTTTAGGAGATATTCACTTTGCATGCAGCCGCTGTGAAGGCCGGCTGAAGGTAAAGCAGACGCTGTCGGACCTTGACGGGAAAAAGACTTTTGCGCGCAGGCGCGGGATTGACGTAATCGCGGCTCCGGCCACTCACAGCGCCAGAGCCGCGAAACCCGGAAAAAACCCAGAGAGAACATGTCAGCTCCCTGACATGGACCGGGATCAGATGCCGAGGCCTCGTCCTAAGGTGAGTATTTCATAATGATAAGAAAAAAAGAGAGCGCACCAGCCTAGTGCATTATCCTAAGTAAATGTATTAATTAAAACCAAGATTAAAATCTACTCACAAAGGTAGGAAGAAAAAATCGCATTATAAACAGTCACAAAGTGATTAGTTCAATGGTAGCAGTTTTCCAGGTCCTAGGAGGAGGACGTACGAACCGCTGCTGGCTAACGCGTTTCGAAGGTGTCCCTTCTTCATCAGAGCCTTATTAGTGCTAGTCTCTTGCTAGTCTTTTATACATGTGTCCAACTGAGAAGCACTCTTCAGATTACTAATGAAACCCCTCCCTTAAATGGTGGGAGGTCCTACAAAGGGGATGGACCTTGGCCACATCGTTGTAAAATAATAATTTTATGTTAAATTATATTATTTTATTTTTCTTATCATTTACTAGGATAATCCCATCCTGGAGAGCAGCAAGGCCGAAATCCATTGTCCTTTCTGAACCCTTGGGATCATCTAGCCAATACACCTGTGCGAAGAGTATTTTGCTTCTATATACTGAGTAATTCATAATGAGCTAGTATTCGCTGCATCCTAGCTCATTATGCCTTTGCCTTACAGGTTTTTTTTTTTGTTTTAAAAATAAAATAAAAAATTTCAGTGCTGGTATACAACCGCTTTAAAATTCTTTTGGATATTTAATATAGCAAAAAGTAAAAAAAATATAGTTTTTTTTCAAAATTGTCGGTCTTTTTTGGCTTATAGCGCAAAAAAACCCAACGCAGAGGTGATCAAATACCACCAAAAGAAAGCTCTATTTGTGGGAAAAAAGGACGTCAATTTTGTTTGGGTACAACATCGCACGACCACGCAATTGTCAGTTAAAGCGACGCAGTGCCGTATTGCAAAAAATGGCCTGGTCATTAAGGGGAAAATCTTCCAGGGTTGAAGTGGTTAATGGTGGATCTCTGAGACTTTGTGTAAAGTCTTAAATTGTTGCAAGGTCGCCCAGCTGAAGACAAGAAAATCCTGGAATACAGTTCAAGTAACACTGTACTTCTCAATGTAGCTGTCAGGGAAATGGCCAAAGAACATGCCAATGCCCATCGTGGCTGCATCAGGCACGCTCCCATGCGTATTGGCGTATGCAGATGCGCGACGGCACTAACGGGCATGCGCATGTGCAATGGTGCGCACAATGTGACAGATGCTAGCGCCTCCAGGCCTGTTTGTGCCTCAAGGCATTTTTGTGAATAGTCGATCAATTTTAATGCAATTGTCCTATATGTTTTTGTAATAAATTTATTTTTAATCTATACCTGTGTTATGCCTATAAAGTCCATAATCCACAAACCTGTTCTCTAAAATCCTGGCCTATATAAACCTGCTGCTGAGACCTGTTCATTGCTGGATTATCGTCAGCTCCCCTGTGCTCCTGTGTTTCCTGATCTTTGACCTCCCGGTACAGACCCGGCTTGCTTAACCTGTTATCCTGATCTCCTGGTTGGACCTCTGGCTTGTACTACTGACCCTGCTTTTGTCTGCTCCACTGTGTTTGATCTCAGCTTGGCTCACTGACTCCTCTGCAACCTGTCTCACCGTGTATGATCCCGGCTTGTTCCAGTTCTAGCATTGACCGATTTACCGTGTTTGACCCCGGCTTGTTCCAGTTCTGCTACCTGAATCTAGCATTGACTGATTTACCGTGTATGACCTCTGGCCTGGCTCCTGGTTCTGTTTTCGGATTGTCCATCTGCCAAGTTCGCCTGGTACTCCTCAAGTACACCTGCCCTACAGTGCATCTAGCTTGTTCCAGCAACCTTCCAATTATCAGCGCATCAAACCACAGCAACTGGCAAACCGTGCTTCTTTGGGCACTGCACTCCCTGTACCACTTCTATGGGTGCACTGCACTTAGCCGCAAGGGGAGCCCTCTCAGCACCTCGGCCTGGTATGTGACAGTAGTTCTCAAATAAGGGAAATATATATTTCTGCCACTAGGGGGCACTGCAGGGGAAAGGCTCTAGTTTAGTTTGCTTGTGTACCTCCTACAGCTGGATGATTGTTGGCATACAGTAGATGATAATTTCTGTCCTCTCGGGCCTTAATTGACAGGTAAGAAGGTAAATTTGTCTGATAAATTTGTTTATCTTTAACCACTTCAATACCAGGCACTGTCACCCCCCCTTCTGCCCAGGCGAATTTTCAGCTTTCAGCGCTGTCACACTTTGAATGACAATTGCGCTGTCATGCAACACTGTACCCAAACTAAATTTTTTGCATCTTTTTCGAGACAGGCAGAGCTTTCTTTTGGTGGTATTTAATCACCGCTGGGTTTTTTATTTTTTGCTTAGTTTCTTTAATAACATTTTGTAAATAAGTACCGTATTTATCAGCGTATAACACGCACTTTTTCCCCCTTAAAATCAGGGGAAAGTCGCAGGTGCGTGTTATACGCCGATCCCCTGCGATCCCGAGCTGTCACAACTTCAAAATCGCCGACCGCGATTTGAAAATGGCGCCACCGGCGCCGAAATACACAGAGCCGGTCCTCGGCTCTTTCCGGCGGCTCTCGTTCACTTTCGGCTCCACTCGTAGTCCCGAGCGGAGCTATCCGAACCTACTTGGCTAGGTTCAGATAGCTCCGCTCGGGACTACAAGAGCCGGAAAGAGCCGAGGACCGGCTCTGTGTATTTCGGCGCCGGTGGTCGGCGATTTTGAAGCCCAGGATGGCAGGGACAGGGGATCGAAGGCTGCACTGGGGCAAGGCTGCACTGGGGAAGGCTGCACTGACAAGGCTGCACTGGGGAAGGCTGCACTGGGGAAGGCTGCACTGGGGAAGGCTGCACTGGGGAAGGCTGCACTGGGGAAGGCTGTACTGACAAGGCTGCACTGACAAGGCTGCACTGACATGACTGCACTGACAAGGCTGCACTGACATGGCTGCACTGACAAGGCTGCACTGACATGGCTGCACTGACAAGGCTGCACTGACATGACTGCACTGACAAGGCTGCACTGACATGACTGCACTGACAAGGCTGCACTGACATGGCTGCACTGACAAGGCTGCACTGGGGAAGGCTGCACTGACATGACTGCACTGGGGCAAGGCTGCACTGAGAAGGCTGCAATGATGGGCATTTAAATGTAAGTTTTTTTTCCCTTCAACTTCCCTCCTAAAAGTTTTTTTTTCCTTAAAATTCCCTCCTAAATTGGGGTGCGTGTTACACGCCGGTGCGTGTTATACGCCGATAAATACGGTAATTTTTCTCTTTCACTGATGGGCATTGATGAGGCAGCACTGATGAGGTGGCACTAATATGCAGCAATGATGGCACTGATATCCAGCACTAATGGGCACTGATGGGCAGCATTGATGTGCACTGATAGGGCACTGATGGGCAATGATACATGGCACTGATAAGGAGGCACTGACAGGCATCATTGATGGCACTGATTGGCATTACTGGTGGGCATCCCTGGTGGGCACTGATAGGCATCACTGATGGCCACTGATTGGCATCACTGAAAGGCATCCCTGATGGACACTGATTGGCATCACTGAAAGGCATCACTGATGGGCACCGATTGGCATCACTGATGGGCACTGATTGGCATTACTGGTGGGCATCACTGATCACTCTGAGGAAAGCTGCTTATTGGCACTCCTCTCACACTGCCAGTGTGAGAAGAGGAATGCCGATAACCTGCACTCCCTATTTTTACTGTAATGAGCTGTGATTGGACACAGCTGATCACATGGTAAAGAGCCTACGTCATAGGTTCTGTACTGCGATTGGTGATGCATACATAGTTACATAGTAGGTGAAGTTGAAAAAAGACACAAGTCCATCAAGTCTAACCTATGTGTGTGATTATATGTCAGTATTACATTGTATATCCCTGTATGTTGTGGTCATTCAGGTGCTTATCTAATAGTTTCTTGAAGCTATCAATGCTCCCCACTGAGACCACCGCCTGTGGAAGGAAATTCCACATCCTTGCCGCTCTTACAGTAAAGAACCCTCTACGTAGTTTAAGGTTAAACCTCTTTTCTTCTAATTTTAATGAGTGGCCCAGAGTCTTATTAAACTCCCTTCCGCGAAAAAGTTTTCTCCCTATTGTGGGGTCACCAGTACAGTATTTGTATATTGAAATCATATCCCCTCTCAAGCGTCTCTTCTCCAGAGAGAATAAGTTCAGCGCTCACAACCTTTCCTCATAACTAATATCCTCCAGACCCTTTATTAGCTTTGTTGCCCTTCTTTGTACTCGCTCTATTTCCAGTACATCCTTCCTGAGGACTGGTGCCCCGAACTGGACATCATACTCCAGGTGCGGCCGGACCAGAGTCTTGTAGAGCGGGAGAATTATCGTTTTATCTCTGGAGTTGATCCCCTTTTTAATGCCAATATTCTGTTTGCTTTGTTAGCAGCAGCTTGGCATTGCTGAGCCTATCATCTACTAGGACCCCCAGGTCCTTTTCCATCCTAGATCCCCCCAGAGATTCTCCCCCCAGTCTATAGATTGCATTCATATTTTTGCCACCCAAATGCATTATTTTACATTTTTCTACATTGAACCTCATTTGCCATGTAGTTGCCCACCCCATGGCTTCAAAATTTCAGGAAATGTTACATCTCTACTCCTGTCGCACTAGGCAGGAAGTAACCGCCAAGTGAATGGGGGAAGCGCAGCAAATACCCTACAATGCACGTGGCCGTGGCACGTTGGTGCAGCAATTACAGGAATTGAGGAGGCCTCAAGTCACCTCCTCACCGCCTGTCTAAACTTAGCCTAAGTGCCCAAATCTGACCTGGTATTAGAGCTGCACGATTAATCGTTAAGAATCGAAATCGCAATCTTTTTCCCTTCCCGATCTTCAAAGCAGCATGTCACAATTCTTCCTAACAAGTGCAGAGAGTTCTCACAGCTGAAAAAAAAAATCCAGGCAGCCTGCCAATTTTTATCACAACACACCAATAAGTAGAAACAAAGTATCTTTTAGTTCTTATATCAAAGGAAAGAACTGGAGGTGTAAATGAGGGAAGTTTAACCATTTATAGACCAAACCTTTTCTGACATTTGTTGCATACAAGTAAAAATCATTATTTTCTGCTAGAAAATTACTTGGAGCACCCAAACATGATTGATATATATATATATATATATTAGCAGAGACCCTAGAGAATAAAATGATGGTTGTTGCAATATTTTACGTCACACCGTATTTGCGCAGCAGTATTTCAAAAGCAATTTTTTTTTTTACAAAATACACTTTATTAAATAAAATAAAAAATTAAACAGTAAAGTTAGCCTAATTTTTTTTTTTTTTTTTTTTTTTTTTTTTTGTATAATGTGAAAGAAGATGTTACACCATGAGAATCGTGATCTTTATTCTAAGCAAAAAAAAATCATGATTCTCATTTTATCCAGAATCGTGCAGCTCTACCTGGTATCAGCCTCTTGTAGTCCCTGTACAGTGGAGCTCCAGCAGAAGAGGGAGAAGCAGCACAGCTGTGCTGCAGACAGTGCCTGGAGCTTGCTGATTGGAGGAGAGCTCGTCAGTAGGGATAGGTGAATGGTTGGGGGGGGGGGGTTGACCATAAATTCAGCCTGAACATCACTCTGCTCGGACGTTCCCCCGACCACCCCAATTTTCTGTGCACTCGGTGGGATGTTCACTCGCTGAGCACACAGTCAGTAGGTTATTAAGGAGAGGGGTCGGAAAGCCAGTCATCAGCTGTCAGCGAGTACCCCCGCTGACAGCTAAATAAAAAATAAAAAACATTGCCGAATTAGCTGTCAATAAAAAAAGTAAAAAAACACAACATTGGGGTCCACACCCCCCCCAATCCAAACCAGGCCCTTCGAACCCCACACCAAAATTAAGAAATGGCGTGAGGTCCGCCCTAAAATCCATACCGGACCCTTATCAGAGCGTGCAGCCTGGTAGGCCAGGAAAAGGGGGAGAGAGACAGACGAGCGCCCCCTCCTGAACCATACTAGGCCACATGCCTTCAACATGGGGGGGTCCTTGGGGCAGGGGGGCTCTGCCGCCCCACCCCTAAGCACCTTGTCCCCATGTTGATGGGGGCAAGGGCCTCTTCCCGACAACCCTGGGCGGTGGTTGTGGGGGTCTGCGGGCAGGGGGCTTATCAGAATCTGGAAGCCTCCTTTAACAAGGAGGCCCCCAGATCCTGCTCCCCCCTTCATGTAAATGAGTAGGGGGTACATTGTACCCTTACTCATTCTGCAAAAAAGTGTCAAAAATAAATAAAGACAGGAGGCAGTTTTTGAAAATTCCTTTATTAAAAAAAAAAAATTCTGGCTTTCTGGTCACAGGGTAGGGGGTGGGAAGGAGGCCTGTAAGTGAAGGTGAAACTGCAGCAAGGAAAGATCAGGTAGGGCTGCTTTGTGTGGCAGAGCTGTGTAAATGTCAGGACTGGATGGTCAGAATTTTAAATAAAGTGCTAGGCATTTTAGGTATATATTTATAAAGCAAAGAATCCAACATACACATGGAAGGTGGCCATGCAATAACACACACACCCGTGACTCTGCCGCCATACGCACACAGCCGCCCCCCCCCCCCCCACTGTCAGGCGAATTACCTGGACGTGTAATTTTGCACATTTGCAGCCTCATCATTTATCATGTGTAATTACTCTCCCTGGAGGTAGCAGATCCCGGGGTCACCAAAATGTAGGGGATGAAAAATCGCCGCTATTAGCGTTATTTTTTTCCCGGCTAGGACTCCAGTAATCAAACACATTTGTTAGCGTCTTCTATGTAATAACAATGTATATAAAAATGGAAGGCGCCCTGGTAAGACTCAGGATTAGCATGGACGAGCGATGGCGCCCCAGGAGAAGGTGGAGCAGAAGTGCGTAAATATTAGAATAATCTTCTCTCTGTAATGAATTTTCAGAATGATGTGCAAACAAGTCGTGTCACGTCAGGAGAAGAAGGAATTCTGGGAAACTCCGTGATATGCAGATCGGTACAAAGGAAATGTAAGGAATCTGCCGCCGTGCAGCTTATGAGGAACTACAATTCCCAGCAAGTTTGAGTTTTCTGCCTGTAGAGGGCACTGCTGTATTGAGCCGCCTCTCTATCTGTCCCATGGTCTATATATATTTGGAGGAGTGGAACAGTAACACTGGAAACTCTTTTAATATGCCAGATCTCTGTGAAACGCGTCAGCTGGCATGGGGGGGGGGGGTACTATGTCGGAAGCCAATTGCTTTGGTTTAACTTCATGGTGAGACTTTATGGAAATGCAGTTTTTTTCCTCATTTTTGTCTACAGAACCCTAAAATCATAGGCTAAGCTCCACCAATTCTACTCTCTATGCTGTATCTGGTGCAGACACAGCATAGAAAATAAGACAAATCGCTCCTAGTTAAAGCAGAAGTAAACCCATCCATAAAACAGTTACCTTTCCGGCATGTGACGGAAATGTAACACTCCCATTGGTTGTGCTCTCAACCAAACTGTCAAACCATCCAATGGCTGGTGTCATAACGGATCACATGTGCAGCATCATGGCAGTTGTAGATTAAACAGAGGCCAAGATGGCAGCTTCCTTGGCTGAAAACGATAGGAGGGTTTACTTCCACTTTAACAAAGGAACTTGCACCTTCTTTCTTTGTTAATTAGAAGCAGAATCTTAATTTTCTCATTTTAAAAGAGTGGCGGAGGCTTGATGCCTGCACCACTCATAATTCACCCCAAGATGTACAATATCCACTTGAAGACCGGCCCTTTTTCTGCCACTTTTTGTTTACATGTAAAAATCTTTTTTTTTTGCTAGAAAATCAGTTAGAACCCTCTATATACACTATATTACCAAAAGTATTGAGACGCCTGCCTTTACACGCACATGAACTTTAATGGCGTCTTAGTCCGTAGGGTTCAATATTGAGTTGGCTCCGCCCTTTGCAGCTATAACAGCTTCACCTCTTCTGGGAAGGCCGTCCACAAGGTTTAGGAGTGTGTCTATGGGAATGTTTGACCATTCTTCCAGAAGCCCATTTGTGAGGTCAGGGACTGATGTTGGATGAGAAGACCTGGCTCGCAGTTTCCGCTCTAATTCATCCCAAATATGTTCTATTGGGTTGAGGTCAGGACTCTGTGCAGGCCAGTCAAGTTCCTCTCCACCCCAAACTCGCTCTTCCATGTCTTTATGGACCTTGCTTTGTGCACTGGTGGGCAGTCATGTTGGAACAGGAAGGGGACATCCCCAAACTGTTCCCACAAAGTTGGGAGCATGAAATTGTCCAAAATGTCTTGGTATGCTGACGCCTTAAGAGTTCCCTTCACTGGAACTAAGGGGCCAAGCCCAACCCCTGAAAAACAACCCCCACACCATAGTCCCCCCTCCACCAAATTACTTGGACCAGTGCACAAAGCAAAGTCCATAAAGACATGGATGAGTGAGTTTGGGGTGGAGGAACTTGACTGGCCTACACAGAGTCCTGATCTCAACCAGATAGAACACCTTTGGGATGAAATAGAGCGGAGACTGCAAGCCAGGCCTTCTCTTCCAACATCAGTGCCTGTCCTCACAAATGCTCTTCTGGAAGAATGGTCAAACATTGCCAAAGACCAGTGATGGCGAACCTGGGCACCCCAGATGTTTTGGAACTACATTTCCCATGATGCTCATGCATTTAGCAGTGTAGTTGAGCATCATGGGAAATGTAGTTCCAAAACATCTGGGGTGCCAAGGTTCGCCATCACTGCTCTAGACACACTCCTAAACCTTGTGGACGGCCTTCCCAGAAGAGTTGAAGCTGTTACAGCTGCAAAGGGTGTGGCTGCACTACTGCTGATCTCCTGAGCTCCAGAGAGGCCTACTGATCCAGGGAGCTTGATTACTCCCTATACCCAGAGTGGATGCAGGAATCTGGGGTGGACCCCGGGGAGGATCCCCCGGATGGCCAGAGTACCGGTCCTCCCATACCAGTGTTTGAGGACCTGGGAAATGGCCCAGCTAAAGGTGAAAGCCTGTCAGCCTACAGAAAGAAGTTTTGCGGGAGGATTGCGAGAATTGCCAAGGAGGAGGAAGTACTGGCGAAGTTGAAGTTTGACTTCAAACATAAAAAAATTGCAAATGACCGGCTTCACAGTTCTAAGAGAAGACAGATGCGGCCTGAGTTAATGGCTTTGGAGGCTAAAGTGGAAAAGCAGAGTCTGCTGGTGGCCGCATTGAAAGAAACCAGCGGAGCTTTCAAGGAGAAATATGGCAATGAGGATCGCTTCCGTACAATGCGCAGAGGGGCCATAGAGTCCAGTGGAGGAGAAGCATCACCAGAGTGCGAGAAAGAAAGGTCAGTGGAAAGTAAAAAAGTTTCTTCGGGCTTGGACTGTGTTTCTGGCCAGCACGCTGGAAAATCTTTACCAAGTATCAGTATGCCTACAGAAAGTGGAGAAAGCTCTGGCACACAGGCTGCGGGTGATCAGCAGTCAGGTGTTTTGACTGCCAGTATGCCACTGGGCCAAGGAAGTTCTGTGCCCTTGTCACCGCAGCAGGAGGCTATGGAGCAAGATGATCCATCTGAGCCTGTGAAGGGAGCAGGAATGCTTAAGTTAATCAAAGAAATGGAATCCCCTTTGCATGGTCGCAAGTTTGCCGTGTCTGGATCATCTGAGGATGAAGAAGAGGATAGTGATGTCCCCCCAAAACCTTTGAAACATCGGTTGGCTGAAAAAGCCGTTTTTGTTAAAGATTTGCCTATACAACATAATGGAGATGTAGTTCCTATAGATGGTGCTGTAGAGGGCAGTGGAGAGCAAGCTCATCTCCTGGCTGAGACTCCCACCTGTGTACAGAGAGCCAGTGAAGGGTGTGCAGACTCTGCTGTGAAGAGTGCTGATAAAGACATCTCCGCTGTTAGTAACCCTTTAGTTACTGGTAATGAAGTAAGAATTACCAAGGGTAATGTAGATGATATTTCTGTGTCAGAAGTCTCTGTTCCATCTGTTGATGATAATGTTGTTTCTAACTTATCTAAAGAGGGGTCTGTAGCTAAAAGTGATGTGCGGGATGTTGCAAGGAGTGCAGTTATTTCTTATGCTGCAGCGGTGGCTGCACCTGTCCCAAGGGTGAGGAGGGCCAGTTATTCTGCGGTCACTAGGACTGATGTGAGTGAAGGTCAGGCCAATCTGACACCATCTGGTAGCTCCTTTAAACGCCGCAATGTGGTCCAATTGAGGTGGACTGGAGAAGGCCCCCCCCCCCCAAATAGGAGAGATGTGGTGGACCATATTCTGGGGATGGGTTTTAAAGCAGAGGAGGTTTTTGCCCTTATCAGCCCAGTTGGGTCATATGAGTATGACCTCTCCTTTGTCAAGGCGGAAGGATTAGATGTCTTTTGGGAGAGGTATGAGCAGAGGTGGAAGGAGTCCCCAAAATGGGCAGGTTTGTCACCCAAAGTAATCTCTCGCCAGCCATTATATAAGAACGTCACCATTCTAGTACGCAATGAGTCCATTCCTGCTGCGGATCTGGTGGTGTGGTTGGGGAGATATGCTGATGTCCAAGCTCCCTTGAGGAAAGTTGTAGATGATAGGGGGATTTGGACAGCAGGATGGACGGTGTTGGTAAAACTGCATGTCACGGGTAATGTTGTTAAGCACATCCTTCGTCTGCCTTTATAGGTCGTGACAGGATTATCACTTTTTATGCAGGGCAACCAAAGTTGTGTCATCGCTGTGGTGAAAAGGGGCATTTTTCAAGCTCATGTTCTGTGCAGAAATGTTCCCTCTGTCAGGGCTCGGGGCATGTCGCAAAAGACTGCAATAGTATTCGTTGTAATCTTTGTAACAAGTTAGGTCACCCCTATAGTCTTTGCCCTGAAGCCCTCCATAATCAGCCAGAGGTGGTGGAAGAACTTCTGAGGATGGAGGAGGAGGAACGTGGGGGGCAGCAAGGGGTTGGTGGAGCTGTTTCAGCTAGTCCTGAGGACCCCCCCCAGGTGTCAGTTTCCCAGCCTGAAGGTGTGATCCCTACTGTGTCTGCTCCCCAGTCTGTGCTCCCTACTGTGTCTGTGTCTACCTCTGTTGTGTGTTCTTCCCCAGTGTTTCAAGTGCCCAGTGTTCCAAAAGTAAATAAGTCATCCAGATTGGCTGAGGCTGCCAAAGGGGCAGATTCGTGCAGATCTGAGGTGGCAGCTTCATCAGGGCCTTCCCTAAGGCAGCGTAAAACCTCTAGTGGAGGTTCTAAGGTGAAGAAGGGGGAAGTTGCCACTGCTAATAATGTAGATGAGGTCTTTCAGGGTAATGTTTCAGGGGAAGGAGGGAGAGTGGATCAAGGTGGGGAGAAGGAGGAATAAGGTAGTCCTGACCTCTGCCTCCTCGGTTTCATCCTTAGAGGTAGATGATCTACCGCTGGGAAACAAGTTTGGGTCCTTATCTGAGGGGGAGGAGGAGTCTTCTAATTCCGTGTCTCAGATGGAGGAAGATGAGGTAGAGTGTTCTCTAAAGAGGTCAAGGTCTCCAGTAAGGGGGGAGGGAGCTCAGGCTAAGAAACGCCTATCTCAATCATCCTGATGGCAGTTCCCACTCCGATAAAGTTGGCAACGATTAATGTTGCCAGCATAAAATCTGTAAGGGCTCGTAATATGGCCTTATTTTTGCTCAGCGAGATGGATGCTGATATTTTATTTTTGCAAGAGACCCGGCTAAATAGACTTGCCGATGTCCACCTGGCAAAGAGGGAGTGGAGGCGTGAGCCCTCCTTCTGGTCTCTTGCGGCTGAGCCTTACAGCGGAGTTGCAGTACTTTTTACTGGCATGGTAACGTGTCGGCGGGTTATCGAGGTAGAGATTGGAAGGTGTATGGTCCTGGACGTCTCTGTGAAGGGTCATGATCTGCGTTTAATAAATATTTATGGACCACAGACTAGATGGGAGAGGAAATGCCTCTTTTCAAAGATTAAGCCTTTCTTTTTTACATCTCGGCAAGTTGTCTTTGGAGGTGATTTTAACACCGTTACTAGGCCCAAAGACAGGAAAGGCTCCACTGACAGCCTGAGATATGATAGCGTTTTTCTTAATACGATAGCCAGGGAAGCAGGTCTGGAAGATGCGCATATTAAGCGTTGCCCAGACAGCACGGGGTACACATTTAGGCGAAGCAGTTGTGAGAGCAGGATAGATAGGTTTTTTTTAAAAGGGGACTCTGCCTTTTCGGCTCCTGAGTGTCGTATGGTGGAGTTTTCTGATCACCTTTTGCTGTCTGTGATTCTCAATGCTTCAGATATGCCACCTAAAGGAAAGGGTATTTGGAGGATGAATTCGGCTCTGCTGGATGACGAGGAGGTAAGACGATCTTTTGAGGATTTTTTTCAGGCTCAGGTAACCATCCTGGATTTCTGCAGCAGTAAGTCGGAGTGGTAGGAGCTTGCCAAAAGCCAGATTAGTGGGTTTTTCAAAGCCATAGGAAAAAGGAAACAGCTTGGTAAGTACATTGCCTACCAGCAGCTGCGGAGAAAACTTGATCGCCTTGTCTCGAGTGGTGGAGATTCCGGGGAAATCTCTGAGGTGAAACTTCTCCTTAGGAAGTATCAGTATGACCGGCACGCTTCTTTGGTTCTGGAGAGGGACTACGGGAAATATCACTCGCCCGACCCTTATCAGAACTGCAAACAAAGCGCAGCAGTTAAGATGGTTGTTGGGCTAAGGGATGGTACGGGCTCTTTGACGAAATCCAGGTCAGGGATCCTGGAGGTCTCAAGGTCTTTTTATGTGGATCTTCTGGGGGAGAAGTACCTCGATCGGGCAAAGATGTCGAGTTTTCTGGATTCTACACCAGGTCTGGGAAATAACATTCCGCTTGCAAGTTTGACAGGGGGAATCACAGCAGAAGAGGTAGTCAAAGCTATAGATGGTCTGGCTATTGAGAAAACCCCTGGGCCAGACGGATTGACGGCTGAATTTTATAAGATTTTCAAATCCAGCTTGGTACCTTATCTTGTGGAGGTATTTAACGGCTGTCTGCAGAAGGGTTCGCTCCCTCCCTCCATGAGACAATCTGCTGTGATTCTGTTGTCAAAAGGCAAGGATCCCTCGATGATTGAGAATTGGCGCCCCATTAGCCTTCTCAATGTCGATAGAAAGATTCTGGCAAAGATAATTTTCTGGTGCTTGTCGTCAGTGGCAGATGGATTGCTTTCTCGTCAGCAGCACTGTTCGGTCCAGGGCAGAAGCACTTTTTCAGCGGTGTTAGCTGTCCGGGAGGCTCTGGAACGTTGCAGGGCTGAAGGTTGGGGAAAGTATTTGCTGGCACTGGATCAGGCGAAGGCTTTTGATCGTGTCAATCATGAGTACCTCTGGCTTCTCCTTGACAAGTATGGCCTGGAGAGTGGGTTTATTGGATGGCTTAAGACTTTATACAGAGAGGCAGAGAGCTTCATGCTTGTTAACGGTTGGGTTGGACGGCCCTTCGGGGTTGGATCGGGGGTGCGCCAGGGGTGTCCGCTGAGCCCTTTGCTATACGTGTTTGCTATCGACCCCTTCATCAGAAGGCTAGAGAGCGGACCGTTGTGCGGGGTGCCGGTGGGCATTACTGGTGAGCCGCCCTTGAGGGTTGTAGCCTATGCTGATGACGTTTCTGTCTTTATCTCTGGGACAGAGGAGGCACAGGCGGTGGTTTCAGTTATAGAGCAGTATTCCGAGGCATCAGGCTCCAAGGTCAACCGTGATAAAAGTGAAGTTTTTTGGATGAGCGAGGGAGGTGAGAGCTTTGCACTTCCGGACACCTTCCCGAGGCCTCAGCAGAAAGTCAAAGTATTAGGCATCGAGTTTGGCCCTGATGATTACAGTAAGACAAATTGGGAAGCCAGGCTGAATGATGCTGATGTCAAGGTGAAATGCTGGAAAGGGTGGCGGCTCTCCTTGAGGGAAAGGGTGATTAAGACCTACCTGATTCCTACCTTTTTGTATGTCAGCTTTGTTTGCATCTTGCCAGAGTCTTGCTATACCAGGATTCATAGTTGTTTCTTCCAATTATTATGGGGGAACAGGCTGAATCTTGTGAAGCGGAATGTGACTTGCCTATCTAGGTGGAAGGGTGGCCTAGGGATGGTCAACACGGTTGTGTTCTTCTCTCTGATGGTTTTTGAAACACAATTTTGGTAACATGCTAGCAGAGAGACCGCCTGGATGGGTAGGTATTTTCCAGATCTGGTTTAGACCTTTTCTGGGCTGTTGGGAGAGTGGCGGGCCAGTGAAAAGCCTAAGGATCAAGCATGGTAAGCTCCCGGCTTGTGTTGCCCTGTGCCTGAAAATTCTTAAACGGTGGCATGTGACAGCAGAGGATATCAGGTCCCTTCCTAGGAGACTCCTGGGGGAGAAGATCGTGGGTACTGTCTTTCATACGCCACTGGCCTTGAGGGATTGCCCAGGTCATATTATGAGGGAGGGTTTAAGTTTAATAAATTCTGAGCGGATTCCCTTGAAATTTAGGGACCAGGCCTGGCTCGCTTTCCACGGTAGGCTCTATGTGAGGGGGAACGTGAAGTGCCGCTCTTTGGACAATCGTGGTTGTCCAAGAGTGGAGTGTCAGGGTGAAGTGGAAACCATGGACCACTTCTTGCTTCGGTGCCCTTTCAATATAGAAGTCTATAAAAAGGTGGGGAGGGCTCTGAATATTCCTTTCCTGCCTTGCATGTCTTATGCTGAGTGGGTGTATGGAGCATTGCAGAATCGCAAGGGATTTGATTTGGACACTCTTTTTCTAGTCAGCTTAGTAGTCCGATATTACACCTGGAATGCACGGTGTCAGGTATCCCTTCGGCAGAAAGTCCTTCCTGTTCCAGTGGTGGTGTGTGAGATTCTTGGTGAGGTAGGGAAAATTCGGGGTTTTGAGAAAGACAGATGGCGACAAAGGGTCTGGATAAAGGCGTGGAGGAATATCAGGCCTGTAGCTGCTGTTTGTTGATCTCTGGGTGTTGGGTTCTTTCCCTGTTTTCTCTCTGGACATTCCTTTAGATTTTCAAGGATAAACATAATTTTGAAGAAAGGCTACATACACATGATAATCTATGTTTCTTGGTCTGAATGTTAATCAAGTTGAGTAATGTGTAGAATTGTTGAAGATGTCTGTGCTATTTAGTGATATATGTATATAGTATAATATAATACAGTGATATTCCTCTTGGTTGAAAAAAAAAAAAACCCTTTTGTTCATATATTATAGGTTGACGTAAGCCTTTATTATTATGTTTAGTCGTATATACAATATGTTATGCATATTTGGAAAAAAAAAAAAAAAAAAAGGAAATAGATGTATGTGTATATGTATGTATGTGTGTATGTATATATGTATAATATTTATTTTTTTATATTTTTGTGTAAAAAAAAAAAGTTGGAATGTGTTTCTTGTTTGCAAGATTCTCAAATAAAAAAATTGCCAACTAAATACTGAACCCAACGGACTAATGCCCTGTACACACGGTCGGATTTTCCAATGGAAAAAGTGCGATTGGATTGTGTTGTCGGAAATTCCGATCGTGTGGGGGGTTCCATTGGACTTTTTCCGTCGGAATTTCCGACACACAAAGTTTGAGAGCAGGATATAAAATTTTCTGACAATAAAATCCGATCGTATAA
The DNA here is from genome assembly GCA_037952835.1 of Lithobates septentrionalis. Taxonomy (NCBI): domain Eukaryota; kingdom Metazoa; phylum Chordata; class Amphibia; order Anura; family Ranidae; genus Lithobates; species Lithobates septentrionalis. The sequence goes on along the minus strand of JBBDGP010003723.1, from coordinate 568,648 downwards.
ATTCCGATCATGTGTACACAAATCCGACACACAAAGTGCCACACTTGCTCAGAATAAATTAAGAGATGAAAGTGATTGGCTACTGCCCCGTTTATAGTCCGGACGTACGTGTTTTACGTCACCGCGCTCAGAACGATCAGATTTTCCGACAACTTTGTGCGACCGTGTGTATGCAAGACAAGTTTGGCCCAAAATCCGTCTGAAAAAATCTGATGGATTTTGTTGTCGAAATGTCTGATCAATGTCCAATCGTGTGTACAGGGCATAAGACTGGGATGCCATTGAAGTTCATGTGTGTGTAAAGGCAGGTGTCCCAATACGTTTGACATATACAGTCAGGTCCATAAATATTGGGACATCGACACAATTCTAATCTTTTTGGCTCTATACACCACCAAAATGGATTTGAAATGAAACAAACAAGATGTGCTTTAACTGCAGACTTTCAGCTTTAATTTGAGGGTATTTACATCCAAATTAGGTGAACGGTGTAGGAATTACAACAGTTTGTATATGTGCCTCTCACTTTTTAAGGGACTAAAAGTAATGGGACAATTGGCTGCTCAGCTGTTCCATGGACAGGTGTGTGTTATTCCTTCATTATCCCATTTACAAGGAGCAGATAAAAGGTCCAGAGTTCATTTCAAGTGTGCTATTTGCATTTGGAATCTGTTGCTGTCAACTCTCAATATGAGATCCAAAGAGCTGTCACTATCAGTGAAGCAAGCCATCATTAGGCTGAAAAAACAAAACAAACCCATCAGAGAGATAGCAAAAACATTAGGTGTGGCCAAATCAACTGTTTGGAACATCCTTAAAAAGAAAGAACGCACCGGTGAGCTCAGCAACATCAAAAAACCCGGAAGACCACGGAAAACAACTGTGGTGGATGACCGAAGAATTCTTTCCCTGGTGAAGAAAACACCCTTCACAACAGTTGGCCAGATCAAGAACACTCTCCAGGTAGGTGTATGTGTGTCAAAGTCAACAATCAAGAGAAGACTTCACCAGAGTGAATACAGAGGGTTCACTATAAGATTTAAACCATTGGTGAGCCTCAAAAACAGGAAGGCCAGATTAGAGTTTGCCAAACAACATCTAAAAAAGCCTTCACAGTTCTGGAACAACATCCTATGGACAGATGAGACCAAGATCAACTTGTACCAGAGTGATGAGAAGAGAAGAGTATGGAGAAGGAAAGGAACTGCTCATGACCCAAAGCATACCACCTCATCAGTGAAGCATGGTGGTGGTAGTGTCATGGCGTGGGCATGTATGGCTGCCAATGGAACTGCTTCTCTTGTATTTATTGATGATGTGACTGCTGACCAAAGCAGCAGGATGAATTCTGAAGTGTTTCGGACAATATTATCTGCTCATATTCAGCAAAATGCTTCAGAACTCATTGGGCGGCACTTCACAGTGCAGATGGACAATGACCCGAAGCATACTGCGAAAGCAAGTTTTCTTAAGCGGGAGTCCACCTAAAAAAAGAAATATTAAAAGCCAGCAGCTACAAATACTGCAGCTATTGACTTTTAATAAATGGACACCTACCTGTCCCAGGGTCCAGCGATGTCGGCAGCCGAAGTCGATCAATCGCTCAGGTCTCGGCAGCTGGCGCCGCCATCCTCGGTGAGGGAATCAGGAAGTGAAGCGTTGCAGCTTCACTTCCCGGTTCCCTACTGCGCATGCTCGAGTCGCGCTGCGTGTCCTAACTGGTCCCTGCTATCTCCTGAGACCTGTGTGTTTCCCAGGAGACAGCAAGAGGTGAGGGAAGGGGCGTGACTCCCGCGGGAGTCTATTCCAGGAAGTGGGTGCAAATACCTGAAAGGTGCCAATTGTGGCACCGGAGGGAGGGGGGAAATCAGATGAGTGGAAGTTCCACTTTTGGGTGGAACTTCGCTTTAAGGGAAAGAAGTGGAATGTTCTACAATGGCCAAGTCAATCACCTGACCTGAATCCGATTGAACATGCATTTCACCTCCTGAAGACAAAACTGAAGGGAAAATGCCCCAAGAACAAGCAGGAACTGAAGACAGTTGCAGTAAAAGCCTGGCAGAGCATCACCAGGGATGAAACCCAGCGTCTGGTGATGTCTATGCGTTCCAGACTTCAGGCTGTAATTGACTGCAAAGGATTTGCAACCAAGTATTAAAAAGTAGGGCTGTGGAAATTAAAGATTAATTCCTCGATTAATCGTTAATTTTTATGATCGATCAAAATTTTGTTGATCGTTGGCTGCCTGCCCTGGGGCCGCTTTGGGCCAAGCTGTGGCTGCAGCGCAGCGCTCTGCTCCCTCCTCCTCCACTATATGTCATACACAGTCTGCGGGCATCTCCCGCTGTGTGTCTCGGAGCTGAGTGTGAAAACTTTGGCCGCGCTGTGAGAAAAGTCCCGCCCTCCTCCTAGATCGGCTCGTGTGATAGATGCAGTGTTCTGTCTATCACACGAGCTGATCTAGGAGGAGGGCGGGACTTTTCTCACAGCGCCGCCAAAGTTTTCACACTCAGCTTGGAGACACACAGCGGGAGATGCCCACAGACTGTGTAATCCAGGCACAGGCACTGACTACAGTGAGGCTGCGATCATGGGCACGGTGAGACTGCATTATGGGCATAGTGAGGCTGCCATTATAGGCACGGCGAAGCTGCGATCATGGGCACGGTAAAGCTGAGATTATGACGTGTGACGTCCTAGCCATGCCCCGCTATGTCCGGCTTCGGCCGCTGCCATAACAACGGTGCTAAATTAGCTAAAAGTAGTTGGATCTGTATGTGCGTTATAATTAACCGAAATTAGTCAATTAATCGATTTAAAAAAAAATCGATTAATCGAACACGAAAATTTTAATCAGTAACAGCCCTATTAAAAAGTAAAAGTTTGATGGATGATTGTTAATCTGTCCCATTACTTTTGGTCCCTTAAAAAGTGGGAGGCACATATACAAACTGTTGTAATTCCTACACCGTTCACCTGATTTGGATGTAAATACCCTCAAATTAAAGCTGAAAGTCTGCAGTTAACCACTTCAGCCCCGGAAGGATTTACCCCCTTCCTGACCAGAGCACTTTTTACAATTTGGCACTGCGTCGCTTTAACTGCTAATTGCGCGGTCATGCAATGCTGTACCCAAACGAAATTTGCGTCCTTTTCTTCCCACAAATAGAGCTTTATTTTGATGGTATTTGATCACCTCTGCCGCTTTTATTTTTTGCGCTATAAACGGAAAAAGACCGAAAATTTTGAAAAAAAATGATATTTTCTACTTTTTGTTATAAAAAAAATCCATTAAAATCAATTTTAGTCATACATTTAGGCCAAAATGTATTCGGCCACATGTCTTTGGTAAAAAAAAATGTCAATAAGCGTATATTTATTGGTTTGCGCAAAAGTTATAGCGCCTACAAACTAGGGTACATTTTCTGGAATTTACACAGCTTTTAGTTTATGACTGTCCATGTCATTTCATGAGGTGCTAAAATGGCAGGGCAGTATAAAACCCCCCCAAATGACCCCATTTTGGAAAGTAGACACCCCAAGGAAATTGCTGAGAGGCATGTTGAACCCATTGAATATTTTTTTTTTTTGTCCCAAGTGATTGAATAATGACAAAAAAAAAAAAAAAAATTACAAAAAGTTGTCACTAAATGATATATTGCTCACACAGGCCATGGGCATATGTGGAATTGCACCCCAAAATACATTCAGCTGCTTCTCCTGAGTACGGGGATACCAAATGTGTGGGACTTTTTGGGAGCCTAGCCGCGTACGGGGCCCCGAAAACCAAGCACCGCCTTCAGGATTTCAAAGGGCATACATTTTTGATTTTACTCCTCACTACCTATCACAGTTTTGAAGGCCATAAAATGCCAGGATGGCACAAACCCCCCCCCAAATTACCCCATTTTGGAAAGTAGACACCCCAAGCTATTTGCTGAGAGGCATGTTAAGTCCATGGAATATTTTATATTTGGACACAAGTTGCGGGAAAGTGACAATTTTTTTTTTTTTTTGCACAAAGTTGTCACTAAATGATATATTGCTCAAACATGCCATGGGCATATGTGGAATTACACCCCAAAATACATTCTGCTGCTTCTCCTGAGTACGGGAATACCACATGTGTGGGACTTTTTGGGAGCCTAGCCGCGTACGGGGCCCCTAAAACCAAGCACCGCCTTCAGGATTTCAAAGGGCATAAATTTTTGATTTTACTCCCCACTACCTATCACAGTTTTGAAGGCCATAAAATGCCAAGATGGCACAAACCCCCCCCAAATGACCCCATTTTGGAAAGTAGACACCCCAAGCTATTTGCTGAGAGGCATGTTGAGTCCATGGAATATTTTATATTTGGACACAAGTTGCGGGAAAGTGACAATTTTTTTTTTTTTTTGCACAAAGTTGTCACTAAATGATATACTGCTCAAACATGCCATGGGCATATGTGGAATTACACCCCAAAATACATTCTGCTGCTTCTCCTGAGTACGGGGATACCACATGTGTGGCACTTTTTGGGAGCCTAGCCGCGTACGGGGCGCCAAAAACCAAGCACCGCCTTCAGGATTTCTAAGGGCATAAATTTTTGATTTTACTCCTCACTACCTATCACAGTTTTGAAGGCCATAAAATGCCAAGATGGCACAAACCCCCCCCAAATGACCCCATTTTGGAAAGTAGACACCCCAAGCTATTTGCTGAGAGGCATGTTGAGTCCATGGAATATTTTATTTTTTGACACAAGTTGCGGGAAAGTGACAATTTTTTTTTTTTTTTGCACAAAGTTGTCACTAAATGATATATTGCTCACACAGGCTATGGGCTTATGTGGAATTGCACCCCAAAATACATTCTGCTGATTCTCCTGAGTATGGGGATACCACATGTGTGGGACTTTTTGGGACCCTAGCCGCGTACGGGGCCCCGAAAACCCAGCACCGCCTTCAGGATTTCTAAGGGCGTAAAGTTGTGATTTCACTCCTCACTACCTATCACATTTTTGAAGGCCATAAAATGCCCAGATGGCACAAAACCCCCCCAAATGACCCCATTTTGGAAAGAAGACACCCCAAGCTATTTGCTGAGAGGCATGATGAGTACATGGAATATTTTATATTTTGACACAAGTTGCGGGAAAGTGACAATTTTTTTTTTTTTTTTTGCACAAAGTTGTCACTAAATGATATATTGCTCAAACATGCCATGGGCATATGTGGAATTACACCCCAAAATACATTCTGCTGCTTCTCCTGAGTATGGGGATACCACATGAGTGGCACTTTTTGGGAGCCTAGCTTCATACGGGGCCCCGAAATTCAATCACCACCTTCAGGATTTCTAAGAGCGTTAATTTTTGATTTCACTCCTTACTACCCATCACAGTTTTGAAGGCCATAAAATGCCAAGATAGCACAAAACCGCCCCAAAATGACCCCATTTTGGAAAGTAGACACCCCAAGCTATTTGCTGAGAGGCATGGTGAGTATTTTGCAGCTCTCATTTGTTTTTGAAAATGAAGAAAGACAAGAAAAACGTATTTTTTTTTCCTTTTTTCAATTTTCAAAAGTTTGTGACAAAAAGTGAGGTCTGCAAAATACTCACTATACCTCTCAGCAAATAGCTTTGGGTGTCTATTTTCCAAAATGGGGTCATTTGGGGGGGGGGTTTGTGCCATCTGGGCATTACATGGCCTCCGAAACTGTGATAGGCAGTGAAGAGTGAAATCAAAAATTTTCGCCCTTAGAAAGCCTGAAGGCGGTGCTTGGTTTTCGGGGTCCCCTATGCGGTTAGGCTCCCAAAAAGTCTCACACATGTGGTATCCCCGTACTCAGGAGAGGCAACAGAATGAATTTTGGGGTGTAATTTCACATATTCCCATGGCATGTTTGAGCAATATATCATTTAGTGACAACTTTGTGCAAAAAAAAAAAAAAATAATAATAATTTGTCTTTTTCCCGCAACTTGTGTCACAATATAAAATATTCCATGGACTCGACATGCCTCTCAGCAAATAGCTTGGGGTGTCTACTTTCCAAAATGGGGTCATTTGGGGGGGTTTTGAACTGTCCTGGCATTTTATGCACAACATTTAGAAGCTTATGTCACACATCACCCACTCTTCTAACCACTGGAAGACAAAGCCCTTTCTGACACTTTTTGTTTACATGAAAAAATTATTTTTTTTTGCAAGAAAATTACTTTGAACCCCCAAACATTATATATTTTTTTTAAGCAAATGCCCTACAGATTAAAATGGTGGGTGTTTCATTTTTTTTTTTCACACAGTATTTGCGCAGCGATTTTTCAAACGCATTTTTTGGGGAAAAAACACACTTTTTTAAATTTTAATGCACTAAAACACACTATATTGCCCAAATGTTTGATGAAATAAAAAAGATGATCTTAGGCCGAGTACATGGATACCAAACATGACATGTTTTAAAATTGCGCACAAACGCGCAGTGGCGACAAACTAAATACATTTTTAAAAGCCTTTAAAAGCCTTTACAGGTTACCACTTTAGATTTACAGAGGAGGTCTACTGCTAAAATTACTGCCCTCGATCTGACCTTCGCGGTGATACCTCACATGCATGGTGCAATTGCTGTTTACATTTGACGCCAGACCAACGCTTGCGCGTTCGCCTTTGCGCGAGAGCAGGGGGGGACGGGGGTGCTTTTTTTTTTTTTTTTTTTTTTTAATTAATTTTTTGATTTTTTATCTTATTTTTAAACTGTTCCTTTCATTTTTATTTTTTTTAAATCATTTTTATTGTTATCTCAGGGAATGTAAATATCCCCTGATAGCAATAGGTAGTGACAGATACTCTTTTTTGAAAAAATTGGGGTCTATTAGACCCTAGATCTCTCCTCTGCCCTCAAAGCATCTGACCACACCAAGATCGGTGTGATAAAATGCTTTCCCAATTTCCCAATGGCGCTGTTTACATCCGGCGAAATCTAAGTCATGAAATGCTCGTAGCTTCCGGATTCTTAGGCCATAGAGATGTTTGGAGCCATTTTGGTCTCCGATCAGCTCTATGGTCAGCTGGCCGAATCACTGGCTGCATTCTCAGGTTCCCTGTTGGGACAGGAGAGCCAGAGAAAAACATGGAAGACGGTGGGGGGGGGGCATTTCCTCCCACTGCTTGTAAAAGCAGTCTAGAGGCTAATTAGCCGCTAGGATTGCTTTTACATGAAAGCTGACCGCTGGCTGAAAAGAATGATACCAAGATGATACCTAAACCTGCAGGCATCATTCTGGTATAGCCACTCAAAGTCCAGCAACATACCAGTACGTTGCTGGTCCTTGTTGGGCATATATTGTAAACTTTTTTTTCATGCAGCCTGTGGGCTGAACGAAAAAAAGATATTGATCGGTGGGTATGCCCACCATTAGAATACCTCCCTTCATCCACCCACTTCTAATGATGGGCATACATGCACCATTTATATATGCCGAAGCATGGGGGCATCCTCCCGCAAAAGGCAGAAGCAAATTGCTCCTCCACCCACTGCCCCCACGCTTCGGCATATATGCTGAAGTATGTAACTGTGGTGGTGAAATCACCTCCGACAGCGCTGGAGTCACGGCTTTATGTATCGTGGGAGCAAACGCTGTTGCTGTCAAGATAAATAAATCTGCGCTGCAACTGAATGGTGTACCTGCTAAGCAAATGATGGTTAACAAAAAACAAAGTAACATTACAGTATAACAGTAATACTTACCATACCTGCAAAGCAAATACAAAAAAAAAACCATAGTAAAAAATAAAACATTTAACGCAACCTGTGCCTACCTAAAATATATATATGCCGAAGCATGGGGGCATCCTCCCGCAAAAGGCAGGAGCAAATCGCTCCTCCACCCACTTCTGCCCCCACGCTTCGGCATATATGCTGAAGTATGTAACTGTGGTGGTGAAATCACCTCCGACAGCGCTGGAGTCACGGCTTTATGTATCGTGGGAGCAAACGCTGTTGCTGTCAAGATAAATAAATCCGCGCTGCAGCTGAATGGCGTACCTGAAAACAAAAAAATGTTTAAAACACAGTAAACTATAAAAAAAATTACATACCTAAAAAGCAAACATGATAAAACATAACAATAAAACAATGCAGAATAGAATACAGTAAAAAAGAGCAGAACAATAGAGAGAGAAAGAACAATAAAACGACAACTATTTTTGGTTTTTTTATTTTATATTTTTTTTTTTACTTTTTTTTTTTATAACTGTAACTTTTAAAACTGTAACGGTTCCAGGTTTGGGTCTCTCAAAATGCGATGGCATCTTGGGAGACCCTGTGGAAGTGTGTCCTAGTCTGTGCAGTGCTGTACCCTACGCTAATACTCAACTAGTGTATGGTAGCGTTCAAAACATTCACCAATGCAAAGACCAGGATTGCCAGGACAGGAGGGACAATAATACCGGGTGTCACGCCTAAATCCGCGCTTTCTGCAGACACGACATTTTCTTTGGGGGGCTCGTTGGGTAGGGGTACTCTGGAGGACATAAGGAAAATGCCTCTCATGCAGCCGGCCTACTGCATTTGGATTGGGAAGGTGAGGTGGAGCACCGTCTGGAAACAGAAGGGCTCTGACGATCTCTTCCTGGAATTTAAGGAAGGATCCAGTCCGTCCTGAAGCTCTGTATAGCACATGAGCGTTCAGCAAAGCCAATTGAAATAAATAAACAGACACTTTTTTGTACCAGCGTCTGGCCTTACGGGCAACTAGGTACGGCGCCAACAACTGGTCGTTGAGGTCCACCCCTCCTATATTAAGGTTGTATTCGTGGACACAGAGGGGTTTCTCCACAACACCAGTCGCCGTAGTAATTTGGGTCGTCGTGTCTGCATGAAGGGAGGTGAGAACGAAAACATTCCTCTTATTCCTCCACTTCATAGCGAGCAAATTATTATACTGCAAGCAGGCTCTCTCCCCCAGCCTAAGACGGGACTCTACAAGCCGCTGGGGAAAGCCCCGGCGATTAGGTCGCACGGTGCCACATGCTCCAATCTGCTGATCAAACAAGTGACTAAAAAGTGGCACGTTCGTATAATAATTGTCCACGTACAAGTGGTACCCCTTTCCGAATAAGGGTGACACCAAGTCCCACACTATCTTGCCAGCGCTTCCTATGTAGTCAGGGCAGTTTATCGGTTCTACGTGACTATCTTTGCCCTCGTAAACCATGAATCTACATGTATAGCCTGTGGCCCTGTCACAGAGCTTATACATCTTGACCCCGTATCTGGCACGCTTGCTGGGAAGGTACTGTTTGAAGGACAAGCGGCCAGAAAACTTAACCAGGGACTCATCAACGCAGACAACTTGATGGGGGGTAAACAAGTCTGCAAAACGTTGGTTGAAGTGGTTTACGAGGGGCCGAATTTTGTAGAGCCGATCGTATGCAGGGTCTCCACGAGGACGACAGAGTTCATTGTCGTTGAAGTGCATGAACCGCAAAATCTGCTCGTATCGTGCCCTGGCCATTGAAGCAGAGAACACGGGCATATGGTGAATTGGGTCAGTGGACCAATATGACCGCAACTCACTCTTTTTGGTTATGCCCATGTTGAGGGAAAGGCCCAGAAAGATCTTAAATTCGGAGACCGTAATTGGTCTCCAATCTCTGGCAAGGGAGGACTGGGGATTAGCGGCGATGTGTTGACCAGCGTACAAATTGCTTTGGTCCACAATAGATCTATAGAGATCTTCGGTGAAAAACAGTGAATAAAAATCCAGTGGCATAAAGTCAACTGTTTCCACCTGAATTCCGGGTTGGCCAGTGAAAGGGGGAAGTACGGGTGCTGCAGAAGTGGTGGGTACCCAATTCGGATTGGCGAATGCAGCAGGAAGGGCACTATGGGCACGACGGGCCTGTCTTTGTCTTATTGGTGGCAGCGGGACACTAGTTGTGCTTGCCACCTCGCCAGCTTGAACTGCACTTATGGGACTCGCCACGTCACCACGTGATACTGCAGTGCTGGATGTATGACCAGGGTGTACTAGGCCGCTGGTGCTTGCCAGTTCACCAGAAGGAGTAGCGGCACTAGTACCTCTCTGCTCCCTACGAGAGCCCTGCGGTTCTTGCACTTCAAGGACAGAAGAAGAAGATCGGGGTCTGGTACGCCTGACCCTAGCAGGGACCACAACTCCGTCGTCAGAGCTATCTGTCATGGAGCCGCTGTCCTCTACAGGTTCGTATTCTGAGCTTGAAATTGACAGATGAGTGACTTCCTCTTCACTATCTGTCATGCTCAGAATCCTGTAGGCCTCTTCACTAGTGTACCTTCTATTTGCCATTTTGGGCTCTAAATTTAGGGGTACACTAGTGAGACTCACAGGCAAAAAAGCTCCTGACTGTCAGCGACTGATTCAAAGCTCTACCAAAAAACTGTTAGCGATCGCAGGGATCAGGCCTGACTCTGCAAACGCTACAGTTATGTGTGCTTAGTGTTTTGTGACAGTTATCGATCGATACTGCACTTGGGTGGGCTGGGCTGGGCTGGGCCGAGGAGCAAAACGCAGGTGCTAGCAGGTATCTGGGCTGATCCCGCTAACACTGCGTTTTTTTGGGGGACCCTAAACTGCTGGGGAGTATAGATCTGATCGGATCAGATATCGATCCGTTCAGATACTATAGCACTAAGGGAGGTGTATGCTGCGTGCGTAGGTGTTAGCGGTACTGGCGCTAACCTGACGCTGCCTGGGGCGACGCAGACCTTATCTGATCCTAAAAACTTAACTTCTATCACCGCCGGGCAATTAGGGGGTTAAACCTTTATAGGGTAATAAACGGCGGGTGCCCTAAAACTGTAATAAACTACAAAAAACCAAAACCAACTAACCAGCGTCACCTGTAACAATTATATGGTGATCGCTGGTGAAAGGGTTAACTAGGGGGCAATCAAGGGGTTAAAACCTTTAGTAGGTAGTATATGGGGGTCCCTGTCGCTATAAAACACTGACAGCGAACCTATATACTTACCTCCCTAACTAGCGTCACCTGTGTCACTAATACAGCGATCAGAAAAACGATCGCTTAGTGACACTGGCGACGGGGGGTGATCACGGGGTTAAAACTTTATTAGGGGGGTTAGGGGGGTACCCTGGACCTAAAGGGGGTACCCTAGACCTAAAGGGGGCTAACCTAACGGCCCTAACACTTGTAACTGACACAAACTGACACCAATGCAATAAATCAGAAAAAAAAAAACCTGCTATTGGTGTCAGAGTGACAGGGGGTACAGGGGGGTGATTAGGGGGTGATCGGGGGGTGACAGGGGGGTGACAAGTGTGCCTGCGTGTTCTACTGTATGTGTAGTGTTGGTGCACTTACTTGGATGTCTTCTCTCCTCGGCGCCGGACGAAAAGACCGGCTCAAGGAGAGATGACATCACTTCCTCTGCTTCTGTTTACATTCACAGAAGCCGAGGAAGCTTGTCATTGGCCAGGAGCGATCGCGAGGTGGGGGCCACGAATGAGTGGCCTCCCCCTCACCTTTGATCGACCCTGACCTCGATCCGACCGCCGCAGGCACCGGGGGGGGGGTCCGATCGGACCCCCCACCCGCGGGCAGGCAGGGACGTACAGGTAAGCCCTTATGCCTGCCCGTGCCGCTCTGTCGACGTACATCTGTGTGCGGCGGTCGGCAAGTGGTTAAAGCACATCTTGTTCGTATCATTTCAAATCCATTGTGGTGGTGTATAGAGCCATAAAGATTAGAGTTGTGTCGATGTCCCAATATTTATGGACCTGACTGTACATATATACACACATATATATATATATATATATATATATATATATATATATATATATATATATATATATATATATGTAGGAAGGCCAATATGGTGGCCTGAATTTATGGGAGGAGCCCGGGGGGTATTTAAGCAGCCCGCTCACCTGTGGTGCTTGTCGGTTTCCTGTGCGCGATATACGTCACTAAGCCGACTATTCGATATACCAGCGTCCGCAAGTTCTTGCCTCGCAGTTCCCGTATTCGATACTCCGTACTCAAAACATTCGAAGTCCGCGTTTTCGTTTTAGTTGTACCACGCGTCTGGCTTGGCTGTCGCAGGTAAGGTCCCGTCGGACTTTTCGTTTTTCATATCATGTCACTAAACCGTGAGTTCAAAATTTCGTTTCACCCGCATCGCACAAACTGCAATGTATATCGCTCGTACTTTCGATATGTCACAATTCGATAGTACAGCGACGCTGACGCCGCTTCATTTCTAGCATGTCGGTATTACTAAACAGCCATAGCCAGTCGCAACTTGCAAATTATCAAATCAAGTTAATTCGATACCAGTCATTTCTCATTTCAGAGACATTTCTAAAAACTCATTCGGACATTTCAAATCATTTCTCATTTCTGAAAACATTTCTAAAACTCATTTCTGACATTTCAAATCATTTCTCATTTCAGTCACCTACCGCGCTCCGATTTGAATCCAATCGCACCAAAAGGTGCGCCGATTCGTTCCGGTGTGGCCCAGTTATTACGGCCTCATTTCTATACATGCTCCAGAGTTACGTTATTGTCAGCCAAATGTACCTCTGTCATGGTTATCATTTCATTTCCATGTATCACGTTCCGACATGAATTTAGTCGCATGGAAAATGCACCGATTCGTCTCGGCGTGCCCCAGGATTGGCCTCATTTCTATACATGCTCCAGAGTTACGTTTTATCAGTCATTTGTACCTCTGTCATGGTTATCATTTCATTTCCATGTATCACGTCCCGACATGAATTCAGTCGCATGAAAAATGCACCGATTCGTCTCGGCGTGCCCCAGGATTGGCCTCATTTCTATACATGCTCTAGAGTTACGTTTATCAGTCAATTGTATCTCTGTCATGGTTATCATTTCATTTCCATGTATCACGTCCCGACATGAATTCAGTCGCATGAAAAATGCACCGATTCGTCTCGGCGTGCCCCAGGATTGGCCTCATTTCTATACATGCTCCAGAGTTACGTTTATCAATCAATTGTATCTCTGTCATGGTTATCATTTCATTTCCATGTATCACGTCCCGACATGAATTCAGTCGCATGAAAAATGCACCGATTCGTCTCGGCGTGCCCCAGGATTGGCCTCATTTCTATACATGCTCCAGAGTTACGTTTATCAATCAATTGTATCTCTGTCATGGTTATCATTTCATTTCCATGTATCACGTTCCGACATGAATTTAGTCGCATGAAAATGCACCGATTCATCTCGGCGTGCCCCAGGATTGGCCTCATTTCTATACATGCTCCAGAGTTACGTTTATCAGTTAATTGTACCTCTGTCATGGTTATCATTTCATTCCCACGTATCACGTTCCGACAGGAATTCAGTCGCATGAAAATGCACCGATTCGTCTCGGCGTGCCCAGGATTGGCCACATTTCTGATACATGCCCCAGAAATCCGGATCATAGCTGAATCGCAGACACCAGGGATTGACCCGTATCTCTGTCATGCAATTTCTACCATTTCACTCCCACAACGCATCACCGTTTCGAAACCAGTCGCATCCGAGGCGCACCGATTCGTCACGGCATGCATCACTGGTTCCGATCACATTTCATACCTACACCAGAGCTCGGTTAGTTGCCAGTCGCTAACACGGCACAACCAATTCGAGCCTCGGTCAAAACAATCATTTCTCTCATTTTCATTTAATACTGCACTCCTATTCGAATCCAGATGCATCAAACAAGCACCGATTCGTCCCAGGAGCACCAATATTTTCAGTTGCCTCATTTCAATACATGCTCCAGAGCCCGGTTCACGGTCGAACAAATCGTGACACGACCAGGCCGCACCTCTGTCATGCAGTTCATTCATTTCACAATCAAGGCAAACATTTCGAACCATTTTATTGTCACAAATTGCAAGCACCATAGAAATCATTGCTCCAAGTTACTTAGCAATCCCTTCACGAATTGTCACCTTTCATCTTCCTCAGGTCAGTCAAAGTTCAGTAGGTCCACCCTGCACCAGGTTGGACGATATCCCCTCAGGTAAAAAAAAAAAAAAAAAAAGGGGGGAAAGGGAGAATAAGTCGGGTAAGTATGACTCAGCGGATCAAAGAAAAACTTGAAATTCATCTCACCCCCAATAGGTTACAGTCAACCAGGAAATAAAGCTCGAGATCCTCACCAGAGCAACCATGTCCCAGGCCGGCAGTGAAGACTTCACGGCCCCTCTATCACCTACTCCGGTTTCAGAAAGCGGCAGCGTGCAATCCCTCAGGGGATGGACTATCCCCAAACTGACGGCAGAGCTCAGACGCAGAGGTGTCCCCTTCCCCGCCACAGCGAGGAAAGGCGAGCTCTTCAAACTCCTCTTCCCCCCATCAGCAGCAGGACCCAGTACCCAACAGGCATCCCTCCAGTCCATATCATCGGCCATTTCGCAGTTACACACGATGGTGTCATCTCTATCCACCTCAGTTGCAGACGTCCAAGCCAGGGTGGCACTTCTGGAGGCCGGACCGGCCACGGCTGTCCCCGACCCAACGGCAATTCAGACCTTGACACCTCTTCCTACAGGTACCTCAGGCTCAAGCGCCATTGTCTACCCCTCCCATCTGGTCCCAACCAGTATCAGGAAGGACATTTTAGATGGCAAGGACGTCAACCTGGCCTCTCTCCTGATCTCCGTGCATGATTTAGCAGAAAATAAGGCCTACTCCTGGGGTGACATATCGGTGGTCCTTAAAGCCAAAGACCCCAGGCTGAACCGCAAGCTATCAGTCCCCGAATTTACCCTGGCCTTTGGCATGCTCAGAGATGTCCTGTGCTCAGCCACCCCTAGCAGGCGGGAAGAGCTGGACTTATACCTCCATACTGTGGTAGACTTGGGCCACAAGTATGGAGGTTTCGCCTTCTACGATTATCATCGTTCCTTCTCAACCAAGGCCGCCGCCAGATTCGCACAATACCAGATCACCACAGATTGGAGTCTCATGGACACAGAGCTCTTCTGCCGCCACTTTGCCGGCTTACGCTCACCTCTGTGTGCAATTTGCCAGTCTTCCACCCACACTGCCACCTGGTGTGCCAATACGGCGATCAGACGGCCCTTCGAGTTCCCCTCCACCTCAGGTACAGTACAGGGCCAGTCGATCCCTGAACCAACGCCTCAGGTGGACAAACTCGGACGCCCAGTCCGAACCGTGGGAGGGGCAGCCATCTGTAACAACTACAACTATGGGTCCTGCAACTTCAGCCAATGCCGTCTACTTCACATCTGCACTATATGCCAAAGAGCACACCCTAGGAATTTGTGTGAAGTCAAGCAACACAAGAGGGCATGACTAAGCCGAATCAACATCTTATGGCTAGGACTGTACCTCACTTCACACCCCACCCCTTCCCTGGCCACCTACCTTATCCAAGGCTTCACAGTAGGCTTTCACACCGGCCTCATCGCACTGCCCCACAGTACTCACGAATGCGCCAATCTTCGTTCGGCAGCCATCGACGAACAGGCCATAGATCAGCTCTTACAGACAGAGGTAGATCGAGACTACGTAATAGGCCCTTTCACTTACCCCCCTTTCAGCACATGGAGAGTCAGCCCTATTGGGCTTGTCAAGGGCAAATTCTCTAATAAATTGCGTTTGGTGTACGACTTGTCTGCGCCTCATTCTTCGCACATACCCAGTCTCAATTCCCTGATCCCCTCCGAAGAGTTTTCCCTAAAATATTCCTCCGTTGACATGGCAATACAAGCGATCATCAAAGCAGGCACAGGTGCCTGGCTCTCCAAAGCCGACATATCGGATGCCTTCAAACTCCTGCCCATCCACCCATCCCTTTGGTGCTGGCATGGCATCAAATGGAAGGAAGCATATTATTTTGCTACGAAACTCACCTTCGGTTCGAAGAGTAGCCCGTGGCTCTTCGACACGTTCGCACAGTCCCTCGTTTGGATACTATTACACAAGGGCCAATGCCATGAAGTCATCCATTACCTGGATGACTTCCTACTGATAGAACCGCCCAACAAACCCCCAGCAGATCTCGACAAACTTAGAGTTATTTTTGGAAACCTCAACGTTCCTATCGCCGAGCACAAAGTCGATGGTCCAGCAAACATCATCACCTTTCTCGGGGTCAGCTTGGATACCTGCGCAATGCAGGCCAGTCTCCCCCCCGACAAATTAACACGCATTAGGGCAGTCCTTCACGAGTTTACACACACCAAGGGCTGTACCAAAAAACAGTTGCAGTCTCTCCTGGGTATGCTCAACTTCGCTATGCGAATTATCCCACAAGGCCGCACATTTGTGTCACGCCTGCTGAGATTCCTGTCAGAAACTCAAGACCCTGATCAGATTTTGAAATTAGACTCCGCAGCTATAGCGGACCTATCAATGTGGGAGGAATTCTTGTCCGCCTGGAATGGCATATCTCTATTTATACCTATGGTTTTGATCCATTCACCCCAGGTAGTGACTGACGCTGCAGCCTCCACAGGTTTCGCGGCAATTTTTGGCCATCATTGGTTTTCAGGACCCTGGCCTCAACAGATACTGTTGATACCCGGCTTTTCCCAAACATCTGCCCTCTTTGAGCTTTATCCCATAGTGGCAGCCGCACAACTCTGGGGCCACCACTGGACAGGACAAACCGTAGTCTTCACCACCGACAACCAGGCCACGGCAGACATCATCAACAGAGGCAGGTCCAAGTCCCTAGCAGTCATGTCCTTCCTGCGCAGGTTGGTACAACTGTCTTTACAACATCAGTTCAACATACACTGTGAATTCATTCCCGGCAGATACAACTCAGCAGCTGACGCACTATCACGTTTCAATTATCCCTCCTTTTTCAAACAGGTTCCCGATGCCGATCCAATGTCGGCCCCTATCCCCGTCTGGTCACAACTGACCCTGGACTAGTGCAACATCTACACGGAGCTACGCAACTCATAAATAATTCCCTCTCCCGCAACACACTCAAAGCCTACCAGACAGCTTGGAAAGCCTTCAATAAATTCCTCACGTCCAGCCGCAAAGAACCAACAGATATCAAACAGGTACTGGCCTTCACGGCACACTGCCACACGCAGCTAGCCTTATCCTACAACACCATCCGGTTATACCTAGCCGGCATTCAACATTTCATGGCGCTTGAAGACCCGACGAAATCGTCACTGTTCTCATCTCACGCTATACGAGCCATCCTAAGGGGAATACAGAGACAACAACCAGTCATCAGCACTAAGCGCTTGCCCATTACGGGGCCCATCTTTAGGGACATGTCAAATATTCTGGCTACTTCGCCATTCGGTCTGCTCCCCAGCACGGTCTTACAAGCAGCCATATATTTAGCTTACTATGGGTTCTTGCGGCCTGGCGAATTCACCTCTAACAAACCCACAGACCAAGTACTATGCAGACGACACTTGCTTCGACACCAAGACCACTTTATCCTGCACCTCGAGGTCTCTAAAACCCAGCAAACGGGCTCGGGAGTG
Organism: Lithobates septentrionalis; assembly: GCA_037952835.1. NCBI lineage: Eukaryota > Metazoa > Chordata > Amphibia > Anura > Ranidae > Lithobates > Lithobates septentrionalis. The sequence continues at coordinate 551,145 of JBBDGP010003723.1, read as the reverse complement.
AACATCCACCTCTACAGAACCAACAACAGCTGGTGTCCAGTCGCTGTACTCAACCGACTCCTATCTCTCCTGCCTGAGCAACCAGACAGCAGTCCCCTTCTACCATTTCCAGTCAAACCCTTAAACGCCTCTCAGTTTGTGAGCCACATAAGGATACTTCTCCGCAATCTTCACCTTAACCCTAGTCAGTATTCCGGACACTCTTTCCGCATCGGAGCAGCCTCCGCGGCGTCCTGCCACGGGGTGCCAGATCACATCATCAAAAGACTAGGCAGGTGGAAATCAGCCTGCTTCGCCCGGTACATCCCCAACCCACAAACTGAGATGGCACAGGCATTCTCCAAATTGGCTCAATAAATACCTGAAAACCAATAAAATTATAACCCTACCTGAATGTTTTTGCCCCCTTATTTTGGCATACCGGCCATGAGACCAAGGCACACTTTCAGGTCCATTTCATATGGTAAGTCCACACTTTTAGGTCTATTTCCGATGGTAAGTCTTATCTTTACTATAAGTGTTTTCTATGTCCATATCGGACATAGGGCTCCGACCATAAGTAGGAAGGCCAATATGGTGGCCTGAATTTATGGGAGGAGCCCGGGGGGTATTTAAGCAGCCCGCTCACCTGTGGTGCTTGTCGGTTTCCTGTGCGCGATACCCACCCTCCCATCCCCATTTCACAGCATTTCTCAACTATTCATTTCATTCATTTCTCTTACAGAATAATCATTTCTTAAACCAGGGTATGCCCCCTTATTTTGGCATACCGGCCATGAGACCAAGGCACACTTTCAGGTCCATTTCATATGGTAAGTCCACACTTTTAGGTCTATTTCCGATGGTAAGTCTTATCTTTACTATAAGTGTTTTCTATGTCCATATCGGACATAGGGCTCCGACCATAAATATATATATATATATATATATATATATATATATATTTTAATACACTGATTGATTAGAGAATGAACACTGAATTTATAGTCTATGCTAAATGCAGAGTATATATATATATTAGACTGACTATATATCTATATATCAAATGCACTGCCACTAACTGTATAACCTGCCTGCTTAATGTAACTCAAGCTATCTCTCTGTCCACACCAACAACACTACACAGGCCTGCTGTGTAATCAGCCTTATATAGTGTGGGGCGTGGACTTAGTCCCCCTGAGCCATGATTGGCCAATGCCACCTTGCCTTTGGCCAATTATGGGTCTCTTAGCAGAAGGCGCTGTGATTAGCCAAAGCATGCAGGTCAGGTGCATGCTTTGGCCAATCATCATACAGCAATGCACTGCGATCTCGCAGTGCATTATGGGGCGTTCCGCGGCGCTTGAAATATGCCGCGAACGCCCCATAATGTTTGCTGTTCTGCGAACGGGCGATCACCCGATGTTCGAGTTGAACCTGTGTTCGACTAGAACATCAAGCTCATCCCTATGGGTAACATCCGATCTTCTCTACACTTCCAGGTAGCAGCAGAGCAAACCTAATTAGTAACACGCTTATGCCCCGTACACACGGTCGGATTTTCCGATGGAAAATGTCCGATCGGAGCGTGTTGTCGGAAATTCCGACCGTGTGTAGGCTCCATCACACATTTTCCATCGGATTTTCCGACACACAAAGTTTGAGAGCAGGATATAAAATTTTCCGACGACAAAATCCGTTGTCGGAAATTCCGATCGTGTGTACACAAATCCGACGGACAAAGTGGCACGCATGCTCAGAAAAAATAAAGAGATGAAAGCTATTGGCTACTGCCCCGTTTATAGTCCCGACGTACGTGTTTTACGTCACCGCGTTTAGAATGATCGGATTTTCCGACAACTTTGTGTGACCGTGTGTATGCAAGACAAGTTTGGGCCAACATCCGTCAGAAAAAATCCTAGGATTTTGTTGTCGGAATGTCCGAACAAAGTACGACCGTGTGTACGGGTCATAAAGAGAAACTAATTTTTACTGTGTGAAAAGTTCTGGAAAAAACACGACCTTTCGGAGGTCGCTGTGAAATACTTCCCTATAACACCAACGAGAAGGACGGCGGAGTCGTGTGGTGGGAGAAAAGTACTTTGTGTCTTTCCCAGACGGTGAATTAATAATGGTGTCCTGCAGACGGTGGCTGAGTTCCCCCCCCCCCCCCCCCCGAGGTTTGTAGATTGAGTGGGGGGGGCTCCGAATCCCGAGCCCCGACGGTGGTAATGAGAGTCGGGGTGCAGTTCCCATGCATTGCAGAGAGCATGGTGAGATGAGGAGATGAGATGCTGCAGCATATAATGAAATCATCACTAGTTCAGACATGGCGACGATGGCGAGCGTGGAACGGAATCACTCCGAGTAATCTCAACTCCGCGGGAAACTGTGATTGGATACAGTGTCCCAAATACATCAACCTTCATGTCTCTACTGTACAATACATGTGTGTCACCCCCATACTGTAAAATACATGTGTGTCACCCCCATACTGTACAATACATGTGTCACCCCCATACTGTAAAATACATGTGTGTCACCCCCATACTGTACAATACATGTGTGTCACCCCCATACTGTAAAATACATGTGTGTCACCCCCATACTGTACAATACATGTGTGTCACCCCCATACTGTAAAATACATGTGTGTCACCCCCATACTGTACAATACATGTGTGTCACCCCCATACTGTACAATACATGTGTCAATCCCCAAACTGTACAATACATATGTGTCACCTTTATACTGTACAATATATGTGTGTCACCTTTATACTGTACAATACATGTGTATCACCTTTATACTGTACAATACATGTGTGTCACCCCCATACTGTACAATACATGTGTGTCACCTTTATACTGTACAATACATGTGTGTCACATCCATACTGTACAATACATGTGTGTCACCCCCATACTGTACAATACATATGTGTCACCTCTATAATGAGATAGTTTTGAAGAGCAGGTCTAGCTAGACTGGGACTGCCCATAAGTTCATGGCTAAGGACCATGAAGTAGACTTAGCACAAGTACAGCTAGATAGGTTCATGGCTGAGGACCATGAAGTAGCCTTAGCACAAGGACAGCTAGATAGATTGATGGTTGGGGACCATGAAGTAGCCTTAACACAAGTACAGCTAGATAGGTTGATGGTTGGGGACCATGAAGTAGCCTTAACACAAGTACAGCTAGATAAGTTCATGGCTGGGGACCATGAAGTAGCCTTAGCACAAGTACAGCTAGATAGGTTCATGACTGAGGACCATAAGGTAGCCTTAGCACAAGTACAACTAGATAGGTTTACAGCTGGGGACCATAAAGTAGCCTTAGCACAAGTACAACTAGATAGGTTTACAGCTGGGGACCATAAAGTAGCCTTAGCACAAGGACAGATAGATAGGTTGATGGTTGGGGACCACAAAGTAGCCTTAACACAAGTACAACTAGATAGGTTGATGGTTGGGGACCATGAAGTAGCCTTAACACAAGTACAGCTAGATAAGTTCATGACTGAGGACCATAAGGTAGGGTTTACAGCTGGGGACCATAAAGTAGCCTTAGCACAAGGACAGCTAGAACGGTTAATGGTTAGGGACCATGAAGTAGCCTTAACACAAGTATAGCTTGATAAGTTCACGGCTGGGGACCATGAAGTAGCCTTAGCACAAGTACAGATAGGTAGGTTCACGGCTGAATACCATGAAGTAGCCTTAGCACAAGCACAGATAGGTTTACGGCTAGGGGCCAGGAAGCAACTTTAAGGTTTAGCACCGACAGGAGGCTCTACTTACAAATAGGGATGAGCCGAACACCCCCCCCCCCCCTTTTATGGTTCGCACCAGAACTTGCAAACAGGCAAAATATTCTGACGAAGGCTCGAACAGCGTTAAAGTGTATGGGACGCGAACAGGAAAAATCAAAAGTGCTCATTTTAAAGGCTTATATCCAAGTTATTGCCATAAACAGTGTTTGGGGACCCGGGTCCTGCCCCAGGGGACATGTATCAATGCAAAAAAAACTGCTGTATTTTCAAGAGAAGTGATTTTAATAATGCTTAAAGTGAAACAATAAAAATGAAATATTCCTTTAAATATCGTGCCTGGGGGGTGTCTATAGTATGCCTGTAAAGTGGCGCAGTTTTCCCGTGTTTAGAACAGTACCGCAGCAAAATGACATTTCTAAAGGAAAAAAAGTAATTTAAAAAAAGTAATGAATTGTCGGATCTCGGCAATATAGATAAAACTCATTAAAAAACAGCATGGACCAGTTCATTACCAGGCCATTTGGGTCTGGTATGAATATTAAGGGGAACTCCGAATCAGAATTAAAAAAAAAATTGTGTGGGGGTCACCCCAAAATCCATACCAGGCCCTTCAGGTCAGCTATATAACAGCTGTCAAAGCGAGAAGCGTACAGTGTGCAGGAGCCTCACATGGAGGCGGAGCTGTTGTGTTGGGTTTATTTTTTCGGTTCCGAAGGCAGCGTGAGATGGATTTACATCGCGGGACATTTTTATTTTTTTATTTTTTAATAAAGGACTTGTCCCAATGTGTCTCCTGTCATTTTTTACTATTTTTGACACTTTTTTGTGAATTGGTAGGGGTACAATGTACCCGTTGCCAATTCACATAGGGGGAGTGGGATCTGGGGGTCCCCTTGTTAAGGGGGCTTCTAGATTCCGATAAGCCCCCCGCCTGCAGACCCCCACAGCCATCGGGCAAGGGTTGTGGGGATGAGGCCCTTTTCTCCATCAACATGGGGACAAGATGTTTTGGGGACGACTCCAAAGCATCCTCCCCATGTTGAGGGCATGTGGCCTGGTACGGTTCAGGGGGGGCTCTCTCCCATCCCCCCTCTTTTCCTGCGGCCTGCCAAGTTGCGTGCTCAGATAAAGGTCTGGTATGGATTTTGGGGGAGCCCCTACGCCATTTTTTAAACAATTTTGGCGTAGGGTTCCCCTTAAGATCCATACCAAATCTGAAGTGTCTGGTATGGATTTTAGGGGGGACCCCTACGCCATTTTTTTTTAAATTGGTGCAGGGTTCCCCTATTATCCATACCAGACCTGAAGGGCCTGGTATGGATTTTGGGGGACCCCCCACGCAATATTTTTTAAAATTTGTTGTTCGGGGTTCCCCTTAATATTCATACCAGACCCAAAGAGCCTGGTAATGGACTGGGGGGGAACCCATGCCATTTTTTTTCAATGATTTTATCGATATTGCCGAGACCCGACAATTCATTACAGCCGCGATCGGTTTTAAATTACTTTTTTTTTCTTTCTTTTTAGAAATGTAATTTTGCTGTGGTAGTGTTCTAAACACGGGAAACATGCGCCACTTTACAGGCATACTATAGACAACCCCCCAGGCACGATATTTAAAGGAATATTTCATTCTTATTGTTTCACTTTAAGCATTATTAAAATCACTGCTCCTGAAAAAAAGGGCAGTTTTTAAAACTTTTTTTTGCATTGATACATGTCCCCTGGGGCAGGACCCGGGTCCCCAAACACTTTTTATGACAATAACTTGCATATAAGCCTTTAAAATGAGCACTTTTGATTTTTCATGTTAGCGTCCCATAGACTTTAACAGGGGTTCTGCGGCTTTCGAATTTGCTGCGAACATCGCATAATGTTCCTTGGTCGCTAAACGTCTGAACAACCAAAGTTCATCCCGAACTTATGCTCGGGTCGAACCGTTCGCCCATCCCTACTTACAAAATGCTGGAACATGATCAGTCCATAGGTGCAGCGCCTCTTGTAAAGAAATCCAGCATTCTGTTCCAGGGACCCCAGCCCCTACCCTCTTCTCATGTTCACTGATGCATTCTCTTAGGAGGGAAAAAGACCATCTCTTCAGGGATCCAGACTATTTAAAGTGATTGTAAGGGTTTGTTTATTTTATTTTTATTTTTTTTAAATAACAAACATATCATACTTACCTCCACTGTGCAGCTCGTTTTGCACAGAGTGGCACCGAACCTCGTCTTCTGGGGTCCCCCAGTGGCTCTCGCAGCTCCTCCCCATATCAGATAACCCCCTAGGAGAAGCGCTCTCCCGAGGGGGTTACCTTTGTGGGCGTGCTCCCGAGTCCAGCATTCGGCGTCCATAGACATCGAATGTATGACTTGGCCCCGCCCCCTGGCGCCCGCGTCATTGGATTTGATTGACAGCAGCGGGGAGCCAATGGCTGCGCTGCTATCAATCTATCCAATTTAAGAGCTGAGAACCCTGGGCAGAGAGACAGCACATCAAGTTCCAGGGCTCAGGTGAGTAAAACAGGGGGGGGGGGCTGGGGGGGCCAGTCACTGCCAGGTATTTTTTCACCCTAATGTATAGGATGCATTAAGGTGAAAAAATAAGAAGGTTTACAACCCCTTTAACAGCATCCCATCCACCAGCCAGCAAAAGGCAAGGAGAAGCAATCAAACTCTCAGCCTGTGAAGCCCTGAATAGACCAGACCAAACAATTACTGCTCCTGTGATTACAGCAGAAGTCAAAAAATGAAAATTACCTAACAGCCTAACTAGGAGGGTGCTACAACCAGGGCCGGGACAAGGGGCGGGCACGAGGAGCGGCTGCCCTGGGCATTTGAGCTTGGGAGATTTGGGGGATGGGGGAACAAAGATTTGTGCTGAGAGGGGGGATTTCAGCAAGTGTGGATTTGCACTGGGAGGAGGGGGAATTTATGCTTAGGGGGTAAGCATGCAGACTTGTGCTCAGTGTTTTTGTGGGGGGAATTTTGCTAACACATAACGCTCATACATCCTAAAGGGGGGTGCAATCTGGAATGTTCGCCCCGGTGCTCTAGATGACCTTGTCCCAGTACTGGATGCCCCTACTGCAGATTGGAGTAATATTACCACCTCTTTTTGAGGAGACTAATGCCGCGTACACACGGTCGGACTTTTCGTCTACAAAAGTCCGACGGACGCCGACGGACCAAATCCGGCGGACAATCCGATCGTGTGTGGGCTTCCCCGGACTTTCAGCGGACTTTTCCAGTCGCAAATCTGACGGACTTTAGATTTGGAACTTGCTTCGAATCTTTACGTCGTAATTCCGCTGGACCCAGAAATCCGCTCGTCTGTATGCTAGTCCGACGGACAAAAACCCATGCTAGGGCAGCTATTGGCTACTGGCTATCGACTTACTTATTTTAGTCCGGTGTACGTCATCGTCTACGAATCCGTATGACTTTTGTGTGATCGTATGTAGGCAAGTTCGTTCATTAGAAAGTCTGCCGCAAGTCCGCCAAAAGTCCGTCAAAAGTCTGTCGAAAGTCTGTCGGACGGGCTGTCGGACTTTTGTAGCCGAAAAGTCCGACCATGTGTACGCGGCAAAAGATTCTCTTCCCAGTTGATTGCTGACTTTACAGCAGTAATGAAGAAGGCTACTGAGGACAGCATTGAAAGAATGTGCCTCTGTTGGAGCAACAGAATCCGACAGTGAATCAGCATCAACTTGACCAGGCTTAGGAGAGGAGCTGAGATCCTAAACTTCAGCTAGTGTGCCAGGCCTTTCGGATAATGATTGTGTAGCACCCTCTACCTTAAGTAGGTGCTAGAATAGTGTTTGTGTTTTTGGGTGGTGTGATATGTGGATGTTGAAACACACAGCGCCCCATGGGGGGCACGGCTACAATTGCTTTGCAGACATTTCTGGAATACTTTCTGCCACACCGTAGCAAACATGATCCTTAGCTTGCCATAACCCTAATCCTAATCATGAGCCACTTCTTTAAAGCAACTTCACGACCTTGGAAGGCATTGCAGGTGATCCACACACCCATCAACAACCTACTGCAGGTCTGCCCGGGGATAGACCTCTGGATGACTCAGATCAGTGGTGAAGAGGAGAAGAACATGAATGGCCTCTTCTGGACATTTCAGGATGCCGACTTCTGATGTAGCATGGTGCGATATAGCAGTGGCTCAGAGAAGCAGGGGAGGTCCCATGCAGTTTGTATTTGTGATTTTTTTTATCTTGGGCTCTTGGCTCTTCTCCATGTCAGCACACAAGCCCAGGTCAGCAATGTAGGAAATATACTCTTGGTTTCTTCAGATCACAGTCCACATTCCCTACCTAGAGCTGAGGGAACTGTCAGGACCGGCGTCTGAGCCTGTGACCTTTGCTGTGTTTGGTGATGTCTCTTTTCGCTGAGCCACCTAAAATGCTGGACAGCTCCATGGACAATTCCTTGAATGATCTTGCCTTGGACCTTGTTTCTCTTGAACCTTGAACCCTTTGCTCCTCCCACAAACTTCCTATTTTAGCCATGCCTTTGCACTTCCTGTTTAATCAACAGATTACTGTGCTCTTTCCAGCCGATATTTTGCTCTTTTCTCTCCTGCTGCCATCCGTATCTTTGCTATCATTCGTTACCGACCTTTGGCTTGGTCCTCAACTACCCTTCTGCTTGACCCCAACCTGCGACCACTTGTTACCGACCTTTGGCTTTTTTACTGACTATGCTTCTGCTTGATCCCAACCTGCTGGACCCCGGGCTGCTCACCTCCTGGTGGGGCAATCCTGAGGACCGCAACCTGGTACTAACATGCAGCAAAACCCATCTCCACCATTGGGAGCTGTGGTGAACACCGGTTAGTGCTTAGACAATGCTCCTCGGGTGAGCCCATGTCATCCACCAGGGTGACCTGCTGCTGCACTTATCCAGCTGGTTGGTGGGACCCTCTCTACTGCTTTAGCTACTGGTCGCTGAACCTGACCGTGACAAGAACTAAGTGATTCAATCTCTGGAGTGGCTGCATTCAATTCAAGTGTGCCAACAAAAAACTGAGAAGACTTTATAGCTAGCAGAAAGGCAGCCCAATATAATCCCCCTTGCCACACAATGCCACCTACCCCTGTGGTCAGCTGCTCCAGCAACAGTCCCCCCAAAATCCTTACCGCCATCCTCCATCCCTCTAAAGCCATGGAATAAGAAGACTCCTTAACAAGGCAGGCAGGCTGTGCCGAGCAACCTCCATGCTGCCATCCAGGTTTGCATCACTATGGAACCCTGAACATCTGGTTTCTGGCAAAAGTGATGTTAGATGCCAGGGTCAATAATCTGGTGCCATGACAGAGAAGGGCAACATGGAAAAGGAAGCTAAGAAGAGGGAAAGCCAAGGAAACTAACCTCAGGGAGGACAGAGCATAGAGTCAGGGGACTGGGTCACACACAAAAATTGACTATTTAAGACGCATATGGGCTCCCAGGCACCACGAGACTCCTGAAAATTGAGTATTAGGATGGGTTAAGGAGTCTTCCACCATGGAAAGGCTTAACCAGGATGGATGGGAAAGTAGGGAATCTTCAATCACTGTTTTCTTCCCTAAAACCTTAAGGATGTCTCAGAACTAGGACAAGAAGGAAGGTTGTGGGATAGGAGACCTCTCATTTTATTGCTATTCAGTAGGTTGTCCTAAGGGGTTGTGGGGGCAGAGCCAACCCATGGCAGGCTGACATGAAGAGTACAAGGAAAGATAAGATACAGGGACAGTGGTAGTCCGACTCCACCCACACATGTGCTTTAATGGTGGAGATGCAGAGACTGCAGAGGGAAACCTGCTGGTGATTACTGGAACCACAAAGTGCTGCACAGCGCCATCAGCAGGTGAAGTGAGGAAACGGCAGGATTTTTACCAGCACGAATATTTCCAATTGAGAGTTAAACAGTCTTTGTGTAGAATGTATTTCCATCGTTCCAAGATGTTCCGTAATGGCGGAAAAAAAAAATGCCAATGTAGCTAGCGGTCCGGGCTTAGAGGAGGCGCTGCAGGGGATGGAGTTTATCTCAGGACACATTTCTCACACTCAGCCTGTGATCATCTCCACATCCCTCCACCCGCTGTGTGCGATACAAACAAGAGAGGAGGAACGTGGAATAACAACAGGACCAAAGATCGATAGAGAGACAGCAGCAGAAACCTGTCTGTTACCAATATCTACTATCAATCGGCCTGCAATATCTATCTATCTATCTATCTATCTATCTATCTATCTATCTATCTATCTATCTATCTATCTATCTATCTATCTATCTATCTATCTATCTATCTATCTATCTATCTATCTATCTATCTATTCACTCATCAATATCTATCTATCTATCTATCTATCCTTTATTTGCCAGGTCTCTCTGTGTACAGATATCGGGTGATGGAGAGAAGTGTCTGGCCTGATAAGCACATTGTTTCATTATAAGGAATGACGTTTTTTCCTCCAATCTCATTCAATAAATGGGGTGAGTCGTGTTTCTCTGCGGACTCTTCTGCTCTCCCTGTACAGAACATTATTAAACTGGTCATGTAATAGATTGGAGTGAAGTCAGGGTGGTCTCAGAGGGGGGAGCTGCCCCCCCCCCCCATGTGTGCAGAGTATTACATCTGATGACCCTCCATCGCTCCGCTCTCAGGGGATTATTTAGGAGAAAGGATATTCGGAAGAAGCAGGGAATGTTGGGTTTGTGATATTCACCAAGCTCACCCTCACCGAGGGTGACTTTTTTATTGTAACTTCTAGTAGATTCTGTATGCAGGATCATTGTATCCCCCTACAAATGTGTATACGGCTGTCTGGGGACAACTTTAAAGAGAACCTGTCATCTTAAATATATATATATATATATATAGATAGATATCTATATATATATATATATATATATATATATATATATATATATATATATATATATCCCGTATGCCCCGTACACACGGTCGGACTTTGTTCGGACATTCCGACAACAAAATCCTAGGATTTTTTCCGACGGATGTTGGCTCAAACTTGTCTTGCATACACACGGTCACACAAAGTTGTCGGAAAATCCGATCGTTCTAAACGCGGTGACGTAAAACACGTACGTCGGGACTATAAACGGGGCAGTGGCCAATAGCTTTCATCTCTTTATTTATTCTGAGCATGCGTGGCACTTTGTCCGTCGGATTTGTGTACACGCGATCAGAAATTCCGACAACGGATTTTGTTGTCGGAAAATTTTATCTCCTGCTCCCCAACTTTGTGTGTCAGAAAATCCAATGGAAAATGTCCGATGGAGCCTACACACGGTCGGAATTTCCGACAACCCGCTTCGATCGGACATTTTCCATCGGAAAATCAGACCGTGTGTACGGGGCATTACAGTGGACCAAAATCAAGACATATATTTTCATATTCAGTGCTAAATAATGTGCCAGTGTAACACTCCCAGGTATTTATCACCTCTCAGAGATCACAGGACTCCCCCTGACAATGCCTTCATCTGCTTTTCAGGGATGGTGGGAACCCCTCATAATGGGCACAGCAGGTGTACAGACCCGGGAACTCAGCACAGGGGTGGTGGAAACTCCTCATAATGGACACAGCAGGTGTACAGACCCGGGAACTCAGCACAGGGGTGGTGGAAACTCCTCATAATGGACACAGCAGGTGTACAGACCCGGGAACTCAGCACAGGGGTGGTGGAAACTCCTCATAATGGGCACAGCAGGTGTACAGACCTGGCAACTCAGCACAGGGATGGTGGGAAACCCTCATAATGGGCACAGCTGGTGTACAGACCCAAGAACTTAGCACAGGGATATCAGCAAACTCTCCTGCACTCACCATACACTGAAAAACCTGTTGTGGGTGGAGTGACCCTTTAAGCTTTACTATGAAGAAGAACCCTTCATTTTTTTTATAGCTGACACAATTTCCGGAAATACCCCGATGGCCAAAATCGAGAATTTCCATCATTGTCTGTAATGGTTCAGAGATATTATTGTCGCTCCCTATTACAGTTTTTCTCCATTGTTTTGGCTCATTTCTTGAAACAGAAATGACATTCTCAAAACTCTAAGTTCATTTGGCAAAACAGTCTTACAGTTCAGCACAACTCTATAACTCACGTGCAAAAGCTCATATCTCTCCCAAAACTGTTCACTCATGTTTCAAAACCATATTCCTTTCCCATATAAAGAGTCAGTGCTACCAAAATGGCAAAGATTCTTCTCAATTGCTTTGGCTCATTTCTTGAAACAGACCAGACGTTCTCAACTCTCTTGGTGCTTTTGCCAAAATAACCTGGATGGTTCAGCACAACACCATGGTTCACCTTCAAAAGCTCATATCTTTCCCAAAACAGTTCACTCATGTGTCAAAAATACATTTCTTTCTCATTCAAATAGTCAGTACCTCCAAAATGCTTTGTCCCTTTGGCATTGTGTAAGCACTGCAAGTCAAAATGTTTAGATGTTTTGTCTCTAAGGCAGAGGACCATTGAAATATCCCTCATGTCCACCTTTCAGTCTTAGCCCAGTCCTTCATTGACAATGGTTACTGTACAGTTTTTGTCTAGCTAACTGAATACAATTGTGTATAAAACTGAAAAAAAATTTTAGGGTAAGAGTAGCCTCCAAGGTTTGACATCACACATTGCACTCATACTGCCAAGGAAAAATTACTTTACAGTATTGTAACCATTATCATTCACACACAAAGTAACTTCCATACATCAGAGTAAAAAGATAATGTATACAGCATAATATACGGAAATATAAACACACAAACATAAAACAAGGAAATCTACATTTAGCCTACAATGCTGTAAATAAAGCCGGAGTTTCACAACTACTGTAACATCTCTTCACTGGCCACCGTCCTCACTCTCCTGCCCATCCACACGCTGCTGTCTGTCTGGCCACAGATTCTCATCAACATTGCAGCGTATATCCTCCCTTGCCATGCAACGAGGGAAGAAACGGTGTGCATGTTGCAACCATCCCCTACACTGATCTCCTGTAATATCCTCACAGGCAGCATCCATTGCATGGAGCAGGGACCTCTGATCTTGAGCCCGATGCTCATACACTCTCCACCTCAATAGGGTTGAGGAAAGGAGAGTAAGGTGGTAGGAACACCATATCCATCCTTGGATGAGCAGTGAACCAGGCCCTGATAAGCAGGACACAGTGGAAATTCACATTGTCCCATACAATTATATATTGTGGTAGGTGAGGCCCTATGAGACCTCTCTTATTTTCAGGGATCAAATCCAAATGAAGGCGGTCCAAGAAGATGAGGATCTTCTGTGTATTGTATGGGCCAAGACTGGGGATGTGAGTGGCCACACCATTCTCAGAAATGGCAGCACACATGGTTATATTGCCCCCTCGCTGGCCTGGGACATCCACCGTGGCCAATAAAATTACGGCCACGTCTTCGGCCCTTGGCCAGGTTGAAGCCAGCCTCATCCACATGCACGAGTATGTGAGAGGTCTCGTTTCCTTCCAATGCCATTATTCTCTACAATAGAGTAAAAAAAGAAAACATCAAATCAGTCATACAGAAGAGTCATACACTACAGTTACAGACAGTTACATAGGAATGTTCTACACAAGTTCAATATATTACTGGTCAGTATTCCAGTGGTTCCAAACCTGGGGTACATGTACCCTATGCAGAGGTACTACAGGGGGTATTTGACAGAAAGGGGAGGGGAAAAATTATCAATGAGTAGACTTACTGAAATGTTACAGTAAAACCCACAGTATTAGATAGATTTATATGGGAGGCACTACTGTAATTGCAGCTCTTTGACCCTTTTTCTTACTGTATTGTATGTTATATTCTTCAAAATAAGGATTATAATGATAATTGCATCATACAGTAAGCTGCAGTTTTTAGACAAAATGTTTATAAATCAGATATGTAAATCAAATACTTTCATACCTGGATTACCTAGATTCAGAAATCAGGTAAAGTGGGTACTGAAACCAATACATTTCGGGAACCACTGCTTACGGTAATTGTAAAAAGGTTATCTTGATGGACAACCAGTAACTGACTTCCATGTACATACTGGTACCGCAGCTCTTTCACTCTGTCAGAGTTCCTCTCAAATGGTACCCTGTAAATTTACTTCATTGTCATCTGATGCTTCTTCAATATGCGGGCTATTGTGGAGATGCTTATAGAGTGACATTTTGGAATATGACATTGTCTTGCAGTGCGGATTTGTCTCAATGTGATGCCATTATTTGCAAACACCATGTTACAGATCTCTTGTTCTTGTTGTTCATTGAGAAGTTTTCCTCGGCCACCCATGCCAGGTTGTTGTCCAATCCTAGACATAGAATTCAAAGGACAACACTTCATTCGTAATCTATACCTTATGTATTCCGTACAGAATGAGTTACCAATGTAATCGTATTGTTGTTTTACTTACAGTAACTTTACCACAATTCCAATGCATCACTGCACAGTGACTGGAATACTACTGTAAACTGTATCATCAATATTGTAGAAAATAAACTATTCCATACTATTCCATAGTTTATTTTCTATAATATTTTTCTTGTCATTGTTAGTATCATACGTAACATCCCACTGAGGTAAGATACTGTAATACTGTAGGCCTATCACACACACACACACACACACACATACACACACACTAAATGAATACGTAAATAAACATATTTGTTGCTATATGCACAGTGTCCTGTCCTATACATTATATAATTCCATCATTGACTGACTAGATACCTGTTTTCCCTGCGAAAGGTTTGGATGATAGAGAAGACTGTAGAGCGAGGCACGTTAGGCTGCACTCGGCGACCTGCCTCTGCCATTGTGAGGCCATGGTTGATGACATGATCTATAATTGTGGCCCGAATTTCATCAGGGACAGCATAGTGTCTTTGTGCTCCTCTGCCTCTTCCCCCTATTCCACCACCACTAACCCTTACTCTTCTTCCTCTTCTTCTTCCTCTTCTTCTTCCTCTTCCTCGAGCAGGCAGTTTCCCTTGTTTATTTACTTGGCCAGGTGCCTCCATGTTCAGAAATTGTACTGGTCCTGCATGGTCAAGCTCTATATATACATGTTTGGCAGCATTTACAATCATGGACAGCACCTGTCAGGTAACTAAACATACTGTTTGATTGGTCATCTGAGACCAACTACGACTCCTCCTTTGTTAGTCGAGTTCTAGTTGCACCTGACTGTCAATTGCTGTAATCATTTTATCAAATGTTCCAAGAGATTCATATATGGTATTCATGGTATTATGTTCCTGAATAATTTTGACCATTGAACAGACTATTGTGCATGTGATGACTTAAACAATGAAATGACGCTGACACGTTTTGGAGAGAACAACCATTAAAATGAGAATTGACAATCAGTTTAGATCAACAAGATCTATTCACTTGGAAATTGTGCTAAATGTAGGCTACTTGTACTTAATCATTTGAGAAATGTACTGAGACATTGAGACATGTACTGAGACATTTGCAATTTTGATGAAATGAATGAGAAATTCAATTCAGTTGTGAACAATTGCCAAGTGGTTTGGAGATTTGTCCATGTTGTTTTGAGAATGTCATTTCTGTTTCAAGAAATGAGCCAAAACAATAGAGAAAAACTGTAAACCCACCGCAGATCTCGGCGTGGCTCCTGCTCCCTCATTATACCAGCAAGATAGTGCAGCCCGCAGCAACAACTAATAGAATCATCCGCCGCTCACCCCATGGGGTCTGTCAGCGCAGATTAATCTCCAGGCTGATGAAGGCGTCATTGGCAAGAGGTCGTTCCCCCTCAGTGCAGGGTGACGTACGTAGAAAACATGGCTGTGTAATAAGACATCCCACTATACAACTCTTACCAAGAACGAGCCCAGACCGGTGGAAAGGCAACACATGAGTGGCCGCCAACCACCCTAGATTCCAGGAACAACTTCCTACATTGTCCCTGGAAATATGCTCTCTGGCGTTCAACCTCCGGCACTTCCAGCTTTCACCTCGAGCCCTGGCGCTCTCCTTATTGATGCCACCGCCAATCAGAAGACAGCCAGGGCCGGCGCTACCACTAGGCAAACTAGGCAACCGCCTAGGGCGTACTGTCACCTAGGGCGCCCGGCCACTGGTGTCTCCACTCTCCTTCCTCTGCAGCAACTAAGTCTCAGCATCAGCAGGCAGCCACCGCTCCATCCGTACATAGTGTCAGAGGTGCAGCGACGGCGCAGGACTGTCTGTGTCCCGAATTCCGAATGAATGAAAGCAAGCAAAAACTGTCATCCCCTGCGCGCCTCTGATCAGTCATCGGTGACCTGTGATTGCTGTCCGTGACCACAGCCAGCCAGCTCTGCCCAAACAATCCTGGCCCTGCCCCCCCCCATCATAGACGCCGCTCATCTTCCTGGCCTGTCCTAAACAATGCCGGCAGCGTCACTCAAGTGCTATAGCGCCTGGCTGCGGCGCTCCGGGCTTGGTGATGGGCGGAGCCTGCCTGGAGGAGGCACCAAGGCATGCAGAGTTTAAAATGTATTAATTAAAATTTCCTCGCACACGCACTGGCAGGGTCGCATCATCGGATGGATGATGGTGAGTGAAACACTGTTACTGTCTGAGATTGCATCATCGCATTTAAATGTATTTGGTGTATAAAGACTGATGATGATCTGTCTATGTACCGAGGGGGGCCCCCCTCCCCCCTGGTAGGCTGCAATTGATGGACGCTGGTGAGGCTGCATTTGATGGGTGCTGGTGAGGCTGCAATTGATGGATGTTGGTGAGGCTGCATTGATGGGTGCTGGTGAGGCTGCAATTGATGGGTGCTGGTGAGGCTGCAATTGATGGGTGCTGGTGAGGCTGCAATTGATGGGTGCTTGTGAGGCTGCAATTGATGGGTGCTTGTGAGGCTGCATTTGATGGGCGTTGGTTAAAAAGGTGGGGTATATATGGGCAGGGCAAAGGGGTGGAGTCGGGGTGGAGCCAAGGGGGGCGGCAAAATGAAGTTTCGCCTAGGGTGCCAAAAATCCTTGCACCAGCCCTGAAGACAGCTATCCTGATCGGTGCAACTTCAAATTCCGCATGAAGTTGTGGCTTGACGTATGATCAATGCGCTGCTAGGCTTAGAGGTGAATTCCAGGTAGGGCAAAAAGTAGGTACTGTATATACTCGAGTATAAGTCGAGTTTTTCAGCACATTTTTTTGTGCTGAAAGTGCCCCCCTCGACTTATACTGGAGTCAAGCACTTTTCTGCAGCTAAAAATTTCATTTTCCGAACCGACTTTGGGGCCCCATATCTCAGGGCCACTTGGTGCTAGGAACCCCAAATTTGGTTTGCCAACCCAGTAGGTACCACAACATATCCAAAGCTGAAGTTCCTAGCACTAAGTGGCCCCGAGATACGGGGCCCCAAAATCGGTTCAAAAAATGTCATTCTCTGCTGCAGAAAAGTGCTTGACATTTTCTGAACTGATATTTGGGGCCCTGTATCTCAGGGCCACTTAGTGCTAGAAACCCAAGCTTTGGAAATTTTATGGTGCTAGTTCCACTGGGTTTGTACACAAAATTTGGGGTTCTTAGCACTAAGTGGCCCCAAGATACGGGGCCCCAAATTCGGTCAACTGTGTCCATCTGCAGCAATGTCATTTCGGGACCCTTTGGGTTCAGAGACCCCAAATTTTGGCTGCAGCTAGGGGGCATCTAGGAACCAGTGATGTATTTAGGTTTTGTGCTGCCCTAGGCCTGACTAAACTTGGGCACCCCCTAATTTAAATATGAACCACCCCTTCCTGTCAAGGCCACACCCCTTCCTTTTTAAGACCCGCCCTGTCATCTTCATCTGAGGAAGACAGAGGGACGTTGGGGGAGGAGGACAGAGAGGGTTGTTGTGGTGGTCAATAAGGCCTAGAGAATAGCAGGTTAGGCACGGGTCAGTCCGTAAGAACAGTAATGGATAATGGCCAACAGGCCCTCTTACCAGACCCAGCGAAACCGCAACAGTGATCCTGTGGCTCCCTGGTGGTGCGGGTAAAGCGTGGCTCCCTCTCTGGTGGTGTGGGTACAGCGTTGCTCCCTCTCTGGTGGTGCGGGTACAGCGTGGCTCCCTCTCTGGTGGTGCGGGTACAGCGTGGCTCCCTCTGTGGTGGTGCAGGTACAGCGTGGCTCCCTCTGTGGTGGTGCGGGTACAGCGTTGCTCCCTCTCTGGTGGTGCGGGTACAGCGTTTCTCCCTCTCTGGTGGTGCGGGTACAGCGTTGCTCCCTCTCTGGTGGTGCAGGTACAGCGTGGCTCCCTCTGTGGTGGTGCGGGTACAGCGTTGCTCCCTCTCTGGTGGTGCGGGTACAGCGTGGCTCTATCTGGTGGTGCGGGTACAGCGTGGCTCCCTCTCTGGTGGTGCGGGTACAGCGTGGCTCCCTCTCTGGTGGTGCGGGTACAGCGTGGCTTTATCTGGTGGTGCGGGTACAGCGTGGCTCCCTCTCTGGTGGTGCGGGTACAGCGTGGCTCTATCTGGTGGTGTGGGTACAGCGTGGCTCTATCTGGTAAAGCGGGTACAGCGTGGCTCGCTCTCTGGTGGTGTGGGTACAGCGTGGCTCCCTCTCTGGTGGTGCGGGTACAGCGTGGCTTTATCTGGTGGTGCGGGTACAGCGTGGCTCCCTCTCTGGTGGTGCGGGTACAGCATGGCTTTATCTGGTGGTGCGGGTACAGCGTGGCTTTATCTGGTGGTGCGGGTACAGCGTGGCTCCCTCTCTGATGGTGCGGGTACAGCGTGGCTCTATCTGGTGGTGCGGGTACAGCGTGGCTCCCTCTCTGGTGGTGCGGGTACAGCGTGGCTCCCTCTCTGGTGGTGCGGGTACAGCGTGGCTTTATCTGGTGGTGCGGGTACAGCGTGGCTCCCTCTCTGGTGGTGCGGGTACAGCGTGGCTCTATCTGGTGGTGCGGGTACAGCGTGGCTCTATCTGGTGGTGTGGGTACAGCGTGGCTCTATCTGGTAAAGCGGGTACAGCGTGGCTCGCTCTCTGGTGGTGTGGGTACAGCGTGGCTCCCTCTCTGGTGGTGCTGGTACAGCGTGGCTTTATCTGGTGGTGCGGGTACAGCGTCCCTCCCTCTCTGGTGGTGCGGGTACAGCATGGCTTTATCTGGTGGTGCGGGTACAGCGTGGCTTTATCTGGTGGTGCAGGTACAGCGTGGCTCCCTCTCTGGTGGTGCGGGTACAGCGTGGCTTTATCTGGTGGTGCGGGTACAGCGTGGCTCCCTCTCTGGTGGTGTGGGTACAGCGTGGCTTTATCTGGTGGTGCGGGTACAGCGTGGCTCCCTCTCTGGTGGTGCAGGTACAGCATGGCTTTATCTGGTGGTGCGGGTACAGCATGGCTTTATCTGGTGGTGCGGGTACAGTGTGGCTTTATCTGGTGTTGCGGGTACAGCGTGGCTCCCTCTCTGGTGGTGCGGGTACAGCATGGCTTTATCTGGTGGTGCGGGTACAGCATGGCTTTATCTGGTGGTGCGGGTACAGCGTGGCTTTATCTGGTGGTGCGGGTACAGCGTGGCTCCCTCTCTGGTGGTGTGGGTACAGCATGACTTTATCTGGTGGTGCGGGTACAGTGTGGCTTTATCTGGTGGTGCGGGTACAGCGTGGCTTTATCTGGTGGTGCGGGTACAGCGTGGCTTTATCTGGTGGTGCGGGTGGTGCGGGTACAGCGTGGCTTTATCTGGTGGTGCGGGTACAGCGTGGCTTTATCTGGTGGTGCGGATACAGCATGGCTCCCTCTCTGGTGGTACGGGTACAGCGTGGCTTTATCTGGTGGTGCGGGTACAGCGTGGCTTTATCTGGTGGTGCGGGTACAGCGTGGCTTTATCTGGTGGTGTGGGTACAGCGTGGCTTTATCTGGTGGTGCGGGTACAGCGTGGCTCCCTCTCTGGTGGTGCGGGTACAGCGTGGCTCCCTCTCTGGTGGTGCGGGTACAGCGTGGCTTTATCTGGTCTCCCCCAGCACAGTCCTCTCTTTTTCTTCCCCTGTAGCACTCAGCTGTTTGCTGGGTTCCAGGTCAGGTCCCCCCCCCCCCCAGCGCATGTATGTTGGGGGACTGTAGCCTGTAGTATGTCTGTGGACATACTGGGGCCGTCAATCTTCTGGGACTATGTTTCCCATAATACCCATCCCCCGTGTTTTTGGATTGGCTCTCTGCTATGACAAGAGCGGGCAGAGAGCCGGGCGGCGCTTAGGGGAACGAGCCGCTCTCCTCTCCTGTTCAACTTCAGCTGACAGGAGAAAGGAGGGGGGTGAGCGGGAGAAATACACAGACACTGTGTACACAGCTCTCCTCTCCCTGTCACAGCGCCGCTGCCTGTGATGTGTGATCACCGCTTTGCCGATGGGGGGGGGGGGGGTGACTGCACCCACTACAACTGCTTCCTGGTGTCACCCGGGTGCAGTATGCCCCCCCTCCCCCGCACTCCCATAGCGATCTCATTTAAATTTACTCCTCGGATGGCGGCCCTGCATGCACGAGTCGGGAGGAGGATGCAGGTGCTTTTTTTTTTCGTGGGGGGTTGCCGCCCCCCAGCAAAGTGCCGCCCTAGGCCTGGGCCTTGTCGGCCTAGGCCTAAATACAGCACTGCTAGGAACCCTTAACTACCGAGTTTGAAGTTCAGGGGCCCTATGGCTGCAAATGGGCAAAGTGATGCTGCACTTCCACTTACAGTAGCTGTGCATTTCTCACCCTCGTCTTATACTCGGGTCAATACGTTTTTCCCATTTTTTTGTGGTAAAATTAGGGCCTCGACTTATACTCGGAATGACTTATACTCGAGTATATACGGTAGCTACATTGGTCCTGCTTCTGTTCAGAAGATGTCACCACTTTCTGTCCCTGTGATAATTGGATTTTGAAAATTTTGGGTTGTCGTGAAAACAAAGATTGTTGATACAGCTCCAGCGGAGACACCTTTTTCCCCATGATAACTCTTACAGGAGAGAACTTTCCTTCCCAGGGGGAGATTTCCTCTCACTTCCTGTTGTCCCCCGCCATTTGTAAGTATGAGTTGTATTATGTAAGTTGGATGTTTGTAACCCGGGGGGTGCCTGTAGTAGGCTCTGCTACTACAGTGATCTCCGCTCCCCAAATTTAAAAGAACGAAAATCTGAAATAATTACTAACTATTAAATTATAGGTATTGGAATTTCCTTTCAAATTTGGCTGTTAGAGAATGTAACGAATACGAATTTATCTGAAGTTACGAATTTTCCGAAATAACAAATGCCGCATCTAAACAAATGGAACAGAATGAAATAATAATAAAAAGTTATTATTATTCTTATTTATTATTATTAATTAGTTATGTTCCATTCTTTTAGATGCGGCATTCGTTATTTTGGATAATTCGTAACTTCGGATAAATTCGTATTCGTTACGTTGACTAACAACCAAATTTGAAAAGAAATTCCAATACCTATAATTTAATAGTTAGTAATAGTTAAGTTATTTCGAATTTTCGTCCTTTTTTTTTAAGGAATATTCGGAAAAATTTGTTAAATGTGTTTTCGTTAATTCGGATATTTCCAAAACGAATTGCACATGTCTAAATTTTCTTATTTAAAAAATAAATAAATAAATATAATAATAATATATACACATACTTACATACACACACACAGTTGTGTGAAAAAGTATTTGCCCCCTTTCTTATTTTTTTTTTTTTTTGCATATTTGTCACATTTAAATGACTCAGATCATCAAACAATTTTATCATTACACAAAAGATGACCCGAGTAAATACAAAATGCAGTTTTTAAATGATGGTTTAATTTATTAAGGCAAAAAAGCTGTCCAAACATGCCTGGCTTTATGTGAAAAAGTAATTCACCCCCTAAACCTAATAACTGGTTGTGTCACCCTTGGTGGCAACAACTGGCAATGAGTCTTTTACATCGCTGTGGAGCAATTTAGGCCCACTCTTCTTTGCAGAATTGTTTTAATTCAGCCACATTGGAGGGTTTTCCAGCATGAACGGCCTGTGTAAGGTCATGATTAGGGATGAGCTTCGTGTTCGAGTCGAACCCATGTTCGACTCGAACATCGGCTGTTCGACCGTTCGCCGAATTGCGAACGATATGGGCCGTTCGCGCCAAATTCGTGTGGCGCGTCACGGCCCATAATTCACTGCGGCATCGCAGTGCATTGCTGGCTGATGATTGGCCAAGCATGCACTATGACCCGCATGCTTGGCCAATCACAGCGCCGCCTGAACAGAGAGCCGTAATTGGCCAAAGCCAAGGAGGCTTTGGCCAATTATGGCTCAGGGGATTTAGTACACGCCCCACACTATATAAGGCCGCCTGCACGGCGGCCCTGTGTAGTGTGTTCCGGTGTGCTGAGAGATAGAGAGAGAGAGACAGTGTCATTTCATTTGAGTTAGATAGATTAGGCAGAACAGTCAGTCAGTTAGCTGCACTTACAGTGTATTGTGTATATATATGCATCCCAGGTGTTGCATATATATATATATACACTGTATTCAGTTTAGCTAGATCCGTTCCTGTTATCTTCTAGACTATTTAGATTTAGTGCAGTGCGTCCTGCTCACAGTGTTCCGCTAGATCCGTTCCTGTTATCTTCTAGACTATTTACATTTAGTGCAGTGCGTCCTGCTCACAGTGTTCCGCTAGATCCGTTCCTGTTATCTTCCTACTGACAGGCAGGCTTGTCTGGTTACAGTATATAAAGCTACCTGAAGAAAATTACTGGTGTTCTATTTGATCCTATTAGTACCACGGTCAGGCAGCTACACTATTTACATTTAGTACAGTGCGTCCTGCTCACAGTGTTCAGCTAGATCCGTTCCTGTTATCTTCCTACTGACAGGCAGGCTTGTCTGGTTACAGTATATAAAGCTACCTGAAGAAAATTACTGGTGTTCTATCCCAGCTTAGTGCAGCTACAGGCCATTAGTATGTCTAGAAGGCCAAGAAGGAGAGGCAGACAGTCACAAGCCAATAAGAGAGGGCAAGCAGGCTCTGTGTCTAGTGCTGGTCGTGGAGACGGTGCATCCTCATCAGCACGTGGCCATGGGACACGCTTGGCCTTTTTTTCGGCAGCTGGCCGTGTTGAGCCGCAACATGTGGATGCCTTGGTCGAGTGGATGACCAAGCCGTCCTCATCCTCCTCATCCTCTCTCACCCATGCCCAGGGTGCTTTGTCTGGCAAAGCAGCGGCCTCTTCCCTCAGCTCAATGTCATCAGTGACTCCTTCCCTAGCTCCACCATGTCCTCCTGAGGATTCTCTCGAACTGTTTGACCACAGTGTTGGGTACATGCTCCAGGAGGATGCCCAGCGTTTGGAAGGCTCTGATGATGATACTGAGCTCGATGAAGGCAGTAACATGAGCACGGACAGAGGGGGTGCCCAAGAAGGACAGCAATCTGGCAGTCATGCTCCCCCTGCTGCAGCATACTGCCAGGTTTGCTCCAGTGATGAGGAGGGAGGGGATGATGAGGTCACTGACTCAACGTGGGTGCCTGATAGGAGAGAGGAGGAGGAGGAGGAGGAGGAGGAGGAGGAGGCGGCACATCACCAACGAGGCAGGATACCCTCCAGGGGCCAGCCTAAGGGCAGCACATTGACTGCATCACACCCCAAAGCTCCACATGTGCAGGGCGCTGCAGTCTCTGCGCGTTATTCAAAAAGTTCTTTGGTGTGGGCCTTTTTTGAGACGAGTGCATCAGATCGCACTGCTGCTATTTGCAACATATGTCTCAAGCGTATCTCACGTGGCCAAAACATCTCCCGCTTGGGTACCACATGCTTGACCAGACATATGTTGACCTGCCATGCAGTTCGTTGGCAAGCGTATCTAAAAGACCCACACCAAAGAACAAAGAGGATCTCTCCTTGCTCCTCATCAGCTGAGATTTCCAACCCCACTAGACCTTCAGTCCTCTCTGAGACCTGCAGTGAGAGGAATGAAGGTGTAGAATTAGGTGTGTCACAGCCAAGTACTTGTGGGCAATCTGCTTTTGGTACACCGACGTCAGATTGTACCAGGCAAATTTCCCTGCCCCAGCTGCTGCACCGCCGAAAGAAGTTTGCTCCCAGCCATCCACATGCCCAGCGGTTGAATGCTAGCTTGGCAAAATTGCTAGCACTTCAACTGCTGCCTTTTCAGTTGGTAGACTCTGCCCCCTTCCGTGAGTTTGTGGAATGTGCGGTTCCTCAGTGGCAGGTACCCAAACGCCACTTTTTCTCACGGAAGGCGATTCCGGCTCTCTACCGGCATGTGGAAGGCAATGTCCATGCCTCGCTGGACAGGGCGGTCAGCGGTAAGGTGCATATTACCGCTGACTCATGGTCCAGCAGGCATGGACAGGGACGTTACCTAAGTTTCACGGCGCATTGGGTGACTCTGCTGGCAGCTGGGAAGGATGCAGGACAAGGTGCAGTAGTGTTGGAGGTTGTTCCGCCACCACGCCTCCAAAATGCTGATTGTGACACACCTCTCTCCTCCACCCCCTCCTCTTCTTCTTCCTCCATGGCCTCTTCCTCGGAACCAGCGGTGCTCCGTAGTCGTTCAAGGGGCTACGCAAGTACGCAGGCCAAAAGATGCCATGCGGTGCTTGAGCTGGTGTGCTTGGGGGACAGGAGCCACACTGGGGCAGAGGTTCTGTCAGCTCTGCAGGGGCAGGTTCAGAGGTGGTTGACGCCACGCCAACTTAAGGCAGGAATGGTGGTTTGCGACAATGGCACCAACCTCCTCTCTGCCCTCCGACAGGGACAATTGACCCATGTGCCCTGTTTGGCTCACGTCCTTAACTTGGTGGTGCAGCGGTTCTTGGGCAGGTACCCGGGCTTACAGGATGTCCTGAGGCAGGCCAGGAAAGTCTGTGTGCATTTCCGCCGGTCATATAATGCCAGTGCTCGGCTGACGGACCTCCAAAAGGAGTTTAACCTGCCCAAGAACCGCCTAATCTGTGACATGCCCACCAGGTGGAACTCAACGTTGGCCATGCTGCAGCGGCTGCACACGCAGCAGAGGGCCATCAATGAGTACCTGTGCGACTATGGCACCAGGACAGGGTCAGGGGAGCTTGTTTTTTTTCCCCACGCCAGTGGGCCATGATCAGGGATGCATGCACTGTCCTGTCACCATTCGAGGAGGCCACGAGGATAGTGAGCAGTGACAGTGCATGCATCAGTGACACTGTCCCCCTTGTCCACCTGTTGGAGCACACGCTGCGTGGAATAATGGACAGGGCACTTGAGGCAGAACAGAGGCAGGAAGAGGAGGACTTCCTTAGCTCTCAAGGCCCCCTTTATCCAGACAGTGTTCCTGCGTGCCCGCCGATCACACAGGAAGAGGACGAGGAGGAGGAGGAGGAGGAGGAGGAGGAAGATTGTGTCAGTATGGAGGTGGAGCCTGGCACTCAGCATCAGCAGCAGTCTTTAAGGGATCAGTCCCAAGAAACACATGGACTTGTACGTGGCTGGGAGGAGGTGGCTGCGGACGTTGTCATCCTTAGTGACCCAGAGGACTCCGGACAGAATGCCTCAGCAAACCTACGCTGCATGGCCTCCCTGATCCTGCAAAGCCTGCGTAAGGATCCTCGTATTCGTGGTATCAAGGAGAAGGACCAATACTGGCTGGCAACCCTCCTTGATCCACGTTACAAGGGTAAGGTTGCGGACCTTATCTTGCCATCGCAGAGGGAGCAGAGGATGAAACATTTTCGGGAGGCCTTGCAGAAAGGTCTGTGCAATGCGTTCCCAGAGACTGGGAGGTTACAAACTCCTGTTTCTGGACAACGTGTTGCTGAGGCTTCGGTCAGTCAAAGAAGGAGCGGTGGAGAAGGTGGCCGTCTGACCGATGCGTTCAGACAATTTTTTGGTCCGCAGCCCCAAGGTATGATCGGTTCCAGCAACCATCGCCAGCGTCTGTTTTACATGGTGCAGGAATACCTAGGGGCAAGATCAGACTTGGACACCTTTCCCACCGAAAATCCTCTGGGTTACTGGGTCTTGAGGATGGATCACTGGCCAGAGCTTGCACAGTATGCAATTGAGCTACTGGCCTGTCCTGCATCCAGAGTTCTTTCGGAACGCACATTCAGTGCTGCTGGAGGCGTGGTAACCGATCACAGGGTGCGTCTGTCCACCGACTCGGTCGATCGGCTGACCTTCATAAAAATGAATCAGTCTTGGATCACCACCAGCTACCAAGCACCTGATGCTGATGTAACCGAATAATTTTTTTTTAAATCTCAGATCCCTTCAAAGACTGCCTATGCTGATGCTGAGTGACTATCCCTGAGTAATTATCCTCTTCCTCCTCAATCATCACGCTGATAGCTTGTAAGAACATTTTTGGTTCTGGGCGCCACCACCAGTGCCTAAGGCACAATTTTTCAGCCCCTGTTTAACAGGGGCGTGTAATTACAATTTTTGATGTAATACTTTGCAGCAGGGCTCGTTCCTGCATTCCAACTAGAGTGTCTGTGAGGGGTTGCAGTGTTGTGGCACCAGCACCAGTGCCTAAGGCCTAATTTTTCAGCTCCTGTTCAACAGGGGCATGTAATTACAATTCTTGATCTAATATTTCACAGCAGGGCCCTGTGAGGGCTTACAGTGTTGTGGCCACAGCAACACCTAAGGCCCAAATTTCTGCTGAGTATATAGGGCAGGACCCTACTTTCAAACATCTAACTTACAAACGACTCCTACTTGCAAACGGAAGGAGACAACAGGAAGTGAGATGAAATCTACCCCTAGGAAGGGAAATTCTCTCCTGTAAGAGTTAATATGGGAAAACAATTTCTCCTTTCCACTGATGCTTTCCAATCCTTGTTCCACAAAAAAACCCAAATTTTCAAAAAACATTTTTCATTGGGACAAAAAAGTGAGGTGAAATCTTCTGAAGAGGAGGAAAGACAGCAAAACAAATGTCACAGGGGTGATAACCCTTCCCTATGTTTTCCAAAAAGCTTAAAAAAGATTTTTTGGCTGGAGCTAAACACGTTAAAAATGTACCCGTTCAAAATTACAAAGAAATTCTACTTAACAACAAACCTACAGTCCCTGTCTTGTTTGCACCGCCTGTATACTGCTGTTCAGAGTATATAGGGCCTTTCCTTATTTTAATTTGGGTGCGGGGTTCCCCTTAATATCCATACAAGACCCAAAGGGCCTGGTAATGGACTGGGGGGTACCCATGCCGTTTGTCTCACTGATTTTCATCCATATTGCCATGACCCGACATGACATTAAACCCGCAAGCAGTTTTAAATGAGATTTTTTCCTTTAAAAATGACATTTGGTGCACGGACTGTTCTAAACACGGGAAACACGCGTCACTTTACAGGCATACTATAGACACCCCCCAGGTACGATATTTAAAGGAATATTTCACTTTTTTTTTTTTACTTTAAGCATCATTAAAATCACTGCTCCCGAAAAAACGGCAGTTTTTAAAAGTTTTTTTTGCATTGATACATGTCCCCTGGGGTAGGACCCGGGTCCCCAAACCCTTTTTAGGACAATACCATGCAAATTAGCCTTTAAAATGAGCACTTTTGATTTCGAACATTCGAGTCCCATAGACGTCAATGGGGTTCTAACGTTCGTACGAACTTTCGGTCCATTCGCAGGTTCTGGTGCGAACCGAACCGGGGGGTGTTCGGCTCATCCCTAGTCATGATACAGCATCTCAATTGGATTTAAGTCTGGACTTTGACTAGGTCACTCCAAAACCTAAATGTTGCTTTGTTTGAACCATTTGGAGGTGGACTTGCTGTTGTGTTTCGGATCATTGTCCTGCTGCATAACCCAAGTGCACTTGAGCTTGAGGTCACGAACTGATGGCCGGACATCCTCCTTTAGAAATTTTCTGGTAGAGCTCAGAATTCATGGTTCCATCATTTATGGTAAGTCGTCCAGGTCCTGAAGCTGCAAAGCAGCCCCAGAGCATCACGCTACCACCACCATGTCTGACTGTTGGTACAATGTTCTTCTGAAATGCTGTCTTTGTTTTATGCCAGATGTTACGGGACGCACACCTTCCAAAAAGTAAAATTTTTTGTCTCCTCAGTCCACAGAATATTTGCCTAAAGGTCTTGGGGATAATCAAGATGTTTTTTGGTAAATGTGAGATGAGCCTTTGTGTTCTTTTTGGTCAACCGTGGCTTTGGCCTTGGAAATCTCCCATGGATGTCATTTTTGCCCGGTCTCTTTCTTATTGTTGAATCATGAACACCGATCTTACCTGAGGCAAGTGAGGCCTGCAGTTCTTTAGATGTTGTCCTGGGTTCTTTTATGACCTCCTGGATGAGTCGTCGTCATGCTCTTGGAGTAATTTTGGTTGGCCGGCCACTCCTGGTAAGTTTCCAAGTTTTCTCCATTTGTGGATAATTGCTCTCCCAGTGGTTGGCTGGCGTCCCAAAGCCTTAGAAATGGCTTTGTAATTGTCAGAAACCATAAATCAGACTGAGACAGAAGTACAGTTAAATTACACTTGTTTAATAATAATAAAAAAGGTAAACAGAGTAAACGTAGTCAAAACATAGCCAGAGTTCAGGGACCGGAACGGATAGTCAGACAAGCCAAACCGTCAGGGAGCCAGAGAGGAGCGTAGTAGAACAGCAAGCAGGATCTGGAGCGAAAAGGAATGTTAGCCAAGCAAGTCTTAAACAGTAACACAGGAGAGCGTCTCTAGAGATGTGACCAAGGCGAAGGCAGAGATCATCTGGGCTGGACGGCTTAAGTAGGCAGGACTGACGAGGAGGATAATCAACAGGTGATTCGCTGTGGAGAGATAGGAGCTGGCAATTAGCCGACAGCTGAGCCCAGCCCTGACAGTAATCCTTTCCTGACTGATACATGTCAATGACTTTGTTTTTCTTCTGTTCTTGAATTTCTTTAGGTCACGGCATGATGTGTTGCTTTTTGAGATCTTTTAGCGTGCTTCACTTTGTCAGACAGCTTCTATTTAAGTGATTTTTTTTTTTATTCAACAGGTCTGGCAGTAATCAGGCCTGGGTGTGGCAAGTGAAATTTAACTCAGCTTTCCAAAAAATTGTGGTTAATCACAGTTCATTCATGATTCAGCAGGGGAGGGGGCTATTACTTTTTCACATAGGGCCAGGCAGGTTTGAACAGCTTTTTTGCCTTTATAAATGGTAATTGATAATTTAAATTTAATTTTTGCATCTTGGATTTACTCAGGTTATCTTTGTGTAATATTAAAACTTTGTTTGATGATCTGAATCATTTAAGTGTGAGAAATATGCAAAAAAAAAAAAATCAGGAAGAGGACAAATACTTTTTCACAGCACTGTATATATATATATATATATATATATATATATATATATATATATATATATATATTTTATTTTTTTTTAATTATTTTATTATTTTTTTATTATAATTTATTTATTTATTTTTTTTAATTATAGCGACCTGATAAAATAGTACAAATCGACAATGAACATCATATAGTATTATTGTGATTGTGAATATAAGATCATGATACATAATACCCAAAATAGCGCATTCTGTATGTCTGGCACATACTGCCCATAGATACTGGTGGGCTAGCGGTCGTATATACTGGTGTAGACACTTTACATATTTCAGACTAATTACAGTCCTTCTTCACAGGTTTTATGTCCAATGGGAAGTAGTAGTTCTACAATAGAAATAGATCATATTAGTTACATAGTAATATAGAAATGCATATAGAGCAAAGAAAGGCGCATTCATGTATCTATATTTGGCATAAACAGATCATATGTCACACTTACAAAATTATAAAAACCAAATATTGCATATAAGTGATGAGTAAGTGATCGGTTGTTTCCCAGAGAGGGCAGCGCAGACATGCACCAGATGGAACCACGAGGATCGCGAGGAAATGAGCCCAAATACTGCACATACAGTACAGGGACCCCAGGTAACGGAGCAAAGGCTCCCACCATGTAATGCCAAACAGCCAGTTAGAAATCGATCATTGGAGAGTTTATTATGATGCTCATCTGTATAGATAAGCAGATATAGAGAGTTGATAATATGATGTACAGGTATGCAGGGACTTAGAGACATATAAATTGTAATATAGTCATAAGCAAAGTACTAAGAGATGAAATCTGGCCAGTATCCAGTTATATATCTCATGAGTAACATCAAAACGATCTGCCTCATAGTTCAGCACACCTTGGTCTCCATAGTTGTGTGCTGCAGGAATGACCACCCAGGAAGGAGCAGATATAACCAGCTGGAGGGCTTGATGATCTAGTCCCCAATTAAAAAATAGGGGACAGCTGATAAGGCAAGATGGAAAAGTCTGGGCATCCAGCGTCCATCATGGATCCCTCAGCGACTGAGCGTGCGGCCACCCACCCCCCCCCCAAGAGAGGGGCTGGATGAAGCCGCGTCAACACGCCACCGGCGCGCGTGCGGCTGCCCTACCGCGCTGCAGGGTGGAGCACAAGCAGGAAAGGAAATGGCGGTGAACCCCATGATTTCCTAAGGCCAGAAAGGAAGTCCATGCACTCCCAAAATGGGAGGGGGGTCGTGAGATGGACCCACGCGCCATCCGGCAAAAAAAAGGGGTGTCTGCGCATTCACAGTCCAGTGACATGGAATCATCCATTACTCATAGACATTGCACAGCATATGAAGAGGGTTGACCCCTAGTGGTGGTAACAGATATTACATTTATACACACTAAATTTCTTTTATGCACACTGCCAGATTGGCAATGAACATAGGACAGCAAACTGTATATCCCATAGAATAGCCAATATCTGATCAGTACAGTGTACAGCACCAATAGGAAAATAATGAATGAAAAAATATTAAATGAAAAACATAAAAAATAAAATATTAATTATATATATATTCTATCTCATATTGTGACGTCACAAGGGGGCGGGACCTCTGACATCACCCGGTCACCACGCCCCATGCCAATATAAGTAAGGGCACCTAGGATTAGAGAGGGCGAGAGCGTCGAGTCAACATCGGAGGGAGAATACAGCGCAGAGAGGAGACCCGACAGAGGGAAAAGAACCGAAGAGGGCTAGAAGACGTCAGCGGAGGAGGGAGATGAGCCGGAGAGGGGAGAAGAAATCGGAAGAGACACTGGAGCTGCCTTAATAAATTACTTTAAAAACCTGTGTACTGCGTTTTATTTTTGACACTTTTTTTTTTTTTAGGTGAATGGGTAGGGGCACAATGATGTACCCCATACTCATTCACATAAGGTGGGGGGCCGGGATCTGGGGGCTTCCAGATTCCAATAAGCCCCCCTGCCCGTAGACCCCTTCAACCAACGCCCAAGGTTGTCAGGGAAAAGGCCCTTGTCCCCATCAACATGCACGCCCCCCCCCCCTCATGTTGAGGGCATGTGGCCTGGTATGGTCCCCTCCCTTTTCCTGACTGCCAGGCTGCATGCTTGGATAAGGGTCTGGATTTTGGGGGGGATGACCCCATGTAGTTTTTCCAGCGTGGGTGGTTCCCCTTAAAATCCATGCCAGACCGAAAGGTCTGGTATGGTCTTGGAGCGGGGACCCATGCCGTTTTTTTTTGTTTTTTTTTTAATTTGGCATGGGGTTTCCCCCTAAAGATTTATACCAGACACAAAGTGTCTTGCATTGTCGGGATCAAAGTCGGATTCCCGTTCATTGAAGTTGGACAGATGTCGGACTTTAAGTCGCAGGGCAAAGTCGGATCCACAGTCGTATGACTATCGCGTCGTACCAGCGTGACCCCGGCTTGAGGGGTTTTACCGTGCTCTATGCACCAGGTGTTTTTTGTTCATGCATTTCTTATTAAAGACACCCAAGCACATAAAATCTAAATTAAGTGTAAATTAAGTTAACCAAAGCACATAAAATCCCCCCCACAAAAAAATGTTGAGGCCGCCCCCACCTCCACATCTACGCATGTACGAACGTAAATGCACCCGTTGGGAGCGCGTACGTAAAACGTTGATTGCGATACACATGTTACATAACGCCGTGCACGCCGCAGTGAGAGCAATAATTCTAACATAAGACCCCCTCCGTAACCCTAAACTGATCCCATCAGGGGGCTTTTGAAGCGTTGCCTATAGAAAATATAGGGTGCCGACGTTTGTTGCCATTTCAAGGGCACACACAAATTTGGGGTTTGGCATGTTGGGTATCTATTTACTAGGCTCAACCTCGTCTTTTATAATTTACCAAAAATGTGTGTCATTTATTGCGTTTGTTTGCCCTAATATTCACTTTAGTGTGTTTTTTACTGAAATTTTGTGTTTCCTAGACCTTTTCGGTAATATCGTGTGACATAAAAAATTGGAACTACCTTTATTATATTTTCTCGGGTGTCTAATTTCAGAAAATATATAATGTTTGGGGGTTTTACATCATCTTCAGGGCTAAAATAATTTTTTAAATATGTGTGCAAAAAAAACCTGCTCTGGCAGCATGATTTCCAGCTTCTAGAGGGATCTATGTACAGAGTGCAATCTACAGGGCTGGTGCTACCACTAGGCGGACTAGGCAGCCACCTACGGCGCCCGGCCGCTGGCGATCCTACTCCTGCTCTGTCCACCAGGCAGCCGCTCCGGAGGCTGTACAGCACCCGCACACCCCCCCCGTGGAGGCCGCTCTGCATCCTGGCTTGTGTCGCTGGAGCCGAGGCTGGACAGCAACCGTACCTGGGCAGCGGCGTTACCCGGTTGGTGACAGGTGGAGCCTGGAGGAGGCACTGACCGAGGCAGGCACGGAAGACTTTAACATTGTTGATCATCACCTGGTGTGGTGAGTCAAAAATGTCACTGGCTGAGATATGAGATTGTATTATCACATGCAATTTGCAAATATGTATATGTATATAGTGACTGATCTGCCAAAGGTGTACTGAGGGCCCCCCCCTGGCATGAGGCTGCATTGATTGGCAGTGGTGAAGTGGCATTGATGGGCACTGGTGAGACTGCATTGGTGAGACTGCATTAATTGGCATTGGTGAGCCTGCATTTGATGGGCGGAGGTGAGGCTGCATTTGATGGGTGCAGGTGAGGCTGAATTTGATGGGCGCAGGGCGCAGGTGCGGAGGTGTGGCTGCATTTGATGGGCGCAGGTGCGGAGGTGAGGCTGAATTTGATGGGCGCTGGTGAGGCTGAATTTGATGGGCGCTGGTGAGGCTGCATT
Source organism: Lithobates septentrionalis (assembly GCA_037952835.1). NCBI lineage: Eukaryota > Metazoa > Chordata > Amphibia > Anura > Ranidae > Lithobates > Lithobates septentrionalis. The sequence goes on along the minus strand of JBBDGP010003723.1, from coordinate 518,200 downwards.
TGATGGGAGCTGGTGAGGCTGCGTTGGACGGGAGCTAGTGAGGCTGCATTTGATGGGTGCTGGTGAGGCTGCATTTGATGGGCACGGGTAAGGTTGCATTTGAGGGGCGCTGGTGAGGCTGCATTTGATGGGCGCTGGTGAGGCTGCATTTATTGGCACTGGTGAGGCTGCATTTCATGGGCACAGGTGAGCCGGGGGTGGGGGGTTTCGGCCGCAAAATGAGGTTTCACCTAGGGTGTCAAAAATCCTTGCACCAGCCCTGAGTGCAGAGTTCAGGGGTGCTCTACGTGCAGAGTTCAGGGGTGCCCTATGTACAGAGTGCATAGTTCAGGGGTGTTCAGATCTCATTTACAGGTTGTCCACATCCCACTTCCACCCTTCCTCGGCTCTGACCTCCGCACCACTCTATCCTATCCCCCACCTCTGCACACATTTCCCTCCACAGATCTCACAGCCCCCCCCAAAAAAAGCTTCCTCACACCTCACCTACCCGGCCTAGCTCTAGTACCTCCAGGCAGTGTAGGCTGCAAAGCCTCTCTCTCACTTGCAGGGAGATCATCGGTCGGCATCTGTGCACCCTGGCACAGATGGGCATCACAGTGCAGCTTACCAGGGAAAAGAGGGTGAGAGCCAGTGGTGGCGGAACTCCGATCCATCATGTTCCAGCTGCCAAAAAGCTCCCGCCATGTATTCGCTTGCCTATCTGCAGGCCCAGGACCGGCATAGCGAGTCGGGGGGGAGGGAGCTGAGTGAACACACCTCCGCTCTCCTCCTCTTCTTGTGGGTGACCCAGAAGAGACATGTATGACATCACTTCCAGGTCCCCCTGTCAGTTTCCCCCAGCCCCTGGACGCATGGATTCCAGTGGGGTTGCTTTTTTTTTTTTGCTTTTTTTTCTTTAGAAGCACGTGATTAGAGCCTGAGGCTCTAATTGGCTTTAAAGAAAAAAGAGGTGGGCATGGGGCGCAGAGCCCACCCAATTGTGTGACAATAGCAAATCAATATTCACTATTGTCTTCCTGATTCTCCTCCCGGCCAGTCGGGAAGCAGGTCCTGAGACCCGATTGGCCGAGAGGAGGAGCGATCCTATTGGCCGCCGAGGAGGAGACGCAGGGGAAGCCACTTTAAAGCCGAGGAGGAGGAGACGCCGCTGTGAAGCCACCGCCCAGGGAAAGCGCTGCCCGCAACCTAGATGGGGTGAGTGCGGGGCTAATGACCGACCGGGGGGGTGAGGGTGACCCCCCCCAAAAAAAAATATAGCACCAGCCCCCCACTGGGTGTATTTGTTTTGAATTGTATTTATTCTTTTAAGGTATTTTTTTTTTTTTTGCCCTTTTTTTTTCTGTTGGTTTGTTTCCATGGTGGTAATGTATTATAGTCGGATTTGAAAAAAAGCTGTTCTCCACTTCAACCGGAAAAAAACAAAAGAGCTCTACAGAGCATGGTCTCTACCATACTTTATTCTGGTCCCCGGAGCTGGCAATGCCGTGTTATAGGAAAATATTTTGGAAGGACATCAAATATTTATAAAGATGTGTAGTATCCTCTCATTGATATGACCGGTGGTGTACCTGGGTGGGCACATACCGCGGACACACGGAGGAGAGCTGGGAGAAGCGGGCATGTTTGACGGACAAGCTTTGTAATTGTAGTGGGCATATTTACAGGCTGCTGACGAGCACATGTCAGCGCGGATGAGGGATGAGGGTCTGGGGGGACAGGAGAAGACTCAGGAGCCGCTGAGAGGAGGAGAACCAACATCTGTCTGTGAGTGCAGGGAGGTGTGAAGGATCAGACAGTTGGGGAGATGGCAGAATTCAGGGGGCACATAGAGCGGGGCGGAGGGCACCTACCAGATCAGACCAGGGACAGAACGGTGGGGGGGGGGAGAGAACAGCTGCAGTGTAAATGTGAATTATAATAGAACAGAGTACCTCTGGCAGGCCTGTAGAATTATTAATATTATTATACAGGATTTATAAAGTGCCAACAGTTTGCACAGCACTTTCCAAAATAGAAGGAGTCAGTATGGTTACAATGCAATCCAAGAGGGATCAGAGGGCCCTGATCATGAGAGCTTACAATCTAAAAGGTTACACAGGACTGCAGCCTAGGACTAAGCTCTCTTTAAAGAGGAAGTAAAGTTCTCCTCTTTTAATTGTACCTACAGGTAAGCCTATAGTAAGGCTTATCTGTAGGTGATGTAAATATCTCCTAAACTTGCACCGTTTAGGAGATATTCACTCTATACCCTGCCGCCGTCCTCATCGGCGCATGCGCACTGAAGGAACGGCCCACTCGTGCGGTTTCTTCAGGACCCGTGCCGTGATCTGTTTCCAGGAGGAGGAGGAATGTCTTGGCCACTGCTAAAGCCAATCACAGTCCTGCTAGCCCTGCCCACTATCTGGAGGAAGATGACATGATTGGTTGCCACTACCAATCTCAGAAAGAAGGGATTTTACTGTGATTGAAAAAACCCCAATCAGGTGACAGTTTGCGGAATTACTGATGAGCTTCTGGGAACTTTGTTAAAATTTTCTTTTTTTTGAAATTTTGAAATATTCCTGAACCTTTGCATCACTTACTACTGAACCCCGGCACTCTGTGTCCCTTTAAGCCACAGCCGGTATTCAGGGCAATGACCAACCACTTTTTCTCAGCTGTGGGGGCCCAACTTATGATCCTGCACACAGGCCCACTGCTTTCAGAAAATGCCCCTGACCTGAGCTAATCATTGCGTATCCATTCCATATGCTTGTATGTGACATCACATACATCCCATACATCACAGACATCACATATATCCCATAAATCCCATACATCCCATACATCCCATACATCCCATACATTCCATACATCACATATATCCCATACATCCCATACATCACATACATCCCATACATCACATACATCCCATACATCCCATACATCCCATACATCGCATACATCGCATACATCGCATACATCGCATACATCCCATACATCCCATACATCCCATGCATCCCATACATCGCATACATCGCATACATCACATATATCCCATACATCACATACATCCCATACATCCCATACATCACATACATCCCATACATCTCATACATCTCATACATCACATACATCACATACATCCCATACATCACATACATCCCATGCATCCCATACATCCCATATATCCATACATCACATACATCCCATACATCACATACATCCCATACATCACATACATCCCATACATCACATGGGCTGGATGTGAGAGGTGGATCAGCGGGGATGATTGTGCCAGGACAGGTAGATGTGTCTCATCTCTGCTTCCTTTCACCATTCTGCATATCATAGATGAGAAGAGGGTACAGCGGTGGGGCAGATGTGCAGGGAGGCACAATGGTGGAAGAGATGAGAAGGGGGTTCAGAAGTGGGACAGACGAGCAGGGGGCATAGGGCAGTGGGGCAGATGTGAAAGGAGGTGTATTGGTGGGGCAGATGAGCAGGGGGAACAGAGGTGAGACAGATGTGCAGGAGGTACAATGGTGGGGCAGATGATATCAGGGGTGAGACAGAAGAGCATGGGGGTACGGCGGTGGAGCAGATGTGCAGGCAGGTACAGTGGTGGGGCAGATGAGAAAAGGGGTACATTGATGGGAAAGAAGAGCAAGAGGGTACATTGATGGGACAGAAGAGCAGGGGGTTAGAGTGGTGGGGCAGATGTGCAGGATGTACAATGGTGGGAGGGATAACAAGGGGTTCAGCGGTGGGACAGGAAAGCAGGGGTTACAGTGGTGGGAAAGATGAGCAGAGGGGGTACAGAGGTGGGGCAGATGTGCAGAGGAGAAAGAAGGTACATCGGTGGAACACATGAACAGGGGGTTACAGTGGTGGGGCAGAAGAGCAGATAAGTTCAGTGTTAGGACAGATGAGAAGATGGTTCAGTGGTGGAGCAGATGTGCAGGGAGGTACAGTGGTGGGGCAGATGAGAAAGGGGGAACATTGGAGGGGCAGATGAGCAAATGGGGGTTACAGTGATGGGGCAGATATACAGAGGGTTACAGTGGTGGGGCAGATAAGCAGGGGGTTACGGTGGTGGGGCAGATGTACAGGGGGTTACAGTGGTGGGGCAGATGTACAGGAGGTTACAGTGGTGGGGTAGATGAGCAGGGGGGTACATTGGTGGGGCAGATGTGAAGGGTAGTACAGTGGTGGGGCAGATGTGTGGGGGGACAGTGATCTGAGGCGTGAGAGTGCAGGATGTTAATTTCTCACTACTCAAGTAGTTTACAGCATTTAGTTTATAAAAAATCCTTTTCGTGATTGAGAGTGTGAAGTTGAAAATGTTTCGGCACGCTCAATTTCATTGAAAACATTTTTCGGCGCACTGTGCTCAAAAGGTTGCCTCCCCCTGTCCTATCTGAGCAATGTTTATAAACAGTGTTACTTTATATCCCTCTATCTCCCGTCTGAAAAATGTTCATAAACAATGTTGCTTTGTTTCTCTGTATCCTATGTGTTTATAAACACCGTGTCAAACAGCCTGTTTTTTTTTTTGTTTTGTTTTTTGGGCAGCCGCGACAGTACCAGTTCCTCTTTGATGAAGAGGACCACTTCTTGCTATGGTGCCCCAAGTACTCAGCAGTAAGAGCCCTTTCACGTGGGGGCGGTAGCGGTAAAGCGCCGCTATTCAGGCGGGAGCGGGGCGCTTTTAACCCCCTAGAAGGTGTTAAAAAGGGGTTAAAAGCACCCGTGTAGCGCCGCTGCCGAATCGCTGTGCAGGTGCTTTGGCAGTGCTGCCCATGCATTCCAATGGGCAGGGGCGGTGGAGGAGCGGTGTATACAGCGCTCGTAAACCACCCCAAAGATGCTGCTTGCAGGACTTTTTTTTAACCTCCTGCAAGCACACCGGCCAGTGTGAAAGCGCTCGGGCTTTCACACTGGGACTTCAGATGAAGCATATTTCAGACGCTTTACAGGTGCTATTTTTAGAGCTAAAGCGCCTAAAAAACGCCCCCATGTGAAAGGGGTCTAAGGGACACTCCATTCCTGAGACTCTCTGCTCTCATCCAGGACTTCACTGCGATAGAAGAAGAAACTCCACTTTCTACTGGAAGAAGAGGAGCCAATGGTGACAATAGCGACACAATATGTTACAGCATGTCACAGACTGAGAGAGGGACATGAGAAATCCTCTACTTGGACTCAACCACTATTCTCCTTTTTTGTTATCACTTAAAACTGATAACAATTCTGGACCCCCTATTCCCTTTATATCATCCTCCACCCCTGATCTAGGAAAATCGATAGATTGATAAATAGATGGATGAAAGGAGACAGAGGAGGAAGAGAAGGAAGGCAGGGAAAAAGAAGAGACCGACGAGAGAACCCAAGAGAAGCGGCCCATAAATGTAAAAAAAGCAATGTGAACTGCTTGCCGTATCTGATTGGTTCTGGATGATGTAGAGAGGGTGATAAGGAGCTCTGCGGACATCTGGAGGTTCTTGTTATCAGACGGAGAGATTTCCCAACTTGTTGCTAAGAAGCAGAGGAAAGGACCAGTGGATGGAAAGATGGAAGGAGAGAAGAGAACAAACGAGGAAGGAAAGGGGGTAGAAAGGTGAAAAAAAGGAAGGAGGGAGGGGTGGAAGGGAAGAAGGAAAGAGGAAGAAAGAGAGAGGAGGGAAGGATAGAGTAAGGCAGGGAGGTAGGAAGAATGATAGAAAAGGAAGAAGGAGAAAAAAAAGAAAGAAACAGAAGGATGGATGGAAGGGAGGATGAAAAGGAAGGAAAATAGTAGGGTGAGAAAAAAGTTTAGTAAGGTGTGAGGAGGGAAGAGCGATGGAGATGTCTGGCGGGGGAAGAGGAGCTGCAGATGGAAAGAGGAAGAAAGAGAGAGAGGAGGGAAGGATGGATGGATGAAAGAATGGAGTAAGGGAAGGAGGAAGGAAGAAAGATAGAAAAGTCTGAAGAAAGGGAGGGAAAAAAGAAAGCAAAGAGGAAGAAAGAAAGAGAGGAGGGAAGGATGGGTGGAGAGAAGAATAGACTAAGGGAGGGAGGAAGGAAGAAGGATAGAAAAGTCAGAAGGATGGAAGGATGAAGGAGAAAGAAGGAAGAAAGTAAGGGTAGCTGGGAGTAATGCCGCGTACACACGAGCGGACTTTACGGCAGACTTTGCCCGGCGGACTTTTCAACGGACTTTCCGACGGACTTTCTGAATGAACGGACTTGCCTACACACAATCCACCAAAGTCCGTCAAATTCGTACGTGATGACATACGACCGGACTAAAATAAGGAAGTTCATAGCCAGTAGCCAATAGCTGCCCTAGCGTGGCTTTTTGTCCGTCGGACTAGCATACAGACGAGCGGACTTTTCGACCAGACTCGAGTCCGTCGGATAGATTTGAAACATGAAATCTAAGTTCGTCCAACTTTTGAGAAAACAAAGTCCGCTGGAGCCCCACACACGATCGAATTGTCCGACGAAATCCCGTCCGCCGGGCAAAGTCTGCCGTAAAGTCGGACCGTGTGTACGCGGCATAAGAGAGAAAAAGAAAGAAAGATGGAAGGAGAGGTGGATGGAAGAAATGGAGGGAGAGGAGAAGAAAGATGGAAGGAATGGAGGGAGAGGAGAAGAAAGAACTGGAGGATGGAAGGAAGGAAGGAAAATAGTAGGGTGAATGAAAAGTTTGGGAAAGTGTGGAGAGGGAAGAGCGATGGAGATGTCTGGCAGGGAAGAGAAGCGGCAGATGAAAAGGAAAGAGGAAGAAAGAGAGAGGAGGGAAGGATGGGTGGATAGAGTAAGGGAGGGAGGAAGGAAGAATAATAAAGTCAGAAGTATGGAAGGAAGAAGGAGAAAGAAGGAAGAAAGTAAGGGTAGCTGGGAGGAAGAAGGAAGGAAGGAAGGAAGGAAGGAAGGAAGGAAGGAAGGAAGGAAGGAAGGAAGGAAGGAAGGAAAGAAGGAAGGAAGGAAGGAAGGAAGGAAGGAAGGAAGGAAGGAAGGAAGGAAGGAAAAAGAAAGTTTGGTAAGGTGTGGAGAGGGAAGAGCGATGGAGATGTCTGGCGGGGGAAGAGGAGCGGCAGATGGAAAGGAAAGAGGAAGAAAGAGAGAGGAGGGAAGGATGGGTGGATAGAGTAAGGGAGGAAGGAAGGAAGAATAATAAAGTCAGAAGGATGGAGGGAAGAAGGAAGAAAGTAAGGGTAGCTGGGAGGAAGGAAGGAAGGAAGGAAGGAAGGAAGGAAGGAAGGAAGGAAGGAAAAGTTTAGGAAAGTGTGGAGAGGGAAGAGCGATGGAGATGTCTGGCAGGGAAGAGAAGCGGCAGATGGAAAGGAAAGAGGAAGAAAGAGAGAGGAGGGAAGGATGGGTGGATAGAGTAAGGGAGGAAGGAAGGAAGAATAATAAAGTCAGAAGGATGGAAGGAAGAAGGAGAAAGAAGGAAGAAAGTAAGGGTAGCTGGGATGAAGAAGGGTAGCTGGGAGGAAGGAAGGAAGGAAGGAAGGAAGGAAGGAAGGAAGGAAGGAAGGAAGGAAGGAAGGAAGGAAGGAAGGAGAAAGTTTGGAAAGGTGTGGAGAGGGAAGAGCGATGGAGATGTCTGGCGGGGGAAGAGGAGCAGCAGATGGAAGTGGCTGTAATTACCTCTCTCAGATATTAAATGATCATCACTGGAAGGTACACAAAACAGACCATACTGCGAACATTAAACCTCCATTTCACTAATCGTCATCGCACTGCCATGGGAGAGATGAATGAGGAGGAATGGTATCGGTGTGGAGGAGTGACATGTGCTGTATACATGTGGCTATGGATGGAGCAGTGAAGGTTTCTCTATGGAGGACATGGACATTGTGACAACCATCCCACTACAGACAGAGATGTTCAGCTGCAGCCATCATCATCTTGTTACATTGCATCTAAAAACAGAAGATATATTTGTTACGTTTTATTTTAGATGGAGTGAGAACGGATTAGAGCCTCTGCCATGTTTTCATTGCCACCTGTGTCCCCGCTGGAGAGATTTATCCTATCCTAGTGACAGTTATCACCGGGAGTATACATATAGGAATGATCCATACCAAACAATAAGGAACATCGCAACCACAACGAGTTATTATTATATTCTATGTAGCTAAGAACCGGGAGAGGTCAACCATCATGAATTTAACAAAAAAAAAAAAAGAAAACAAAAATCCCATTCACATGGGTCCTCTGGCCCATAGAGTATGAATGAATGGTTTGTTTTATGCAGCCTCCTGTTACTCTATGGAGGGGCAGCAGCTGTATGAACACAGCCTCAGGTCCTAATTGGACAACTGTGCAGGTGAGCAGCCCCCTGGGTTTGGGGGAGCCATACACCTGCACCCACACACCAGTCAAGCCGGGTTCACACTATTGCGAATTGGATGTGGGATTATTGCGGATTCCCCGCATCCAATTCGCAATAGCAGGAGAATGTGACCAGCTCTCTATGGAGCCGGTTCACATATCTCCAATGCAGCTCCGGTGCAAATTTGCACAGGAGCTCTTTGAGTCTTTTGGTCCATTTCAGGTCCGAATTCAGCCCACAATTCGGGCTGAAATAGGACCTGAAATGGTGAACCAGGACGCACAGGACCCCCTACTGTGAGCCGCTTTGGCATCCAGTGTCAACCCAGCCTTAACTCAGGACCTGAGCCTGTGTTTGTACAGCTGCTCCATCCCCATAGAGTAACATAGGCTGCAGTGGCGGATGGTGTTTTTTTTATTTATTTTTTTGCCGGTTGGTCAGGTCACCAACACCCCCAATCCTCCCACCCCCACAGTCGGTCAGTCGGTCATCCAGCCCCACACTTACCGCATCTAGTACACGAGCGGGCAGCGCTCCTACGGACGGCCGGCAGCAGCTTCCATTGCGTCTCCCCCTCCTCTGCATCACAGCAACTTCCACCGCGTGTCTCCTCCCTCCTCCTCCTCCTAGGCATCCAATAGGATCACCTGTCCTTTCAGCCAATCAGGTGACGGGTCTCAGGACCCGCTTCCTGATTGGCCCGGGAGGAGAATCATTGTGACAATAGCGAATATGCATTCGCTATTGTCACGCAACTGGGTGGGCTCACTGCGCCCCAAGCCCACTTTTTTTTAAGCCCATTAGAACCTCAAGCTCTAATCACATGCTGAAAAAAAACCCATTGGAATCCATGCGTCCGGGGCCCCGCATGTAGATTAGGGGGCCAGACGCAAGGATGGGGGGCGGCGCCCCTGCACCTCTAATGGACGAGCGGCTACTGATAGGCTGTCTGCACACAGCTCCAGGTGGCACCAGCCACACAAACAAACTGCTGATTCACACTGTACAGGCCCCATGATTTCTAATAGGCTGAGGAGGAAGGGGGTCCTGTACAGGGCCCCATAATTTCTAATAGCAGCCCCCAGGCTGGGGAGGAAGGGGGTCCAGTCAGCAGTGGCGTCGGGAAGGGGGGGCTGGAGCCCTGAATGGGTCCCCAAAAAGCCCCGGGTCTCAGGCATGCACAATTGTATTGTTAACCCCGAGCGCCGCCGAGCGGGGACCGATCTGATCCCGAGCGCCGCCGAGTGCGGCCGAGTCACATAGCAGGTTCCGCCTCCTGGAGCCTGCAGCGCCTATGATGGACGTCCCACTGGTCCAATGACGGGACCGCGGGACATGTGACGCCCATCATAGGCGCTGCAGGCTCCAGAAGGCGGGAAATATGATGTGGCCACCGCACCACATCCCCGATCCCCATGTGAGATCCCCGATCCCAGCTCGGGCAGGCGGCTCTCCTCTCCTCCTCCGGCTGCCTGCTGTGATGATGATGGGCGCACCGCACACCACGGCTGAGCTGAGCTGCTGCTGCAGGACACATGAAGTCTGTCTCCTGGTCAGGTAGGTCAGTGTGTGTCAGGTAGGTAGGTCAGTGTAGGTCAGAGTATGGTAGGTAGGTCAGTGTGTGTCAGGTAGGTCAGTGTATGTCAGGTAGGTCAGTGTGTGTCAGGTAGGTCAGTGTATATATGTCAGGTAGGGCATAGTGTGTATGTCAAGTAGGTCAGTGTATGTATGTATGTCAGGTAGGTCAGAGTATGTCAGGTAGGTAGGTCAGTGTATATCAGGTCAGTGTATGTATGTCAGGTAGGTAGGTCAGTGTGTCAGGCAGGTAAGCCAGGCAGCAACCAGCTAGTGAGCTTACCCCCCGCCACACAACCACACAACCCCACCGCCCAGCCAAAAAACCCTGTGCCACTACCGCCCCCACCGTGCCGGCCTTGGACTTTGGGCTGAAGCCCCTGGTCTTTTTGCCACCTAGAAACGCCCCTACCGGTTAGGTAGGCTGTATGGTGGGTCCCATGATTTTTAACAGCAGCCCTGTATCCATGTCATGGTATTTGTCAGGAGCAGAGGTTCAGTCTGGCACCATTATGACACGCAGCGGACAAGTGTCCATACAGACACTCAATTTCAAATGTACGCACATTTACCTGGCAATTAAAGCCACAGGACAGCACAGAAAGGCTTAGAAAGGCTTGCAGCACTTATAAAACGCTAATGGCTCATACTGTGGGTGCGTCTGACACACACACGTTGTGTTCTTCGTTAGCAGTCTGGTTTTGTTTTTTTTCTCCTATCAGCGAGGTCGTTCTCAAGCTGCGGAATATATTTCATTGATGCAGCAAGCTTAAACAGATTTTCTAATTAAGAACAGAGCCTGACTGTCAGAGCAATTAAGCAGAAAATGGTGTCCTTCATCTGCTATCAGACAGAATGCATCCTCTGAAACAATAATAATAAATTTTTCCCACAATGAAACATATTTCTGACAATTCGAAACTGAGGGAGGAACTCCGCAGAACGCGTAAGGAAGACTCGGCACTGCCCCCTACTGCTGTGTGTACGAACTGACTTCTAAAGCTATAGAGAAGCCCAAAACTTATCGCATTCCTTTTATATAGCAATGACATATACTGCAGCATTGTGCAAAGAACACTGAGCCAGTCACATCAGTCTCTGGACCAAAGGAGCTTACACTCTAATGTCCCCCCCACAGTCACACACTATTATTATTAGATGTAGCACCCTGATGTTTAGGCAGGGTTGCTCCTAAATTAACCGGCCAGGTATGGCTACTTTGACTCATTGTTATGGATCAATTGATTCCACCCTAATTCTGGAATTGCTGCACTTCTCTCTTCTGCCGCTAGGTGGCCGGGTACCTGGTGGCATTAGATAAGACAAGGGCAAAGCAAGGACAGATTAGGAGTATATGAGGTATCTCAGCCAATGGGCAGGGGTTTTCTTGGGTCCCTTGGCTTGCTGGGAGAGCCTATTTATTTGGGTGAGGTCAGGTGATCTGTGTTCTGTGCCACCTGGACGGTCTGTCTGGGTGGACGTGTGTCGTACGCCACGGTCTGCTAGGCTGGAGATTGGGCCTATCCGAGGGGCATCTGGCTGCTAGGCTGTCTGAGGGCCTATCCAGAAGCAAGAGAGCAGCACAGGGTTAGGATTGCGGCTTGCAGACCAACCGGAAGTGATGGTCCTGCCGGCCGGAGAACCTGCCGTGGTCGGAGGTAGAGGGGAAGCTGTCGCCAGTAAGGGACCATCTGCCTTATTACCAGGGACCACCGTGAGTAGCTGAAGCAAGTACCGGAGCAGATTTCTCAACAGACGGGGACGGTGAAGAATCGGGAAACTTCAGCAGATGTCAAGCCAGGGACCCAGCCAGAGGAGGTGACGCTTGCAGAGCAGTCTTTTGTGTCAAGCCAGGGACTGAGCAGGCCAGTGGGGTGACGCTTGAGGAGTATCTGGAGTGCCAAGCTAGGCTAAGCTAAGCTACCAAGCTAGGGACCCAGCAAAGAGGCGGGAGTGATGCTTGAGGAAGATACCACCGTGAAGATTGGAGGAGCTCAAGGGATTTCAGTGGCAGTGAATCAGTGGGTCTGAAGAACTACAAGAAGTGATTGTAGTGGAAGCGAAGGAATGGTTACACTCTGTGTTAGGAACTGTTATAAGACTGTTGCCATAGGAGACAGCATTCCTACACTAGGTTTGCCACCTGTCCGGATTCACCCGGACAGTCCGGATTTCGGATCATGTGTCCAGGTCTCAGGTGGACCGAAACCCAGACACATTATTCAGACCGGGCTGTAGCTCCCCAAGTATACAGGATAGTCACACACAAATCTGTTGCTGTCCGGGAGCTAAAGTGTTCAGATTTGGCTTGAAGAAAAGGTGGCAACCCTATCCTACACATGCAGATGTGGCATCTTGCTGGATGCCTTTCCTTGCATGGCTGTCTACCTGGAGAAGTCTCGGAGTCTGTTAATTAACATTGCAACTAGCAAAGGGTGTCCTGGCCCTAACCCTCTCTTTCAAAGTTCTGTTTAAGAGAAATAAAATCTCTTTGCATTCAAGAAGTGTCTGGCGCCCGCGAATCTAACTTGCTTTACACCCACTATGCCTTACAACCTACTCTATATGGAAGGATGTCAGCATCTCTTGGCTCTAAAGGTTATCATTAGACTGGAGGAAGCCTGGGAGCTTTCTACATATTGTCGCATGAACATTGAAACTGCAGAGCAGGAGGGCCGTATGAACGCTGAAACAGCTGGTGTTTTTTTCTGAACAGAAGACTTTACTTGATGATTTGACTGCTGGTAACTGTGGTACTTCTTGGGCTATGGTGACCGTGACTGTTGTGCTGGAGGGGAGGAGGGAGGATCAAGTGGTGGGTAATTTATCAAACCAGATTTCAGAGGTTTCTATTCAGCCAGTTAATATTCCTATGCAACCAGTTAATGTGTCATTTGTCACAGTAAAGAGATATGCTAATGCTGTGTCAGGACAAAGTCATGCTGCTGGTGGTGAAAGGGAGCCAGTTGTGCGACTTACACCTAATGCACCTTCTTCCATTAAACGCAGGAATGTGGTACAGCTCAGGTGGGAAGGAGGAGATATTCCACTTATAAGGAAGGTGGTTGTGGATAAGATCCTAGCCATGGGTTTTAAAGCGGAGGATATTTATGCTCTCATCAGTCCGGCTGGTTCCTATGAATATGATTTATCATTTGTGCATCCATAATCTGTGGATCTGTTTTGGGAGCGGTATGAGCGTGTATATGGGGGCCAGCCGGACTGGAAGGGGCCTATCCCCAAAGTTGTCTCACGACAGCCCTTGGTAAAGAATGTGACTATCCTGACAAGGAATGAGTCTATACCCCCGAGGATTTATGGGTCTGGTTGAGGAGGTTTGGTGAAACATTGTGTCCCCTAAAAAAGATTGTGGATGATAGGGGAATCTGGATTGGTCGGCGGTCAGTATCAATGAGGTTGAGTGTGTGTGGAAATGTGGTCCAGCATTTGCCCTCCTCTGCCTTTATTGATAGAGATAGAATTACCGTTTTCTACCCTGGTCAACCTAAGCTGTGCCATAAATGTGGAGTCAAGGGACATTTCTCCTCTAAATGTCCAGAACAGAAGTTCTCTTTGTGCCAGGAACTGGAGCATCTGGCAAGGGACTGTAACCTCATTAAATGTAACCTATGTGATAAGGTTGGCCACCCTTATGCCGCGTACACACGGTCGGACTTTTCACCTGCAAAAGACCGACGGACGCCGCCGGACTAAGTCCGGCGGAAAATCCGACCGTGTGTGGTCTCCATCGGACTTCCGACGGACTGTTTCGGGCGGAAATCCGACGTAATTTAGATTTGAAGCCTGCTTCAAATCTTTACGTCGTACCTCCGCCGGACTCAGTTCCTGACGGAAAGCCCGTTCGTCTGTATGCTGGTCCGAAGGACCAGATACGACGGAGGAGCAGGTTACTGCATCTCGCGCTCGCTGCAATAGGAAAAACAAATTTTCCCATTGCGGCGAGCGCGGGGGGCATCCCAGGCCCTTAGGTCTGGTATGGAACTTTAAGGAGAACCCCCCTACGCCGAAAAACCGGCGTGGGGGTCCCCCCAAAATCCATACCAGACCCCGATCCGAGCACGCAGCCCGGCCGGTCAGGAAAGGGGGTGGGGACGAGCGAGCGCCCCCCCCCCTCCTGAACCGTACCAGGCCGCATGCCCTCAACATGGGGGGGTGCTTTGGGGGAGGGGGCGCCTTACGGTGCCCCCCCCACCACAAAGCACCTTGTCCCCATGTTGATGAGGACAAGGGCCTCTTCCCGACAACCCTGGCCGTTGGTTGTCGGGGTCTGCGGGCGGGGGGCTTATCGGAATCCGGGAGCCCCCTATAATAAGAGGGCCCCCAGATCCCGGCCCCCCCACCCTATGTGAATGAATATGGGGTACATGGTACCCCTACCCATTCACCTAGGTAAAAAGTGTTAATAATAAAACACAACACAGGTTTTTAAAATAATTTATTAAACTGCTCCGGGGGGGGGTCTTCTTCCATCTTCGGGGGTCCCTCCGCTTCATCTTCTCCCGGCGTCCGGTTGGTTCTTCTCCGCTCTCTTCTCCCGGTGTTCCAGTTCTTCGGCCGGCTCCTCTGCTGTGTTCAGGTAGCTCTCTTGCCAGCAGAGGTCCGGACTTCTGAGCTGCTGGGCTTCTTGTCTTCTCTTCTCTTCTCTTCCCCCAGATGTTGACACGACGCTCTCTCCGGCTGGACTGGTCTCCGAGGGCTGCGTTGTGACTTATATAGGCGGAGACCCCGCCCCCATATGATGTCACAGGCCCTGGGCATGCTGGGACTGTGACGTTTTAGGGGGCGTGGTCGACCACGCCCCCTAAAACGTCACAGTCCCAGCATGCCCAGGGACTGTGGCATCAAAAGGGGGCGGGGTCTCCGCCTATATAAGTCACAACGCAGCCCTCGGAGACCAGTCCAGCCGGAGAGAGCGTCGTGTCAACATCTGGGGGAAGAGAAGAGAAGAGAAGACAAGAAGCCCAGCAGCTCAGAAGTATACCTTGGAGCGAGTTTTTTCACTCTACATATATATATATATTTGTATACAATTAAAACAGGTGCTCTATTTAATGGCCTCCCCAGGTGCCGGGTTTATCTATGGACCCCCAGGTGACCACCTTTCTTACTGGGGTCTGCCCTTTATGACCACTAGAACTAGTTGGAATGTATCTCAATTCGTATGGATTTTATTCTTGAATTATGTATTTTTGGTGTATATATGTATCTATATGTATATATATATTCATGATGACCCTGTATATATATCCAACAGAATTATCCTCAGCTCCCGAAGAAGCGTTATATAACGCGAAACATGTCGAGCAATTAAAGAGAACACCTACCTGAACTGCAATTCAACCCACATTGCGTCCTTCATTCATTACAGCCATCACGTTTGGGAAGTTGGTTTTCTTCTCTTAGTTCTGAATGTTGGGACATATACACTATATGACTGGGTTCAATTAGCATGCAGGATAGGACTCATCTATGTATGATTCTCTTCTTTTTTTATGTGTAAACTGTATGTTTACCAAATCCTTGATTACATATATAATCTTTTTTAAATTTAAACACAATAAAATAAAAAATATTTTTATCCTTCATACTTTTTATAGTTTCAATTACCTGGGTGCCTCTAAAGTCCAAATTCCCTAGCCAATTTATATGACAAACCAATACCGGGACGTTGGCACACCGTGTTTTGTTGTACCTACAGTGTCACCCTGTTTTTAGGTACTTTGTTCTTTGTGGGATCTTTGATTAAATCAAACCAGTTTTAGCTATTGTTTGCCCTGCTGTATATATGACTGGGAGACCAGGGGCTAGTTGAGTTGAATTCAGGACTGAAGAAGATAAGTCTGAATCAACCAGACTGTCGCCTCCAGGTATTTAATTTCTAATGGAATTGTGACTCCCCTGGATTGAATGCTGTAATTTTGTATGTTTTACCATCTGTAATAAATCTTTAAACCAAGCTAAGTTAATTCCTTTTTATTATTATTATAATCTCAAATTGACTGAAATTATTGTACGACACCCACATATCTGAAAGGTTTAACATAGGAACTTTTAACTAATAAAGTCTAGTCTTTATGTCAGGAACCATGAATCAGATGGAGACAGAAAATGCAGTTAAAAATCACACCTTTAAATATAATGGTAAAAAAAATGGTACAGATAGTAAACGTAGTCAAAACATAGCCAGGGTACGGTAGCCAAAGCGAGAAGTCAGAACAAGCCAGGAAATCAGGAAGCCAGAGATCAGCGTAGTTGGAGGCAGCAGACAGGATCAGGAACCAGAGGGGACGCCAGCCAGGCAAGTCTTCAACAGGAACACAGCAGAGAGTCTCCAGATATGTTTGACCAAAGTGAAGGCACGGAAGAAATGAATAAGACAGTTTAAATAGCCAGAAGGGGCTGGCTGTAGGCTGGACTGACGAGCAGGAGATTATCAACAGGTGAGCCACTGTGGAAAGGTGAGTACTGGCAATTTACCGACAGCTGAGCAACCTGAACACAGAGAAGGAACATCTGAGAGCCCAGCCCTGACACTTTATTACAACATCCAAGATGGCGGAGCCCAGGAACCATCCTAGGAGGGTTTTAGCTTCCCACCTTTTTAACCACGCGTTTTGCACACATTTTGATGCACGCGAAATCGTTCAACTGCTTGCCGCGGTTGGGGCATAATTAACATTGAATGGCATCGCAGGGGCGATGGACCTCTTTCACACATTCCATAAACACATGCAAGATTGCACGCTTTTGGACGCATTCATTTGTAGCAAGGTCTCCGGCCTTCTTCAGTCTAATGAGAACCTCCAGGGCCAGAGATAGCTGACATCCTTCTGTATTTGGTGGGTTGTGAGGCATTGTGGGTGCAAGGTGGATACAATTATTGGGTGCCAGACACTTCTTGAATGCAACAAACTTTTATGGGGGAAAGAGGGTTAGGGCCAGGACACCCTTGAGTAGTTGCAAGTTCAATTAGCAGACTCTGAGAAGACAGCTGTGCAGGGAAAGGCCTCCAGCAAGACGCCACATCTGCACATGCAGGAATGCTGTCTCCTATGGCAACAGTCTTTAACAGTTACTAACACAAGGGTAACCGTTCTTTTGCCTTCTCTAAAACTTCTCCTTGCAGTTCTTCAGCACACTGAGCTCCCGGTATCTCACTAGACTAGATGATTCACTGCTATGGAATCCCTTGAGTTCCTGCAATCTTCACAGTGGTATCTTCCTCAAGTGTCACCCCCGCCTCTCTGCTGGGTCCCTAGCTTGGCACCCCAAATACTTCTCAAGCTTCACCCCCGCTGGCCTGCTTAGTCCCTGGCTTGACACACAAGGCCACTCTGTAAGCGTCACCTCCGCTGGTTGGGTCCCTGGCTTGATCACCGCCTGAAGTTTCCTGATTCTCCACTGTGCCCGTTCGGTGAGAATGCTGCTCCGGTTCTTGCTTCAGCTACTCACTGTGGTCCCTGGTAATAAGGCAGGTGGTCCCTTAGTGGCGACAGCTTCCCCTCTACCTCCGACCACTGACAGGTTCTCTGGCCAGCAGAACCATAAACTCTTGTTGGACTGCAAGCCGCAATCCCAACCCTGCGCTGCTCTCCTGCTTCTGGATAGGCCCTCAGACAGCCTAGCAGCCAGATGTGCCCAGGATAGGCCCAATGTCCAGCCTAGCAGCCTGGGCAATACAACACACGTCTACCCAGACAGCTGTCCAGGTGGCACAGAACATCGATCACCTGACTCCACCCAAATATTAGGTTCTCCCAGCAGGCCAAGGGATTCAAGAAAACCCCTGCCCATTGGCTGAGATACTCCATATACCCATAACCTGACCTTATGTTGTCCTTCTCGTACCTAGTACCACCAAGTACCCGGCCACCTAGTGGTAGAAGAGAAAAGTGCAACAAAGTCCAACTTAGTGAAAAATCAATAGATCTCTAACAATCATCCAGGACAACTACTCCTGGCAAGTAAATTTGTGAGGAGCATCCTTGACTAAACTCCAGGGTGCTACACATGGAATGTGTGAAAAAACTTGCATCGAGCCTGTGGTGCCATTCATTCTTAATGGAACTTTCAGATGTGAACGGAGTCTTGGTGCTAGTTGCAACAATGCACAAGTGTCCCCTCAAAGATGCAGGACTGTCCTCATTATCCTGGATTCACTACCTACAGTAAGGACTCATTCACACTAGCGGTTGGAGGGTGGTAAAACCCCCGTGCCTTTACTGCCCTCCCAAACTTTTACCCCCGTTCTTGGCAGTTTTAGCGGCTGGGGGTGTATACATGCTGCAGCTGTGATGCTTCAGAGCAGGAATTATACCCCCTGTCGCTTTCCGCAGGTGTTGCCCCCTCCCCAGCTGGACCTGACCCATTCAAGTGAATGAGGCCACTCTACAAACACCCTGCAATTGTGTGCATTGTATGCATGCTATTGCGGCAATCAAGGGGTTAAAGCAAGCAGGGAGGAAGCAATACATAGCCTCTTCACCATGCTTTTGGCAGGTGTAGCCTCCAGCCAAACATGACCCATTCAAGTGAATGGGGCCACTCTACAAACGCCACGCAACTGTGTGCATTGTATGCCTGCTATTGCGGCAATCAAGGGGTTAAAGCAGGCGGTGAGGAGGCAATATAAGGCCTCCTCACTGCCTGTCCAATGCTCTCTGAAGATCAATCTGAATGCACAACTGAGCCTAAGTGTCAGAGAACTGGTGCAACGATGCAGCCAGCAATTTCTGGCCTCTTGTCCTACATACGTTGCCCAGGTCGATGATTTCCAAGTGTCCAAGTGTCAACCCTAAAAAAAATAATTAATTTATAGTCGCCATTTTTCCTGTTGATCACAACTTTCCTGCTTTTGGATAGGGCAGAAGCAGCATTTTTTTTTCCTGTCTTTGCATAGCACCAACCTATAAAGGAGCGCAGGGTGCACAGAAACATTTGGTAATGCGCCTCCCTTCTTCTCACAAGTGGTGACATCCTTATTATTCCGACTGCCCAATCTGCACAGCAATCTCGGCGGCGAGGATCTGAGCGCCTCGGGTTAATCAGTGGCTTCGCTTTTAAATGGCTTAAAAATAAACCGCGTTACATCTCGGTGGTGCTAAGTAAGTCGGATCCCACTCCACTCGTCAAGACGTCAAAGTGTATGAAAAGCCCTGAAAGTTTTTCTGGATCTGTCAGTCCTAATTAGTCCGGGAGAAGCCGTTAACTTCTTCTAAACGCCCCGGCGCCAGAAATATCTTTGGTGAAAGATGCCGAAAATCTCATGAAAGTGACACGCCGAAAAAAGAATCCGAAACTCGCAGCGGAGGCAGCAGACGGGTCAGATTTGCTGGGAGATGTAAAAAAACGACCTTTATATGTTTATTTATTTAATTTATTTCAGGTACTTATATAGCGCCATCAATTTACGCAGCGCTTTACATATTTATTATACTAGGGCTCAAAATTTCAAGTCCTGAGCTACTAGCCAAGGGTTACTCGCCACCAGTTGCCGCACCCAACCCCTACTCTGCCCCGCTCCTAATGCTGCCCCTAAACACGCCCTCATAAATTATCTCATGAAATTACACTTAAATGTTTTATGCAGAATTAAGTTATAAAAATAAATATTAACAGCAACTTTATCATTGCCCATCAGTGCAGCCTGATCAGTGCCCATCAATGCAGCCTCACCTAGGCTCATCAATGCAGCCTCACCAGTGCCCATCAATGCAGCGTCACCTGTGCCCATCTATGTGTATTATAACTGTACTGTCTGCCCTCATGTTGTAAAGCGCTGTGCAAACTGTTGGCGCTATATAAATCCTGTATAATATAATAATAATAATCAATGCAGCCTCACCTGTGCCCTCAATTCTGCCTCACCAGTGCCCATCTATGCAGCCTCACCTGTGCCCATCACTTCAGCCTCACCTGTGCCCATCAATTCAGCCTCACCTGTGCTCATCAATGCAGCCTCACCTGTGCCATCAATGCAGCCTCACCTGTGCTCATCGATGCAGCCTCACCTGTGCCCATCAATGTGTATTGTAACTGTACTGCCTGTCCTCATGTTGTAAAGCGCTGCACAAACTGTCAGCGCTATATAAATCCTGTATAATATAATAAAAATCAATGCAGCGTCACCTGTGCCTATCAATGCAGCTTCACCTGTGCCCATCAATGCAGCCTCACCTGCAGTCTCACCTGTGCCCATGTAAAGCGCTTCGCAAACTGTTTGCGCTATATAAATCCTGTATAATATAATAATAATAATAATAATAATAATCAATTCAGCCTCACCTGTGCCCATCAATGTGTATTGTAACTGTACTGTCTGCCAACCATGTTGTAAAAGCGCTGTGCAATCTGTTGGCGCTATAAAAATCTTGTATAATAATAATAATCAATGCAGCCTCACCTGTGCCTATCAATGCAGCCTCACCAGTGCCTATCAATGCAGCCTCACCAGTGCAGGGGAAGAGAGAGGAGAGGAAGAGGAGAGTCGGCCAGATCATCACAGAGTGGGGAACGTTGCTATAACAGATTTCATTTGAATTGCCCAGTGTTCCCGGCGCTCGCCATCACACATAGTCCCGCCTCCTGGCCCAGGTCCTATGGTAGATGTGTTCTATCAAAGTACCCGGGCCAGGAGGCAGAACTGTGTGTGACGGCGAGCGCTGGAAACACTGGGCAATTCAAATGAAAGCTGTTACAGCGTTGTTCTCCGCTCTGTGATGATCCGGCTGACTCTCCTCCCCTGGGTGTTTTTTTTTACTAGTAATGGCGGTGATAAGTGATTTTTAGCGCGTCTACAACGTCTATTCTGCGGCGGACAGATCGGATACTTTTGACACTTTTTTGGGATCTTTGACATTTATACAGCGATCAGAGCTAAAAATAGCCACTGATTACTATATAAATGTCACTGACAGGGAAGGGGTTAACACTATGGGGGCAATCAAGGGGTTAAGTGTTCCCTAGGGAGGTGTTTCTAACTGTGGGGGCAGTGTAGTGACCGGAGGAGGAGACAGATCGCTGTTCCTGATCACTAGGAACAGATGATCTGTCTATCCTCCCCTGACAGAATGGGCGTCTGTCTGTTTACATTGACAGTTCCCCGTTCTGTCTCTCTCAGGAGCGATTACGGGCGGCCGGTGGACATCGCAGGCACTGGCCACGAGCACCGGCTCCGGCTTCGTGCCCCCCGCACACGCGCGCCCCCTAGTGGTCTTAAAGCAGCTGACGTACCATGATGGCGATTCGCCCAGGAGAGCCAACCTACCGCAGTATAACTGCGGCGGCTGGTCTTTAAGCGGTTAAAGAATGTAAAAAAAAAAAAAACATGAATATCAAGTGCAGATTTTAAGAACTACAACCATATTTATACACAGTCCCCCCATTTTCAGGGGTTCAAATGTAATTGGACAAATGAATATAATCATAAATAAAAAGTACATTTTTTATATTTTGTTGAGAATTCTTTACTGGCAATGACTGAAGTCTGGAATCCATGGACATTACCAAAGACTGGGTTTCCTCCTTTCTGATGCTTTGCCAGGCTCTAACGGCAGCTGTCTTCAGTTGTTCTTTGTTTGTGGGTCTTTCTGCCTTTAGTTTTGTCTTCAGCAAGCGAAATGTTCAAATGGGTTGAGATCAGGTGATTGACTCGGCTATTGCAGAATATTCCACTTCTTTTCCTTTGAAAGCTCCTGGGTTGCTTTTGCAGTGTGTTTTGGATCATTATCCATCTGTACTGTGAACCGCCGTCCAATCAACTTTGCTGCATTTGGCTGAATCTGGGCTGACAGTATATCTCTAAACCAGGGGTCCTCAAACTACAGCCCGCGGGCCACATGCGGCCCGCCGAGGACATTTATCCGGCCCAATCCACCCAGGGCCGGATTCCCGACAATCCAGGCTCGGGCCGGGGCCAGGTCGGCTCGGCTTCGGCAGGGAGCATATCTGCTCCGCTCAAGCCGCCTCCCCCACCCCAGTAATGGAGGGCTCCGTGTGCCGCGCTGCATGCTGGGAAGTGTAGTTCCCAGCACAGTCCCGCACGGAGACAGGAGGCGCGAAGAGTGACAGCGCGAGCGGAGGCTTCAAGCAACAGCTTACTAACAAGTGAGGACCCCACTGTCCCCCTGTCCACCCCACTGTCCACCCCACTGTCCCCCTGTCCACCCCACTGTCCACCCCACTGTCCCCCCCACTGTCCCCCTGTCCACCCCACTGTTCCCCTGTCCACCCCACTGTCTACCCCACTGTCCCCCTGTCCACCCCACTGTCCACCCCACTGTCCCCCTGTCCACTCCACTGTCCCCCTGTCCACCCCACTGTCCCCCTGCCCACCCCACTGTCCCCCCGTCCACCCCACTGTCCCCCCGTCCACCCCACTGTCCCCCCGTCCACCCCTCTGTCCCCCCGTCCACCCCTCTGTCCCCCCGTCCACCCCACTGTCCCTCCGTCCACCCCACTGTCCCCCGTCCACCCCTCTGTCCCCCCGTCCACCCCACTGTCCCCCCGTCCACCCCACTGTCCCCCCCGTCCACCCCACTGTCCCCACTGTCCACCTCACTGTCCCCCCCTCTGTCCACCCCTCTGTCCCCCTGTCCACCCCACTGTCCACCCCTCTGTCCCCCTGTCCACCCCACTGTCCCCCTGTCCACCCCACTGTCCCCCTGTCCACCCCTCTGTCCCACTGTCCCCCTGTCCCCCCCTCTGTCCACCCCACTGTCCCCCTGTCCACCCCACTGTCCCCCTGTCCACCCCACTGTCCCCCCCTCTGTCCACCCCACTGTCCCCCCCTCTGTCCCCCTGTCCACCCCACTGTCCCCCTGTCCCACCTCTGTCCCCCCCCTGTCCACCCCTCTGCCCCCCTGTCCCCCCTCTGTCCACCCCTCTGTCCCCCTGTCCACCCCACTGTCCCCCTCTCTGTCCACCCCTCTGTCCCCCTGTCCCACCTCTGTCCCCCCCTGTCCACCCCTCTGCCCCCCTGTCCCCCCTCTGTCCACCCCTCTGTCCCCCTGTCCACCCCACTGTCCCCCTCTCTGTCCACCCCTCTGTCCCCCTGTCCACCCCACTGTCCCCCTGTCCCACCTCTGTCCCCCCCCTGTCCACCCCTCTGTCCCCCTGTCCACCCCACTGTCCCCCTGTCCCCCCTCTGTCCACCCCTCTGTCCCCCTGTCCACCCCACTGTCCCCCTGTCCCCCCCTCTGTCCCCCTGTCCCCCCCACTGTCCCCCTGTCCACCCCCCTGTCCACCCCTCTGTCCACCCCTCTGTCCCCCTGTCCACCCCTCTGTCCCCCTGTCCACCCCACTGTCCCCCTGTCCACCCCACTGTCCCCCTGTCCACCCACTGTCCCCCCCTCTGTCCCCCTGTCCACCCCACTGTCCCCCTGTCCCCCCCACTGTCCCCCTGTCCACCCCCCTGTCCACCCCCTGTCCACCCCTCTGTCCACCCCTCTGTCCCCCTGTCCACCCCACTGTCCCCCTGTCCACCCCACTGTCCCCCTGTCCACCCCACTGTCCCCCTGTCCCCCCCTCTGTCCCCCTGTCCCCCCACTGTCCCCCTGTCCACCCCCCTGTCCACCCCTCTGTCCACCCCTCTGTCCCCCTGTCCACCCCTCTGTCCCCCTGTCCACCCCACTGTCCCCCTGTCCACCCCACTGTCCCCCTGTCCACCCCTTTGTCCCCCTGTCCACCCCACTGTCCCCCCCTCTGTCCCCCTGTCCACCCCACTGTCCCCCTGTCCACCCCACTGTCCCCCTGTCCCCCCCACTGTCCCCCTGTCCACCCCCCTGTCCACCCCTCTGTCCACCCCTCTGTCCCCCTGTCCACCCCACTGTCCCCCTGTCCACCCCACTGTCCCCCTGTCCCCCCCACTGTCCCCCTGTCCCCCCCACTGTCCCCCCCTCTGTCCACCCCACTGTCCCCCCCTCTGTCCACCCCTCTGTCCCCCTGTCCACCCCACTGTCCCCCTGTCCACCCCACTGTCCCCCTGTCCACCCCACTGTCCCCCTGTCCCCCCCCTCTGTCCACCCCTCTGTCCACCCCACTGTCCCCCTGTCCACCCCTCTGTCCCCCCCTCTGTCCCCCTGTCCCCCCCTCTGTCCCCTTGTCCACCCCACTGTCCCCCTGTCCACCCCACTGTCCCCCCTCTGTCCCCCTGTCCACCCCACTGTCCACCCCTCTGTCCCCCTGTCCACCCCACTGTCCCTCTGTCCACCCCACTGTCCCTCTGTCCACCCCTCTGTCCCCCTGTCCACCCCCTGTCCAACCCTCTGTCCCCCTGTCCATCCCTCTGTCCCCCTGTCCACCCCACTGCCCCCCCTCTGTCCCTGTCCACCCCTCTGTCCCCCTGTCCATCCCTCTGTCCATCCCTCTGTCCCCCTGTCCATCCCTCTGTCCATCCCTCTGTCCCCCTGTCCATCCCACTGTCCCCCTGTCCACCCCTCTGTCCATCCCACTGTCCCCCTGTCCACCCCACTGTCCCCCTGTCCCCCCCTCTGTCCCCCCCCTCTGTCCCCCCCCTCTGTCCCCCTGTCCATCCCTCTGTCCCCTGTCCATCCCTCCGTCCCTCTGTCCCCCTGTCCACCCCACTGTCCCCCTGTCCATCCCTCTGTCCCCCTGTCCATCCCCTATATATATTATTATTTATTATTCATTCTTTTATTCTTTTGCACTACAAAAAAGATGTGTGCATAGGAATTTAGGAATTAGTTCATATTTTTTTTAAACTATAGTGCGGCCCCCCAACAGTCTGAGGGACCGTGAACTGGCCCCCTGTCTAAAAAGTTTAAGGACCCCTGCTCTAAACACTGCAGAATTCATCCGGTTGCTTCTGTCTTCTGTCACATCATCATTAACCACCAATGACCCAGCGCCACTGGAAGCCATGCATGACCATGCCATCACACTGCAAGCTTCACCATGTGACCACAAATGACGTTGTGTACTTTGGATCATGAGCTGTTCTAAGCCTTCTCCACACTTTTTTCTTGCCATCATTTTGGTACTGATTAATCTTAGTTTCATCCATCCAAAGAATGCTTTTCCAGAACTGATCTGGCTTTTTTAGATGTTTTTTTGACAAAGTCTAATCTGGCTTTTATGTACTTCAGGCTTATGAATGGTTTGCACCTTGTGGTGAACCCTCTGCATTTGCTCTTGTGAAGTCTTCTCTTTATTGTAGACTTTGACAATGATACGCCCACCTCCTGGAGAGTGTCCTTCACTTGTCTGGATGTTGTGAATGGGTTTTTCTTTACCATAGAGAGGATCCTGCGATCATCCACCACTGTTGTTTTCCGTGGACGTCCAGGCCTTTTTATGTTGCTGAGCTCACCAGTGCGTTCTTCTTTCCTCAGAATGTACCAAACTGTTGATTTGGCCACTACTAATGTTGCTGCTATCTCTCTGATGGATTTGTTTCGTTTGAAGCCTTACAATGACCTGTTTCACTATCACTTGAATTGACAGCTCCTTTGATCGCACGATGTAAGTTCACAGCAATAGATTCCAAATGCAAATACCACATTAAAGGCCCGTACACACGATTGGACTTTTTGACAACAAAAATGCAAATTAGCTGTTTTAAGGCAACAGCCGACCCTGTGTACGCTCCATCGGACAAACTTTTTCAGTTTTCATCGGATTTTTGTTGGCTGTGCGAACGGACAAACTTTCCGGCAACAAAAGTCTGATGGAGCAAAGTCCGATCGTGTGTACACAAAATCATTGGACTTTTGTAAACTACAGTATCTGCCCGCGAGAATGTTTCGCGCTGGTTCTCGGCAACAGGGTACTGTACATCTCGTGCTGGCTGCAATAGGAAAAATTGTGAGCGCAAGAGGGAATTCCCCTCCTCGGGAATACCTTAGGTCTGGTATGGATTTTAAGGGGAACCCCCTACGCCGAAAAAACGGCATGGGGGCCTCCCCCAAAAATCCATACTAGACCCTTATCCGAGCATGCAGCCCGGCCGGTCAGGAAAGGGGGCCGGGCTGCCCCCCCTCCTGAACCGCACCAGGCCGCATGCCCTCAACATGAGGGGGTGGGCGCTTTGGGGCAGGGGGGTGCCCTGCGGCCCCCCCCCACCCCAAAGCACCTTGTCCCCATGTTGATGAGGACAAGGGCCTCTTCCCGACAACCCTGGCTGTTGGTTGTCGGGGTCTGCGGGCAGAGGGCTTATCGGAATCCAGGAGCCCCCTTTAATAAGGGGGCCCCCAGATCCCGGCCCCCCACCCTATATGAATGAGTATGGGGTACATCGTACCCCTACTCATTCACCTGGGGAAAAAGTGTCAATAAAAAAACACTAGACAGGTTTTTAAAGTAATTTATTAGGCAGCTCCAGGGGTCTTCTTCCGACTTTGGGGGGTCTCTTCCGACTTCTCCACTCTCTCCAGCCTCTTCTCCAGGTGTCTGGTTCTTCTCCCACTCTCCGGCCTCTTCTCCAGGTCTCCGGTTCTTCTCCCACTCTCCGGTTCTTCTGCCGGGCTCCTCCGCTATCTTCTGCTCTTTTGCCACTCTTTTGCTAGCAGTGGCCCGGTCTTCTCCGTCATCTTGTTCCCTCTTCTCTTCTTCCGATGTTGACACAATGCTCTCTCCCGCTGTAATGCCGTGTGCGAGGTGCACAACGACATATATAGAGATGGGGCGTGGTCACCGGTGATGTCACCAGGTGACCCCCGCCCCTTATGACATCACAGCGAAGAGGCCGGGTAGGGCAGCACAGTGGTGTAGTGAATAGCACTGTCATCATTGAGGGAACCATGAATGCCAACATGTACTGTGATATACTGAAGCAGAGCATGATCCCCTCTCTTCGGAGACTGGGCCGCAGGGCAGTATTCCAACATGATAACAACCCCAAACACACCTCCAAGACAACCACTGCCTTGCTAAAGAAGGTGAGGGTAAAGGTGATGGACTGGCCAAGCATGTCTCCAGACCTAAACCCTATTGAGCATCTGTGGGGCATCCTCAAACAGAAGGTGGAGGAGCGCAAGGTCTCTAACATCCACCAGCTCCGTGATGTCGTCATGGAGGAGTGGAAGAGGACTCCAGTGGCAACCTGTGAAGCTCTGGTGAACTCCATGCCCAAGAGGGTTAAGGCAGTGCTGGAAAATAATGGTGGAGACACAAAATATTGACACTTTGGGCCCAATCTGGACATTTTCACTCAGGGGTGTACTCACTTTTGTTGCCAGCGGTTTAGACATTAATGGCTGTGTGTTGAGTTATTTTGAGGGGACAGCAAATTTACACTGTTCAAGCTGTACACTCACTACTTTACATTGTAGCAAAGTGTAATTTCTTCAGTGTTGCCACATGAAAAGATAGAATAAATTATTTACAAAGATGTGAGGGGTGTACTCACTTTTGTGAGATACTGTATATAAAATGTGTGTGCATAATGTATATATATATATGTGTGTGTGTGTGTGTTTATGTGTATATATATATTTTATTTTCCTTTCACATGCTGTCACCAATCAGTGTCCCTGATCACCTGTCATAGGATGGGATGTAAAAAAAAATTAAAAATTATATATTAAAAGAAAATTGAAAAAAACATTTTTGGTAGTAAAGATACATGCTGGTATTGAGGGGGTTAAAAGATGGACTTTGGTATTGGTGGACCAGATGCAGGATATCATTAATATACAGATCATACACAGAGGGAGGAGAAGGTGAGGGAGTTAATGTATGGGTGATATACAGTAGGAGGCTTGGATGAGGGGGGTATTGTGTAAGACAAGGGAGGAGAAGGGGTTAATGTGCAGGTCATATACAGCGTGAGGATGGAGATGAGATGTACAGGAGAAGAGGAGGGGGGTGAAAGGGTTCACCCACTTTAAATCTGCAGCTGCCTTCAATCCCTTTATTCATTCATTACTTTTCCCTTCCCTGATTCTCTACAGAAGAACACTCAACTTATTTATTTTTATTATTTTACTTTATATAGTGGCTATTAAATGGCACTAAAAGAAAGTTCTATTTAAAAAAAAAAAGTGATATAAAATGTATTTGTGTACAACGTTGCATGGCAGGTTGTTGTCAGTCAAACTATCACAGCACTGAAAAATTGGCCTGGTAATGAAAGGTTGTATACAGTAGAAGGACACCTCATGATCAACTGTGGTAGGCAGGCCACACGCTGGTAGGGTGGAAGTGCAGGGTAGGTAGGATTTGATGCTAGTGGGCAGGAAGACGTAGCTGAGCCAAGGTCATACACAGTCAGATGACTGAAGGAGGCCACGTGGTCAGGAGCCAGGCCAGGGTCATACACAGGTAGGGAGTAGTGATGGAGGCAGGGTCCAGTGACAAGCCGGGGTCATGCAAAGATGAGGAGCTGATATCAGAAACTGGATCTGGAGGAAAGCCAAGTCATACACAGGAGATCAAACAGGATCAAGGTCAAGAGGCAAGCCAAGGTCATGATCAGGAGAAAGTCAGGGAGATATCCAAGGACAAGCCAAGTCAATCACATTTAGCGGATGGTTCACAGTAGGCACTTGTGAAAGCATATGCAGCACTTTAATCAACCATCTCCCTCTAAAAGTCTTTCCTTCCACCTGGTATCATTAGCCAGTGTCCAGTCAGAAGTTGAGTTAGGTGGCAGTCAAGAGAGTGGTCAGTGCCCAGGCAGAGGCCGAGGCAAACAGCAGGAAAAGGAGAAGACAGTGTCCAGGCAGAGATCGAGGCAGGCAGCAGGCAAGAAAGTAGTCAGTGTCCAGTTAAAACTTGAGTTAGGCAACAAGTAAAAGAGCAGTTGGTGTCCAGGCAGAGGTCAAGGAAGGCAGCAGACAAGAGAGTAGTCAGCATACAGTCAGAAGTTAAGTTAGGCAGCAGTCAAGAGAGTAGCCAGTGCCCAGGAAGAGGTCAAAGCATGCAGCGGACAAAAGAGAAATCAGTGTCCAGTCAGAGATCAAGGCAACGGTAGGCAAGAGAGTAGTCAGTGTCCAGTCAGAAGTCGAGTTAGGCAGAAGTCAAGAGAGTAGTTATTGCCCAGGTAGAGGTCTAGGCAGGCAGCAGGAAAAAGAGCATTCAGTGTCGAGTCAGAGATCAAGGCAACGGCAGGCAAGAGAGTAGCCAGTGTCTAGTCAGCATTTAAGGGAGTAGTCAGTGCCAAGGCAGAGGTCACGGCAGACAGCAGGCAAAAGAGCAGTTGGTGTCCAGGCAGAGAAAGAGGCAGGCAGCAGGCAAAACCGTGTCGGTTTCCAGGCAAAGATAAAGGCAGGCAGCTGGCAAGAGAGTAGTCAGTGTCCAGTCAGAAGTCGAGTTAGGCGGAAGTTAAGAGAGTAATCATTGCCCAGGTAGAGGTCTAGGCAGGCAGCAGGAAAAAGAGCATTCAGTGTCGAGTCAGAAAAAGAGTGGTCGGTGCCCAAGCAGAGATCAAGGAAGGCAGCAGACAAGAGAATAGTTAGTGTACAGTCATAAGTCAATTTAGACAGAGGTCAAGAGAGTAGTCGGTGCCCAGGCAGAGGTCAAGGCAGGCAGCAGGATAAAGAGCATTCAGTGTCAAGTCAGAGATCAAGGCAACGGCAGGCAGGAGAGTAGTCAGTGTGTCCAGTCAGAAGTCGAGTTAGGTGGCAATCAAGGGAGTAGTTGATGCTCAAACAGAGATCGAGGAAGGCAGCAGGCAAAAAGAGCTGTCGGTTTCCAGGCAGAGATTAAGGCAGGCAGCAAGCAAGAGATTAGTCAGTGTCTAATCATAAATCAAGTTAGGCGGCAGTCAAGGAAGTTATCGGTACACAGTCAGAGGTCGAGGTAGACAGCAGTCAAGAGAGTAATCTGTGCCCAGGCAGGGGTAAATGCAGGCAGCAGGTAAGCGAATAACAGGAACAGCAGAGTCGGTAATGAGGGCAGCAGACAAGAGCAGGGTCAGGCAATTTAGGTCAGCAACAGGGACGGTGACAATGACAAACTAACATGCAGGATAGCTGGCAACTAGACACAGCACTTCCACATAAATGTTTAAATACCCTCCAAAACCTGCGGTGCTGACGTACACTAACACACATACGCCAACACATCCATACTTATGTGTGTTACCCCGCCATAAACAAAAGACCAAGAGGAAAATGCATGCATGGCACACGGCAGACAGTCCTGGACGTACTGCAACACTTATAGAGGTCTGCCACAGTCACTCCAGGTGCCTTTTAGAAGTTGTTCTGTTGGTGTAAGGTAGACCATGTCCATTATTGCCTAAAGATACAACTTATAAAACTGTACTGGATATTCTGTATTGTATACTGTATGTAGGACGATGATGATGAAATCATGTTTGTGACTTTCATAATGTATGTTTATCTTTCTATAAAAGTGTTCTCACTATTTGAACTGAATATACATCCTTGAAAAGGTGAACTTTGTTCTGAGAAGCGCGGCAGATGAATATCAGCTTATACAATTTGTGATGTACACTATAGAGCAACAATGTTACAATGGGTCCCTTCATGGTTTGGACAAAGAGAATTTGTGTCATAGAACCTGCTTTTATATTAAAAAAATAAAATGTTTTTATTCATGTGTTTTCATCCTGCTGTGAACACCCCCTTCTTTTTCATTATAATAGTTTTTGTTATTTGTGATGTATACTATGATAAAACCTTGAAGGGACCCATCACCTTGTTATTATAAACAGAACTGGTGAATGTCAGAGGATCTACTTTATACAGTGCCTTGAAAAAGCATTCATACCCCTTAAAATTTTCCACATTTTGTCAACCAAGAACAAAAATGCATTTTCTTGAGATTTTATGTGATAGACCAACACAAAGTGGCACATAATTGTGAAGTGGAAGGAAAATGATAAATGGTTTTCCAATTTTCTTTACAAATAAATATGTGAAAAGTGTGGGGGGACATTTATATTCAGCCCCCCTTTACTCTGATACCCCTAACTAAGATCTAGTGGAAACAACTGCCTTCAGAAGTCACCTAATTAATAAATAGAGTCCACCTGTGTGTAATTTAATTTTAGTACAAATACAGCTCTGCTTTGAAGCCCTCAGAGGTTTGTTAGAGAACCTTAGTGAACAAAGGGCATCATGAAGGCCAAGGAACACACCAGACAGGTCAGGGATGAAGTTGTGGAGAAGGTTAAAGCAGGGTTAGGTTATAAAAAAACTATCCCAAGCTTTGAACACCCCACACAGCTCTGTTCAACCCATCATCGGAAAATGGAAAGAGTATGGCACAACTGCAAACCTACCAAGACATGGCCGTCCACCTAAACTGACCGGGCGGGCAAGGAGAGCATTCATCAGAGAAGAGCCAAAGGCCCATGGTAACTGCAGAGATCCACAGCTCAGGTGAGAGAATCTGTCCACAAGACAACTATTAGTCGTGTTCTCCACAAATCTAGAGAGCCATTGTTGAAAGAAAGCCATAAGAAGTCCCGTTTGCAGAAGCCATGTGGAGGACACAGCAAACATGTGGAAGAAGGTGCTCTGGTCAGAAGAGACCAAAATTAACTTTTTGGCCTAAAAGCAAAACGCTATGTGTGGTGGAAAACTAACACTGCACATCACCCTGAACACACCATCCCCACCGTGAAACATGGTGGTGGCAGCATCATGTTGTGGGGATACTTTTCTTCGGGAGCGATAGGTAAGCTGGTCAGAGTTTATGGGAAGATGGCTGGAGCCAAAAACAGGGCAATATTTGAAGAAAACCTGTTATGCTGTGTACACACGACCGGACTTTTCAACAGCAAAGGTCCGATGGAATGAATCCGCCGGACAATTCGATCATGTGTAGGCTTCATCGGACCTTTGCTGTCGAAAAATCAGACAGACTTTAGAAATAGAACATGTTTCAAAACATTCTGATAGTCTCATATCTGGTCGAAAAATCAGTTTGTCTGTATGCTATAAAATTTAAAAAGTGCTGCGCAATTCTAAGAGTCCATATCAATAAAGAAAAAGCTATCCCAATTGGTGTAAGTATAACACACATGAGGGTGAGTAAATGTCCATATAGTAAAACAGTCCAAACTGGTGAGTGAAAGGAAGCTGCTAATGACTCCAGTGCAAGTGACACACAAGGCAAATCTTCAAACTGGTGTCCGTGATCCCTCCACCACACAGATTAGCCTCTCTCCTCCAGGACTCGACCTGAAACAGGTCACACAACAGTAATGGAACACCAGGCAGGTAATCCTACACATGGAATATCCAGTACTCGTCCACAGTCAGTGAGATATGGCAGCATGTGTAAGGAAAAAGACACAGCGATCTAATGCTCTCTGTATGAGACTTTATTGAAATATAAAAACAGTCAAAGGTACTCACATGGAGCTGCACTCAGTACCGAGTGCAGGCAGACTAGCGTGCAATGTTACCAACAAGATGGCCGCGGGTGACGTCATTTATGACCCCTGACCCCCCATACGCGTTACGTCCAAAGGCGGGACTTCCTCAGCGCAGGGCAGGGTACACACAGACGGCCCGCTTGTTATATATAGTGCCATGGTAACTAGCAGTAAGCCAATAAGGGGACTGGATACAATGGTCAAATGACCAGTTCCATTACAAAACTATCCCATCAGGCTACCACGAAAATGAAAACTTGCAAAGTACTGATGTATATATAAATACAAATACTGGCGCTAATTTATTTGAAATGACATGTAGGGAATAATCGTACCTCTTATATGTAATAGATAAAACAAAGAAAAAGAAGAAAAAGAAACAAGCGCCCCCGTTTGCATAAATATAAAGCTGAAAAACTTTTCCAACACAGCACATTAATTTAAAAGATTAAAAATATAAAAATTTATATATATAAATATATATATATATATATATATATATATATATATATATATATATATATATATATATATATATATATATATATATATATATATATATATATATATATATATATATATATATATATATATATATATATATATATATATATATATATATATATAAATAAATGTCAGTCCACGGCCATCTCGATAACAACACCATATACAGGGATCAATAATAAGTATGTACAAAAATTCATATGCGGACATAAATAAATTTAAAACAAATGACAAAAAATTAAAATATTAGAAATATGGACAGAGCTAACATAAAAACCAAAAAACATCTATCTATTGGAGATAAAACAGTTGAGTTCGAAGTCCACATTCATTCCTAAAGGTGACAAAACCTTGGTTTCATAAATCCAGAAGGATTCTCTGCGACTCAACTGTCTAATATAGTGGCCACCTCTCCAATGACGGGGAACCTTTTCTATCCCCCAAAAACTTAAGGCTCTTTGATGACAAGTTCTAAAGTGCCTGAAAACACTATGGGTCTTCACTCCTCTTCTAATGTTGCTAATATGTTCACCCACTCGTACATGTAGTGCTCTTGAAGTGCGGCCCACGTACTGTAGGCCACAATCGCAATCAAGCATGTATACCACCCCTACAGATGAACATGTGATAAGGCTTTCAATCTGATAACATTTATGCGTGACATTAGAAACAAACTCTTTCCGCTTCTTGGTGTTTCTACTAGCACTTTTGCAAGTGGCGCATCTGCCGCACGCATAGAAACCGGACAAAAAGCTTATTGTCTGCCAATTTAGGGGGATCAACTACTCCCGGTGCCAAACGGTCCCTAAGAGAAGGTGGTTTCCGGTAGATGAACTTAGGATATCGAGGGAGGATAGGTCCCAGAGTACGATCACATTTGAGGATCGGCCAATGTTTGGCTATGATTCTCTCTAATTTCTTATATTGGATATTATAGTCCAACAAAATTCTAAAACCTGCCGTAGTGTCTTCATCCTCAGAAGACTTGATCTTATCTGCCACAATGGTACTCCTATTGGTAAGTCTGACTTTCTCAATTTCAGAGTTAATCATGGACTGTGCATACCCTTTCTCCATAAACCTATCTGCCAAAATCTGGGATTGCGATAGAAACTCTTCCTCCGTTGTACAATTGCGCCTCAACTGAATAAATTGGCCTCTGGGAATATTACACAGCCATGACCTATGGTGGCAACTGGTTAGAGGAATGTAAGCATTCCGGTCAGTAGCTTTAAAATGGTTTCTGGTCTGAAAAACCCCCCTCACTCTTAAAAATTTCCAAGTCTAAAAACGTGATCTGCTGATGATCGATGGTCCAAGTAAGCTGAATGTTTTTATCGTTGTTATTAAGTTTAGCCGTAAATAACTGGAGGCTAGACATTACCCCTCCCAGACCATAATTAAATCTTCTATATACCTCCTGTAGCATAATAGCTGAGGGGGAGGGTCATGGAATATGACATCCTCCTCCCAGTGGGCCATAAATAAATTGGCCACACTGGGAGCGAAACGTGCGCCCATAGCCACACCACGTATCTGCAAAAAATAGTCCCCACTGAACCAAAAATAATTGTTCAACAGACAGAAATCAAGACTCTCTAATAAAAACGAAACATGTTCATCAGATAAATCGGTGGCTGCTAAAGCCCATTTAGCTGAAATGAGAGCTTCCCTATGATCAATCATGGTATAGAGTGATCCCACGTCAGCAGTAATCAAAATGCTAGAGGGGGTACATGGGAGGGTATGTAAAATCTGAAGAATCTGTTTAGTATCTCGCAAGTAGGCCTTAGTTTTAGTGACAAGTGGTTGCAAAAAGAAATCAAGATATTGGCCTAACCTCGAGGTAACCGAATCAATTCCGTTCACAATTGGACGGCCAGGCGGTTGTTCAGAATTCTTGTGCATTTTTGGTAAAATATAAATAATGGGAGTCCTGCAGTAAAAGGGATCGAGATAGGATGCTTCCTTGGAATTCAAGATTCCTTTACTTTTCCCATCCTCAACCAAAGCATGTAAACTATTCCTAAACATCAACATGGGATCACCCCTGGGTAATCGGTAAGTATTCTGGTCATTCAATAGCCGGAGCATTTCAGCTTGATAATAGGCTTTGCTGAGTACAACTAACCCCCCTCCCTTGTCAACCGGCCGCATCACTATATCCTTTCTTAGTTCCAAAGAGGATATACCTCTTTTTATGACTTGGGAGTCTCTGACTTTCTTAATTTTGAGATGATCAAGGTCATTACAGACCATATTTCTGAAGACCTCTAGATGTCTCTTATCACTGCATAGTGGGTTGAAAACAGATCTGTTCCTTAGATTGGAATGCATGGAACCCAATTGGGATTGGGAAGAATTCCGCTGAATAGGGTTGGACAGAAAATATTTCTTAATATTTAAATTCCTAATATACTTCTGTACATTGACATAGGCCTGGAATTTATTCAGATTTCGAATAGGGGAAAACTTCTGTATGCTAGTCTGACGGATGAACAACGACGCAAGGGCAGCTATTGGCTACTGGCTATGAACTTCCTTATTCTAGTCCGCTCGTACGTCCTCACGTTCCAATCAGTCAGACTTTGGTGTGATCGTGTGTAGGCAAGTCCGTTGCGTCAGAACTCCGTCAAAAAGTCCTTCAGAGTTCAGTCCGTCGAAAGTCCGCTCGTGTGTACGCGGCATTAGAGTCTGCAAAAGACTTGAGACTGGGGTGGAGGTTCACCTTCCAGTAGGACAACAACCCTAAACATACAGTCAGAGCTACAATGGAATGGTTTAGATCAAAGCATATTCATGTGACCTACAGTGCCTTGCAAAAGTATTCACCCCCCTTGGCATTTTACGTGTTTTGTTGCCTTACAACCTGGAATTAACATGGATTGTTTGAGGATTTGCATCATTTAATTTACAGAACATGCCCATAACTTGGAAGATTTTTTTATTTTTATTGTGAAGCAAACAACAAATAGGGCAAAAATAACAGAAAAAGTCAATGTGCAGAACTATTCAACCCCCTAAAGTCAATACTTTGTAGAGCCATCTTTTGCGGCTATCAGTCGCTTTGGATAAGTCTCTATGAGCTTGCCACATCTTACCACTGGGATTTTTGCCCATTCCTCCTTGCAAAACTGCTCCAGCTCCTTCAAGTTGGATGGTTTGCGCTTGTGAACAGCAATCTTTAAGTCTAACCACAGATTTTCTATTGGATTGAGGTCTGGGCTTTGACTAGGCCATTTCAACACATTTACATGTTTCCCCTTAACAACTTCCTGCCCGGCCTATAGCAAAATGACGGCCAGGCGGTGGTTCAGTTATCCTGCCTGGGTGTCATATGACGTCCTTCAGGATAACAGCTGCCACGCGCCCGTGAGGGCGCACATCGCGGCGTTCGGTGGAGCGGTGTGTCAGTCTGACACGCCGCTCCACCGATCTCGGTAAACAGCCTCCGGCGGAGGTTCTTTACCACGTGATCAGCCGTGTCCAATCACGGCTGATCACGATGTAAATAGGAAGAGCCGTTGATCGGCTTTTCCTCTCTCGCGTCTGACAGGCGTGAGGAGAGCCGATCGGCGGCTCTCCTGACAGGGGGGGGT
Organism: Lithobates septentrionalis; assembly: GCA_037952835.1. Classification (NCBI taxonomy): domain Eukaryota; kingdom Metazoa; phylum Chordata; class Amphibia; order Anura; family Ranidae; genus Lithobates; species Lithobates septentrionalis. Next base: position 481,884 of record JBBDGP010003723.1, on the reverse strand, counting down.
CTGCGCTGATTGCTTATCAGCGCAGCCCCCTCTGAGATGACCACACTGGACCACCAGGGACACCACTAGGACCACCAGGGAAGGGGGCAACATGTGGATGGCCAGGTATGTACCCCATAGCCATCCACATGTTCAAATAAATGCCCAATCTGTGCCAATCAGTGCACACAAATGGGCACTGATTGGCACCGGTATTTACTAACAGACATCAGTGATGCCCAGCAATGCCACCCATCAGTATCATCAGTGCCACCCATCAGTGACATCAGTGCAACCCATCAGTGCCCATCCGTGCCACCTATCAGTGCCACCCATAAGTACCCATCAGTACCACTCATAAGTACCCATCAGTGCTGCCTACAAGTGCCCATCAGTGCCGCCTATGAGTGCCCATCAGTGCCGCATACCAGTGCCATCTATCAGTGCCCATCAGTGCCACCTATCAGTGCCGCCTATCAGTGCCCGTCAGTTCCACCTCATTGGTGCCACCTCATCTGTGCCCATCAGTGCCACCTTATCAGTGCCCGTCAGTGCAGCCATATCAGTGTCCATCATTGAAGGAGAAAACGTACTTATTTACAAAAAATTTTAACAGAAACAAAGAAAAACGTGTTTTTTTTTCAAAATGTCCGGTCTTTTTTTATTTGTTGCGCAAAACATAAAAATCCCAGAGGTGATCAAATACCACCAAAAGAAAGCTCTATTTGTGGGAACAAAATGATAAAAGATTTGTTTGGGTACAGTGTTGTATGACCGGGCAATTGTCATTCAAATTGCGACAGCACTGAAAGCTGAAAATTGGCCTGAGCAGGAAAGTGTCTAAGTGTCCGGTATTGAAGTGGTTAAACTACTCAAGTCTTGCATTAGCAGTGAGTTTGGGGTCATTGTCCCGCTGGAAGGTGAACCTCCGTCCTAGCCTCAAATCACACACAGAGTGGTACAGGTTTTGCTCAAGAATATCCCTGTATTTAGCACCATCCATCTTTCCCTCAACTCTGACCGGTTTCCCAGTCCCGACTGCTGAAAAACATCCCCACGGCATGATGCTGCCACCACCATGTTTCACAGTGGGGATGGTGTTCTCTGGGTGATGTGATGTGTTGGGTTTGCCCCAGACATAGCGTTTTCTTTGATGGCCAAAAAAAGTTCAATTTTAGTCTCATCAGACCAGAGCACCTTCCTCCATACATTTTGGGAGTCTCCCACATGCCTTTTCGCAAACTCAAAATGCGCCATTTTGTTTTTTGCTGAAAGTAATTCCTTTCTTCTGGCCACAAATGCAGCCTGTGTGACATCAAATACACATCAAATTTCTCTCTCGGGCACAATGAAAGAGAGAAAACAGGAAGTAACATTTAACTCGGATGTCAATCAAACCGCCCGGCCGTAGTAATAGATACTACGAGCACCGGGCGGAAGCTACTCTGCGCTTCAAAAAGCGATGCAAGGCGGGACAAAAGTCCGCAAATGAAGCGCTGCGTCTGCAATCTCGTGATTGCATAGACGTGGTGCTTCTCATAGTGCACTGTGTCCGGTGTCCGAACACAGTGCACTTAAGGACCTTTTTTTCTATTTTTTTTTGTGACTGCCCGGACGGGGGGTGGCGCCCATGCGCCCCCTATGGATGGGCCGTCACTGCTCCTAGAGATCATTTGGATATTTTTTTATAACCTAACCCTGACATGTACTTCTCAACAGCATTGTCCCTCACTTGTTTGAAGAGTTCATTGGTCTTCATGGCAGTGTTTGGTTAGTGGTACCTCTTGCTTAGGTGTTGCAGCCTCTGGGGCCTTTCACAAAGGTGTGTCTATGTAATGACAGATCATGTGACACTTAGATTGCACACAGGTGGACATCATTTCACTAATTATGTGACTTCTGAAGGTAATTGGTTGCACCGGAGCTTTTTATGGGCTTCATAACAAAGGGGGTGAATACATACGCACATGGCAATTATCAGTTTTTTATTTCTGAAAAATAGTTTTATGTATATATTTTTCTAATTTTACTTCACCAACTTATGGGGCGTACACACGGTCGGACTTTTCAGCTACAAAAGTCCGACAGCCTGTCCGACAGACTTTCGACGGACTTTTGGCGGACTTTCGACGGACTTGCGGCGGACTTTCTAACGAACAGACTTGCCTACACACGATCACACAAAAGTCCGTCGAATTCTTACGTGATGACGTACACTGGACTAAAACAAGGAAGTTCATAGCCAGTAGCCAATAGCTGCCCTAGCGTGGGTTTTTGTCCGTCGGACTAGCATACAGACGAGCGGATTTTTCGACCGGACTCGAGTCCGTCGGAAAGATTTGAAGCATGTTTCAAATCTAAAGTACGTCGGATTTGAGGCTAAAAAAGTCAGTTGAAAGTCCGGAGAAGCCCACACACGATCGGATTACCAGCCAGCTTTAGTCCGTCAGTGTCCGTTGGACTTTTGTAGACGAAAAGTCCGACCGTGTGTACGCGGCATTAGACTATTGTGTTCTGATCCATCACATGTAATTCCGATTAAAAAAAAACATTGAACTAAAGACTGTAATGTAACAAAATGGGTAAAAGGCAAAGGGGGTGAATACTTTTGCAAGGCACTGTAAATCCAATTGAGAATCTGTGGCAAGACTTGAAAATTGCTGTTTACAGACGCTCTCCATCCAATCTGACAGAGCTTGAGATATTCTGAAAAGAAGAATGGGATAAAAAAGCCCCTCTCTAGATGTGCAAAGCTGGTAGAGACATCCCCAAAAAGACTTGTAGAGAAAGGGGGTTCTACAAAATATTGACTCCGGGGGGTGCCATACAAATGTAACCCCCACACTTTTCACATATTTATTTGTAAAAAATGTTGAAAGCCATTTATCATTTTCCTTCCTCTTCACAATTTATGAGCCACTTTGTGTTGGTCTATCACATAAAATCCCAATAAAATACATTTAATTTTTTGTCTGTAGCATGACAACATGTTGAAAATGTCAAGGTGTATGAATACTTTTTTAAGGCACTGTATAAAAAGTAAAAATTGGAATTGTTTTTTTTTATGTGTTATGCCGCGTACACACGACCGGTTTTGCCGTCGGAATATACTCTGAAGGTTTTTCCGAAAGAGTTCCAACAAAATTCCGCTGAAACTGTCTTGCCTACACTCGGTCACACCAAATTCCGACCGTCCAGAACGCGGCGACGTACAACACGTACGACGGGACTAGAAAACGGAAGTTCAATAGCCAGCAGCCAATAGCTTCCGTCTCGTACTTGCTTCAGAGCATGCGTCGTTTTTGGTCCGTCGGAACAGCATACAGACGAGCGTTTTTCCCGATAGGAATTGGTTCCGTCGGAAATATTTAGAACATGTTCCATTTCTAGGTCCGTCAGAATTTTTGAAAAAGAAGTCCAATGAGGCATACACACGATCGGAATAGACGATGAAACGCTTCCGTCTGACTTTTTCTGTCGGACATTCCGCTCGTGTGTAGGCGGCATTAGAATTGAGCAAACCAATGAATACTGCTGTCCTGGTTTATCATCTTGCCACACATGTAAATCGCACGCGTTCCCCAACCCGCCGACAAAATGCACTGCTCTTCAACAGACACATGGGGGTGCTTTACACTTGCTTCAAAATATGGCATTGGACACACTATTTTAAAAGCACTCTCAAAGGTCCGGTCACTAAATAAAAGGGTGACCTTACTGTCCTGTTCACACGTTGTGCTTGTTTTGCTTCAAAAATGATCCCCCATGTAGTTTTCTTGGTACTTCAAAGTGTCCCCAAAGCCTCCATAGATGTCTATGACAACGCTCGCTAACCGCGCCTTTTAAAAGGATAATTTAGAGTTAGCTTCGCTTTGAATTGGAGGTGTGAGATATCCCAGGATGCACTGGGAAACCATAAGTGAACCAGAAAGATGTCATCAGCAGTCACATCGAGTTCATGGAGTGTCGGGTGCAGACGTCACATCTGGTGTGCAGCATGGAGCAGCAGGAAGGTGAGCGGGGTCCGGAACGTGGTGGAGCAACTAGCACACATGGAGAGAGAGAGAGAGAGAGAAAGGACTGAGCGGCAGATGATCAGCAGAGCTAGGGGACAAGAGCAGGAGAAACTAGCAGATGTCATACATGGTGAGCAGTGTGGGAGCAATATAGCGGGAGGTGAGCGGGGACTGAGAGAGAGGATGATCAGCAGAGTTGAGGGTTACTACTGAGTGGGGGATCAGCAGAGTTGGGGGTTACTACTGAACGGGGGTTTAGCAAGGCCGGGGGTTACTACTGAGAGGGGGATCAGCAGAGTTGGGGGTTACTACTGAGCGGGGGGATCAGCAAGGCCGGGGGTTACTACTGAGCAGGGGATCAGCAGAGTTGGGGGTTACTACTGAGTGGAGGATCAGCAGAGTTGGGGATTACTACTGAACGGGGGTTTAGCAAGGCCGGGGGTTACTACTGAGAGGGGGATCAGCAGAGTTGGGGGTTACTACTGAGAGGGGGATCAGCAGAGTTGGGGGTTACTACTGAGTGGGGGATCAGCAAACTTGGGGGTTACTACTGAGCAGGGTATCAGCAGAGTTGGGGGTTACTACTGAGTGGGGGATCAGCAGAGTTGGGGGTTACTATTGAGTGGGGGATCAGCAGAGTTGGGGGGTTACTACTGAGTGGGGGATTAGCAGAGTTGGGGATTACTACTGAGCGGGGGGATCAGCAAGGCCGGGGGTTACTACTGAGCGGGGGATCAGCAGAGTTGGGGGTCACTACTGAGTGGGGGGGTCAGCAGAGTCGGGGGTTATTTCTAAGCAGGGGATCAGCAGAGTTGGGGGTTACTACTGAACGGGGGTTTAGCAAGGCCAGGGGTTACTACTGAGAGGAGGATCAGCAGAGTTGGGGGTTACTACTGAGAGAGGGATCAGCAGAGTTTGGAAATAATAATGAACAGGGGTTTAGCAAGGCCAGGGGTTACTACTGAGAGGGGGATCAGCAGAGTTGGGGATTACTACTGAACGGGCTTTTAGCAAGGCCAGAGATTACTACTGAGTGGGGGATGAGCAGAGTTGGGGGATACTACTGAGTGGGGGATTAGCAGAGTTGGGGATTACTACTGAGTGGGGGGATCAGCAAGGCCGGGGTTACTACTGAGTGGGGGGGTCAGCAGAGTCGGGGGTTATTACTAATCAGGGGATCAGCAGAGTTGGGGGTTACTACTGAGTGGGGGATCAGCAGAGTTGGGGATTACTACTAAACGGGGGTTATGAAGGCCAGGGGTTACTACTGAGAGGGGGATCAGCAAACTTGGGGGTTACTACTGAGCAGGGTATCAGCAGAGTTGGGGGTTACTACTGAGCAGGGTATCAGCAAAGTTGGGGGTTACTACTGAGTGGGGGATCAGCAGATTTGGGGGTTACTACTGAGTGGGGGATCAGCAGAGTCGGGGGGTATTACTGAGTGGGGGAACAGCAAAGCTGGGGGTGTTACTGAGTGGGGCATTGGCAGAACTGGGGATACTACGGAGCAGGGGATCTGCTGAACAAGGGTACTAACAAGCTAGGGATCTGCTGAACAGGGGTACTATATGAGCTGGGGATCGGCTGAGTGGGGTTACTACTGAGCTGGGGTACTACAGGGCCCCTTTAAAAGAAATATAAAATCGACACAGACAGACAAACAAGGCATTTGCCAATCTTCATTAAAGCTTCAAAAAAGCATCACAGAAACATCACTGAAGCTTGACAGAAGCAGCAAAAATACATCAAAAAAGCATGTTGAGGCGGTAGGCACGTTAATGTTTGTTAAAGTCGAACCAAGTGTAAGTGAGCCCCAATTGTTTTAGTTAGGTAAACATGAAATATTACCTATGACTGTGATATTTATCACTTACAGTGAGGAGGTGGGGCTCCTGGTTCTTTATAACATGTTTACCAGGCTACCATTAACTGCATTGCTGGGGAAAAAAACCTGTTGCTTACCAATGGTGGCTGGTGCTCAATATCTTGGGGGGTGGCACACCAACAACACAGCCAAATGTTATTTGAGTACAGTTGCAGCATGACTGCGCAATTGTCATTCAAAGTGTGACAGCGCTGAAAGCTAAAAATTGGTCTGGGCAGGAGGGGGGTTTAAGTGCCCGGTAAGCAAGAGGTTAACATCAAAATAATGACGTACATTTACAGCTAGGCAGTCGGCAAGTGGTTTAGGGGTTCTGCTTTTAGAAAATATCTATTATTTGGGGGGGAGGGTTTATGCAATCTTTAGGCCTAAATTTTTTTTTTTTAAACATACGTGCAAAAATAAAAAAATAAAAAAACGCAAAAAACACCCTGGCAGTGAAAGGGTTAAATAATACAGCGATGTCCAGAAACAGACAGCAAGCCGACTTCCCAAATATAATGTGACACTTTTTTTTCTTTCCCCCCCAGATTTTTTGCAAATGCTCCTTTTAATTGGAAAACCTGGCGAGCCACTTCTGCTTCCGTCGGCATCTGCCAAGCGTGGGCGTCCATTATCCACGGCGCGCATTATCATCCTGGTAGCGCGGGTCACTTTACAATGCTTTTCTTAACGCGCCTCCCTCCCGGATATTAAGACAAAAACCCAAACAGTGTAATTAGCGGGGGCTCAGGACCCGGTCTTCATTTCCGCGCCTCATTGCGAGGCAATTACCAAAACCGCAGAGAGTCCGGGGGAAGGCGAGCGCGCCAATTACTGTCCCCTTTTAAAAAAAAATTTCGATCAGGGCTTTGTGAAGACGCGACTTGACAGGCCGCAGCCACAGAAGAAAGAGGGACGCTAAAGTTGTTTTTAATTACATTTGGTATGCTAATTTCTGATGGAAAATAAATATCTGCTGGGAGCAACCGCGCTTCATTTCACGCTGGCTGCTCCGGCGCGGTTATCAGGCGTTTCAAACAACCGTCTGTCACCGGTCGCTCTCTCTCCCTTCTCCCAGACGTCAGGCACATTAACCCCTTCAGTGATCCAGGCACACGCGCCGGTGAAAGGTGCTCGTAGCTAGTAGTAGTTGTATTTTTTTTTTATTACGGTGTCACCGGCACCTGGGGCCATAGGGCGCAATTCCTGGCAGACGCCGTTTGTCTCGCTGTCAGGACTCCGTTTTACCTTTTCACATTTTGTTTTAACAGGCGGCTGTTTCCACCAAGTCCGGTCCAATGCAAAATGTTCATGTTTGGCTGCAGAAAAATAGTGACCTTTGCCTTGTTATCCTTTCCTTTTATCCCTACACCTTCCAGATGCTGGAGAATGTCAGTTAAAACACTTATTAATTCTACTCTATTCTATTCTACATACAAATTAAGTTTTCTGCAGGCAGCCTGTAGTGGGTGGAGCCTGCTGGGCGCCTCCCACAGTTCTGCTCTCCAGCCTTGTGCAGGGTGGCTGGTCTTGTCTCCGCCCCCTCCTGTAGTTTTCTGCAGGCAGCCTGTAGTGGGTGGAGCCTGCTAGGCGCCTCCCACAGCTCTGCTCTCCAGCCTTATGCAGGGTGGCTGGTCTTGTCTCCGCCCCCTCCGGTAGTTTTTTGCAGGCAGCCTGTAGTGGGTGGAGCCTGCTAGGCGCCTCCCACAGCTCTGCTCTCCCGCCTTGTGCAGGGTGGCTGGTCTTGTCTCCGCCCCTCCTGTAGTTTTCTGCAGACAGCCTGTAGTGGGTGGAGCCTTCTGAGCGCCTCCCACAGCTCTGCTCTCTTGACTTGTGCAGGGTGGCTGGTCTTGTCTCCGCCCCTCCTGTAGTTTTCTGCAGGCAGCCTGTAGTGGGTGGAGCCTGCTGCGCCCTCCCACAGCTCTGCTCTCCAGCCTTGTGCAGGGTGGCTGGTCTTGTCTCCGCCCCCTACTGTAGTTTTCTGCAGACAGCCTGTAGTGGGTGGAGCCTGCTGGACCCCTCGCTCAGCCCTGCTCTCTCGCCTTGTGCAGGGTGGCTGGTCTTGTCTCCGCCCCCTCCTGTAGTTTTCTGCAGCCAGCATGTAGTGGGTGGAGCCTGCTAGGCCCTCCCACAGCTCTGCTCTCTCGACTTATGCAGGGTGGCTGGTCTTGTCTCCCCCCCTCCTGTAGTATTTTTGCAGGCAGTCTGTAGTGGGTGGAGCCTGCTGGGCCCCTCCCACAGCTCTGCTCTTTCTCCTTGTGCAGGGTGACCGGTCTTGTCTCCACCCCCTCCTGTAGTTTTCTGCAGGCAGCCTGTAGTGGGTGGAGCCTGCTGCGCCCTCCAACAGCTCTGCTCTCTCGACTTATGCAGGGTGGCTGGCCTTGTCTCCGCCCCCTCCTGTAGTTTTTTTTGCAGGCAGCCTGCAGTGGGTGGAGCCTGCTGGGCCCACCCACAGCTCTGCTCTTTCTCCTTGTGCAGGGTGACTGGTCTTGTCTCCGCCCCCTCCTGTAGTTTTCTGCAGGCAGCCTGTAGTGTGTGGAGCCTGCTGGGCACCTCCCACAGCTCTGCTCTCGCTCGCCTTGTGCAGGGTGGCTGGTCTTGTCTCCGCCCCCTCCTGTCGTTTTTCTGCAGGTAGCCTGTAGTGGGTGGAGCCTGCTGGGCCCCTCCCAAAAAAAGCATTGCAAAATTATTTTCAAATTAATTTAAGTTTTTTTTTTTATAAAAAAAAATGAACAAACAAATAAAAATGAAAAAAGTTAAAATAATAATATTTAGAAAAATAAATTCAGCAGGAAAATAATAGTCAATGTCCTGTCTGAACAATATTTATGAACAATGCCACTTTGTATTTCTCTATCTCCTATAAGATTACTGTTTATAAGCAATATTACTTTGTATCTCTATCTATCTCCTGTCTGATCAAGGTTTATAATGTTACTTTGTGTACCTCTATCTCCCATCTGAACAATGTTTATAAGCAATGTTACTTTGTATCTCTCTATCTCCCATCTGATCAATGTTTATAAGCAATGTTACTTTGTATCTCTCTATCTCCAGTCTGATCAATGTTTATAAACAATGTTACTATGTATCTCTCTATCTCCTGTCTGATTAATGTTTATAAACAATGTTACTTTGTATCTCTCTATCGCCCGCCTGATCAATGTTTATAAACAATGTTACTTTGTATCTCTCTATCTCCCATCTGATCAATGTTTATAAGCAATGTTACTTTGTATCTCTCTATCGCCGCCTGATCAATGTTTATAAACAATGTTACTTTGTATCTCTCTATCTCCCATCTGATCAATGTTTATAAGCAATGTTACTTTGTATCTCTCTATCGCCCGCCTGATCAATGTTTATAAACAATGTTACTTTGTATCTCTCTATCTCCCATCTGATCAATGTTTATAAGCAATGTTACTTTGTATCTCTCTATCTCCAGTCTGATCAATGTTTATAAACAATGTTACTATGTATCTCTCTATCTCCTGTCTGATTAATGTTTATAAACAATGTTACTTTGTATCTCTCTATCGCCCGCCTGATCAATGTTTATAAACAATGTTACTTTGTATCTCTCTATCTCCCATCTGATCAATGTTTATAAGCAATGTTACTTTGTATCTCTCTATCGCCCGCCTGAACAATGTTTATAAACAATGTTACTTTGTATATCTCTAGCTACCATCTGAACAATGTGTATAAACAAAGTTACTTTTTGTTTTTTTTACAGCAGCAGTTATCACAGATATTATATTTACAGAGCACCTTAGCCTGGATTTGCCAGCAAGTACAAGGGAGGGAACAGTAGAAGGAGAGGATGTACTACACAAGCCCTACCTACTTGTTATGATCCGGTCACTGTCCACACCTGGTTAAGAAACCTCCAACTATTTCATCCATTCTAGTGTTTCTTGTAGCCTTGTAAATTCTGGGCTCTCCATAGAGACATGTTATGTGGATGAGCTCTGATTTCCCGGGCTCCCTGGCTGTCATCAAGCTGTTTTGTTTGATCACAGCCAGGAAAGTAGCATTTCCAAAAGGACAATTCAGCAATGGCAATGAAAGGATTTATTTGAGTAAATGCTTAAAATGGGGTACAGGTTCACTTTAAATTGTGTCTTTTATTAACAATAATATGTTAAAAAAAAAATGCTCCTTGTAATAACCGTCTAACATTGCGGCACATTTCACCGTCTCGCCGGCTAAGTGGCGTCCTTTACCTTGTTCGGGGGTTTTATTAATTCTGATAGCATCATGGCTTCCACTGCCAATTTCCTCTCCATACGAAGGCCGGGGACTTCCTCCGACGTTAATCACAACCAGCGCCTGTTCCATTTTATTTCCTCCTCCTGACCCCGGTGACCCCGAACCCTCTATAAGAAAATGAAATTTATGTCATGATACGTCCGGTGAATATTAGCGCCATGTATCAGGCGGAATCTTCTGTGCTACCAAACCGCCAAACTCCACAACCAGCAACTTGTGTCCTTGAAGAGCGATACGATTTACGGGCTTATTAAATCTTTTTTTTTTTTTTTTAAAGAGACCCTGTCACCAGACCATTCGTTTCTACATTTATCTTCCCGTAGGGGTTATATGTGCGTTTACCATATTTTAAATCTGACCTCCGGTCTTTCCTTCCATCTTGTACAGTTGTAGCGGCTCCAGTCCTGCAATGAAATGGCTTACTCCGATTTCACTGCACACTGCGAGCTTCTCACCATGTGAATTAGAAGCTGCAGCAAGTCAGATAGAGCCCATCTAATTTCCTGGCTGGAGGACGTCCATTGGCATCTTGATCAGGGGTCTCCAAACGTTCTAAACTTTACTGTTTACTGTTCTTCAAGGCTTGGGGGGGCCGGACTGTGGCCACTGGGTGGCCAAAGGTCCTGATGTCAGTGGGAATAAACAATGCCCCATCTTTGGCGTCAGTGGGAGGAATATTGTCCCATCATTGGTGTCATTGGGCCCCATTTTTGGTGTCATTGGGCTCCATTGTTGGAGTCATTGGGATGAACCGTGTCCCATCTTTGGTGTCACTGGGAGGAATTCTGTCAGTTCAGTTTACTGTCCTTCAGATAGGGGCCAGACAGTGGCCGTTGGGGGTAGAATAGGTCCCAACATCATTGGGGAAAAACAATGCCCCATCTTCGGTGTCAGTGGGAGGAATAGCATTCCATCATTGGTGTCATTGGGAGGAATAGTGTCCTATCATAGGTGTCATTGGGCCCCATTGTTGGTGTCATTGGGAGGAACTGTGCCCCATCTTTGGTGTCACTGGGAGGAATTCTGTCAGTTCAGTTTACTGTCCTTCAGACAGTGGCCATTGAAGTAGAAAAGGTCCCAACGTCGGTGGGGAAAAACAATGCCCCATCTTCGGTGTCAGTGGGAGGAATAGCATTCCATGGTTGGTGTCATTGGGAGGAATAGTGTCCCATCATTGGGAAGAATAGTGTCCTATCATAGGTGTCATTGGGTCCCATTGTTGGTGTCATTGGGAGGAACTGTACCCCATCTTTGGTGTCACTGGGAGGAATTCTGTCAGTTCAGTTTACTGTCCTTTAGACTTTAGGGGGACCAGACAGTGGCCATTGGGGGTAGAAAAGGCCCCAACGTCAGTGGGGAAAAAACAATGCCCCATCTTCGTCGTCAGTGGGAGGAATTGTGCCCCATCATTGGTGATCATTAGGCCCAATTGTTGGTGACATTGAGAGGAATTGTGCCCCATCATTGGTGTCACTGGTAGGAATTCTGCCCTTCATTGGGGGTTAGTGTGGGGGAGGGGTGGGATATGCCAAAGGGCCAGATAAAAGCAAGCATTGCGTTTTTTTCAAAATTGTTGCTCTTTTTTTGTTTATAGCACAAAAAATAAAAACCTCAGAGGTGATCAAATACCACCAAAAGAAAGCTCTATATGTGGGCAAAAAAGGACGTCAATTTTGTTTGGGAGCCACGTCGCACGACCGCGCAATTGTCAGTTAAAGCGACACGGTGCAAAAAGTGCTCTGGTCTTTGGCCAACCAAATGGTCCGGGGCTGAAGTGGTTAATCTCTATTTGATTATATGTTTCTTTTTTTATTTTGTGTTAATAAAACTTTATATATTTTCTATACATTTGCTCATACAATTTGAATTTATCTTAACTTGTACTGAAATAATCCAATTACCCTTATTCTTTATGGAAGTTTGGTTGGGGACCAAGCTCCCGATCCCTATATCTCTGAATTTCTGGATGATGGTACAATTTTCCATACTCTTTTTATTATTATTATTATGGACATAGAGGCTACATCTATGTCTCCACACAATAGAAAAGAATAGAATAGAACAGAAAATAATGGAATAGAACTGAAAAGAATGGAAAAGAATAGAAAAGTATAAAATGGAATAGAATAAATATAGCTGTCATCCAACATTAGAATTTTGAATTTTAAAAAGCATATAATAGAATAAAACAGAATAGAAAAGAATAAAGTAAAACAGAACAGAGTAGAATAGAAAATAAAAGAATGGGATAAAATTGAACAGAAAATAGAATTTTAAAAAAAGACTAGAATAGAAAAAAATTAAATAGAACATAACCATTTCCTGAAATTCGAGTTTCGAATAGAATAGAACCAGCTATTGTCCCCAATGAATTTGGATTGAAAAGAGTGATAATGATGAATACTTCAAATCCATTGGAAAATTTTGAAACAGGTCGAAAACAAAGAAAGGAAAAGAAAACAAAGAAAGGAAAACAAAGAAAAGAGAAGAAACAAAATCAAACAAAATGAATTTTGTTAAGAATGCAATGAAATGAGGTTAGTAAATTAACAAATCAAACAATTTTTTTCGTTCTGCACATGTCTAGTCTCAAGCGCACACAATTTTAAAGCGCAGAATTTTTTAGGGTGTCACATTTTCTTGAAAGAGAACGGCCCTTGTTGGTGCAATCCGGAAAGCGGATCCAGAGTCCAGTTATATCTGATGGATGGGATGTGAGGATGGTGGACGGGAGCGCAGCGTTGGATCTGTCATGTAATAGATGGAGGTGATAATGGTGGGCGGGGGCCAGGGCCATCTTTAATATTGATTGGACCCTGGGCAAAACTTTTCTTGGGGCCCCCCCCCCATGCTGTTTCGCTCTCCACTTGCTCTGAGACATACAATAAATAGCAGCTAGACTCCAAATCAGTTTGCTGAATCAGATCAGGCAGCTATTGCGATTGGTTGCCAGAGGTTACAGTATATCATTACCGCTCACTGACTGGTTGCTAGAGGTTACAGCACACATTACGGCTCGCTGATTAGTTGCCAGAGGTTACAGCACATGATTTCTGCTTGTTGATTGGTTGTTAGAGATTACTGTGGATATGACCTCAGGGGGGCATGATATACATATCAGTGCCACTGTCCGCCGCTACTTACATATCAATGCCGGTAATTTACATGTAAACACAGGGTCTGCAGGTGAGTCATCTGTACACAACATTAGGGCAGAGTTGGGCAGCATTCGTAGCAGCACTTCACACTGAGATATTGGGACACAGCACAGGACTAAAACCTCAAGGGACAAGGCAATTTAAACCAGGCTAGTTGGCAAGTATGAGGCAGCTGCTTTGGGCCCCACAACAATGACAGGGCCCAGGGCAGCTGCCCCTTTGCCCTGCCTTAAAAATGGCCCTGGCGGGGGGCTCAGCATCGGACCTGTCATGTAATAGATGGAAGGTGAGAATGGTGGATGGGGGCGCAGCGTCGGATCTGTCATGTAATAGATGGCAAGTGAGAATGGTGGACGGGGGGGGCGCAGCGTCGGATCTGTCATGTAATAGATGGAGGTGAGAATGGTGGACGGGGGGCGCAGCGTCGGATCTGTCATGTAATATATGGAAGGTGAGAATGGTGGACGGGGGGCGCAGCGACGGATCTGTCATGTAATAGATGGCAAGTGAGAATGGTGGACGGGGGGGGCAGCGTCGGATCTGTCGTGGAATAGACGGAAGGTGAGAATGGTGGAAGGGGGGGCGCAGCGTCGGATCTGTCGTGTAATAGATGGAAGGTGAGAATGGTGGACGGGGGCGCAGCTTTGGATCTGTCGTGGAATAGACGGAAGGTGAGAATGGTGGACGGGGGGGGGTGCAGCGTCGGATCTGTCGTGGAATAGACGGAAGGTGAGAATGGTGGACGGGGGGGCGCAGCGTCGGATCTGTAGTGTAATAGATGGAAGGTGAGAATGGTGGACGGGGGGGGCGCAGCATCGGATCTGTCGTGTAATAGATGGAAGGTGAGAATGGTGGACGGGGGGGCGCAGCGTCGGATCTGTCGTGTAATAGATGGAAGGTGACAATGGTGGAGGGGGGGGCGCAGCGTCGGATCTGTCGTGTAATAGATGGAAGGTGAGAATGGTGGACGGGGGGGCGCAGCGTCGGATCTGTCGTGGAAAAGACGGAAGGTGAGAATGGTGGACGGGGGGGGCGCAGCGTCGGATCTGTCGTGTAATAGATGGAAGGTGAGAATGGTGGACGGGGGGCGCAGCGTCGGATCTGTCATGTAATAGATGGAAGGTGAGAATGGTGGACGGGGGGAGCAGCGTCGGATCTGTCGTGGAATAGACGGAAGGTGAGAATGGTGGACGGGGCGCAGCGTCGGATCTGTCGTGGAATAGACGGAAGGTGAGAATGGTGGAAGGGGGGCGCAGCGTCGGATCTGTCGTGTAATAGACGGAAGGTGAGAATGGTGGACGGGGGGGGCGCAGCGTCGGATCTGTCGTGTAATAGATGGAAGGTGAGAATGGTGGACGGGGGGCGCAGCGTCGGATCTGTCGTGTAATAGATGGAAGGTGAGAATGGTGGACGGGGGGGCGCAGCGTCGGATCTGTCGTGTAATAGATGGAAGGTGAGAATGGTGGACGGGGGGCGCAGCGTCGGATCTGTCGTGTAATAGATGGAAGGTGAGAATGGTGGACGGGGGGGCGCAGCGTCGGATCTGTCGTGTAATAGATGGAAGGTGAGAATGGTGGATGGGGGGGCGCAGCGTCGGATCTGTCGTGTAATAGATGGAAGGTGAGAATGGTGGACGGGGGGCGCAGCGTCTGATCTGTCGTGTAATAGATGGAAGGTGAGAATGGTGGACGGGGGGGCGCAGCATCGGATCTGTCGTGTAATAGATGGAAGGTGAGAATGGTGGACGGGGGGGCGCAGCGTCTGATCTGTCGTGTAATAGATGGAAGGTAAGAATGGTGGACGGGGGGGGGCGCAGCGTCGGATCTGTCGTGTAATAGATGGAAGGTGAGAATGGTGGACGGGTGGGGCGCAGCGTCGGATCTGTCGTGTAATAGATGGAAGGTGAGAATGGTGGACGGGGGGGGGGGGGGGGGCGCAGCGTCGGATCTGTCATGTAATAGATGGAAGGTGAGAATGGTGGACGGGGGGGGCAGCGTCGGATCTGTCGTGTAATAGATGGAAGGTGAGAATGGTGGACGGGGGGGCGCAGCGTTGGATCTGTCGTGGAATAGATGGAAGGTGAGAATGGTGGACGGGGGGCGCAGCGTCGGATCTGTCATGTAATAGATGGAAGGTGAGAATGGTGGACGGGGGGAGCAGCGTCGGATCTGTCGTCGAATAGACGGAAGGTGAGAATGGTGGACGGGGGCGCAGCGTCGGATCTGTCGTGGAATAGACGGAAGGTGAGAATGGTGGAAGGGGGGGCGCAGCGTCGGATCTGTCGTGTAATAGACGGAAGGTGAGAATGGTGGACGGGGGGGCGCAGCGTCGGATCTGTCGTGTAATAGATGGAAGGTGAGAATGGTGGACGGGGGGCGCAGCGTCGGATCTGTCGTGTAATAGATGGAAGGTGAGAATGGTGGACGGGGGGGCGCAGCGTCGGATCTGTCGTGTAATAGATGGAAGGTGAGAATGGTGGATGGGGGGGCGCAGCGTCGGATCTGTCGTGTAATAGATGGAAGGTGAGAATGGTGGACGGGGGGCGCAGCGTCTGATCTGTCGTGTAATAGATGGAAGGTGAGAATGGTGGACGGGGGGGCGCAGCATCGGATCTGTCGTGTAATAGATGGAAGGTGAGAATGGTGGACGGGGGGGCGCAGCGTCTGATCTGTCGTGTAATAGATGGAAGGTGAGAATGGTGGACGGGGGGGGGCGCAGCGTCGGATCTGTCGTGTAATAGATGGAAGGTGAGAATGGTGGACGGGTGGGGCGCAGCGTCGGATCTGTCGTGTAATAGATGGAAGGTGAGAATGGTGGACGGGGGGGGGGGGGCGCAGCGTCGGATCTGTCATGTAATAGATGGAAGGTGAGAATGGTGGACGGGGGGGCGCAGCGTCGGATCTGTCGTGTAATAGATGGAAGGTGAGAATGGTGGACGGGGGGGGCGCAGCGTTGGATCTGTTGTGGAATAGATGGAAGGTGAGAATGGTGGACGGGGGGCGCAGCGTCGGATCTGTCGTGTAATAGATGGAAGGTGCGTCATGGAATGAGATTGCTGCTTATAAAATTGAGTACTGCCCAGAGTCATGGGATGCCACATGTGTAATCTTAGACCGTGCAATGTACTGCCGGATGTGACAGAGCCGTGCGTACATTCCTAGTTGGACCCGACAGTGCGATCCACAGGGACCGGCACCTGGATAACCTGCAATCACTTTGTGTTCTGTGAGCTTTACCTGGTGAATTTCTAGTTTTTATATATGAAGCGTCTCCGAGGGCAGATAAAACCGCGGTCACAAAATGTCCGTTTTATAGCCGGGGCTCAGAGATTGGCGGAATCGCATTAAACCGCGTCGCCTGGAAATAACGACATCACCGATAAAACTCCGAAAAAACAAAATGACCCGGTTGAGGTCTCCCACCTCTTCACAGGGAGTAGAGGAAGCTTTGACATTACTGCTACTGGCCTGTTTATCTGGTGATAACTTTGTCATATAACAAAGTAATACATTGTATAATTATGTTGCCATTTTCAGGATAAACACGGTTTCATTTTGGTGATAATGACTTGCAAAAATTATTTATTTTCTAGACAATCCATAAAGTAAACAAAAAACTTTTTTTCTACTTTGACTACTGATGAGTGTTGGCCCTGGTTCACGTCAACGCAATTTCAAAGCCGCACATCAGTGCGATTTGCACCGCCAATTTCATTGCGACTTCATTTAACAGAAGTCTATGCAAGTCAGTGCAGGAACCTTTTTTCATATTCAATGCAACATGAGTCAGTTCCATTGCCGGCAATGGGGTGTGACTTATCGTGCGATTCGGAACTGTCAAATCGCATGACAAGTCACACCGGTGTAAATGGGGGCTTACTGTATGGGCAGATTTAGACATGCGTCTCTAAGCTCCCTTTCCTCTGATGCCCAATCCACGTGCAGATTGCGCTTTACAGGCGGCGATGAAGGGATGCGACACCTCCTCATCACCTGATTTAACCCCATTTTTGCTTACAAACATGCACTGCACACGGTTGTGGGGCATTTGTGGTGCTTCCCCATTTACTTGAATGTGTCATACATCGCGGCCTTACCGCCCACCCATGGCTATATGTCAACTGAACTTTGCCACGGGGGCAAAACTAAGCATTGCAGCTGTGGCATGTAAACATCCCCTTCCACTGCCTATTGCAGCTTAAGCCCTGGTTCACATTAATGCTAATTGACATGTCAAATCGCATGCCAAATCGGCGGCGATAGCCGGCAATGGCACCATCCGAATTATTGCGACGGTGCATTTGTGGCGCCGCAACGATTATCAAAAGTAGTTCCTGTACTACTTTTTGCGATTTCGGGGTGCGATTTCCATTGACATCTGTGCAGCAACCCGCACAGATGTCTCTGAAATCGCCCCCCGAAGTCGGGACTGACATGCAGGAATGAAATTGTGCGAGTTCGCACAATCTCATTCCCCCTGTCAGTGTGAACCATGGCTCGGGGGGTTGGCGGGCAGCAAAAAACCAGGTCAACCATGCATTTTTGCTGCTCCCCCCCCCCCCCCCCCCCAAAATAAGTCTATGCAGTTTTTTTTCTTTATTTTTGCTGCAGTGCATTGCATTTTTAATCCGCTTTTGATCCATTTGTGCCACGTTTGTGTTGCCTTTTTCTCCTGGACATGTGACTAGACAAAGCACTTCCCACATGTGCATTGCATTCTTTGATGCGGTTTTCATTCATTTCAATAGAGAGGTGTGCTTTTGGTGTGTTTTTTTTTTTTTTTTTTTTTTTTTACTGCACCAAACGTACCAAAAATGCAGCAAGCAGGAAATGCAACTGAATAGCAAAGTACCCCTGTTGAAGAGCTCTATTGGATTTAAAGAGATGCATTTTTCATGCATTTTACTTCCACTTTTTTTTAACCGAACAACTGATCATTGTGAAAGGACCCTCGACTGATTAAAGTGTATGTGAAATCATTTTTTTTTTTTAGTTTTGGATTTGGGGTGGGAAGGTCTCAAACCCCTTTTCACTTGTTTGCTGCTGTCTGCATCCCCAATTTGGACATTTTCACTTAGGGGTGTACTGACTTTTGTTGCCAGCGGTTTAGACATTAATGGCTGTGTGTTGAGTTATTTTGAGGGGACAGCAAATTTACACTGTTATACAAGCTGTACACTCACTACTTTACATTGTAGCAAAGTGTCATTTCTTCAGTGTTGTCACATGAAAAGATAGAAGATTTACAAAAATGTGATGGGGTGTACTTACTTTTGTGAGATACTGTACATAGTTGGTACAAGCTGGACAAATGTAATTATGTATAAAATATCAATACCTGGCATTCATCTTTAACCGCTTGCCGACCGGCTCAAGCCGATATATGTCAGCAGAAGGGCACGTACAGACATATTAACGTACCTGTACGTTGCCCTTTAAGAAGCGGTTTGCGGGCACGCGCTGCCGTGAGCTCCGTGAGTGTGATCGCGGCTCACACGGACTCGATGTCTGCGGAGAGGAAGAACGGGGAAATGCTGATGTAAACAAGCATTTACCTGTTCTGCCTAGTGACAGGATACTGATCACAGCTCCCTGTAAACGGGAGCGGTGATCAGTGTCGTGTCACCTGTAGCCCCTCCCCCCACATTTAGAATCACTCCCTAGGACACACATAACCCCTTCACTGCCCCCAGTGGTTAACCCCTTCACTGCCAGTCCCATTTACACAGTAATCAATGCATTTTTAATCGCACTGATCGCTGTATAAATGTGAATGGTCCGAAAATAGCGCCAAAAGTGTCCGATCTGTCCGACATAATGTCGCAGTCATGATAAAAATCGCTGATCGCCGCCATTACTAGTAAAACATTTTTTTATAAAAATGCCATAAAACGATCCCCTATTTTGTAGACGCTATAACTTTTGCGCAAACCAATCAATAAACGCTTATTGCATTTGATTTTTTACCAAAAATATGTAGAAGAATACATATCGGCCTAAACTGAGGAAAAAAATGTTTTTTTTTTATATATTTTTTGGGGATATTTATTATAGCAAAAAGTAAAAAATAATGCATTTTTTTCAAAATTGTCGCTATTTTTTTTTTTATAGCGCAAAAAATGCTAACCACAGAGGTGATCAAATACCACTAAAAGATAGCTCTATTTGTGGGGAAAAAAAGGACGTCAATTTTGTTTGGGAGCCACGCCGCACAACCGCGCAATTGTCGGTTAAAGCGACGTAGTGCCGAATCGCAAAAAGTGCTCTGGTCATTGGCCAGCCAAATGGTCCGGGGGCTGAAGTGGTTTCTAATCCCTCATCACTCCATCCAAAACTGAAAAAAAAAAACAAGGTTTGGCTTTATATTCATTATAGTGATTTAAAGCAATCTATAAAAAAAAAAATCTGAATTATAGAATTTTACACACCACATATAAAAATCCAGTTTAGCATTTTAATTTCCTCCTCCCTCTTCGGAGACTCGATGATTCCCAACTTAATAGGAATTCTCCTCGTTTTCGGTAAACACTCCAGGTGGAATGGCATAAAACAGGATTTCACAGATAATTTTGTCTGAGGTCAGGGGGAGGCGAGGAAAATCCCAGATGACCACCGAGCCAATGTTCTTCCCCATTATAGGAATGGATTTTCCTTTTAGAATAATTACCCGCCACATCAGGGCAGGACGGACGGGGCAGGGAATTGCTCATTAATTTTATAATGTATTTTCATGCGGATGTGGGAATCCTCCAGTGAGCGGTGTTAAGTGCCCCATACTATGGAAAGGTAACACCTGTGGGCATTTCACACACAGCCACAATTATAAACTGGAATTATCGGGTTTTTATAATTGCTGTTCGATACGCATAGCTGACACCTTGTTTAATAAACATGCCTTGTGGGGAAAGGCTGACCGTACATGGAAGTAATTATGAGAGTTTTCTTGGAATTATTACGATCGGTTATCACACCTGGTGACGATTGCTGGTGACCCGTTAATACTGGGATCAGCAAATGCCTGGTAGAAGGAACGTGCGTTCTTCCATGCTTCAGCCAATCCTGGAGTTGGCTATGCAGTGCAGTGGCTGATCTGCGTTACTTTTCATATCTGGATGTCAGGCTAACAATCCATGTCGAACCTTGATCTTTTATTAAAAAAAAATGGACTGCTCATGCAATTCACTACAGACTGTGTGATCAGAGATGAAATTAGACCCCCCCCCCCCCCCCCCCAAATGCAATGACAGTAACCAGCTCAGCAGCTGGAGACTGGAGGAACGAGAGATACACATTTATTACAAGATCTTCTGCAGCTCATATTTACAATTAAAGTGGACATAAATTGAATTAACCAAATATTGCCATCTCCCAGCCCAATTGTATTTAGTGTACTCAACAGCCATTACCTATAGCCACTCCCATCTCTCCTTTCCTATTGTATTCAGTTGATCTAATTGCCATCACCTCCATCCACTGCCATCTCCCTTCTCTATTCTACACCCAACTGTAATCACCTCCATCCACTGCCATCTTCCTTCTCTATTCTACACCCAACTGCCATCACCACCATCCACTGCCATCACCCTTCTCTATACTACACCCAACTGCCATCACCGCCATTCACTGCCATCTCCCTTCTCTATTCTACACCCAACTGTAATCACCTCCATCCACTGCCATCTTCCTTCTCTATTCTACACCCAACTGCCATCACCACCATCCACTGCCATCTCCCTTCTCTATACTACACCCAACTGCCATCACCGCCATTCACTGCCATCTCCCTTCTCTATTCTACACCCAACTGCCATCACCGCCATTCACTGTCATCTCCCTTCTCTATTCTACACCCAACTGCCATCACCGCCATTCACTGCCATCTCCCTTCCCTATTCTACACCCAACTGCCATCATCGCCATTCACTGTCATCTCCCTTCTCTATTCTACACCCAACTGCCATCACCGCCATTCACTGTCATCTCCCTTCTCTATTCTACACCCAACTGCCATCACCGCCATTTACTGTCATCTCCCTTCTCTATTCTACACCCAACTGCCATCACTGCCATTCACTGTCATCTCCCTTCTCTATTCTACACCCAACTGCCATCACCGCCATTCACTGCCATCTCCCTTCCCTATTCTACACCCAACTGCCATCACCGCCATTCACTGCCATCTCCCTTCCCTATTCTACACCCAACTGCCATCACCGCCATTCACTGCCATCTCCCTTCTCTATTCTACACCCAACTGCCATCACCGCCATTCACTGCCATCTCCCTTCCCTATTCTACACCCAACTGCCATCACCGCCATTCACTGCCATCTCCCTTCTCTATTCTACACCCAACTGCCATCACCGCCATTCACTGTCATCTCCCTTCTCTATTCTACACCCAACTGCCATCACCGCCATTCACTGTCATCTCCCTTCTCTATTCTACACCCAACTGCCATCACCGCCATTCACTGCCATCTCCCTTCCCTATTCTACACCCAACTGCCATCATCGCCATTCATTGCCATCTCCCTTCTCTATTCTACATCCAACTGCCATCATCGCCATTCACTGCCATCTCCCTTCTCTATTCTACACCCAAGTGCCATCACCGCCATTCACTGCCATCTCCCTTCTCTATTCTGCACCCAACTGCCATCACCTCTATTTACTGCCATCTTCCGTTTCTATTCTACACCCAACTGCCATCACCGCCATTCACTGCCATCTCCCTTCTCTATTCTGCACCCAACTGCCATCACCTCTATTTACTGCCATCTTCCGTTTCTATTCTACACCCAACTGCCATCACCACCATTCACTGCTATCTCCCTTCTCTATTCTACACCCAACTGCCATCACCTCCATGATCCATTCACTGCCATCTTCCTTCTCCATTCTATACCCAACTGACATCACCTCCATTCACTGCCATCTCCCTTCCATAATAAGATAAGATAAAATACTTTATTGTCGTTGCAACAAGTCACAATGAAATTGCTTCATAAAAAAATAATAATCAACAATAACACTACATGAAAAATTAGTCCCATCCCCCCCCCCACCCCCCTCACCCCCCCTCACCCCCCTCCACCTAGTAAGAACAGTAGGAACAGTGTCACAATAGGTGCCCAGTCACCATTTCTGACTATCTCACTTTCCCCAAAGCTTCATTTACAGACTTAATTGCTCTTGGGAAAAGCTTTCCCATAATGTATCTACAGGTAGTTCACCCAACTGCCATCACCTCCATCCACTGGAGGCCTGTAGAAGGAGCTGATGCTCCGAGCGCATAGCCTCGTTGACCTAGCTGTTCTATCCTTGGCGTTCCTCTGCACCTGGTGACGTCATCTCCTCATGTTCCACGGCGGCCCAGGCCAACTTTCCGGTGGCCACAGGATGGATTACGGCTCTCCTATACACCAGCCATACCCGGTGACGCCCGTTCTGGATGCCGGACTACATCTGCAACACCACTCTGTACAGATGAGCCTGTTTTTAACTGAATTCCTGTAAGCGCATTACTTACCTTGCCAATAAATTGTATTTGATATACTACACTCAGGTGGCTCTTCCTGTGTCTCCCCTTTCTCAAATCTGTTTACAGAGCTGGCTTTTCTCTGAGGACAGATGCCACCCGTCATTCCATTCTAAGAAATATTGGACTGATGAGCGTTTAAGTGCTCACATATTGCCTGTTATATTCTTACATATACACTAGTGTCTGCGCTCACAGTTTTTTCTTTGTTATCTCCATCCACTGCCATCTTCCTTCCATAATGTATCTAGTATACCCAACTGCCATCACCTTCATCCACAGCCATCTCCCATTCCTATTATATCTATTATACCCAACTTCCATTACCTCCATCCACTTCCATCACCCTTCCATAATGTATCTAGTATACCCAACTGCCATCACCTCCATCCACTGCCATCTCCTTTTCCTATTATATCTATTATACCCAACTGCCATTACCTCCATCCACTTCTATCGCCCTTCCATATTATATCTTGTAAACCCTGCTGCCATTATTTCTGTCCACTGCCATCTCCCTTTCATAATGTATCTAGCATACCCAACTGCCATTACCTCCATCCATTGCCATCTCCCTTTCCTATTGTATCAAGTACATCCAACTGCCATCTCCTCCTGCCACTGCTATCTCACTTCTCTATTGTATCCAGTTTACCTAACTGTGGTCTCCTCCATTCATTGCCATCACCCTTTCCCATTATATCTAGTTTACCCAACTGCTCTTATCTCCATTCACTGCCACCTGCCTTACCTATTGTATGTAGTGTACCTAACTGCCATCACCTCCATCTTCTGCCATCTCTCTTCTATTTTGTATCCAGTGTACCCAACTATTCTCACCTTTATCCAATGCCATCTCCCTTCCCTATAATATCTAGTGCACCCAACAGCAATCACCTCTAGGCCCTGCCATCTGTTATTGTATGTACTGTAACCAACTGCCATCACCTCCATCCACTGCCATTTCCCTTCCCTAATGTATCTGGTGTACCCAACTGTCATCACCTCCTGGCACTGCCATCTGCTTTCCTTGCTGTATCTACTATAGCCATCTGTCATTTTCATCCACTACCATCTTCCTTCCCCACTCTCATCATCTCCATTCATTGCCATCTGTTTTCTGTATTGTATCTAGTGTACATCTAGTGTACAAAGTGCCATCACCTCAATCCAACACGCTCTCCCTTCTGTTTTGTAACAAGCTTACCCAACTGCAATCTCCCTCATCCACTGCCATCTCCTTTCCATATTATTTCCACTCATTTTTCAGAATTAGTCACATTGAAGCATGCATCGCTAGTGAATTAGGGTTTGGATATTGATATGGTATTTATCATTCACGGCCGCTTAGGCAATTAGGTCATCAGCTCGGCCCGTTCGCTCCTGGGATATCTATGTCATCAATCCCAGGAGTCTTCAAGCAACCTTATAACAACATAGCGCATCTTTCAGTGTCATTACTGCGCAGGTGCGAGATCCGGAGGTGCATGCTGGGTAACCAACTGCATGAAATCCAGGAAATGAAGCCAGGCCGGCTTTACCTGCCCACACACTGCATGGCCGCAGCTGGAATTTGAGGAGGACAAAAGAGAACCTAGCAGTTTGTAAGTAGTTACAATGTGTATATGGACAGCAATATCCATTATGCTTATGATGGATTAAAACTATCTCTGTAATGTTATTAGTGCAATTAGGGTAAAACTCTGCTTTAACTGACATTAACTCTATTAACTGTAATCTCCCTTTCTTATTTTATGAGTGTAACCAACTACCATAATTTCCATTTACTGCCATTCCCCTTCACTATCATGCCCAGTGTACCCAATTGTCATCAATTCCAGTCACTGCCATCTCCCTTCCCTAGTATACCCAACTGCCATTGTCTGTGGCTCATATTTAGAATCTAAACATGTAAGTGGACATAGCCAAATATTAGATTAACCAAACATTGCCATCTCCCTACCCTATTGTATTTAGTGTACCCAACAGCCATTGCCCAGAGCCACTCCCATCTCCCTTTCCTATTGCATCTATTGTACCCAATTACCATCACCTCCATCCACTGCCATCTACCCTTTCTTATTGTATCTAGAGTACCCAACTGCCATTACCTCCATCCACTGCCATCTTCTATCGCTATTGTAGCCAGTGTACCCAGCTGTTACCACCTCCATCCACCACCCTCTCCCTACTACCCTAATTTGTCTAGTGCACCCAACTGCAATCGCCTCCATCCACTGCCGTCTTCTATTCCTATTGTTTCCAGTCTTCCCAACATTACCACCTCCACCCACTGCTCTCTCTGTTCCCTACTTTGTCTAGTGTACCCAACTACCATCATCTCCATCCACTTCCATCTTCTATTCCTATTGTTTCTAGTGTTCCCACTAGTTGGAGCCCCTGTTTCTACGGACTGAAAACAGGTGGAAGGGTGTTGTTTGTTCTACCCTTCTCCTCTCTATTACTCTCCCCCTTTAAGTATCTGGATACTTACGGTGTATCTCCTTCCTCCCCCGGTGAACCATATGAGTTTATTTTCATATCTATATATTTTTACGCCATCAGGTATGTCTTTTATATACTATCACCTATTTTAATGTTCAATTTGGCTGCTCTTTAGATAATAACTTGGATTAACATGCTGATTATTGCAGCCGGTCGCTGGTATTAGTAAGAAACTGCCTCCTGCTTTACACAGTGATTCCTGGGTGATCATCTGGGAGCTCTCCATGTGGAGATATTTTCTATGCTGACAAGGTAGCTATTTGTATCTGATGTGCGTATGTCCTCTGGATATAGCAATGTTTGAAAGTTTTTTTTTATCATATGTTATTGTAATATAATGTCTGATGGATTTATTTTATCTTTGATAGTGAGACCTGTTCCTTCCAACTACCCCCCCAAGTGTGTCCTGACGAAGCAAAATAGCGAAACGCGTTGACGCGCAGGGGCTCACTGACGTTTATTTGGTGTCAACTCTCTTGTTTACACTAGATACTTAATACTATCATATGCCTATTGTATGTTTTTAATTCTTTTTTACTTAACCTGTTTGATATGACTTATTGTTAATAAAATTGTTGTACTATATCATTGTCCATCTTGCCTGTGAAGTCAGAATTAGGGCCCTGTGGCCCTTTACTTTTTCTCTCCTCCAATCAAGTTTATACGGATGTGGCTTTAGGAGTGTTATTTAAATTTTTAGTGTTCCCAACTGTTACCACCTTCATCCACTGCCATCTCCCTTCCCTACTTTGTTTAGTGCCCCAACTTCCATCACCTCCTTCCATAGCCATCTCTCGTACCTACAGTATGACATACATGACATGGGTTCAGATACTGCCATCTTCTCTACCAGAGGCGGCTCTAGGCTTTGTGAGGCCTTAGGCAAAACTTACACATGAGGCCCCATGGACTGGGACGCTCCGTGATGAGGCAGCTATTCCTCAGGCTGTGGGCAGTATCTGATTTGTCCGTCAGCTCCTAAGCCACAGAGTCCCAGTGGGGGTAGGCGGAGCCGCCGGCGTCAACTTCAGTGATTGAGAACAGGCAAATTAGGCGGCCGCGAGGCCCCTGTGAGTTCGAGGCTTTAGGCGACCGCCTAATATGCCTAATTAGAGAGCCGCCTCTGTTCTCTACTATGCCTAGTGTTCCTCTAGTTGTCATATTGTAAGCCATGGTTGAGCAGAGCTCTCTTATATGTCATATATATTGTGTCTTTTATTGTTTGCGGTTTTTCAAATATAATAATGTAAAGTCCCTTGGTAATAAAATGCTGATGTGTTTTTACTATATTTTCCATCCCTGGTGTTTCCTGCTAGTAATCCACTATAAATGGGATAACATACACTCAATGTCCACTTTATTAGGTACACCTTGCTAGTACCGGGATGGACCCCCTTTTGCCTTCATTCTTGGTGGCATAGATTCAACAAGGTGTTGGAAACCTTCCCCAGAGATGTTGGCCCATATCTACATGATAACATCACACAGTTGCTGCAGATTTGTCGTTTCCCCCGTTCCACCACACCTTATGCCGCGTACACACGGTCGGACTTTCTATCCTACTTGGTCCGGCACACTTTCCGACGGACTTTGTCCGCCAGGTGCGCCGGACTTTAAAACGGACGGACTTGCCCACACACGGCGGACTTTCAGAATGAACGGACTTGCCCACACACGGCCAAGTCCGTTCATTTTGAACGTGACTCGGGTACGACGGGACTAGAAAAGGTAGTCAATCTCGCCGCTTTTATCGGCGAGATTGACACCTTGCGAGCCCCGTTGCGGGGCATACCAGGCCCTTAGGTCTGGTATGGATTATAAAGGGAAGCCCCTACGCCGAAAAAACGGCGTGGGGTCACCCCTAAAATCCATACCAGACCCCGATCCGAGCACGCAGCCTGGCCGGTCAGGAAAGGGGGTGGGGACGAGCGAGCGCCCGCCCCCCTCCTGAACCGTACCAGGCCGCATGCCCTCAACATGGGGGGTGGGTGCTTTGGGGGAGGGGGGCGCCCTGCGGGGCCCCCCCACCTCAAAGCACCTTGTCCCCATGTTGATGAGGACAAGGGCCTCTTCCCGACAACCCTGGCCGTTGGTTGTCGGGGTCTGCGGGCGGGGGGCTTATCGGAATCTGGGAGCCCCCTTTAATAATAGGGTGGGGTGCCAGATCCCGGCACCCCACCCTATGTGAATGAGTATGGGGTACATGGTCCCCCTACCCCTTCACCTAGGGAAAAATTGTAAGTAATAAAACACACTACACAGGTTTTTAAAATATTTTATTAAACAGCTCCGGGGGTGGGGATCTTCCTCCGGCTTCGGGGGTCTTCTTCCGGCTTCGGGGGTCCCTCCGCTTCATCTTCTCCCGGCGTCCGGTTGGTTCTTCTCCGCTCTCTTCTCCCGGTGTTCCAGTTCTTCGGCCGGCTCCTCTGCTGTGTTCAGGTAGCTCTCTTGCCAGCAGAGGTCCGGACTTCTGAGCTGCTGGGCTTCTTCTCTTCTCTTCTCCAGATGTTGACACGACGCTCTCTCCGGCTGGACTGCTCTCCGAGGGCTGCGTTGTGACTTATATAGGCGGAGACCCCGCCCCCTTTTGATGTCACAGTCCCTGGGCATGCTGGGACTGTGACGTTTTAGGGGCGTGGTCAACATCACCCAGTGACCACGCCCCCTAAAACGTCACAGTCACAGTCCCAGCCTATATAAGTCACAATGCAGCCCTCGGAGAGCAGTCCAGCCGGAGAGAGCGTCGTGTCAACATCTGGAGAAGAGAAGAGAAGAAGCCCAGCAGCTCAGAAGTCCGGACCTCTGCTGGCAAGAGAGCTACCTGAACACAGCATAGGAGCCGGCCGAAGAACTGGAACACCGGGAGAAGAGAGCGGAGAAGAACCAACCGGACGCCGGGAGAAGATGAAGCGGAGGGACCCCCGAAGCCGGAAGAAGACCCCCGAAGCCGGAGGAAGATCCCCACCCCCGGAGCTGTTTAATAAAATATTTTAAAAACCTGTGTAGTGTGTTTTATTACTTACAATTTTTCCCTAGGTGAAGGGGTAGGGGGACCATGTACCCCATACTCATTCACATAGGGTGGGGTGCCGGGATCTGGGGGCCCCCTTATTAAAGGGGGCTCCCAGATTCCGATAAGCCCCCCGCCCGCAGACCCCGACAACCAACGGCCAGGGTTGTCGGGAAGAGGCCCTTGTCCTCATCAACATGGGGACAAGGTGCTTTGAGGTGGGGGGGCCCCGCAGGGCGCCCCCCTCCCCCAAAGCACCCACCCCCCATGTTGAGGGCATGCGGCCTGGTACGGTTCAGGAGGGGGGGGCGCTCGCTCGTCCCCACCCCCTTTCCTGACCGGCCAGGCTGCGTGCTCGGATCGGGGTCTGGTATGGATTTTAGGGGGGACCCCACGCCGTTTTTTTCGGCGTAGGGGCTTCCCTTTATAATCCATACCAGACCTAAGGGCCTGGTATGCCCCGCAACGGGGCTCGCAAGGTGTCAATCTCGCCGATAAAAGCGGCGAGATTGACTACCTTTTCTAGTCCCGTCGTACCCGAGTCACGTTCAAAATGAACGGACTTGGCCGTGTGTGGGCAAGTCCGTTCATTCTGAAAGTCCGCCGGAACTCCGGCGAAAGTCCGTCGGAAAGACGGGCAGACTTAGCCCGCCGGAAAGTCCCAGCGTGTGTGGGCAAGTCCGTCCGTTTTAAAGTCCGGCGCACCTGGCGGACAAAGTCCGTCGGAAAGTGTGCCGGATCAAGTAGGATAGAAAGTCCGACCGTGTGTACGCGGCATAAGGGGTCCAAAGTGTGCCAAGAAAATATCCCCCCCCCCCACACCATTACACCCCCACCACCAGCCTGAACCGGTGATACAAGGCAGGATGGATCCATGCTTTCATGAGGTTTACACCATATTCTGACCCCACCATCTGAATGTCGCAGTTGAAATCAAGACTCATCAGACAAGGCAACCTTTTTCCAATCTTCTATTGTCCAATTTTGGTGATCCTGTGCCAATTGTAGCCTCAATTTCCTGTTCTTAACGGACAGAAGTGGCACCTGGTGTGATCTTCTGCTGCTGTACCCCATCTGCTTCAAAGTTGGATGTGCTGTGCATTCAGAGATGGTATTCTGCATACCTTGGGTGTAACGAATGGTTATTTGAGTCACTGTTGTCTTTCTATCATCTCCAAGCAGTCTGCCCATTCTCCTCTGACCTCAACAAGGAATTTTCCTCCACACAACTGCCACCCACTGGATATTTTCTCTTTTTCCCACCATTCTCTGTAAACCCGAGAGATGGTTGTGCGTAAAAAAAATTACAGTAGATCAGCAGTTTTTGAAATACTCAGACTAGCCCGTCTGTCACCAACAACTATGCCACGTTCAAAGTCACTTAAATCCCCTTTCTTCCCCATTCTGATGCTCGGTTTGAACTTCAGCAAGTCGTCTTCACCACGTCTAGACGCCTAAATGCATGGAGTTGCTGCCATGTGATTGGCTGATTAGCAATTTGTGTTACCGAGCAATTGAACCTGGTGTACCTAATAAAGTGGCCGGTGAGTGTAGGTTGACCATGGTGCTGGTCTATCACCATCTCAGTGCCAGAGTCCAATGAGAATTGAAAATTACGGTCACATGGCTAAAATAACGATCGAATCCTTATGCTTTGTGATTGAAGCCCAATGCAGATTGACATCTATCTCGGCTCACACTTCTTCTCTGCACTGTGACCAGGATGAGGGTGGGAGGGGTAAAAGGGGTATTAGGAGCCTGTGTGCTCCTAATACATAGATCCGGCAGTGACATTTATTGATGATTGGAGTCTTGGCTGAAATTCACGTATAATCAATAACTTTTAATGACCATTACGGATGAACAAATCTCATACAATCACCGCGCTCGCTGCATTATCCGCGACATTTTCAGCTGCGAGGAGAGACCGGCGCGCTCACGGTGGATACATATCGCAGGCAGGAAAAATGTGCCCAATAATTTATGTGCCTGTAACTGAATCTTTATACACTTCTGATGAAATGAATATTTAAATTGAGTAATTATTCATTTTAATTGACTTTCCTGCTGACTAAAGTAGTTTCGCTTTCATTATTAATACCGTACAGCAGAAAAATAACGCAGACAGATTTAGTCATGCATTCGTTAGAGCTCGGATTTCTCCACCGCGGATATTAATTAGGGAGCCCGGGGTGTAATGGTTACAAATAATCGCGGATCTCTGGCTGCCGTTTTGGGTTACTTGGGGGAAATGTATTGAGTTGGGAGGGGGGAGCCCCAAAAAATGGCGATGAGATGCTGAAATGCCGCGGGATGTTTTGGGGGGGGAAAGGGGGCTTTGCTGGCACCATTCTAATATAACGTGGCAATGTGTATTTTTTGGGCAGGGCTGCAAAATTGGCGTGCAAATCATATGCAGCAATAAAGTGATAAGTTAGTTTCCACAGGTTTTGGTGCAACTTTATCTGCCCTTACATAGGACTAGAACAGGGGTCTCCAAACTGCGGCCCAGGGGCCGATTGTGGCCCTTTACATGTCTTTATCTGGCCATGGGAGCACTATTCCTCCCACTGACACCAATGATGGGGCACTATTCCTCCCACTGACACCAATGATGGGGCACTATTCCTCCCACTGACACCAATGATGGAGCACTATTCCTCCCACTGATACCAATGATGGGGCACTTTTCCTCCCACTGATACCAATTATGGGGCACTATTCCTCCCACTGATACCAATGATGGGGCACTATTCCTCCCACTGACACCAATGATGGGGCACTATTCCTCCCACTGATACCAATGATGGGGCACTATTCCTCCCACTGACACCAATGATGGGGCACTATTCCTCCCACTGATACCAATGATGGGGCACTATTCCTCCCACTGACACCAATGATGGGGCACTATTCCTCCCACTGACACCAATGATGGGGCACTATTCCTCCCACTGATACCAATGATGGGGCACTATTCTTCCCACTGACACCAATGATGGGTCACTATTCCTCCCACTGATACCAATGATGGGGCACTATTCTTCCCACTGATACCAATGATGGGGCACTATTCCTCCCACTGACACCAACGACAGGGCGCTATTCCTTTCCTTAATACCAAAGATGCAATGTTTACCCCCACTGACGCCAGGACAATTTTTACTCCCAATGGCCACAACCCGGCCCCTCTAAATTCTGAAGTACAGTAAACTGGTCCTTTATTTACAAAGTTTGGAGACCCCTGGACTAGAATCTAGCTCAATGGATTTGGCCTTCCTCACCCAACACACCAGGAGTCCCTCTTTCACATCAGAGCTCCCATCAGATTCCCTCTTATATCAGAGACCCCTTTAGAGTCCCCTCGTACTCCCCTGGTGTCTCCATCAGAGTACTCTCTTACATCACAGTCCCTCCTCTAAAAGCCCCCCCCCCTCTTCACACCAGGAGTCCCCCTTTCACATTTAGAGCCCCTCTTACATCAGCTGTCTCCATCAGATTCATCCCATACATCAAAAAATCCCCTTTCACATCAGGAGCCCCCTTTAAATAAGAGTCCCCATCAGGTTTCCCCCTTACATCAGACACCCCTTTAGAGTCCCCGCTTACATCAGCTGTCTTCACGAGAGTCATTCCATACATCAAAATCCCCCCTTCACATACGGAGCCCCCCCCTTAACATCGGAGCCCCCATCAGATTCCACCCTTATATCAGAGACCCCTTTAGAGTCCCCTCGTACCACAGC
Source organism: Lithobates septentrionalis (assembly GCA_037952835.1). Lineage (NCBI taxonomy): Eukaryota > Metazoa > Chordata > Amphibia > Anura > Ranidae > Lithobates > Lithobates septentrionalis. The sequence continues at coordinate 449,792 of JBBDGP010003723.1, read as the reverse complement.
TGTCTCCATCAGAGTACTCTCTTACATCAGAGTCCCTCCTTACTTTAAAAGTCTGTCCCCCCCTTCGCATCAGGAGCCCCCCTTCACATCAGTAGTCCACCTTAGCTCCCATCTGATTCCCCCTTTCATCAGAGACCTCGTTTACATCAGCTGTCTTCATCAGAGTCCCCCCCCCCTTACATCAAAAGTCCCCCAACCCTTCACATCAGGAGCCCCCACAAGATTTTCCCCTCACAGACACCTCTTTAAAGTCCCTTCCTTACATCACCTGTCACCAGAGTCCCCACATACATTAAAAGACCCCCCTTCATACCAGGAGTCCCCCCTACACATTTGGATCCCCTCTTAACATCAGAGTTCCCATCAGATTCCCCTCTTACATCAGTGACACCTTTACATCAGCTGTCTCCATCACTTACATAAGAGCCCCCCCCCCCCCTTACATTAGGTGTTCCCCCTTCACATCAAGAGCCCTCCCTTTACATAAGAGTCCCCATCAGATTTCCCCCTTACATCAGACACCCCTTTAGAGTCTTCTCTTACATCAGCTGTCTTCATCAGAGTCACCCCTTATATAAGAACCCCCCTTCACGCCAGGAGCCCCCCTTAACATAAAAGTCCCCATCAGGTTTTCCACTTACATCAGACACACCTTTAGAGTCCCCTTCTTACATCAGCTGTCTTCATCATAGTCCCCTCTTACAACAAAAGTCCCCCCTTCACTTCAGGAGCCCCCCTTAACATCAGAGACCCCTTTAAAGTCTTACATCAGCTGTCTCCATAAGAGTCCCCCTTTACATATCAAGAGCCCCCCATTCCCCTAACATAAGAGTCCCCCTTTACATATCAGGAGCCCCCCCCCCCCCCGCCCCGCCCCTTCCCTTCTTCCCTTAACCACTTCAATACCGGGCATTTTCACCCTCTTCCTGCCCAGGCCAATTTTCAGCGCTGTCGCAATTTTGAATGACAATTGCGCGGTCATGCAACACTGTACACAAATGAAATTTTTTGAATTTTTTCCCCCACAAACAGAGCTTTCTTTTGGTGTATTTAATCATCTTCGCGTTTTTTATTTCTTGCGCTATAAACAAAAGAATAGCGACAAGTTTGGAAAAAAACACAATATTTTTTTACTTGTTGCTATAATAAATATCCCAATTTAAACAAAAAAAAAACACACAATTTTTTTATTGGTTTAGGCCGATATGTATTCTTCTACATATTTTTGGTAAAAAATAAATAAATCACAATAAGCGTATATTGATTGGTTTGCGCAAAAGTTATAGCATCTACAAAATAGGGGCTATATTTATGGCATTTTTATTATTTATTTATTTTTTAACAAGTAATGGCGGCGATCTGCGATTTTTATCGTGACTGTGACATTGCGGCGGACAGACCGGACACTTGACACAATTTTGGGACCATTCACATTTATAAAGCAATCAGTGCTATAAAAATGCACTGAATACTGTATAACTGTCACTGGCAGGGAAGGGGTTAACACTAGGGGGCGATCAAGGGGTTAAATGTGTGTCCTAGGTAGTGATTCTAACTGTAAGGGGCGGGGACTCACAAGGGCAGGAGACCGATTGGTGTTCCTCTGTACTGGGAACACACGATCGGTCTCCTCTCCCCTGACAGGACGTGGATCTGTGTGTTTTTCGAAAAATTTGAATCGATTCGAAAACAAATAAACGAAACTAATTCCGAAAACGAATTAAGCGAATGAAACACATTTAACTAAACGAATTTATGTAAATAACGTTTACATGCACAGATCCACGTCCCTGTTCTGTAGTACCGGCAATCGCCGGTGCCCGGCGGACTTTGCGGCTCCAGAGACGCGCGCGCCCCCTAGACGGCCGGGAAGCTGAGGACGTCACATGCCGCCCGCCCAGGGTGGGAAATCCCTCCTGCGGACGTCATTTGACTATGGGAAGGAAAGGAAGGGGTTAACGTAAGAGCCCCCATCAGGGACCACTTTGCATCAGGGACCCCTTTGAAGTCTCCTCTTACATCAGCTGTTTCCATCAGAGTCCATTGCACCATGTGAGGCAACATTGCCGCTTATAACCTCCACCAGGGGACCATGTGGCAGGGGTGACAACGCAGCAGCACAATTGGGAGACAAGGGCTGAGGGTTGTCACCCTGTAACAGGAAGTGCCTAAAAAAAAAAAAAAAGCATCATGGCAGGATCACCAGGGATTATTTAAAAAAAAAGCTGCAGATTTAGAAAAATGGAATATGCTTATATGAGAATTTAGTAATTGGTTTTGGATCTACTACAGCGCTGTCCATGAAATCATAGGGGTGAGATCTTAATTACAAACTCCACCATACCGGAGGTGAGGAGGGCTCAGCCCAGATGAGATCATCCTTTAACACTCTGCTTTCCTGCCAGTAACCGGCGGCACTAATGAGCATCCCTGGAGGAGCAATCTGCGGTGCCGGGGTCACCGACCAGGATGGACAGATCTTCTCCCCCCCCCCCTCCCCCCACAAAGTGAGATTTATGAAGCCGGACGCTCCAATCTATCCTAATAACCCAGAATGAGCCTCAGCGCTCCCCCCAGGTACGCGGTAGTTAAGCGCAGAAGAGCCGCGGCACAAAGCTCTGAACGCCATATAAAAGGGAAAGGCATCGATTTTATTCTGTTGTTTTTTTTCTTTTCCTCGCAGTGTTTTGCTCTGAAAATAGGGAATTGCACAGAGGATAAAACAATCGATTAAATAAATCACTGCGCTCCTCTCTACATAGGCCGTTGTTTTTCTGGATCAGGAAATGTAATGTTTTTTTTTTACTTTATCAATTTTATTATGATTAGCCAATAACAATCACAGGAACAAGGGCGGAATGTGGAGCTGTTGTGTATGGTCCTCGTTTATGTGATTGAAGGGAAACGTCGTGTAAAAAAAAAAAATCATAAATGCTTTGTGCTCGGCGGTGGTGGCGACTATCTGCCGGTAAAATGTTATTCTTCCTCTATGTGGTGTCATTTATTTATCCCCCCCCCCTCCCCCATTCACGCTTATCATGACAGTAGCCAATCGAATTACGCACGGCAGAAGCAGAATCACGTGTTTTTGGCACTATAGACTTTTCCATACATGCGTCTTTAAAAAAAAATGTGCAAAAACGCGCGTTTTTTACGGGCTCTCCCATTATGTCGGATTCAGTTGGGGGGGGGGGGGTATTTTACAGACCTTCCCAGCTTCTACAGCTGCCAGATCATGTCCACGGACCGCCTGAATGAGAGTGCCTTATCCCCCGCCAGGTTTCCCTGGATCCACTATCCCAACTTCGGGCTAGACATGTGCGGTTTGTCCCGATTTAAAATTCAGACGATTTTTCTTTTTCCAGAAATTCTGCTAAAGAGGCCTTTCTGCTAACGTTTGAACAAACCGCTGAGAGGGAAGGTTGGCCCTAAAAGCCCAGTGGGCAGGACTGGTCGCCCCCTTGCTTTCTGGAGAATCGCAGAAGGCCTACTATGATCTGGAGTCGGCAGAAGCGGGAGACTATGAAAAGGTCAAGCAGGAAATCCTGGCGCGACTCGGTGTCACTTTGGCAGTTCGAGCACAGCGGGTCCACAGCTGGTTCTTCCAAGATGAGAGGCCCCCAAGATCGCAGATGTTTGACCTAATTCACCTTTCGCGAAAATGGCTACAGCCGGAGTCCCTGTCTGGGCCACAAATAGTGGAACGTGTGGTCATGGACCAATTCCTGAGGTCACTACCAATTCCCTTGCAGAAGTGGGTGAGTCAAGGAGATCCCAAGTTGGTGGAACTCATTGAAAGGTACTTTGCTGCAGAGAGCCTGGTCACCACCCCTACAGCCGCACAGACTTTCCACCCAAAGCTACAATCTCCCCAAGCAACCGGTAAGACTGTTCCAGGGGAAGTGGGTGGTAAGCATGGCAAGGAGACAGGGGGGGAGGATTTTTGGTGCCAGGACTGAAGTTTGGCATCCCAAACAAGGGAAGCTACTGCCTGTCAGCAAAAAAAACTGGGGCACCATCAGGTGTTTTCGTTGCCAGGAACTGGGACATGTTGCAGCAAACTGTCCGTTGACAGGTGAACCCATTCATTGTGATGTATCTATTAGAAGGCAGTCTATGTTTGCTGCTCTTTCATGCGCTGCAGCACCAAATGTAGGAAAAAACATGTGCCAAATAACTGTTAATAATAAGCTTATTATGGCCTTGCTGGACTCTGGTTAAAGTTGAGATGGTTGAAACTATGAATATTCATGCTAAAAAAGTTGCTGTGATCTGTGTACATGGGGATACCCGGGAGTATCCTATAGCCACTGTTAACTTTAAAAGTGACTTGGGTACGGTGACCCATCCGGTCGGACTTATGCCCCACTTGGTACACAAGGCCATCATTGGTAGGGACTTCCCTAAGTTTTGGGAACTGTGGGATTATCCCGACCCGGTAGCAGTAACTGACTCAGTGGCAGAGCCAGAACTCCTGGCCAGCACCGACAATGTGTGTTCAGGGGACTCCTCTCAGGGTTCTCCAGGGTTCCTGAGGAAGTCCCCACAACCAGTGAAGGTGGACAGCCGTCTGCTGACTCTGAGGCTACATTAGAGTTTGCTGACCTTAATGTGCACAAGCAAAACTTTGGTACCGAGCAGAGAAAAGACCCTACCCTTGCCAGGGCCTGGGCAAATGTAATGGTGATTAATGATGTACCTGTCGAACCAGGGGACAGGCCGTGTTTTCCTTATTTTAGCAGCAATGAGGATTCACTGTATCGTGTCTATAAAAAGAATGATGAAATTTGTTGAACAGTTGGTGGTCCCTAAGCCATACAGACGGGTGGTGTTGGAACTTGCTCATGGGCACTTGCTAGGCCATTTAGGGGTTGAGAAAACCACTAAAAGGGTGTTACGCGGGGGCGTGGCCTGGAGCGGCATGGAATAGGATGCTGAGAAGCTGAGCTCCGCCGGCTACATATCCTTATGTACAAATCCTATTGACATACCCGTCGCTAGACACTCCAAAAGAGCCTCATCACATCGGGCAATCACCGGGAGCATGTCGCCACCGAAAAAACCCGCTAACACGACCTCAAAACTGGACCAGTATCGGCGTCAGGAGAAGGATTCTCCAGGCAAAGATGGCGGCGCCACGAAGGGGGAGGAAACGGCCGTGACTACAGACACAGCTAAGGTATTAGAAGCAATTACTTCTTGCCAAGAGGCTATCGCTGCCTGTCAGTCCACCCTCACAGCTAGAATTGAAGAAGTAAAAGTGGACATTTCACTGGTGATGCAAGATTTCCAAAAGCTGAGAGAGAGAGTCACTGAAACTGAAACCAGAATCAGCATGGTGGAGGACTCCCTCCCCCCTCTCCAGCATTCCACTGAGGCCATACAATTGCAGATGAACCAGCTCCTACAAAAGCAGGACGACCTGGAAAATAGAATTCGGAGGTGTAATCTTAGATTCATAGGTCTTCGCGAGGGAGTAGAAGGAAGAGATCCCCCTACATTTCTTGAAACATTGCTATGTGACACTTATGGTAGAGAGACATTCTCCCCTACCTTCACTGTGGAGCGTGCACACCGCATGTCAGGCAGACCTCCACCAGTAGGTGCACCCCCTCGCACCTTTATCGCCAAATTTCTCAATTATAGAGACAGGGATACCATACTCCGTCTCAGCCGGGAAAAAGGCAATATCCCTTTTGGCAATAAAACAGTTGCTGTCTTTCCAGATTTTTCTGCAGAGGTGCAAAGGAAACGCAAAACCTTCATGGAAGCGAAGCGACGCCTGCGTGTTAAAAACATCAAATATGCAATGCTCTTCCCAGCTCGCCTACGAGTGGAAGGTGATGATCGAGCACACTTCTTTGAAGATCCAGATGCGGCCATAGCGTGGCTCGAACAAAGAGATGCACACAGATAAGTGATCTAACTTTCAATACTCTTTATTTTTTTCGCTTTATCTTTGGTTCATCCTTGTTTTGCCGACACCCTTGATTAGCTCTCCGCAGTGAGATGGGGCAACGAACTGCTTATAGACATTGCTCCCTGTTGTATTTGCCCCTGAGCTGAAAATTACTGCATTTTCAACCTATGAACGCACGACATGGATACTATTATTCACACAACCGTGGGCCTTTGCTTAATGCCTGGGATAACCAAAGAAGCTACGTTTCTCTATTTGATCTCTCTCCATTGTGACTCATTGGGGGAAAATTCTCCTATAAATATGACTCCCATAGAGTGTGTTTAGACGAAACACCTGCTCTCCCAGCTAACCCTGTTATCCTTCTCCGGCGGAGGAAAGTGATTGGCTAATTGGCTCACTGAAGAAAGTGAGCTCAGTTCTACACTATGCTACATTATGCAGCGAAGTTTCGCCCGCTACCTACAACATGCAACCCAAGATGGATTCTGTTAACCGCTGATATGCAGATCACATATATTGCTACCATTGAGATGAGGTGTAATCTCTTTGGGTTGGCAGTGATAAAAACTTGTTTTATTTAAAGCTTTTTACATTTATCTTGCAGGTTGGGCACTGTTCATGCCATGTTGGCAGTTTTGGGAAAAAGCCCGCACCAGTTGGAGACAGTGCAGGGCAGGGAGGGGGGAGGTAAAGTACAGGATGTTGTGAGACGGAATTTTTCAGTCTGCTTAATTTTGTTATTTTTTTCTTGGTATCATGATGATGTTGCTGCACTATTACAGTCAATCTTATACTTGAGTGTGCTGTCTCCTATAAAGATTATTATGGTTGTTCGGAGTCCTGGAGTTACACATTCTAAACACCTTACTCCGTGGCCGCATTGACATTTCTCACGTGGAATGTGCGTGGAGTGAGGGACCCAATTAAACGGTCAGCTGTTTTTGCTCTACTTAAACAACAGAGAGCGGATGTAGTAGTTTTGGTGGAAACGCATGCAGAGGGCTTGGTTCAAAAGGGTGTTACGCAGGTTTTACTGGCCCGGGATACAGAAAGATATTGAGAATTATTGTCAATCATGTCCTGTATGTCAGATGTCAGCCCCACTACCCCACTTCCGAAGTCCTGTACTGCCCTTACCCATTATTGAAGTGCCCTTTGAGAGAATCGCCATGGACCTTGTGGGTCCACTCCCCAAGTCTGCCCGGGGTCATCAGCATATCCTTGTAATCGGGGATTATGCTACCCATTACCCCAAGACAGTTCCCTTACGCACCATATCTGCTAAGAACATTGCCAAAGAGCTGTTTATGGTGTTCAGTCTTGTTGGGATCCCTAAGGAGGTCCTTACAGACCAGGGCACCCCATTTATGTCACTAATAACTAGGGAGCTGTGCAAGGTATTTAAGGTGACGCAGTTGCGAACCTCGGTGTACCACCCTCAAACTGATGGCTTGGTGGAACGCTTCAATAAAACATTAAAGAGCATGTTAAAAAAGGTTGTTGACAAGTATGGGAAAAACTGAGACTTCCTGATTCCACACTTGATGTTTGCCATCAGGGAGGTTCCCCAGTCCTCTACGGGGTACTCTCCACTTGAGTTGCTTTATGGGAGACACCCTAGGGGGCTCTTAGAGAGCAAAGGAAACCTGGGAGGGGGAGCAGACACCCCACAAAAGTTTCATTGAGCATATCGCTCAAATGCAGGATTGCAGCAATCATGCCTATGGTAAAAGAACACCTACGGCAAGCCCAAGCAGCTCAACAGAGAATATACAACAGGGGGACTAAGTGGCAGGGTCCCATCAAAGTAATTGAAAGAGTTGGGGAGGTCAATTACAAAGTGTATCAACCAGGTAAAAAGGAAGCCCGAGCAAATATATCATATAAACCTGTTAAAGCCCTTGAAAGATAGACTGGCATTGACTGCGAGGTCACTCCCTGTAACGCCTGAGTTCCCTCTGGTCCCTGGAGGTCATGATTCTAGACACCCTGTCTTATTCCCAAAAATAGGAAGCTAGAGAGTTCCTGATAAGGAATAGAGTGAAATTTTCAGAGTTACCTGGTACGACTTCAACGCTTCAGCATGATATTGTTACTGAACCTGGAGTCCGTGTCAAGCTCAAACCATACCGAATTCCTGAAGCTAGAAGAAAGGACATCAGTGATAAAGATAAAAGGATGTTGGAGCTAGATGTTATTGAGGAATCCAATAGTGACTGGTCTAGCCCCATCGTGTTGGTCCCAAAACCGGATGGCACTTGGAGGTTCTGCAACGACATCAGAAAGCTTAATGCAGTGACAACGTTTGACACGTACCCAATGCCCAGGGTAGATGAACTTATAGACCGACTTGGCAAGGCCCGCTATCTGACCACTTTTGACTTGACGAAAGGTTATTGGCAAATACCCCTGACTGGTAGCGCCAATGAGAAGACTGCATTTCTGACCCTGGAGGGTTCCTTTTCAATATAAAAAAAAATGCCTTTTGGGTTGCAAAATGCCCCCGCAACATTTCAGAGGGCCATGGACAGGACCCTAAGACCTCATCGACGATATGCAGCAGCCTATCTAGATGACATAGTGGTACATGGCACTGACTGGGAGTCTCACTTGCCCCGTGTGTCCAGGCTGTCCTTGATTCCCTCTTCAAAGCAGGTTTTACAGCAAATCCAAAAAAATGTGCCATTATTTTAGAGGAAGCCTGGTATTTGGGCTACGCTATTGGCAGTGGTGTCATAAAAACCTCAAGTAAATAAAATAGAAGCCATCCAGGAGTGGCCACGTCGTGCAAACAAGAAGCAGGTCAGGGCCTTTCTTGGGATTGCGGGGTGTTATAGAAGGTTCATCCCGAATTTTGCAACTATAGCTGCCCCACTGACGGACCTTACGGAAGGGAAAGACTCCGTAATGGTCAAATGGTCCCCAGTAGCAGAGGAATGGTTCCAAGTCCTGAAGAAGGCTCTTTGTGCACAACCAGTACTGGACTTCCCTCATTTCTCCAAAGATTTTTTGGTTCAGACGGATGCGTGTGATGTAGGTATCAGGGCAGTAATGTCACAGGTACACAATGGGGAAGAACACCCTGTGGTGTACCCAAGCAGAAAGCTCAATGACCAGGCCCGGACTGGGACAAAAAATAGGCCCGGGCATTTTGGATTGAGCAGCCCATGACATGTTAACCGGCCCCTTCCCGACTCTCCACCCTGACAGATCCCCTGAGAGAGGGGAGGGGGGAACCCAGCAGAGGTGTGGAGGGGGGGGGGGGGTGCGACCAGGAAAGAGCATGGGGGTTGGAGAGCACAGGGAAGAACCTTGAGAACATGGGGTGGGGCGAGAGCACAGGGGAGAGGCAGAGAACACAGGGAGGAAGAGGAGAGCACAGGGGGGCAGCGGAGAGCATGGGGGGAGGTGGAGAGCCCAGGGAGGACAACGGAGAGCATGGGGGATGTGGACAGCACAGGAGGGCTGGCGGAGAGCATGGGGTGATGGGAAGACCGGAAGAGCACAGGGGGGAGTGGCGGAGAGCAGGGGGGGAGGTGGAGAGCATGGGGGGAGGTGGAGAGCATGGGGGGGAGGTGGAGAGCATGGGGGGGAGGTGGAGAGCATGAGGGGGAGGTGGAGAGCATGGGGGGGAGGTGGAGAGCATGGGGGGGAGGTGGAGAGCATGGGGGGGGGAGGTGGAGAGCATGGGGGGGAGGTGGAGTGCATGGGGGGGAGGTGGAGTGCATGGGGGGGGGGTGGAGTGCATGGGGGGGAGGTGGAGCGCATGGGGGGGAGGTGGAGCGCATGGGGGGGAGGTGGAGCGTATGGGGGGGGGTGGAGCGTATGGGGGGAGGTGGAGAGTATGGGGGGGAGGTGGAGAGTTTGAGGGGGTGGCAGAGAGCATGGGGGGGAGGTGGAGCGTATGGGAGGGAGGTGGAGCGTATGGGGGGGTGGCAGAGAGCATGGAGGGAGGTGGAGAGCATCGGGGGGAGGTGGAGAGTATGTGGGGGGTGGCAGAGAGTATGGGGGGTGGCAGAGAGCATGGGGGGTGGCAGAGAGCATGGGGGGTGGCAGAGTGCATGGGGGGAGCTGGAGACTATGAGGGGGTGGCAGAGAGCATGGGGGGGAGGTGGAGCGTATGGGGGGAGGTGGAGAGTATGGGGGGTAGGTGGAGCGTATGGGGGGAGGTGGAGAGTATGGGGGGGAGGTGGAGCGTATGGGGGGGAGGTGGAGCGTATGGGGGGGAGGAGGAGCGTATGGGGGAGGTGGAGAGTATGGGGGGTGGCGGAGAGCATGGGGGAAGGCGGAGAGCATGGGGGAAGGTGGAGAGCATGGGGGAAGGTGGAGAGCATGGGGGGTGGCAGAGAGCATGGGGGGTGGCAGAGAGCATGGGGGGTGGCAGAGAGCATGGGGGGTGGCAGAGAGCATGTGGGGTGGCAGAGAGCATGGGGGGAGGTGGAGAGTATGAGAGGGGGGGAGGTGGAGAGTATGAGAGGGTGGCAGAGAGCATGGGGGGAGGTGGAGAGTATGAGGGGGTGGCAGAGAGCATGGGGGGTGGCAGAGAGCATGGGGGGTGGCAGAGAGCATGGGGGGTGGCGGAGAGCATAGGGGGAGGTGGAGAGTATGGGGGGAGGTGGAGAGTATGGGGGGAGGTGGAGAGTATGGGGGAAGGTGGAGACTATGAGGGGGTGGCAGAGAGCATGGGGGGGAGGTGGAGCGTATGGGGGGAGGTGGAGAGCATGGGGGGTAGGTGGAGCGTATGGGGGGTAGGTGGAGAGTATGGGGGGTAGGTGGAGAGCATGGGGGGTGGCGGAGAGCATGGGGGGTGGCAGAGAGCATGGGGGGTGGCAGAGAGCATGGGGGGTGGTAGAGAGCATGGGGGGTGGCAGAGAGCATGGGGGGTGGCAGAGAGCATGGGGGGGAGGTGGAGAGCATGTGGGGTGGCAGAGAGCATGGGGGGAGGTGGAGAGTATGAGGGGGTGGCAGAGAGCATGGGGGGAGGCGGAGAGTATCTGGAGGAGGTGGAGAGTATGGGGGGGTGGAGAGTATGGGGGGTGGAGAGTATGGGGGGTGGCAGAGAGCATGGGGGTGGCAGAGAACATGGGGGTGGCAGAGAGTATGGGGGTGGCAGAGAGTATGGGGGTGGCAGAGAGTATGGGGGTGGCAGAGAGTATGGGGGTGGCAGAGAGCATGGGGGGTGGCAGAGAGCATGGGGGGTGGCAGAGAGCATGGGGGGAGGCAGAGAGCATGGGGGGAGGCAGAGAGCATGGGGGGAGGCAGACAGCATGGGGGGAGGCAGACATCATGGGGGGAGGCAGACAGCATGGGGGGAGGCAGACAGCATGGGGGGTGGCAGAGAGTATGGGGGGGAGGTGGAGAGTATGGGGGGGGGGTGGAGAGTATGGGGGTGGCAGAGAGCATGGGGGTGATGTGGAGAGCACGGGGTTGGCAGAGAGTATGGGTGCGGTGGAGAGCCCTGCGGGAGCAGCAGAGAGAAGCAGGATAGGAGGATCGGTGGGGGTGGCTGCATATAGAAGAATCATTTTCTCCATCTTCCTCCTGCAGTCTCGGAATGCCTGCTTCTCCTCTACCTCTCACAGGCATTCCGAGACTGCAGGAGGAAGATGGAGAAAATAATTGTTCTATATGCAGCCGCCCCCACCGATCCTCCTATCTAGTTCACAGGGGAGGCTGAACTTACGTTTTATGTTCCGGCACCTCTCGACATAACACAGGCTCCAAGGTGTCTGCTCTGGCTCCTCCCCCCGGCACTGACGGCTGACCTATACGTGCGGCCGTGCAGCCGTGGTGAGGCCGAAGGCGTCTCATTTAGCTCCTCCCCCCGGCGCCGATGGCTGAGCTCCGGGTGGCCGCGGAGAGGCTGGATGAGCGGCACAAGCTCAAGCCTTGGGCCATGCAAGGACTTGCAGCCTGGCGGCCCCAGCGGCCGCGGCCCACCGGGCAAATGCCCGGTTTGCCCTATGGCCAATCCGGGCCTGTCAATGACCATGAGCAAAGGTATGCAGTCATTGAAAAGGAATGTTTAGCCATAAAGTGGGCCGTAGACGCGCTAAGGTACTATCTGTTAGGGCTCCAGTTTGGAGTTACTAATGACCATACTCCCCTGAAATGGATGGCCCAAAAGAAGGAGACTAATAGACGGGCAAACCGGTGGCTTTTGGCTCTACAGGAATACTCCTTCACTGTCCTTCACAGGCCAGGTGTTGAGATGGGGAATGTAGATGCCCTGTCCCGTGTTCACTCCTGTTGGGTCACAGGTGTTCCAACTCTGGGGTTGAAACGGGGGGGGGGGGTATGTAGCAGAGCGTCCCAGAGAGAGACAGGAAAAGTCCTGTTCGGGGTTTATACGTCTCCCAGGCTCCTCTCATACATGTTCGGGGATCTCTGATCCCTGGTCCAGTTTGGATCTGGGTCTCCCCCCCCCCCCCCAGGCCAATTTAAACTCACCTGTGACAGACAGTCAGGGCTTTCTGCCTGGGAAACACAGACAACCCTGGTCTGTGAGAGCGAAAGGTTGGTAAAAAGCTGTTAACCTCTTGCTTACTGGGCACCTAAACCCCCTCCTGCCCAGATGAAATTTCCAGTATTTAGCGCTGTCACTCTTTGAATGACAATTGCGCAGTCATACAACACTGATGGGTGGTCCTGATGGGTGGCACTGATAGGCACTGATAGATGGCACTGAAGGGCACTAATAGGTGCAACTGATAGGTGGCACTGATAGCTGACACTGATGGGTGGCAGTGATGGGCACTGATGGGTGGCAGTGATGGGCACTGATCGGCACTGGTAGGCGACACTGATAGGCAGCACTGCTAGGTAGCACTGATGAGGCACTGATTGGCACCACTGGTGAGCATTGATAGGTGGCACTCGTGGGCACTGATAGGTGGCACTGATAGCTGACACTGATGGGTGGCATTGATGGGCACTGATGGGTGGCAGTGATGGGCACTGATCGGCACTGGTAGGCGACACTGATAGGCAGCACTGCTATATGGCACTGATGAGGCACTGATTGGCACCACTGGTGTGCATTGACAGGTGGCACTGATTGCTGGCACTTATGTACTGGTGGGCACTGATTCGTGGCACTGTGGGCACTGATTTGTGGCACTGTCAGCTGGCACTGGCAGGCGGTACTGGTGGGCACATATGAGGCGGCTTTGCATCTTCCTCTTCAGGACCGATGTCCCTTCAACAGAAGCCGGTGATCGACTTTTTTTTCTCCTCATGCTGTCAGCGTGAGAAGAAAAAAAAAACGATTACCGATCTTCTGTTTACATCACGTGATCAGCCGTCATTGGCTGACAGCTGATCACGTGGTAAGGGGCCGGGATCGACCCCTTACTCCGATCTGTGATCACCCGAGTCTCATTGACTTGGTGACCCCCGCGTGCGCAACCAGGGGGAGCGCGGGGAGCGTGCAAAGGGGAGGACGTCTATTGACGGCCTCCCGGCAAAGCAGATCCGCGCTGTAGCCGTCATTCGGCTAAAGCGCGGATCTGAAGGGGATAAGCTGTATCTGTGGAAGCCGGCAAGCTGTAGGCTTGCTCCACCTGGTAGTCAGGACCTTTTCTGTATTGTATAGGTAGTGCCGAGACACGGCTAGGGTTTTGTTTTTTGTTTTTTCCATTTTTGTTCCTATTTGTTTTCTGGAACCCTGTGCAGCACCTGTATACAGACTTGTATATATCACCAATAAACACCGCACTGTTTGTCACTACCGCACTGAAGTTGGTATCGGTGCCCGAAAGACGGCTCATCCCCGGGAGCTTTGTGCCCGCTACCCGTCCCCGTCCCCCCCCCAGGTTACACCCTCCTTATAATGTTCATAAATGGAGACATATCCTTTTGTGGATCAACCCGATAATATTCATGTATCAATTATATTCTTTGACTCTCTTTGTGGGAAAATCAAAAGAATTTATTTTTTCTTCGCATTATTTTTTTTTCTAAAAGTCATTCGATTGAAAAAAACAGCAGCAAGTCGGTAACCCGAGCAACGAAAAGATTATTGTGATTGAAGATTAGATTGACCAAAAAAAACAAAAAAAAGCAACCATAATGAGCTGTGACAGCACAAAACACAACAAACGCCCTCATTGGTCAATGTTCAGCCAGAGAATCCAAAATAAAAAAAAAATAACTGGCATTAACCACTTCCGGACCGGCTCACGCCGATACACGTCGGCACTCTGAGGAGGGATATCTTTGTTATGGCAGCAGCTATCTACCATAACCCCGGTGTCCTCTTCTTCAGTGAGCGGTCCGGTTTCTGATAAAAGTGGTCTCTGTGGCGCATTCGCCGCAAGATCACTTTTATCGGTGGCGGGAGAGGCGACCCCCCCTCCGCCCGTCGCTATCCTGGGGGCTCTCCGCCGTTTACCGGAGCTGTCGGTAGCGGCGGAGGCGAATCGGGTCCTCTTCCTGGCTGGGTATGTAGACGAGTGAGGGGAAGATGGCCCCCTAGGGGAAGCGACATCAAAACATCAATTCCGCCCACAGCTCTTAAAGCAACATTTTTGTTTCTATTTTTTTTTAATTACTTTTTTTTTTTTAAATTGCATTTTAGTGTAAATATGAGATCTGAGGTCTTTTTGACCCCAAATCTCATATTTAAGAGGTCCTGTCTATTAAAAGGGATATTTACATTATATTTAATAGGGGGAAAAAAATTACATTTAATTGGAAAAAAAATGACACAATTTTTTTTTAATTTTAAGAACAGTGTAAAAATAAAAAAAATAAAAAGGTAAAATAAATATGAAAAAAAAAATGTAAACGCTCCCCCGTCCCGCCGAGCTTGCGTGCAGAAGCGAACGCATACGTAAGTAGCGCCCGCATATTAAAACGGTGGTCAAACCACACATGTGAGATATCGCCGCGATCGGTAGAGTGAGAGCAATAATTCTAGCCCTAGACCTCCTCTGTAACTCAAAACATGCAAACTGTATAATTTTTTAAAACGTCGCCTATGGAGATTTTTAAAGGTAAAAGTTTGTCGCCATTCCACAAGCGGGCGCAATTTTGAAGCGTGACATGTTGGGTATCAATTTACTCGGTGTAACATTATCTTTCACAATATAAAAAAAGAAAATTGTGCTAACTCTACTGTTGTCTTATTTTTTTATTTTAAAAAAGTGTATTTTTTCCAAAAAAAAAGGGCGCTTGTAAGACCGCTGCGCAAATACGGTTTGCCAGAAAGTATTGCAACGACCGCCATTTTATTCTCTAGGGTGTTAGGGAAAAAAAATGTATAATGTTTGGGGGTTCTAAGTAATTTTCTAGCAAAAAAAAAAAAACTGTTTTTAACTTGTAAACAACAAATCTCAGAAAGAGGCTCGGCCCTTAAGTGGATAACCACTTAAGGACCGGAAGGATTTGCCCCCTTAATGACCCGGCCATTTTTGCGATTCGGCACGGCGTCGATTTAACTGACAGTTGCGCGGTTGTGCGACGCTGTACCCAAACAAAATTGATGTCCTTTTTTTCCCACAAATAGAGCTTTCTTTTGGTGGTATTTGATCACCTCTGCGGTTTTTATTTTTTGTGCTATAAATAGAAAAAAAAAAAAAAGAGCAACCATTTTTAAAACTTAAAACTGCTATAATAAATATCCAAAAAAATGTATTAAAAAAACAAAATGGCTTCATCAGTTTAGGCCGATATATATTCTTCTACATATTTTTGGTAAAAAAAAAATCGCAATAAGCGTATATTGATTGGTTTGCGCAAAAGTTATAGCGTCTACAAAAAGAGATAGTTTTATGGCATTTTATTATTATTCTTTTTTTTTTTTTTTACTAGTAATGGCAGTGAGCAGCGATTTGTAGCGGGACTGCGACATTGAGGCGGACAGATCGGACACTTCTGACACTTTTTTTGGGACCACTGACATTTATACAGCAATCAGTGATATAAAAATGCACTGATTACTGTATAAATGTCACTGGCAGGGAAGGGGTTAACACTAGGGGGCGATCAAGGGGTTAAATGTGTTCCCTGAGAAGTGTTTCTAACTGTGTGGGGAGGGGACTGACTGGGAGAAGAGAGAGATCGCTGTTCCTAATCACTAGTAACAGACAATCTCTCTCTGTACTTCCCTGTCAGGACGGGGATCTGTCTGTTTACACTGGTAGAGCCCCATCCTGCCTCTCTGTGGAGCGATCGTGGGTGGCCGGCGGAGATAGCGGCTGCCGGCCACGTGCATCGGCTCCGCCTGCCGCACGCGCGCCTGCTATGGCTGTAAAGCGGGCCAACGAACAGCTACGACGAATTGTGGGAAACGAGCCGACCTGCTGCTGTATAATGACGCCAGCTGGTCAGCAATCGGTTAAAGGGGTTACAAATCTCAGAAATAAAAAGCGAAGAAAGAATATCCTTCTATAATGTGTACTTGCCTCAGTCCAAAGCACAGAACCCTGAGAGAAGGTCCTGAACACCCCCCACCCCACCCCCTCCAGCACACAGCAGGTGACTGCCTCAGCTGTGCAAGTTTCCCTATTCGACTGTGTGGACGAGAGAGTGTCCTTTCCCTCCACTCAGGTCTCAGATTACACCTAGCTCCTTGCTCTATGCTGTGTGACGTCACATCCCCCACCGCCCTGCCTGCTGGAGAAAAAGCCTTTGAGCTGTGTGTTTTAGGAGGCCGTGAAGGAGATAGGGCTGCAGATAAACAGGCACAACTTATGTAGGAGGATTTGTTTGGTCTCTATGTATCGCCTGAGGCCAGTCACTTCTCCAGGTATATGGAGGGTTTATAACCACTCTAAAAGTATATCCAAGTGTTTTCGTTTCTGTCCTGCTTACACAACCGGAAGTGAGAGGAGATAAGTCCTCCAAGACAGGAACGGGTGTCCCCATTGGAGACTTTCCCCTCAGTTCCTGTTCAGGTGACTGTAACATTTCTGGAATTGCCATCACTTTAAAAAGGGGGAATCAGAACCCAAAATATTAAAAAAATAGTTATGGATACAAAATACATCTTAGTCAGCTGAGCGAATGCCTCATCACCATTTAGCGGGGCACTTGGTACCCCCCGGCGTTCACGAACGATTCCCGCGCACCCCCCTCTTAGACGCTCCAGATGAACGGCCCTCGCCACGCTTTTCCCGGTCTGTTTATATAACCGATTTAATGCTCAATAGATCAGTGAATTGCAAATTACATTTTCTTCATTTGCGTAACTCGGTGCGCCATTAAAAGGCCATTTCCCCGCACATTATTGTTCTTTTTCTTTCTAATTAAAAGCTATTTGCTGAGGAAAATGATGCCTTCCTCTTTATTACATTAAGGTCACCGCGATTACCGCCACAAATCTTCGTTTTACCGCTCCGGGCTTCAGAGAGACGGCAAAGTGCCATTGGGAGAGACAACAGCGATTTACCGATCAGGGGGTGCAGGTGGCGGAGTTCTGGTGTCAGGGAGAGGTGTGATACGGTACAAATCCTTCCTACATATCTTGTGGGAAATCTCCATTCTCCTTGGAAGGAAGCCACATTTACCGCGCATTCGCCACCTTATATTCATCAGAAGGTTATATGATATAGTCGTGCCGGAATAAAACACTCGTCAAACAAATTATATTTTTAAAAAATCAATGCCTAGTTGATCCAGAGGAAGGTATGAACACTTTATTGTACTGATTCATTCTGATTCTGAAATGCAATCAGTTATTCCTGGGATCAACATTTCTTCATATTAGTAGCTGTTTATATTTTTTCAAATTTTTAGTTTGTTGTATATATTTTTATTTTTTTATATATATTTCCAATTTTTCTTTTTTATATTTTTTCCAGTTTTTCTTTTTTTTCCATGGTTTATTTTTTTAAATGTTATATTTTTTCAAATTTCTCTTTTTTTTTCTCTATTTTTTTTTCCTTTTTCCATTTCTGTATATTATTCTTTTTTTTTTCTATTTTATTTTTCCAATTTTTTCCCATTTTCTATATTTTTTTTTCTATTTTTTTTCTATTTTCCCACTTTTTTTTATATTTTTCTTTTTATTTCTCCAAATTTTATTTTTCTTCCTTTTAATGTTTTTTCCAATTTTTCTTTTTTAACATATTTTTTCTACTTTTTTTTCCAATTATCTTTTTCGTTTTTCCAATTTCTTTTTTATATTGTTTCCAATTTTTCCTTTTTTCAAAATTTTCCTTTTTATATTCTTTCCAATTTTTGTTCCATTTTTTTAAAGTAGTTTTTCAATTTTTACATTTTTTCCAACTTTTTTCTTTTATATTTTTTTATTTTATTTTATATTTTTTCCAGTTTATTTTTTTTATTTTTTTCTTTTTCAAATTGTTTTTTTTATATTTTTTCAAATTTTTGCTTTTTTTTTAATTTTCTTATATTTTTCCAATTTTTTTCTTTTTGTTCTCTCTATTTTTGCAATTTTACTTTTTTTATATTTTTTTCCAGTTTCTTTTTTTCCACAGTTTATTTAAAAAAAATAAAAATGATTTTAATACATTTAAAAAAAATAACTAAAACAATATTTTTCCTTTTTTCTTTTTAAATAGATTTTAAACCCTCTTCTTATTAATCCCTAAAGCGCTGCGTAAACTGTTGGCACTATATAAATCATGTATAATAATAATAATAATAGTAATCCCAAGATCCTGCTGCCAGTCCAGATCTCATGAACATATTTTTTTTTTAAATGTAAAAACAATTTATATATAAAAAAAATTAAATATAATTTTAATACATTTAAAAAAAATAATTAAAACAATATTTTTCTCTCTTTTTAAATAGATTTGAAACCCTCTTCTTATAAATCCCCAAATCACACCTGTCCAGATCTCATGAAAAAAATGTAAAAAAAAAAAATATTAAAATAAAAAAGATTTAAAAATCTTTTTTTTTTAAATTGTATTCTAATTTTTTTTTATATTTGTACATTATATATTTTTAGTACATGAAAAAAATGTACATTTTTTTTTTGTTTTTTTATACCAAATACTGCATTCAGATCCCCATGAAGGAAAAAATAAAATAAAAAGGAATTTAATACATTTAAAAGAATAAAAAAAGCAATAGTTTTCTTCTTTTTTTTTTTTATAGATTTTAAACCCTCTTCTTATTAATCCCAGGGTCATGCGACTCCAGATTGTATGAAAAAAAGTAAAAGAACAAGAAATAAAGATTTTAAAATATTTTTTAAAATGTACAATTTTTTTTATATGTGTACATTATATATAGATAGATAGATTAGATAGATTAGATAGATAGATAGATAGATAGATAGATAGATAGATAGATAGATAGGATAGATAAGATAGATAGATAGAAAGAGGGATAGAGAGAGAGGGATAGAGAGAGAGAGAGAGAGAGAGAGAGAGAGAGAGAGAGAGAGAGAGAGAGAGAGAGAGAGAGAGAGAGAGAGAGAGAGAGAGAGAGAGAGAGAGAGAGAGAGAGAGAGAGAGGGAGGGAGAGAGAGAGAGAGAGAGAGAGAGAGAGAGGGGGATAATATATTTAGATCCCCATAAAGGGGAAAATGTATAAAAGAATTATTTTGATATATTTAAAATATATTTTTAACTTCCCTGGCGGTATGATTCTTTCGGATTTTAGGTGCTGAAAGCGGTACAATTATTTTGCATGGAAATTTGGCGTTTTATATTGTAGGTCTGTAATTCTTAACAATAACACACTTAAATCTGTCCAAGCAAGAGTCTAGTAGATATCCCGGGTATGATAAAGTTTGAAACACAAAAACATAAATTATAATATAATAAATAAAAATAAATAATTAAAAAAATAAAAATAAAATAATAATAAAATAAATTTCCCCACAATTCACTATCGCTCAATTCTGCAAGTGTTCTAATTTACTATCGCTGTTTTCTAGCTGGTCTAAAACCATTTTTGACGTAAAGGGACACTTTTTGGTTGCTATGGACAATCTCCAGTTTCCAGCCAGAAAGAATAGTATATGTAATATAAAACTGCATGCAGGGCATTGGACAAAGCACTGGGGACAAAGGGGATGTGAAATAATTTCATACAGTACTGTAATCTGTAAGATTACAGTACTGTATGTGTTATGATTTTTACAGTTTTTTGAATTTGCCGCCAGGCTCCGCCCCCGTGTGTCGCGACGCTCGCAGGGAACGGAGCCTGGCACGGAGAGGCTTCGGGCAGAGGACACAGCCCGCGGACACTGCGGGGGACATCGCAGGATCCCGGGGACAAGGTAAGTAACGCCGCACCAGGATCCTGCAATGCGATCCCGAGTGTGGCTCGGGGTTACCGCTAATAGGACTGAATTTTAACCCCGAGCCACACTCAGGAAAACCGCCAGGGAGGCTACAAAGGAATTAAGTACATTAAACAAAATGTAATTGAAAAAAAAAAACTGTTTCCCCATTAATCTCAAGGTCATGCCAAGTATGTTGGACGTTCTTGATGATATTTGCATTTTTTCCGTCAGCAAGCATAACATTATTCAGAATTTTAACAATCACAAACCTGTGAAAATGTTGCCGATGGGCGCTGATGTCAGAGCAAACCCAACGTGATCGTATCCAAGCGCCCATTCAAACTTTGTGTTGCATTAATGCGTGTGCGCCAAGGCCGCGCTTTAGCGTGCATTAAGTCACGCTGTTTTAAGGTAGCCCTTTGATTTAGAATACATTGGCAATGCCCCTTAACGCACTAAAAACTGGACATTTTCTTTCTTTTAAACACATGTACTGTGGTTCAGTGCATGGCGGGCGCTTTACCCACTTCTGCACTGGGTTGCCATTCCACATTAATGCCACTGGAAAGCATGTGTTTTTAACCCGCATTAATGCAACACAAATGTTTTCTAAGCTAAACCATTGTGTGGCCCTCTGGACATACAGTGGGGGGGAAATAATTATTTGATCCCCTGTAGATTTTTGTAAGTTTGCCCACTTACAAAGAAATGAAGGGTCTATAATTTTTATCATAGGTGTATTATATATGATAGAGACAGAAGATCAACCAAAAATCCAGAAAAAACACGATACAAATGTTATAAATTGAGTTGCAGTGCAGTGAGTAAAATAAGTATTTGATCCTCCCAAGAAAAACAGTAGTTGGTGGAGAAACCCTTGTTGGCAAGCATAGAGGTTAGACGTTTCTTGTAGTTGGTGACCAGGTTTTGCACACATCTCAGGGGGGATTTTGGTCCACTCTTCTTTACAGATCTTCTCTGAATCCTTAAGGTTTCTTGGCTGTCGCTGTCACGTACCTGGTGGTGGAGCCCAGAATGCAAGGAGTAGCTTCTCGTGTGCCTCTGGTTCGAGAGCCCCTGATAGAGAAGACAGGGACTCAAGAGCGCAGGGGGCCACAAGTGCTTGGCAAGTGGCAGGTGTAGAGTTGATCCGGGCCTCTGGTGCAGCAGCAGGAGGACTGACAGGAACACTGGATCCACTGGCAGGAACTCAGGAACAACAGGCAACAGGGAGGTGTTCTGTAGTACAACTGGAGCACTGGAACAACTGGTAGATGAACCGGAACTCTTGGCAGGAACACTGGAACTGTTGACTGGATAGAGAAGCACTGTAGCTAGCTTAAACCCACGAACAAGCAGGCAGCAGGGAGGTGTTCTGTAGTACCACTGGAAGCACTAGCAAAGTCAGACAGGCCTGGTCAAGCACAGGCAAGCAGAGCAGGTACAAAATGGAATCAGGAGAGTAGTCAGGGCACGGACCGGATGGGCAGCAGACAGGCAGGTAATAACTGAAGGATGAGGCAGGAGAATCGTCAGACAAGCCGAGGTCGGGGACTGGCAGCAAACAGGAGAAGTCAGGAACAAGCCGGGTAACAGGAATCAGGTAAACAGGTATACTGAAAAGCTTAGGGTCACAGGGAACGCTGTAGACCGGACAGCAAGGAAGCATGCTGACAGGCACCCTTAAATAGGCCTAATGGCGCCAAGAGCTGTCACACTGCACGTCTGCGCGCCTCCGCGTGCACGCCCGAGTACCGATCGTACGTGCCCGTTCGTATCATCGTGTGCCCGCGTACACCCGCTCGTATTAGCGCGCACCCGCATGGGTCCGTTCGCGCCAACGCGCTTCCGAACGCGTCCTCTGGCTCTATTGACAGTAATTCTGTTAACCGATCTTCCGCCGACGGCTGAACTGACAGGACGTCTTTCATGACAATCGCTTGGCAACTCGAAGTTTCAGCTCCCTCCATACATTTTTTATAGGATTAAGGTCTGGAGACTGGCTAGGCCACTGCATGACCTTAATATGCTTCTTGAGACACTCCTTTGTTGCCTTGGCGGTATGTTTTGGGTCATCGTCATGCTGGAAGACCCGTCCACGTCCCATCTTCAGTGTTCTGGCTGAGGGAAGAAGGTTCTCATCCAGGAATACATGGCCCCGTTCATTGGACCCTCAATGCGGCAAACTCGGCCTGTTTCTTTAGCAGAGAAACAGCCCCAAAGCATCATGTTTCCACCCCTGTGCTTGTCTGTAGGGATGGTGTTCTTAGCGTCATAGTCAACATTTTTCTTCCTCCAAAACACGGCAAGTCCCCCTTCTCAAGAAGGTACATGTACAGTCATGTCAATGAACATCTAAGGATTTGGAGAAAGTGCTGTGGTCAGATGAGACCAAAATTGAGCTATTTGGCATTAACTTGACTCGCAGTGTTTTGGAAGAATGACTATGACTATGACCCCAAGAACACCATCCCTACAGTCAAGCACCGAGGTGGAAACATTATGCTTTGAGGCTGCTTCCCTGCTAAAGGTACAGGCCAACTTTTCCGCATTGAGGGGCCAATGTACCGGACCACGCATTGTAAAATCTTGGTTGAGAACCTTCTTCCCTCAGCCAGAACACTGAAGATGGGTCGTGGATGGGTCTTCCAGCATGACAATCACCCAAAACATACCGCCAAGGCAACAAAGGAATGGCTCAAAAAGAAGCACATAAAGGTCATGGAGTGGCCTAGTCAGTCACCAGACCTTAATCCTATAGAAAGTTTATGGAGGGAGCTGAAACTTCGAGTTGCCAAGAGGCAACCAAGAAACCTTAAGGATTTAGAGAAGATCTGTAAAGAAGAGTGGACCAAAATCCCTCCTGAGATGTGTAGAAACCTGATCATCAATTACAAGAAACGTCTGACCTCTGTGCTTGCCAACAAGGGTTTCTCCACCAACTACTAAGTCATGTTTTGCTTGGGGATCAAAATAATTATTTTACTATTATTTTTTTAATTTTTTTTTTTATTTATTTTATTATTTTTTAATTGATGACAATGATAATCATAATTATTTATTAAAATATTATTATTTATATATTTTCATTTCTATAGTATTATTTATTAATAATAATAATAATATTCTGTATTCATTTATAAAGATGAGGATTATTTGTATCATCATTATTTATTTATATATTATTATTATTATGTATTAATATACTATGATTATTATTATTTATTGATATATTATGATTATTATTATGTATTGCTGATGATGATTATTATCATAATTTATTGATATATTATAATTTATAGATTATTATTATTATTGTTATGTATTAATTTACTAATGATGATGATTTTATTTATTTATTATTAATATCCTATTATTTATGTAAATAAACTGATAATGATAATGAATTGGAAGGAGGTGGACAGATCTGCAGAGGATACAGACTCTCAGTGCACAGCTCACTAATCCTTTATCTTCTGGCGCTGCGGCTCCGATCACACTCCGCACTTCACCAATAATAAGGAACGAGGGCGATGACACCCAGAGCAGGATGGAGCTCATTTTATGGTCATAATTACACATGGAGCCGAGGTTTATGGCTGCCGAGGAGGAGAACAATTTCCGCAGCATATTGTGGCGGTCTATTTGTATTTATTACTCGTGCATTCTGCAATCGTTCGCTCACCGCTGCCGAGTAGGGAGCAGCTGTTCTGTCCATAAACAGATGTACATCGCACCGCCGAGAATTCCACCTCACAGACAGTGCAGATAACTCGCTAAATAGGCCGGGGGGGGGGGGGGGGGGTAGAGCTCCCTGTCCCTGGAGGACTCTGCTCCTTCCTCTATAACTCTCCTCTCCTGAAATACTCTAAACTGCCGGAGGACTCTGCTCCTTCCTCTATAACTCTCCTCTCCTGAAATACTCTGCTCTGCTAGAGGACTCTGCTCCTTCCTCTATAATGCCGCGTACACACGGTCGGACTTTCCGGCATACTTGGTCCGGCGGACCAGAGTGTGCCGGACAATCCGCCCGTGTGTGGGCGCCGGCGGACTTCTTCCCAAAAGCCCGCCGGACCTAGATTTGAACCAAGTTTCAAATCTTTCCGTCGGACTCAGTTTCGGGCAGAAAGTCCGCTCGTGTGTGTGCTGGTCCGACGGAAAGGCCGCTCGTGTGTAGGCTGGTCCGACGGACCAGATACGACACGAGGGCAGGGTATTGCATCTCGCGCTCGCTGCAATAGGAAAAACAAATCTTCCTATTGCGGCGAGCGCGGGGCATACCAGGCCCTTAGGTCTGGTATGGATTATAAAGGGAACCCCGCTACGCCGAAAAAACGGCGTGGGGTCCCCCTAAAATCCATACCAGACCCCGATCCGAGCACGCAGCCTGGCCGGTCAGGAAAGGGGGTGGGGACGAGCGAGCGCCCCCCCCCCCTCCTGAACCGTACCAGGCCGCATGCCCTCAACATGGGGGGTGGGTGCTTTGGGGGAGGGGGGCGCCCTGCGCCCCCCCCCCAAAGCACCTTGTCCCCATGTTGATGAGGACAAGGGCCTCTTCCCGACAACCCTGGCCGTTGGTTGTCGGGGTCTGCGAGCGGGGGCTTATCGGAATCTGGGAGCCCCCTTTAATAAGGGGGCCCCCAGATCCCGGCCCCCCACCCTATGTAAATGAGTATGGGGTACATGGTACCCCTACCCATTCACCTAGGAAAAAAGTGTAAGTAATAAAACACACTACACAGGTTTTTAAAATAATTTATTAAACAGCTCGGGGGGGGGTCTTCTTCCGTCTTTGGGGGTCCCTCCGGTTCATCTTCTCCCGGCGTCCGGTTGGTTCTTCTCCGCTCTCCGGCCTCTTCTCCCGGTGTCCCAGGTCTTCGGCCAGCCCCTCCGCTGTCTTCATGTAGCTCTATTGCCAGCGGAGGTCCGGACTTCTGGGCTTCTTGGCTTCTTGTCTTCTCTTCTCTTCCCCCAGATGTTGACACGACGCTCTCTCCGGCTGGACTGGTCTCTGAGGGCTGCGTTGTGACTTATATAGGCGGAGACCCCGCCCCCATATGATGTCACAGTCCCTGGGCATGCTGGGACTGTGACGTTTTAGGAGGCGTGGTCGACCCCCTCCCCAAAGCACCCACCCCCCATGTTGAGGGCATGCGGCCTGGTACGGTTCAGGAGGGGGGGGGCGCTCGCTCGTCCCCACCCCCTTTCCTGACCGGCCAGGCTGCGTGCTCGGATCGGGGTCTGGTATGGATGTTAGGGGGGACCCCACGCCGTTTTTTCGGCGTAGGGGGTTCCCCTTTATAATCCATACCAGACCTAAGGGCCTGGTATGCCCCGCGACGGGGCTCGCAAGGTGTCAATCTCACCGATAAAAGCGGCAAGATTGACATCCTTTTCTAGTCCCGTCGCACCTGAGTCACGTTCAAAATGAACGGACTTGTCCGTGTGTGGGCAAGTCCGTTCATTCTGAAAGTCCGCCGGAACTCCGGCGAAAGTCCGTCGGAAAGACGGGCGGACTTAGCCCGCCACAAAGTCCGGGCGTGTGTGGGCAAGTCCGTCCGTTTTAAAGTCCGTCGGAAAGTGTGCCGGACCAAGTAGGATAGAAAGTCCGACCGTGTGTACGCGGCATAACTCTCCTCTCCTGAAATACTCTGCTCTGCTGGAGGACTCTGCTCCTTCCTCTATAACTCTCCTCTCCTGAAATACTCTGCACTGCTGGAGGACTCTGCTCCTTCCTCTATAACCCTCCTCTCCTGAAATGCTCTGCTCTGCTGGAGGACTCTGCTCCTTCCTATATAACTCTCCTCTCCTGAAATACTCTGCTCTGCTGGAGGACTCTGCTCCTTCCTCTATAACCCTCCTCTCCTGAAATACTCTGCTCTGCTGGAGGACTCTGCTCCTTCCTATATAACTCTCCTCTCCTGAAATACTCTGCACTGCTGGAGGACTCTGCTCCTTCCTCTATAACCCTCCTCTCCTGAAATGCTCTGCTCTTCTAGGGGACTCTGCTCCTTCCTATATAACCCTCCTCTCCTGAAATACTCTGCACTGCTGGAGGACTCTGCTCCTTCCTCTATAACTCTCCTCTCCTGAAATACTCTGCACTGCTGGAGGACTCTGCTCCTTCTTCTATGTAGGTTTATCAGGACTAAGGCCCCACATGTAACAGTAGTCTGTATATTATTAACAACTGCGCTGGCAGGATTGTCCACCACACCTGTACTGGGACGATTGTCCATCACACCTGTACTGGGACGATTGTCCATCACACCTGTACTGGGACGATTGTCCATCACACCTGTACTGGGACGATTGTCCACCACACCTGTACTGGGACGATTGTCCATCACACCTGTACTGGGACGATTGTCCACCACACCTGTACTGGGACGATTGTCCACCACACCTGTACTGGGACGATTGTCCATCACACCTGTACTGGGACGATTGTTCATCACATCTGTACTGGGACGATTGTCCATCACATCTGTACTGGGACGATTGTCCACCACACCTGTACTGGGACGATTGTCCATCACACCTGTACTGGGACGATTGTCCATCACACCTGTACTGGGACGATTGTCCACTACACCTGTACTGGGACGATTGTCCATCACACCTGTACTGGGACGATTGTCCACCACACCTGTACTGGGACGATTGTCCACCACACCTGTACTGGGACTATTGTCCATCACATCTGTACTGGGACGATTGTCCATCACACCTGTACTGGGACGATTGTCCATCACATCTGTACTGGGACGATTGTCCACCACACCTGTACTGGGACGATTGTCCACCACACCTGTACTGGGACGATTGTCCACCACACCTGTACTGGGACGATTGTCCACCACACCTGTACTGGGACGATTGTCCATCACACCTGTACTGGGACGATTGTCCATCACACCTGTACTGGGACGATTGTCCACCACACCTGTACTGGGACGATTGTCCATCACACCTGTACTGGGACGATTGTCCACCACACCTGTACTGGGACGATTGTCCACCACACCTGTACTGGGACGATTGTCCATCACACCTGTACTGGGACGATTGTTCATCACATCTGTACTGGGACGATTGTCCATCACATCTGTACTGGGACGATTGTCCATCACATCTGTACTGGGACGATTGTCCATCACACCTGTACTGGGACGATTGTCCACCACACCTGTACTGGGACGATTGTCCACCACACCTGTACTGGGACGATTGTCCATCACACCTGTACTGGGACGATTGTCCACCACACCTGTACTGGGACGATTGTCCACCACACCTGTACTGGGACGATTGTCCATCACACCTGTACTGGGACGATTGTTCATCACATCTGTACTGGGACGATTGTCCATCACATCTGTACTGGGACGATTGTCCATCACATCTGTACTGGGACGATTGTCCATCACACCTGTACTGGGACGATTGTCCACCACACCTGTACTGGGACGATTGTCCACCACACCTGTACTGGGACGATTGTCCATCACACCTGTACTGGGACGATTGTTCATCACATCTGTACTGGGACGATTGTCCATCACATCTGTACTGGGACGATTGTCCATCACACCTGTACTGGGACGATTGTCCATCACACCTGTACTGGGACTATTGTCCATCACATCTGTACTGGAACGATTGTCCATCACACCTGTACTGGGACGATTGTCCATCACACCTGTACTGGGACGATTGTCCATCACACCTGTACTGGGACGATTGTCCATCACACCTGTACTGGGACGATTGTCCACCACACCTGTACTGGGACGATTGTCCACCACACCTGTACTGGGACGATTGTCCACCACACCTGTACTGGGACGATTGTCCACCACACCTGTACTGGGACGATTGTCCATCACACCTGTACTGGGACGATTGTCCATCACACCTGTACTGGGACGATTGTCCATCACACCTGTACTGGGACGATTGTCCATCACACCTGTACTGGGACGATTGTCCATCACACCTGTACTGGGACGATTGTCCATCACACCTGTACTGGGACGATTGTCCATCACACCTGTACTGGGACGATTGTCTACCACACCTGTACTGGGACAATTGTCCACCACACCTGTACTGGGACGATTGTCCACCACACCTGTACAGGGACGATTGTCCACCACACCTGTACTGGGACGATTGTCTATCACACTTGTACGGAAAAAATTGTTATCAGTCAAACACACAGACATCCCATCAGGTACAGACACAGTTTCTGCTGCAATACCAGCTGTCTCCTGAAGCTGCGCTATAGAGTAAGCAGCTATGAAGCAAACAATTTTGGATTCAGCTACAGGAGGGTTAATAGGCTGTGCTGGCACTTATAGTTCCTCTGCAGGAATGTCATTTTTTAATTAGTTGCCGACCAGCCGCCGGAAAGGTTGGCTCTCCTTCGTGAATAGCCGCCATGCTGTGGGAGCGTGCCCATGGGCTGGGCGGACTCGATGTCTGCCCGCGACCCGCGATATCCTAGTACAGAGGCAGGATGGGGATGGGAGATGGCAGGATGGGGAACTGCCTTTGTAAACTAGGCGGATCCCCATTCTGACAGGGGACATGTCAGATCTTCTGTTCCTCAGTGATGGGCAGGGGCGGGCTGGGCCGGGGGGCAGGTTGGAAATTTCCCCCCAGGCCGCCTAACTTATATTTAAAAACGGCCGCATTTATGGCTGCTGACATTTTTTTTTTTTTTTTTATGCAGGAGGTCGACCCCGGCGGCCACCGATTGGCTGTGTTCCTCGCGCACTGCATTCCGGGAGTTGTAGTCCGGACCGCGCTCAAGTTCCAGGTGGCAATGGGTGAAGAGAAGTAAGCAGCGGTGCGCAGCACCCGGAAACTACAACTCCCGGAGACGGAGTCTTCAGTGGCAGGCAGAGGCGGGGCGTGAGTAACTGGCTCGGGCTGGGCAGGGCACTGGATGGCTGCAAGCAGGGGCGGTACAAGAGATGGGAGGAGCGCCAGGTTGTGAGCAGGAAATTCTGCCAACAAAATCTAATTGTAACGCTTGTATACCGCGGTTTCCTGCCCAAAACAAAGATTATGTACCCCTGCTCATTGCTCTGTGGCAACAGATACACCCCTTTGCAGGCTCCCTTCTTGAGTCCCCCCCTCCCAGATCAGAGCTGGTACAGTCCCAGTGGGAGTACATGTGGGCGGGGCAGTAAGAACCTCACACTGCAGCATCGATTTATTGGGTCCCGCCCAGCACACAGCAGAGAGCTCCTCCTGGGCGGAGTGAAGATGTGTACAGCACAGATGGGAGGCTGGATCCTCTGCTACAGTAAGTCTCCACTGCCCTGCATACTGTAATGTGAGCCTGCTCTGTACTTTTCAGTGCAGGTTTATTGAAAGTGAAAGTAAAATTCTTGAATAGGTTAGGAATTAGTGTGACATTTCAGGTGCTACATATATGTAATCCACATACACATTATATCTTCTAAAAATAATGATTTTAAATAAGATATAATGTGTATGTGGATTACATCTATGTAGCACCTGAAGTGTCACACTAATTCCTAACCTATTCAAGAATATAAGAATACACAGCAAAGGATGTGATGATATCCCAGCTCAACTCCAAAAAAGTACTGAAGTCCACTCTTGCAGTGTGGGGGAGGGGGAGAAGGGGGTATAGTCTTTTTTTTCTTACATGATTCTATGCTCCAGCCAGCTCCAGTGTTCTCCTCCCTAGATATCATCACATATAAAGGAAGATTAACCCCGTATGGTATGAAGTAGAGGTTGGAGTGTGACCAATGTCATTCCCAACATACACAGGAGCTGCAGGGGACAGAACTGCAGAGAGCCCGCTGAAGCAAGGGATAAGGTAAAGTTGGGTAAACACAGATCAGAATTTATCGGTTTCAGCAGGGGCTGAATTTTGATTTGTGTGTACCCCTCTATGTTAGGCAGGAACCCATTGTTATATCATCTTCTGCTGGAAATCCTTGCTCAATTAGCTGCTTGCAGCCAAACAGCACCAGTGTATTCTGACAGGGGACAGTCCCTACTGTCAGAATACAATGTCCCAGTGAGGGGAGATTCCCACATCCACCCACTTGTGTGAAGGGAGGAATCTGTCAGCCACTTGCTTGAGCCTCATCTTGATCCAGCAATGTGCACAAGAGCAGTTGCTCTCTTGTGGACTGTTTGTTTTAAGTGTATTGCTTTGCACTGTACATTTGATTTGCAGCACTGGAAGTTTGGTAGTAACTCAGTAACTCCAATGGGCTGTGGGTCCTGCTGGGAGCTGGCCTGTGGGTCGGTGGTTCTGTGGGCCACTTGGCTGGACTTGCCCCCCAGGCCTAAGGCTGCCAGCCCTCCCCTGGTGATGGGGAACAGTGATCTCTGTCCTGTCCCTGGCAGCCCATCCCCCCTACAGTTAGAACACTGAGGGAAAACAGTTAACCCCTTGATTGCCCCTAGTGTTAACCCCTTCCTTGCCAGTGTCATTTTTACATTGATCAGTGCATTTTTATAGCACTGAAAAGTGTCATTTGGGGTCCGATTTGTCAGCCGCAATGTCGCAGTCCCGCTTTAAAAAAAAAAAAAATTGCAGATCACGGCCATTACCAGTAAAAACATTAAAAAAATAAAAGTCCCTAAATCTAACCCATAGTTTTTAGACGCAATAACCTTTGCATAATAAACAGTCCACTACGCTTAGTGTTGACAAATCAGTATGCACACATATATATATCGTAAACATTCCCAAATGGTGATGATATAAAGTGCTCAGACTGGGTGCCCCACGTCAGCTAACGGCAACGTAATCTTTGCTTAGAATAAAAAAAATTACGATTCTCTCACGATTCTCGCGACGTAAAATATTTCACATTATACAAAAAAAAAAAATTGGGCTAACTTTACTGGTTAGTTGTTTTTTTTTTTAAATTGCATTTGAAAGACCGCTGTGCAAATACAGTGTGACATAAAATATTGCAACAACCACCATTTTATTCTCTAGGGTCTCTACAAAAAAAATATATATAATGTTTGGGGGTTCTAAGTAATTTTCTAGCAAAAAAAAAAAAATGATTTTAACTTGAAACCAACAAATGTCAGAAAAAGGTTTAGTGTTTAAGTGGTTAAACTTTCCTCAATTACACACAGAAGTCTATTTCATTGACAAATTGTTACAATGTTTATACTTAAGTTCCACTGATAAAGAATGTTGTGATTCTTGGCAGACTGCCCGTTTTTTTTCTTCCTTTCTTTTGAGGGCTGCGGCTTCAGAAGAGCAGGGAGAATTCTTTGCATAGAAAGAATCGTGAAACACTTTAGTCAAGATCGCAACGGGGAAAAAAAATTGCGATAACGATTCTTGACGATTAATCGTGCAGCTCTAGTTCATACTATGTATGAACACCGATCTCTCTCTCTCCTCCTGCACAGTCCCATCCCCCCCTACAGTTTGAACACACAGGGAGGGAACACATTTAACCCCTTCATCGCCCCCTAGTGTTAGCCCCTTCCCTGCCAGCGACATTTATACAGTAATCAGTGCGTTTTTATAGCACTGATCGCTGTATACTTGTCAATGGTCCCAAAAATGTGTCAAAAGTGTCTGATATGTCCGCCGCAATATCGCAGTCCCAATAAAAAAAAAAATCGCAGATTGCTGCCATTACTAGTTTAAAAGAATACTAGCAATAAAAATGCCATAAATCTCTCCCCTATTTTGTAGACGCTATAACTTTTGCGCAAACCAATCAATATACGCTTATTGCGATTTTTTTTTTTACTAAAAATATGTAGAAAAATATATATCGACCTAAACTGACAAAAAAAAAGTTTTTTTTTTATAAAAAATGCGGGATATTTATTCTAGCAAAAAGTAAAAAAGATATTGTGTTTTTTTTTTAAACTTGTCGCCCTGTTTTTGTTTATAGCACAAAAATTAAAAACCGCACAGTCGATCAAATACCACCAAAAGACAGCTCTATTTGTGGGGAAAAACGTACGTCAATGTTGCTTGGGTACAGCGTCGCACAACCGCGCAATTTTCAGTTAAAGCGACGCAGTGCCGAATGGCAAAAAATGGCCCGGTCATTGAGCAGCCAAATCTTCCGGGGCTGAAGTGGTTAAGATATATATATATAGATATATCTATATATATATAGATATATAGATATATATAGATATATATATATCTATAGATATATAGATATATAGATATATATATATATATATCTTAACCACTTCAGCCCCGGAAGATTTGGCTGCTCAATGACCGGGCCATTTTTTGCCATTCGGCACAAGACATATATATATATATATATATATATATATATATATATATATATATATATATATATCTTATGTGTGTGTGTGTGCTTACTAATTTGCCAACACTAAGCGCAGTGGACTGTTTATTATACATCTTATTGCCTATAGCAATTTCTTTACTGCAGCTGGTGTACTGTTGTCCAATCTACTTGATTACTTTGGTTATTTTATAATCCAGTGGCGCTTAGGTTTAATATTTTCTTGCGATAACTTTTGTGCAAACCAATCAATATACACCTATTGCGATTTTATTTTTACCAAAAATATGTAGAAGAATATATATATCGGCCTAAACTGATGAATTTTTTTTTTTTTGGATATGTATTATAGCAAAAAGTTAAAAAAAAAAAATATTTTTTTTTTAAATTGTCGCTCTTTGTTTATATCACAGAAAATAAAACCCCCAGAGGTGATAAAATACCCTCAAAAGAAACTCTATTTGTGGGAAACAAAGGACGTCAATTTTGTTTGGGTACAGCGTCGCACGACCGCACAATTGTCAGTCGACCCCTTTCCGACCAGCCGCCGCAGATATACTGCGGCAGGTTGACTCCCCTGCACGAGCCGTCGTAGCTGTACGTCGGCTCTTGAAGACGTTTTAGCAGGCGCACGCAACGTGTCTCGGGAGCTGATGCGCGTGCCCGGCAGGGGCGCGATGACCGCCGGGCACCTGTGATTGCTCGTGACGGAGCAAGAACTGGGATCTGTGTGTCTAAACACACAAATCCCGGTTCTCTCAGGGGAGAGGAGACAGATTGTGTGTTCCTACTAAGTAGGAGCACCGATCGGTCTTCTCCCCTAGTCAGTCCCAGCCCCCCTACAGTTAGAACATACCTAGGGAACACAGTTAACCCCTTGATCGCCCCCTAGTGTTAACTCCTTCCCTGCCAATGACATTTATACAGTAATCAGTGGCTGTTTTTAGCTCTGATCGCTGTATAAATGTCAATGGTCCCAAAAAAGTGTCAAACGTGTCCGATCTGTCCGCCGCAATGTGGCAGTCCCCCTAATGTCGCAGTCATGATAATGTCGCAGTCACAATAAAAATCACTGATTACCGTCATTACTAGTAAAAAAAAAGAAGGCATAAATATATCCCCTATATATATATAATAGCAAAAAGTACAAAATATTGTGTTGTTTTTTTCAAAATTGACGCTCTCTTTTTGTGTATAGCGCAAAAAATAAAAACCACAGAGGTGATCAAATACCACCAAAAGAAAGCTCTATTTGTGGGGAAAAAAAGGACATCAATTTTGTTTGGGTACAACGTCGCGCGACCGTGCAATTGTCAGTCAAAGCGACGCAGTGCCATATCGCAAAAAAATGGCCTGGTCATTAAGGGGGGTAAATTCTTCTGGTCCGAAAGTTGTTAAATACAACTTTTGCTGAACTGCAACATCAGCGGGCAAAGCACTGCTGCACATAGGCTTAGCAGCCTGATGATCACACTCACATTAGGCACACTGTCAGCATCAGTCATGGTGTTAAATGATACAAAAACAATTTTATCCACCACATGGGGCTTGATAGGCTTTACCTTGTCAGGCACATCATCAGTTATATCCTCATCATCAAACGCCAGCTGATCCCCCCGCATTGGAGACTCCATTGCCTGGATGACCCTCAGCATGCCTCCTGATTCCTGGGAAGGCATGGGGCTGCTTACCTCTCCCTGAGGGGGTCTGAACTGGGGGTCTCCTCCTCCACCTCCACCTTTGCCATCCTTGCAAACCTTCGGCCATTGCAAAACTTCTCCTTTAAAGGCCCATCTCTGCCTTCCATCATGGACACAATGGTCTCCTGGTGTTCCACCTGGACTTTAGCCAATTGGATTTCAGAATGGATCCACGGTTCCGGCTGTACAAGTCCTCGCGCTGCTTCCGCAGGCGCTTCAACTCCACTCATAGCGCTTGTAGAGCTTGTCTCTCTCCCTATTCAGGACTTTAATCCCGGCCACCACTCGCTCCCGAATGGCCTCCGAGCCCTCATCCTCACCATGGGCAGAGAGATCACCAGCCATGGCTTGTATAGGGGCAGAGAGATCACCAGCCATGGTTTGTACAGGGGCAGAGAGATCACCAGCCATGGCTTGTATAGGGGCAGAGAGATCACCAGCCATGGATTGTATAGGGGCAGAGAGATCACCAGCCATGGCTTATATAGGGGCAGAGAGATCACCAGCCATGGATTGTATAGGGGCAGAGAGATCACCAGCTATGGCTTATATAGGGGCAGAGAGATCACCAGCCATGGATTGTATAGGGGCAGAGAGATCACCAGCCATGGCTTATATAGGGGCAGAGAGATCACCAGCCATGGCTTGTACAGAGGAAGGCATGTCACCCGATGGCCCAGGACATGGCTGGGAGCTTCCAGCAGGAGAGGCCCCACTGCTGGCCTCCATGGCTTCCCCAGAAAGGGGCCAGGAGAGCTGGGAGAGATTTCACCACCACTCCCCTCTCACATGGATCACCTGGAGCATCCTCAGAATCACAGCAGGAGAGACACCTTCCTCCTGACCAGTGGCGGCCCGTGCATTGTGGGCGCTGCCCCGCCGACACCTCTGCAGCCCTCCCTATTCATGTGCCCGGCCCCTATTCATGTGCCCGGTTGTGTGACATAGTGAATGAATATTCACTATTTTCACATTAACATTCCTCCCTGCCAATCAGGAGGCAGGTCAGTGAGACCTGTCTCCCGATTGGCCAAAAGCATTAGGCGATCCTATTGGATGCCTAACACATTGGTGGAAGAGGAGACACGGCGGAGGAAGCCTGAGGAGCTGAGCCGACACAGGAGCCGCAGCCACCGCTTCCTGCCGAGGAGGAGGAGGAGAGCCGCCGAGGAAGAGAGCCGCCGAGGAAGAGAGCCACCAAGGAGGAGAGCCACTGAGGAGGAGAGCGCCGAGGAGGAGAGCCACCAAGGAGGAGAGCCACCGAGAAGGAGAGCGCCGAGGAAGAGAGCCACCAAGGAGGAGAGCCACCGAGGAGGAGAGCCACTGAGGAGGAGAACCGCCGAGGAGGAGAGCCACTGAGGAGGAGAACCACCGAGGAGGAGAACCGCCGAGGAGGAGAACCGCCGAGGAGAAGAGCTGCCGAGGAAGAGAGCCACCAAGGAGGAGAGCGCCGAGGAAGAGAGCCACCGAGGAAGAGAGCCACTGAGGAGGAGAGCCGCCACTTCCCGCCGAGGAGGAGAGCTGCCGAGGAAGAGAGCCACCAAGTAGGAGAGCCACCGATGAGGGGAGCCGCCGCTTCCCGCCGAGGAGGAGAGCCGCCGAGGGGGAGAGCCCCGTCACTCCAGGAGAGGAACAGAGCCCTGCCACACGAGCGGTAAGTGCTGCCAGACCGGCCGCGCGCGGGGGGGGGGGTTTAGTGAAGTGACAGCAAAGCCTGGCTGCATATGATGGGCACAAGTGGCTGCATTTGATGAGCACAGTGAGGCTGTAATTGATGGGGGGAGGGTTCAGTATTTTTCCGTTTGTTTGTGCCCCCAAAAAAATTTTGAGCACTAGCCGCCACTGCTCCTGACACACCTGTGCTGCTGGATGACTCTGCTCCTTCCTCTATCTAACTCTCCTCTCCTGAAATAAAATTCCAAGTCTGTAATGATTTAATCACAGCAGTCTTCTAGCAAGGATGCTAATAAGAACATATAGACAGAGACATCCACTAGAGGGAGAATATACTAACCTGTATATGAAATACAGTCATTATTTATCAAAAAGCTAAAATGTTTAACAAAATGTCTTCCTATTTAACTCCTAATTAACTATTAGATAACCCTAATCAAACCTAATTAACTTCTTCCTCCCCTTCTCCCCTTAGCTATAAGTTTTCCTTTGTTTTTTTGTCAAATTTTTTGTATCATTATTTTTTTTTCTCATTCTGTCATTTCGTTTTTTTTTTTTTATTTCTTCAGTGTTGCATTAAAAAATTGAAATTGATTTGCTTGTTTTTTAACCAACACTGGTCAAATAAAAAAATAAAAAAATAAAAACTGTTTATGTTTTTAATGTCTTTTTGTTTATTGCAAAATATATTTTTGAAAGGAAATACTACAAATAGAAAGCCTAGCTTGTTTGTTTTTTTTTGTTTTTTTAGTGTTGCATTAAAAAATAAAAATGTATTTGCTTGTTTTTAACCAACACCGGTCAAATAAAGAATAAATAAAAAGAAAATTTTTTTTTAATGTCTTTGTTTATTGCAAAATATATTTTTGAAATAAAATACTACAAATAGAATGCCTAGCTTGTTTTTTTTTTTCTTCAGTGTTGCATTAAAAAATAAAAATTAATTTGCTTGTTTTTAACCAACACCGGTCAAATAAAAAAAAGAAAAATACTACAAATAGAAAGCCTACCTTGCCCACCCATCCCCAAATAAAATAATGTATAACTTTGTTATTCTAAATACTGACAAGGCTATCGACGAATACTAAATAGTCCCATGGTGGACAAATTGTGGTTAAGATATAATTTTTTTTAATTTTTATTCATGTGGTTTATTTTGATTATTATAATTTTTTGTCTAGAAAACTAAAACATTCAGTTTTTTTTTTGTTTTTTTTTGGATAGCGTGGTTCTACACAAAATCTTGAAGGTATATGAGCTTTTTTTATCTCTTGAGTGCTTTTGTTTTCTTTTTATGGGTAAATATCTTTATCTCGTTAAGCCTAAGGAATGTTAATTTTTAAATTTAGTTTAAATCCTAATTTACAGAAAAATGGCATTATGAGTGA
The DNA here is from genome assembly GCA_037952835.1 of Lithobates septentrionalis. NCBI lineage: Eukaryota > Metazoa > Chordata > Amphibia > Anura > Ranidae > Lithobates > Lithobates septentrionalis. The sequence continues at coordinate 412,596 of JBBDGP010003723.1, read as the reverse complement.
ATATCAAATATTCTATGAATTGTTTACAATCACAATTTCCTTTCTGGACAATATATCATTTAAAGGGTAACTCCACTTTCGTGGTAAAAAAAAAATAGCAAATGAATGAAAAAATAATATTACGTATTCAATTGCTCCACAAGTCATATTGTAATTGAGTGCTATTAAAAATTTCCCTTTCAATCTGTAGCAATTTAATTATCTGTAAAATGCAATATGGCCACCTGGAAGCGCTCTGTACACAGATGGTATACAGAAAGCCCCTCAGAAATGTAATTTCCTGCTTGTGTGATTGGCTCACTGATTTTCCCAGAAGTCTGCACTAAGATACAAGTCAGATTTTGGGCATCCCCTGCAACACAAATGTCATTTTTGATCAGAGACTCCCAATAGGAACACGTCTAAAGGGATGCAGACCCTGCCACTTTCCTCATTAGAACCCTGCAAGTGCAGCAGCTAATTGATAATTATAAAGTTACTCCCATTAACATTTACTCAGTACATGGACACAGAGAAACAAACAGCTATTTCTTCAGAAGAACAAAAGGTAGGAATCTGCAACAAAGTTTGGTAAAATCCTTGCAATGTACATACTGTAGATCACCGGGGGAGGGGGGGTTCTCAACAAAAGTGGAGTTACCCTTTTAGGCCTCATTCGCACTTCGTGTAGCGGGAACTTGTGCTATTTTGTGTGAGCGATTTTCACGCGATTCCGCTTGTCATGCATACGGAAGCCCATTCATTTCAATGCGCATGAGCCTGCAAACATGCGCATTTCCCTTTTGCGCTGGCAGCGCGCCGCACATCGGGTCCTGATCGTTAGTAGACCTGTGCAGTTCGTTTCGTTACGAATTAAAATTCAGACGAATTCAGACGAATTTTAAACAGTACCGAATTTAAACAAATCCGAAATAACGAAAGAAAAATTGTCTGAAATTCAAATTCGAATCGTTTTCGAATACTTTTCGAACAGTTTTCCAATTTCCAAAGAGAATAAAATAGAATTTTTCTATTTTATTCTATTATTTTTTAAAATGTTATTTTCTATTCTATTTTATTCTCTTTCGAAATTGATTAGAACATTTTTCTAATTGATCCGAATTCGAAAAATTCAAATCGATTCGAAAACGAATAAACAAAACGAATTCCGAAAACGAATGAAACCAATTTAACTAAACGAATTTATATAAATAACGAATCAAAACAAATTTTTTCGTTCTGTACATGTCTAATCGTTAGTACAGTTTTGGGTCACCCTGATGACTGTGATAGCCTCTGATTGGCTATCCCAGTGATCAGTCACTGTGAGCCCGCCCCCTGTGCGTACTTCCTCTTCTGAATGAAGAGAGAGATACATTGTATCTTCCTCTTCTTGCAGGAGATGAAAATGTAGACAAACCAAAGTGTAAGGCTGCATTCTCACACGATCGCCGTGATTCTGTTCTGCGATTTCAAATGGCTGCAAAACGCAGAACGCGTTTGTGATGCTATTACTTCTAACGGCACCCCAATTTCGCCACGATTTTTATCGCGCTGCAGTCGTGGAAAATTGCAACACGCGATGCTGTCACCAACAAAAGAAGCTTGTGTTCCTTTTCTGAGCAACAAGCTCAAGAAGTAATGGCATCGCAAACGCATCCCGCTTTTTCCAGCCATTTGAAATTGCGGCAGTGGAATCGCGGCTATTCCGTCCGCGATCATGTGCGAATGCAGCCCAAAGCTCCATTCACAACTAGGCGATTTAAATCTCAGGCGTAATCACGGCGATTCCAAATCGTGGTAAAACACAGGATGCGTTTTCAATGCCATTACTACTGCATTATTTTTGTGGCAAACCGCAACGCGCGACGCTGTCCCCCGAAAGAAGTTCCTGCTTCCTTTCTGAAGGTCACACGTTGTGATTTTGCCACAGTTGCAGCGCGATTTATCACTTCTTTTCACAATTACGGCAAAATCACGCTGTGATTGGGGTGCCATTAAGTAGCAATGGCATCGCAAACGCGTTCCGTGTTTTGACCGCGATTTGGAATTGCGCACAGATTCGTGGCGATTCCACCCACGATTCAGATCGCCTAGGTGTGAACGTAAAATAAAAATAAAAAATAAAGAAGAAAAAAAATAAAGAAGAAAATTACAAGTTCAAGGATTTGCCAGGGTAAGGCTGCATTAATTAAAAAATAATAATAATAATTTAATTCTGCGCAAAATATGCTGACTATGACCTTTGACCCTGACCTTGACCTTTAACCCTCAACCTTGACCCTAACACTTGGGATGCATTCACACTTCAGCATTTTGAACCGCGGGCAGATTTGCCGCGAATCGGCCCGAGATTCCAAAGCGCTGATGTGAAATGACAAATCGCGGGACTCGCATTAGAGATGCCATTCATTTGAATGACGCCTCAAATCGCGGCATGGGTCTGGCGCAATAAATCGCGCTGCAATCGCGGCAACACGCATCGCGGGAAGCATGCCCCCCCCCAAAAAAAACTTCAGGAGCTACAAATCTCTGAAACGCTGAAGTGTGAATGCAGCCTAAGTGTTAGGGTCAAGGTTGGGGGTCAAAGGTCAAGGTCAGCAAATTTTGAAGAAATTAATTTTTTTTTTTTTAATTAGCAACAGTTTTAGGCAGGATAAATAAAAAAAAAACAGCAAAATGCACACTATTGCTTCTGGGCTGTACTACGGGTACAAACAACAACTAACAACAACTAACATACACATATGTGGTATCGCTGCGATCGTTAGGAGCAAGAGAATTTTTTTTTGGGTTGTTCTTTGGTGGTAAATTACGATAATAGTGAGAAATATACAGCTAAATTTGAAAAAGTTTTTTTTTTTTTTTTACTATTTTGGCCCAGTTTTCCTTTGATAATAAAAATTATAATACAATATATATATATATATATATATATATATATATATATATATATATATATATATATATATATATTTTTTTTTTTTTTTTGCTTCTGGGCTGTATTATGGGTACAAACAACAACTAACATACACATATGTGGTATCGCTGCAATTGTTAGGAGCAGGAGAATTTATTTTGGGTTGTTTTATATATATATATTCCACATATGTGTATGTTAGTTGTTGTTTGTACCCATAATACAGCCCAGAAGCAAAAAAATTATAATATAATATATATGTATATATATATATATATATATATATATATATATATATATATATATATATATATATATATATATAAATAATAATAATAAAAAAATCAGGCGATATCTGTTACCATTTACGACCAAAAGAAAGAACAAATTGTACTGAAAAAAAAAACACGGTATAATCCATCTAGATACACAAAGTAGTTATGACAATATGTACACTTTTAGTAACACATGTCAAAGTTGCAAAATTGTGCTTAGGCATTTACATTTCTTTTACCCTTAGGCGTGAAGGGGTTAAAGCCCCACTTTGCCATGATTGCAGCGTGGATTCTGTCGTGCGGTGATCATAGCAAAATCGCACCACGTTTAGGGTACTATTTAGAATGAATGGCACCCAAACGCGCATTGCATATTAGCGATTTGGAATCGTGGGCAGAGCCACGGAAATTTCGTCTGCGATTCCAACTCGCCAAGTGGGGCCTAATTATTTGTTTCTGGATTTTTTTTTTTTTCTGGTTTTTGTAATAATATAAAAATATAATAAAAAAAAAAGATGAAATGAAGATTGTAACTTTGTATCACCGTGTTTGCAGATCCTCCTCTGCTCTCCCCGGTAAATCTTCTCCCCCGCTGGGAATATTCTAATCTCCTCCGCCACAAATCGAATAAGTCCAGGTGAGCGGCCGATAAGGACAATATTTAAAGTATACGGACGATGTCAAGCGAGAATAACGAGCGCGGTTTACTGAGCCGCGGCCGACGGCTCCGCTGGTATAAATCCGGCTGATTATTGTTCTTCCTGCAGGGCTCCATAATTACACGCTAAGTGAATTTCACTAACACATCGGTTGCTAATTATTCACAGTAATTTAATCTTTGGAGAATTTGTAGCTATTAAACCGTCAGGTGATTTGCGGTCCGGGCGCGCCGATTAAAACGTATATTTTATTGTGCGCGTCTGAGAAGACCCGCAGGTCAGGAGGCAATTTCATCTCTACACTGCTTTCCGCCGTAAAACTTTACATCCGGCGATCGGGAGGCGGGAGCTGTGATCTGCGCTATTGTGTAATTATTGATTTTACGGCTCGTCCGAAAAGCCCCCTCTGCACACAATCGACGGGAGATTAAACTCCGCTCGTTAATGGTGTCTAATCGCCCAGTGCAAGGTGTTCTTAAAGGGGGTTATCGCTTAACCTGATCATATATGCAGCGTTTTTATCTGACCTCCTGCCTTCCCTTCAGTCTTGCACAGTTGAACCGGCTCCTCTCCTGGACTGAAATGGCTTCCTCTGATTTTATTGCACACTGTGAGCTTCTCACAATGTGCATTAGAAGTTGCAGCAAGTCAGATAGAGCCAGTGGCGTAACTAAAACCTTCAGGGCCTTGGTGCAAGAAACCATAAAGGGCCCCCCTGACCTCTGGCCAGGGCCCTTCCCACTGATCCCGGGGGCAGCAGGACCTGGATAGGAGGGGCGGCATATGGAGGAACAAATCCCCTATATTTTCCTCCTGCAGCCACTGAATGCCTATGGGAGGGAGAGGAGGAGAAGCAGGCTTTTAGCGGCTGCAGGAAAAAAATGGAGGGGATTTGTTCCTCTATATGCCCCCCCATCCAGGTGTACATGGGCAACATGTGCGCCATTGCAATTGTGACCCCTGTAGTTACACCCCTGGGATGAGTGGCAGCGGTGGTTGTTGAGTGGGAAATGGATCAGTGGCAGCGGTGGTGGTGGTGGGGGAATGGGATTAGTGGCAGCAGTGAGGGGGGATGGGAACAGTGGCGAGGGTGGTGTTTGGGGGGGTGGGATCAGTGATGGGGGGGTTGAATGGGATGAGTGGCAGAGGTGGTGGGGGGAATGGGATCAGTGGCAAGGGTGGTGGTTGGGGGGGGTGGGATGAGTGGAAGTGGTGGGGGGCATTGGATGAAATGAGTGGCAGCGATTGTGGGAGGATGGGATCAGTGGTGAGGGTTGTGGTTGGGGGGATGGGATGAGTGGTAGTTGAAGGGGGGAATTGGATGTGATGAGTGGCAGTGGGGGGGAGGGAATAGGATCAGTGGCAAGGATGGTGGTTGCAGGACGGGATCAGTGGCAGCAGTGGTCGTGGTGGTGTGGGTGAATCAGTGGCAGTAGTGTTCATGGTGGTGTGGGGGGGGTGGATCAGTGGCAGCAATGGTAGTGGTGGTGTGGGGGGTATCAGTGGTGGTGGTGTGAGTGGGGGGGAAATCAGTGGCAGTAGTGGTGGTGGTGGTGTGGTGGGGTATCAGTGGCACTAGTAGTGGTGGTTTGGTGGGGGAGGGGAATCAGTGGCAGTAGTGGTGGTGGTGTGGGGGGTTATCAGTGGCACTAGTGGTGGTGTGGTGTAATGGGGGGAAATTATTGGCAGTAGTGGTGGTGGTGGGGTATCAGTGGCAGTAATGGTGGTGGGGGGTATCAGCGGTGTTTCATTGAAGGATGTGTGAGGAGGCTGACGAGAAAAGGTCCAGAAGTGACCGTACTGAACTGTTGATAGGACCCATGGGTCCTGGCATCTGGCAGTCCAGACTGGGAAAAAATACTTTAGCCGGGCCCCTACTGGGAGCGTCCCCGCCCCTCTGGTGTCAAAAAGACTCCATCCCCTCTTGGGGAGCGGTGAGGACCTTGTTTCTTCTGGCTCTTAGAAAAGACGCCTGAGTGCCTCTCCTTTTATTATCCTTTTAACTTTTTATTATCTTTAAAGGGTCATGGCTGCCTGAAGTCTCTGGAAATTGATTGTCGAAATCCAGACAAATAGGCTCTTGTTCTCCGGACCTTCCTGTCCTGGGGAAGCAAGCCAGATTTGCCCCCCTGTTACTCAGGAAATTACTTTATCAAGTTTTTTGCCAAACAAGGATTTGCCATCAAATGGAATCTTGCACCAATTTTGTTTTGATGCAAGATCAGATTGTCCAGGGTTTTAGCCATAAGGCTCGTTTTGCCATGCAGCATTGAGTTGGCCAAACAATGAATCGTGTCAATCGCTGCTTCCCCTACAAAATCTGCCGCCAACCTAAGCTCCTCCAGAGCTTTGATTATGTCGTCCTTGGGGATGTCTTGGTGCAGGGCTGCCTCTTCATTCTCCGTTCAGTGTTAGAAACAGATGTTAGTGCAATGGCCGGCCTACAAGCCGCCCCTGCAGCTAGATAGCTCCTTTTGAGACCTAGATCAATTGGTCTATCCAGGGGATCCTTGAATAATGTTGAATCCTCCATCGGTAAGGTTACGTTTTTTTGCTAGACGCACTACTGCCGCATCAACCACAGGCATTGAGCTTAAAGACTGTGCATCCGTATCTGCTAATGGATACAATTTGGTCAAATGGACTAGGGAATACTTCTTCTCTGTTTTGCTCCATTCGTCCCCTATAATCTCTCTGATTTCCCCCATTAATGGGAAGACAATTTGGTTTCTTTTAAGAAAAAAAAATTTTTTTTTTCCTTTCCGAGGTGGCTCTTCTGGATCCTCCCAGACAATAGCATTCTTCACCGCCTGGATAAACGGCTGTACCAGGGAAAAACTGAAACCGGATGGTTCAGAGTCTTCTGAAGACTCCTCAGAAGGATCTACCGGTGGAGAATGTCTAGCTGTCCTTCCTGATGCAGGCAGAGGAGTACTGACAGCTGAGGGCCCCGGGGTGCTGGGGGTCTAGGTCTTGCATTTGAACAGCTTGTGGAACCGGATGGGAGGGGATTATGGCCACCAGTTCTGAGAAGGAGTCTTTCATGGTCTTTTAAAGTAGATCGACCACCTGCTGGCTTTCCAGTTCCCGGTTGGCTGCGTAGTCCCTGAGACAGTCCTTACAGACCAATTTATCAGGGAGTGGTACAGCGCCACATGCCCACTTTTTTCTTGACGCCCGAGGTGGGGGCGAAGGAGAGTGACGATGTCTCCGAGATCCTGATCTCCTAGAGGACCTATGATGTGAAGAGCGCAATCTCCGCGCTGGACTGTCGTTGTTGTCATGGCGTCTTGAAGATTTTCTGGATCGCTTTGAGGGAACAGGGCTGAAACAAACAAAGTTTGTTCATCAGTGGTGCACTCTTTTTTTTTTTATACTCGCGTACAGATGGTCCCATACCTATTGGACACAGGAGGATCTTGGGTTTGTGACGAATGACACATAGTGAAATGGGCAGGAGGATCAGCTGCAAGAAGATAGAGTGAGAGTAAGATAGAACCCTTTAAGAGAAGAAAACGGTGCCACAGTCTCAGCGATGTAAGAAGATCGCATACCTGCTTGCTGATATGTTTTGGACCTGCAGGGCACCACTGGCTATCAAACTCAGCCTTGAGCCCAAATGGAGCCAAACTTTTTAAAAGCCATAGGTGGGCAGATCAATTGACATGTCCACCCCCCCCCCTCTGGCACCATTAACCAACCCACAGCATTGTTTTCCCTTAATAAATATGGCTCCCAAGGGCTCACCACCATGTGTGCCTGCGCAGGCGCAGTAACGGCAGCAGAGGCTCCTGACTAAGGCACATATCAGCTCTGTATTCCGGGGCCGCGCATGCACACCGGAACACGCCCCACCAGCGTGTCTATACACGCGCCGCAAAGTCAAGGAGCTTGTAACTCTGCCTCTTTCTCACTCTCTCCCCGCCGCCCCTGGAGCGAGCGGGGAGCGAAAACCGCAAGCCATCCTGTCACGGCCAGGGTCTTAGGATAGGCAAAACCCAAAAACAAAGGGTGGGCGCCACTATCCCCCGAAATTTCTTCTCGAAAAGAAAAACCCGCGCCACGCATGCACGGTCCGGAGATAAAAAGTCTTAAGGGAAAAAAAAATTTATTTTTTTTTACACACAAAAATGTTTATTTTTTTTTAAAACAAACTAGGAAGAAGTCGAACCTGCCCCGGGATGTAAGGATGCTGATCCTCCTGCTGTATCCACCAGCATTCATCGTTCATGATGCATCAGCAGACTGAGTTCCTATGAGGAAACTCTGCAAGACCCCAAAAGATCCACAGAAGGGGTTACCAGTCTTATCAGCGCTAATAGAGGCCCAAGAACAGGGACTGCGCACGGGTGAGGCTGAACCCGGCGGACGCTGCCAAAGGCAGAGGTATGGACGTATTGCTACTCTTCACCAGCTCAAGAGGTATGAGGAAAAAAGGAGAATGTTGGGGAGGGACTATGTCTTTAATTTATTCTATTCACTGGTCCTGAGGGAGGAGTTGAGGCGGAGCTCTATCACAGGTATGCTGCCATGCAGGCACCAGGAAAGGGATTTTCCCTTCACTTTGGAGGGATTCCCTCTCACTTCCTGTTGGGTCTCTGAGACAGGAAGTGAAGGGAAATCTCCCAAAAGGATTTTAACCTATCCCTACTCTACCCAGAGTGATTTGGATGGTCCTGTAGCTCCTAAGCCAACTGACACGAGCGTGGATTTGTCCCTTTTGCCCCCCCTTGGATTTCCATTTCTCCAATCATGGAGTCTCATGTGTGGGTGTTACCTAAGGCAGTCTGCAGCCTTCCTAGGAACACCCACTCCTCCAGACAGATCCACCCATGAAGGCATATTCACAGGGAGCAATCCACCCCCCCGCCGCTGTAATTCAGGTGCCCGGCGCTCGAAAAGGGAATGGGCGCCTGAATAGGAGGTGGCAGCGATGCAATGCATGAATCTATCCATTGGTCATAGAGGAGGTGGCTGGAGAGAGGGGGCGGCACCCGTGCGCCCTTATGGACTCACTGCCACTGACAGAGTAGCTTCTTCCTTGACTCGCCAGGACTCTCTCTGTGGCAGAAAGAATCCATGTGGAAGCAGGGCACTGGAGTACAAAACATATACCTGGTTCAAGAGACAAGTCATGTTTGTGGGTCTGTTGCAGATCATTTCAGGTTTGAAGTGGGCTGAGGTTCGGATTCCATGTTCGACTTGGCACACTCTGTATGAGGTCCAACAGCTTATTAAAGGTTAGTCATGAGTGGAACAAGGAGAGTTGGGAGCATCAGATTTTGGCCTTCAACCTTTAGAAAAACATGTTAAAGTCCATGCAAGAAAGGTGCCTAGGCCTCCAGATGTTCATTAGTAGCTACCAGCTGCTCATCCAGCACACAGGCCTTCCAGCTAGGGGCTATGCTTCTTCTGTGGGGCCCTCTAGACCACCATCTTCTGAAACGCATCAAGACAGGAATGTGTCTCCTCCTGTCCCAGCAGATAAAGCCGAAACTCAACACCAGAGCCATTCCCAGAGACCTTACTTGGGGAGACGCCCTGAACGTTTTGCACAGGATGGTTTATCCATGACACCTCCAGGAATATCGACCCTATTGATGACACAAAGGTGTGCAATAGGGTTGATTTTCCTGGAGGTGTCTGTAACATAGAATATGATTTGGCATTGCTGAGAAATTGGTCAAAGCAGTAGAAACTGCAGCTCATTGATTCTGAATGTAAAATAATTCACCTATGGAAAAAGAATCCCTTGATAGAGTACAATATCAGGGGCATAGTGTTGGCTAGAACTATAGAGGAAAAAGATTTGGGGTTCCTATTTTAGATGACTGCAAAATGAGCAAACAGTGTGGCTAAGCAGTGGGAAAAGCAAATAGAATTCTGGGGTGAATCACTAGAGGGGTCACCAGCACGAGTAAGGAGGTCCTGATTCTTCTATCTAGATCTTTAGTTATCACTGGAGGGGTCACCAGCAGGAGCAAGGAGGTCCTGATTCTTCTATATAGATCTTTAGTTATCACTGGAGGAATCACTAGCTAGAATGGAGGAGGTCCTGATTCCTCAATAAAGATCTTTATATCACTAGAGGGATCACCAGCAGGAAGAAGGAGGTTCTGATTCTTCAATACAGATCTTTATATTGTCAGAAGCATCTAGAGCTCCTGCTCCTCATTCCAGCATCCTGGTTTTGGCTGTGGCATTCTCCTTGTCTGTCTGTACACCTGCAAGGTGATTAATGTGGCCAGTCTCTGGGTGGAGACCAAACCTGATTTAAGCCAGCCAAGCCTGCAGTCTCATGCTTGTGATAGCATGTGTAATACGTGCAAGCTCTCTGCCTGTCTGTCCTGCTCTGCTGTTTGGATTTCCCTATTTATGACCTTGGATCGGATATCGACTATTCTCTGAACTCTGCCTGCCTTTTGACATGGATTGACCCCAACTATTCTGTACCTTGCCTGCCTTGTACCTGGACTGTGATTGAACACGCGAACACCGTTAAAGTCTATGGGACACGAACATGAATAATCAAAAGTGCTAATTTTAAAGGCTTATATGCAAGTTATTGTCATTAAAAGTGTTTGGGGACCCGGGTCCTGCCCCAGGGGACATGAATCAATGCAAAAAAAAGTTTTAAAAACGGCCGTTTTTTCAGGAGCAGTGATTTTAATAATGCTTAAAGTCAAACAATAAAAGTGTAATATCCCTTTAAATTTCGTACCTGGGGGGTGTCTATAGTATGCCTGTAAAGGGGCGCATGTTTCCCGTGTTTAGAACAGTCTGACAGCAAAATGACATTTTGAAGGAAAAAACGCATTTAAAACTACCCGCGGCTATTGCATTGCTGACAATACACATAGAAGTTCATTGATAAAAACGGCATGGGAATTCCCCACAGGGAAACCCCGAACCAAAATTTAAAAAAAAAAATTATGTGGGAGTCCACCTAAATTCCATACAAGGCCCTTCAGGTCTGGTATGGATATTAAGGGGAACCCCAGCCAAAATTAAAAAAAAAAAAGACGTGGGGTTCCCCCTAAATTCCATACCAGACCCTTCAGGTCTGGTATGGATTTTAAGGGGAACCCCGCGCCAAAAAAAAAAAAAAAAAAACGGCGTGGGGTCCCCCCAAAAATCCATACCAGACCCTTATCCGAGCACGCAACCTGGCAGGCCGCAGGAAAAGAGGGGGGGACGAGAGTGCGCCCCCCCCCCTCCTGAACCGTACCAGGCCACATGCCCTCAACATTGGGAGGGTGCTTTGGGGTAGCCCCCCAAAACACCTTGTCCCCATGTTGATGAAGACAAGGGCCTCATCCCCACAACCCTGGCCGGTGGTTGTGGGGGTCTGCGGGCGGGGGGCTTATCGGAATCTGGAAGCCCCCTTTAACAAGGGGACCCCCAGATCCCGCCCCCCCCCCCTGTGTGAAATGGTAAGGGGGTACTTACCCCTACCATTTCACTAAAAAACTGTCAAAAATGTTAAAAATGACAAGAGACAGTTTTTGACAATTCCTTTATTTAAATGCTTCTTCTTTCTTCCTTCATCTTCTTCTGGTTCTTCTGGCTCTTTTGGTTCTTCCTCCGGCGTTCTCGTCCAGCATCTCCTCTGCGGCGTCTTCTATCTTCTTCTCCTCGGGCCGCTCCACACCCATGGCATTGGGGGGGAGGCTCCCGCTCTTCTCTTCATCTTCTTCATCTTCTTCTTCATCTTCTTCTTCTTCTTCATCTCTTCTTCCTTCTTAATTTCTTCTCCGGGCCGCTCCGCAACCATGCTGGCATGGAGAGAGGCTCCCGCTGTGTGACGGCGTCTCTTCGTCTGACGGTTCTTAAATAACGGGGGGCGGGGCCACCCGGTGACCCCGCCCCCCTCTGACGCACGGGACATGACGGGACTTCCCTGTGGCATTCCCCGTGACGTCACAGGGAAGTCCCGTCAAGTCACCGTGCGTCAGAGGGGGGCGGGGTCACCGGGTGGCCCCGCCCCCCGTTATTTAAGAACCGTCAGACGAAGAGACGCCGTCACACAGCGGGAGCCTCCCTCCATGCCAGCATGGTTGCGGAGCGGCCCGGAGAAGAAATGAAGAAGGAAGAAGAGACGAAGAAGAAGAAGATGAAGAAGATGAAGAGAAGAGCGGGAGCCTCCCCCCCAATGCCATGGGTGCGGAGCGGCCCGAGGAGAAGAAGATAGAAGACGCCGCGGAGGAGATGCTGGACGAGAACGCCGGAGGAAGAACCAGAAGAGCCAGAAGAACCAGAAGAAGATGAAGGAAGAAAGAAGAAGCATTTAGGAATTGTCAAAAACTGTCTCTTGTCATTTTTAACATTTTTGACAGTTTTTTAGTGAAATGGGGTAAGTACCCCCTTACCATTTCACACGGGGGGGCGGGGATCTGGGGGTCCCCTTGTTAAAGGGGGCTTCCAGATTCCGATAAGCCCCCCGCCCGCAGACCCCCACAACCACCGGCCAGGGTTGTGGGGATGAGGCCCTTGTCTTCATCAACATGGGGACAAGGTGTTTTGGGGGGCTACCCCAAAGCACCCTCCCAATGTTGAGGGCATGTGGCCTGGTACGGTTCAGGAGGGGGGGGGCCGCACTCTCGCCAGGTTGCGTGCTCGGATAAGGGTCTGGTATGGATTTTTGGGGGGACCCCACGCCGTTTTTTTTTTTTTTTGGCGCGGGGTTCCCCTTAAAATCCATACCAGACCTGAAGGGTCTGGTATGGAATTTAGGGGGAACCCCACGTCATTTTTTTTTAAATTTTGGCTGGGGTTCCCCTTAATATCCATACCAGACCTGAAGGGCCTTGTATGGAATTTAGGGGGACTCCCACATCATTTTTTTTTTTTTTTTTTGGTTCGGGGTTGCCCTGTGGGGGATTCCCATGCCGTTTTTATCAATTAACTTCTATGTGTATTGTCGGCAATGCAATAGCCGCGGGTAGTTTTAAATGTGTTTTTTTCTTCAAAATGTCATTTTGCTGTCAGACTGTTCTAAACACAGGAAACATGCGCCCCTTTACAGGCATACTATAGACACCCCCCAGGTACGAAATTTAAAGGGATATTACACTTTTATTGTTTGACTTTAAGCATTATTAAAATCACTGCTCCTGAAAAAACGTCCGTTTTTAAAACTTTTTTTTGCATTGATCCATGTCCCCTGGGGCAGGACCCAGGTTCCCAAAAACTTTTTATGACAATAACTTGCATATAAGCCTTTAAAATTTGCACTTTTGATTTCTCCCATAGACTTTTAAAGGGTGTTCCGCGGCATTCGAATTTGCCGCGAACACCCCAAATTGTTCGCTGTTCGGCGAACTTGCGAACAGCCAATGTTCGAGTAGAACATGAGTTTGACTCGAACTCGAAGCTCATCCCTATTCTTCTATATAGCTCTTTATATCACTAGAGGGGTAACCAGCAGGAGAAAGGTCGTCCTGATTCCTCTACATAGCTCTTTACAGTGCCTTGAAAAAGTATTCATACCCCTTTTTCAAATGTGAAATTTTTCACATTTTGTCATGTTACAACCATAAATATAAACTTATTTTTTACAAGTAAATATGTGAAAAGTGTGGTGTGCAAATACAAATATTCAGCCCCCCTGAGTCAATACTTTGTAGAACCACCTTTTTCGCTGCAATTACAGCTGCAAGTTTTTTTGGGGATGTCTCTACCAGCTTTGCACATCTAGAGTGAAATTTGTGCCCATTCTTCTCTGCAAAATAGCTCAAACTCTGTCAGATTGGATGGAGAGCGTCTGAGAACAGCAATTTTCAAGTCTTGCCACAAATTCAAAATTGGATTTAGGTCTGGACATTGACTGGGCCATTCTAACACATGAATATTCTTTGATCTAAACCAGGAGTCTTAAACTGATGGCCCTCCAGCTGTTGCAAAACTACAAGTCCCAAGAGGCATTGCAAGGCTGACAGGTACAAGCCTGACTCCCACAGGCTGAGGCATGATCGGAGTTGTAGTTTTGCAACAGCTGGAGGGCCGCCAGTTTGAGACCCCTGATCTAAACCATTGTAGCTCTGGCTTAGGGTTCTTGTCCTATGTTTAGGTTCCTTGTCTTGCTGGAAAGTGAACCTCTGCCCCAGTCTCAAGCCTTTTGAAGACTTCAACAGGTTTTCTTCTAAGATTGCCCTGTATTTGGCTCCATTCATCTTCCCATCATTGCTGACCAGCTTCCCTGTCCCTGCTGAAGAAAAGCATCCCCACAACATGATGCTTCCACCACCATGTTTCACGGTGGGGATGGTGTGTTCAGGGTGATGTGCGGTGGTGTTTTTCCACCACACATAGCATTTTTCTTTTTAGGTCAAAAAGTTCAATTTTGGTCTTATCTGACCAGAGCACCTTCTTCCACATGTTTGCTGTGTCCCCCACATGGCTTCTCGCAAACAGCAAACGAGACTTCTTATGGCTTTCTTTCACCAATGTCTTTCTTCTTGTCACTCTTCCATAAAGGGCAGATTTGTGGAGAACACGACTAATAGTTGTCCTGTGGACAGATTCGTCCACCTGAGCTGTGGATCTCTGCAGCTCCTCCAGAGTTACCATGGACCTCTTGCCTGCTTCTCTGATTAACAGTCTCCTTGCCCGGCCTGTCAGTTTAGGTGGATGGCCATGTCTTGGTAGGTTTGCAGTTGTGCCATACTCTTTCCATTTTCAGATGATGGATTGAACAGAGCTCCGTGAGATGTTCAAAGCTTGGGATATTTTTTTATAACCTAACCCTGCTTTAATCTTCTCCACAACTTTATCCCTGACCTGTCTGGTATGTTCCTTGGCCTTCATGATGCTGTTTGTTCACTAAGGTTCTCTAACAAACCTCTGAGAGCTTCACAGAACAGCTGTATTTATACTGAGCTTAAAATTACACACAAGAGGACTTTATTTACTAATTAGGTGACTTCTGAAGTCAATTGGTTCCACTAGATTTTAGTTAGGGGTATCAGAGTAAAGGGAGCTGAATACAAATCTGCACCACACTTTTCCGATATTTATTTGTAAAAAAACTTGGAAAACCATTTATCATTTTCCTTCAACTTCACAATTATGTGCCACTTTGTGTTGGTCTATCACATAGAATCCCAATAAAATACATTTACGTTTTTAGTTGTAACATGACAAATGTGGAAAACTTCAAGGGGTATGAATACTTTTTCAAGGCACTGTATATCACTAGAGGGGTCACCAGCAGGAGGAAGGAGGTCCTGGTATCTAATATAGTGTGTACAGTTTCTACTACACTTCTGGTGGTGTACACAGTATAAAATACAGTGCATCCGTAGTACAGTTGTTAATACAGTGCAGGCGGTGTACACAGTATCTAATACAGTGTGTACAGATCCTACTACACTTCTGGTGGTGTACACAGTACACAATACAGTGTAGCCGTAGTACAGTTTCTACTACTTTTCTGTTGGTGTACACAGTATCTAATACAGTGTAGTGTGGTGTTGCAAAACAAAATATACATGATGTCCGGAAGGCCACCAAGGAGAAGCAGACGCTCACAGGCCACTAAAAGAGGGCAAGTACCCTCTGTAGCCTCTGTGTCTACAGTCAACAGTGCTGGTCGTGGACTTGGTGCATGCTCTGCAGGTGGCCGTGGGGCATGCTTGCCCTTTTTTTCTGCCGCTGGTCGTGTTATCGAGCCAGAACATGCAGAAGAGTTGGTGGAGTGGATAACAAAGCCGTCCTCATCCTCCTCATCCTCTGTCACCCAGGCTCAGAGTAGTTTGCCTTCCAATGCAGCTGCCAAAGTGGCCTATTCCAACGGCTCCTTGTCCACAGTCACTCCTTCCGTAGCCCCACCATCATGCACGGAGGAGTCCCCAGAACTATTCGACCACAGTGTCGGGTACATGCTGCTGGAGGATGAGCAGCGATTTGAAGGCTCCGATGTTGGTTCCCAGGTTGAGGAAGGGAGTAACGTGAGCCTAGAGAGAGGGGGTGCCCAAGAAGGACAAGAAACTGGCAGTCATGTCCCCCCAGCTGCAGCATACTGCCAAGTTTGCTCCAGTGACGAGGAGGGAGAGGATGATGAGGTCACTGACTCTACTTGGGTGCCTGAGAGAAGGGAGGAGGCACAACTCCAATGAGGCAGGGTGTCCTCTAGGGGGCAGCTTAAGGGCAGCCACCCTATTGAATCACACCGCAGAGCTCCACAGGCGCAGGGCTCTGCTGACTCCCTGCTGACTTTTAAAAGTTCCTTGGTGTGGGCCTTACAAAAACCTGCACTGAGAGGAATGAAGATATAGCAATAGATGTCCCAAGTGCTTGCAGCCAATCTGATAGCAGTACACCACCATCTGATTTTAGCAGGCAAATTTCCCTACCCCATTTGCTGAACCGTAAAAAGAAATTCGGTCCCAGCCATCCACATGCTCAACTGCTGCCTTTTCAGCTGGTAGACTCTACCCCCTTTTGTGAATTTGTGGAATGTGCTGTTCCTCAGTGGCAGTTTCCAAAACGCCATTTCTTTTCACTGAAGGCCATTCCGACTCTCTATCGGCATGTGGAAGGCAATGTTTCGGCCTCGTTGGACAGGGCGGTCATTAGTAAGGTGCATATTACCGCTGACTCATGGTCCAGCAGGCATGGGCAGGGACATTACCTTTCCTTCACCGTGCACTGGGTAACTCTGCTGGCAGCCAGGAAGGATGCAGGACAGGGTTCAGTATTGTTGGAGCTTGTCCTGTCACCACGACTCCAAAATGCTAGTGGTGATTCTGCCACAGCTCTCTCCTCCACCCCCTCCTCTTCTTCTTCCTCTATGGCCTTTTCTGCAGATTTGTCCTCTGAACCAGCAGAGCTCCGTAAGCGTTCAAGGGGTTACGCAAGCAGTCAGGCAAAAAGATGCCATGCGGTGCTTGAGTTGGTCTGCTTAGGAGACAGGAGCCACACTGGGGCAGAGATTCTGTCAGCTCTGCAGGGGCAGGCTCAGAGGTGGTTGACGCCACGCCAGCTTCAGCCAGGAATGGTTGTATGCGACAATGGCACCAACCTTCTCTCTGCCCTCCGACAGGAACACTTGACTCATGTTCCATGTTTGGCACACGTCCTGAATTTGGTGGTGCAGCGATTCTTGAGCAGGTACCAAGGCTAACAGGATCTTCTGAGGCAGGCCAGAAAAGTCTTCGATCATACAATGCCAGTGCTCGGCTGGCTGACATTCAAAAGGAATGCAACCTGCCCACCGACCGCCTCATTTGTGACATGCCCACCAGGTGGAACTCAATATTGGCAATGCTGCAGCAGCTGCACACACAGCAGAGGGCCATCAATGAGTACCTGTTCAAGTGTGGCACCGGGACAGGGTCATGGGAGCTTGGCTTCTTTTCGCCACGCCAGTAGATACTGATCAAGGATGCATGTACTGTCCTGTCACCATTTGAGGAGGCCACGAGGACGGTGAGCAGCGACAAAGCATGCATCAGTGACACTGTCCCTCTTGTATTCCAGTTGGAGCACATGCTTTGTGGAATAATGGACACGGCACTGGAGGCAGAACAGTGGGAGGAAGAGGAGGACTTCCTTACCTCTCAAAGCCCCCTTTATCCAGATAGTATTCCTGCGGGTAGCCAAACACACAGGAATAAAAGGGGGAGGATTGTTTCAGCATGGACATGGAGGATAACACTCAGCAGCAGTCTTCAAGGGATGGTTTTCAGTCCCCAGAAACCCAAGGAGTTGTACGTGGCTTGGAGGAGGTTATTATGGATCATGTGATCCTTACTGACCCAGAGGACTCAGAATCGAATGCCTCTGCAAACTTACGCTGCATGGCCTCCCTGATTCTGCAAAGCCTGGGAAAGGACTCTAGGATTTGTGGTATTAAGGAGAGGGATCATTACTGGCTGGCAACCCTTCTTGATCCAAATTACAAGGGTAAGGTTGCAGAACTCATCCTGCCTTTGCAGAGGGAGCAGAGGAGGAATCATCTTCAGGAGCCTTGAAGAAAGGTTTGTGCAATGCATTTCCAGACCCTGGCAGGTTACAATTTCCTGGTGCTGGACAACGTGTTGCTGAGGCTTCGTTCAGTCAGAGGAAGAGCGGTGGAGAAGGTGGCTGGCTGACCGATGCTTTTAAACAATTTTTCAGTCCTCAGCTCCAGGGTCTGATTGGTTCAAGCAACCATCGCCAGCGTCTGCAATTTCATGGTGCAGGAATTTCTAGGGGCAAGAGCAGACTTGAAGACCTTTCCAACAGAGCATCCACTGGGTTACTGGGTCTTGAGGATGGACCACTGGCCAGAACTTGCTCAATATGCAATTGAGCTACTGGCCTGTCCTGCATCCAGCATTCTTTCTGAATGCACATTCAGTGCTGCTGGAGGGTTTGTAATGGATCATAGAGTGCGCCTGTCCACAGACTCCGCTGATAGGCTCTCATTCATAAAAATGAATCAGTCTTGGATCAGCAGCTATCAAGAACCTGATGCTGATGTAACTGATTGAATTTTCTATGGATGTGGGATCCCTTGAAGACTGCCTATGCTGAGTGACCATCCTATTCCTCCTCAATCCTGATGATGCTAGCTTCCAACAATATTTTTGGTTTAGGGCATCACCACTACCACCCAAGGCCCAATTTTTCTGCTCCTGTTTAACAGGGGCATGTAATTGCATTTTTTATATAATATTTCAATGCAGGGCACGTTCCTGCACCCAACAAGAGTTTCTGTGAGGGGTTACAGTGTTGTGGCACCACCACCACCACCCAAGGCCCAATTTTTCTGCCCCTATTTAACAGGGGCATGTAATTACATTTTTATAGAATATTTCAATGCAGGGCACGTTCCTGCGCCCAACAAGAGTTTCTGTGAGGGGTTACAGTGTTGTGGCACCACCACCACCATCCAAGGCCCAATTTTTATGCCTCTGTTTAACAGGGGCATGTAATTACAATTCTTGATATTTCATAGCAGGGATTGTTCCTGTGCCCAACAAGAGTATCTGTGAGGGCTTACAGTGTTGTGGCACCACCAAAGGCCCAATTTTTCTGCCCCTATTTAACAGGGGCATGTAATTCCAAATCTTGATGTAATATTTTACAGCAGGGCCCGTTCCTACGCCCCAACAAGATTAAATGTGAGGGCTTACAGTTTTCTGGTACCACCACCACCAAAGGCCCAATTTTTCTGCCCCTGCTTAAGAGGGACATGTAATTCCAAATCTTGATATAATATTTCACATCAGCACCCGTTCCTGTGCCCAACAAGATTAACTGTGAGGGCTTACAGTGTTCTGGTACCACCACCAAACGCCCAATTTTTCTGCCCCTGTTTAACAGGGGCATGTAATTACAATTTTTGATATAGTATTTTACAGCAGGGCCCGTTCCTGCGCTCACTAAGAGCAACTTTGAGGGGTTACAGTGTTCTGGTACCACCAATACCTAAGGCCCAATTTTCTGCAGAGTATATAGGGCAGGCTGTATAGTATATATACTGCTGTTCAGAGCATATAGTGCCTGGGGGACCCCAACGTCATTTTTTTAAAAAATTTGGGTGCAGGGTTCCCATTAATATCCATACAAGGCCCAAAGGGCCTGGTAATGTGGGGGTGGGGGTGGCCATGCCATTTTTTTCAATGTTTTTCATCTATATTGCTGGGACTCGACAATACATTACAGCCGCGAGCAGTTTTAAATGACTTTTTTTTCCTTTAGAAATGTCATTTTGCTGTGGTATTGTTCTAAACACGGGAAAACTGCGCCACTTTACAGGCATACTATAGACACCCCCCAGGCACGACATTTAAAGGAATATTTCATTTTTATTGTTTCACTTTAAGTATTATTAAAATCACTGCTCCTGAAAAAACGTTAGTTTTTGAAACTTTTTTTTGGATTGATACCCCCTGGGACAGGACCTGGGTCCCCAAACACTTTTTATGGCAATAACTTGCATATAAGCCTTTACAATTAGCACTTTTGTTTTTTCACGTTTGTGTCCTATAGACTTTAACAGTGTTCCCACACATTTTTTGCCTGTTCCCATGTTCTGCTGCTAACTGAACCGGGGGGTGTTTGGCTCATCCCTAATCACAAGATGGATCATCAGGAAGAGGAAAGAGATCCTAATTCCTCTATATAGATCTTTATATCACTAGAGGGATCAACAGCAGGAGGAAGGAGGTCCTAATTCCTCTATATAGATCTTTATATCACTAGAGGGATCACCAGCAGGAGGAAGGAGGTCCTGATTCCTCTATATAGATCTATAGATCACTAGAGGAGTCACCAGTAGGTGGAAGGAGGTCCTGATTCCTCTATAAAGATATTTATATCTCTAGAGGGGTCACCAGCAGGAGGAAGGAGGTCCTGATTCCTCTATATAGATCTTCATATCACTAGAGGGGTCAACAGCAGGAGGAAGGAGGTCCTGATTCCTCTATATAGATCTTGATATCACTAGAGGGGTCTCCAGCAGGAGGAAGGAGGTCCTGATTCCTCTATATAGATCTTGATATCACTAGAGGGGTCAACAGCAGGAGGAAGGAGGTCCTGATTCCTCTGGGTAGATCTTTGGTTAGACCTCATTTAGTATACTGTATCCAGTTTTGGAGACCTCACTTGTAAAAAGATATTTGTCACGGAACGTCCCTCACTCCGCTTGAGTGCTTCCGTCAGTATACCGCTTCCTAAGTTCTGGAACACTAGTCCAATGGATCTGGCTATATGAACCCCCAAGAACTAGACAACACCAGTCTTGGAGTACATCAGAACTAACTCTTTATTTGAGATCTCACACACATTTATACACCAGAATGACTCAAAGCTAACCTAATTAACATGAGCTAATTTACTATTAAATTTACCCAGACCAGATGACTCAGAGACATGACCTGTAGGACAGACTTGTGGGCACCGAGCTTCACACAGTAGTATAATAGCAGGAGCTAATTACAATTAACAATACAAACATAACCTAATTAACATAAACACAGGTAGTTGGAGTTGATGACACCAGCATCTCCTCACAGGATGT
Organism: Lithobates septentrionalis; assembly: GCA_037952835.1. NCBI lineage: Eukaryota > Metazoa > Chordata > Amphibia > Anura > Ranidae > Lithobates > Lithobates septentrionalis. The sequence continues at coordinate 391,755 of JBBDGP010003723.1, read as the reverse complement.
GTCCCAACAGTATGAATCAGTCTTATCAGCAGGGGGCTGCTGGAGGAATCCCCCCTCCCTCTTCAGGGACACAAATCCCAATGACCACAGCAAGGAGTCTCCAACAGAATCAAACAACATACAATATATACATATATACACGACTGAGTCCGATTGGTACAGTTCCATTAAAAATCCAGGGCCCATAATCAAAAGGCAAGAGGCTTGCATTCAGTCCTCTCCAACAGCCTCTGTCCCGGCTAGGTCTGTCACAATATTGATAAGATAGAACAAGTCAAAAGATGGGCAACTAAATTGGTGAAAGGTCTGAGGGAAAAAAACATATCAGGAGAGACTGAAAGAACCTAAATATTTACAGTCTGGAGTAAAAAAAATGAGCACCATGAAGGGCATAAATAAAGTTCAGGAGGACATTATTTTTAATATGATGCCAAGATCAGGAAAGAAAATGGATCAGACTTGATGGACCACTTGGTCTTTTTCTGCCATCACACTTCTATGGATCAGGTGGATCAGTGATAGGTCAGCGCGCTCTTAGTTTTACATCTATTCATTAATATCTTTCTGCTTTGCATCCTCCTAGGCTAGGGGGAAGGATAATCACAGAAATAAATTTTGTCGGATTTTGCTGAGAAGGCTTCCAGAGTCAAATGATCTTTGTGCGGTTTCCTGGCAATGTTATTTACCGTCACTTCGTACAGACGAGCGAGCATTATATAACGCTTTCCCGCGGCTTTTCCTTTTACCAGGTTGGATATGAATTAAATGGTAATAAGTCTCAGGCACTGCGGGGAATGACTTATAATACAGCTGAGTGAGTCGAGATGTAGATTAACCCTCTGCTGACCGGCACCCTCCGTCACGCCCTGCGGCTCTTCTCACCAGCTGTACACACACGCTCGCATCATAATTATCCTTCCCCGCCGCTCCGACAATCTCCTGCGCCCGGTGGGGGTCAGGCCCCCGGGCCTCTCAGCATAACAGGGTAATCAGGGTCACAGCCATTCCTGGGCGAGATTGCGAGCCGTGGGGCGTCCGCTGTCATCTATTAAAGCCTCATAAACCTTTAACATGCTACGGGGGGGGGGGAGATCTGGGCGCCGGTGGGAGACCGCTCGCCAGAAAATAGCGCTCGGCTTGTGCTAATAATAGCTTACGTTCCTAAATAGTAGAAAGATTTCTGACAAGCCTTGAGCTCAGCGTGGCTAGTGTCGGGTCCCTTTTGAAGCGTTTATTTAAATTTAAATTTTTTTTTTCAAATGGCGCCGCGCTAAACTGCATAGTGTTTTGGTACCATGTTGGTTTAATGGCCACAAACACTTGTGCATTGCTAGATGCGTTTAGGGTGCCATTAAAAATTAATTGGGAACCCCTCCCCCCCCCCCCCGCGTCTAGCAAGGGCATCGCGTTTCCATTCAGTGTGGGAAATGTGCTTGGAAACGTGTCTTTCCCGAACCATGTTCTGGTGTGAATGGGTCCTAAAGGCTCATAGAGATTTCAAGTCCAACCTATGTGTGTGCTTTTATGTTAATAGTACATACGCTGAAACCACCGCTTGTGGAAGAGAATTCCACATCCTTACCGCTCTTATGCCCCGTACACACGATCGGATTTTCCAACGGAAAATGTTCGATGGGAGCTTGTTGTCAGCAAATTACGACCCCGTGTAGGCCCCATCGGACATTTTCCATCGGAATTTCCGACACACAAATTTTGAGATCTGGATCTCAAATTTTCCGACAACAAAATCCGTTGTCGTAAATTCCGATTGTGTGTACACAATCCCGATGCACAAAGTTCCACGCATGCTCGTAATCATGCAGAAGAGCCGCACTGGCTACTGAACTTCATTTTTCTCGGCTCGTCGTATGTGTTGTACGTCACCGAGTTCTTGATGTTCGGAATTTCCAACAAGATTTGTGTGACCGTGTGTATGCAAGACAAGTTTGAGCCAACATCCGTCGGAAAAAAATCCATGGATTTTGTTGTCGGAAAATCCTATCGTGTGTACAGGGCATTACAGTACAGAACCCTCTACGACTATGTAGTTTAAGGTTAAACCACTTCTCTTCAAATTTTAGTGAATGGCAGTGTGCATTTTTAAATTCCTTTGTGCGTAAAAGTTTTATCTCTATTGTGAGGTCACCAGTACGGTATTTGTACATTGAAATCATATCCCCTCTCAAGCGTCTCTTCTCCAGAGAGAATAAGTTCAGTGCTCACAACCTTTCCTCATAACTAAGATCCTCCAGACCCTTTATTAGCTTTGTTGCCCTTCTCTGTACTCGCTCCATTTCCAGTACATCCTTCCTGAGGACTGGTGCCCAGAACTGGACAGCATACTCCAGGTGCGGCAGGACCAGAGTCTTGTAGAGCGGGAGAATTATCGTTTTATCTCTGGAGTTGATCCCCCTTTTTAATGCCAATATTCTGTTTGCTTTGTTAGCATTAGCTTGGCATTGCATGCCATTGCTGAGTCTATCATCTACTAGGACCCCCAGGTCCTTTTCCATCCTAGATCCCCCCAGAGGTTCTCCCCCCAGTCTATAGATTACATTCATATTTTTTGCACCCAAATGCATTATTTTATATTTTTCTACATTGAACCTCATTTGCCATGTAGTTGCCCACCCCATTAATTTGTTCAGATCTTCTTGCAAGATTTCCACATCCTGCTGAGAAGTTATTGCCCTGCTTAGCTTAGTATCGTCTGCAAATACAGAGATTGAACTGTTTATCCCATCCTCCAGGTCATTTATGAATAAAATAAACAGGATTGGTCCCAGCACAGAACCCTGGGGGACCCCACTACCCACACCTGACCATTCCGAGTACTCCCCATTTATCACCACCCTCTGAACTCCCCCTTGTAGCCAGTTTTCAATCCATGTACTCACCCTATGGTCCATGCCAACGGACCTTATTTTGTACAGTAAACGTTTATGGGGAACTGTGTCAAATGCCTTTGCAAAATCCAGATACACCACGTCTACGGGCCTTCCTTTATCTAGATGGCAACTCACCTCCTCATAGAAGGTTAGTAGATTGGTTTGGCAAGAACGATTCTTCATGAATCCATGCTGATCACTGCTAATGATACCGTTCTCATTACTAAAATCTTGTATATAGTGCCTTATTATCCACTCCAAGAGCTTGCACATAATACAGTAATGTGTGTTGCAATGTGCTGCACTAGCAAGAAAGCAGCAGAGTCCAATTTCTGGCTTGTTATGGTGCATTAGGCAGCCAATTTAAATGAAAAGACCGACTTAATACAACATACATTAACGTGTGTGCGTTGTATGTACTGCAATGGCCCACTCTGGTGTGAAGGGGCTTATTTTTTATTTTTATAAAAGTTTATGAATACACACACACATATATTTATATAACAGATAATTACAGCTCACACTTCTATTTTTTTTTAAGTAATGATACAATATAATAGCTGCTCCTTGCTGATACTTTGTATTGTTTCCGTGTATCATTACATGGAAGAAAAAAACTGATATGTTGCAACTGTCCTTGGATTTCTACATCTACTGTAGGAGGTTGAAGGTGGGTTATCCTATTGCATGGAGACACCAGCAACCTGAGAGGTAAAGGTTCTTCCCATACTATATTATATATATATATATATATATATATATATATATATACAGCCGTGGGCAGAAGTTTTGAGAATGAAACAATATAAAAAAAAGTCTGCTGCTTCAGTGTTTTTAGATCTTTTTGTCAGATGTTACTATGATATACTGTAGGATAATTACAAGCATTTCATAAGTATCAATGGCTTTTTATTGACTATCACATTAAGTTTTTTGCAAAGAGTCAATATTTGCAGTGTTGACCCTACTTTTTTAAGACCTCTGCAATTTTCCCCTGGCACGCTGTCAGTCAGCTTCTGGGCCACATCCTGACTGATGGCCACTCCCCATTCTTGCATAATCAATGCTTGGAGTTTGTCAGAATTTGTGGGATTTTTTTTTGTTCACCCACCTCTTGAGGATTGACCACAAATTCTCAATGGGATTAAGGTCTGGGGAGTTTCCTGGCCACGGACCCAAAAATGTTTTGTTCCCCAAGCCACTTAGTTATCACTTTTGCCTTATGACAAGGTGCTCCACCATGCTGGAAAAAGGCATTGTTCCTCACCAAACTGTTCTTGGATGGTTGGGAGAAGATGCTCTCGGAGGATGTTTTTGTACCATTCTTTATTCATGGCTGTGTTCTTAGGCAAAATTGTAAGTTAGCCCACTCCCTTGGCTGAGAAGCAACCCCACCCATGAATGGTCTCAGGATGCTTTACTGTTGGCATGACACGGGACTGTCAAGCAACATTAGACCCCCCCCCCAGCAGCAACAACAGATCTCCCAGCAATAGATCCTCCTGCAGCCAGTAAAAATAGACCTCTCCCTCAACAGTAGATCCCTTCCAGCAACATAAGACCCCCCCAGCAACAATAGATTCCTCATCAGCAACAATAGACCCTCACACAAAATCTGATCCCCACCAGTGACAATAGACCCCCCAACAACCAACATCAATAGACCCTCCAGCACACCACACACCCCATGCTTTTACATACATTCAGTGCTGGAGGTGCTGGAAGTGCGTTCCCCCGAGTGCCCACAGAAAAAAAGCCCTGCATATGACCGATAAAAAAAAGGATTTTTAATACAGAAATGTAGTATATCCATGTACAGTATAGTATGCACTCAATACTTGGTCAGGGGTCCTTTTGCATAAATTACGGCATCAATGCGGCGTGGCATGGAGGTGATCAGCTTGTGGCACTGCTGAGGTGTTATGGAAGCCCGGGTTGCTTTGATAGCGGCCTGCAGCTCATCTGCATTGTTGGGTCTGGCGTCTCTCATCTTCCTCTTGACAACACCCCACAGATTCTCTACGGCAATTAGGTCAGGCGAGTTTACTGGCCAATCAAGCCCAGTGATGCCATGATCGTTAACTTGAAGATCGGAAAGGATTTGCTCCCTTATTGGTGAGGCCATTTTTTGCGATACGGCACTGTGTCACTTTAACTGACAATTGTGCGGTCGTGTTACGCTGCACCCAAACATAATTTGTGTTCTTTTTTCCCCACAAATAGAGCTTTCTTTTGGTGGTATTTGATCACCTCTGCGGTTTTTATTTTTTGAGCTATAAACAAAAAAAGAGCGTCAATTTTGAAAAAAACACAATATTTTTTACTTTAATATTTGCTATAATAAATATCCCCCCCCCCCCCCCAAAAAAAAAATTCTTCATAAGTTTAGGCCAATATGTATTCTTCTACATATTTTTGGTAAAAAAATATCAAAAAGTGTATATTGATTGGTTTGCGCAAAAATTACAATGTCTACAAAATAAGGGATAGATTTAGGGCATTTTTATTATTATTTTTTTTTTTTTGCTAGTAATGGCGGTGATCAGTGATTTTTAGCGGGACTGCGACATTGCGGAGGACAGATGAGACAATTTTGACACATTTTTGGGACCATTGACATTTATACAGCGATCAGTGCTATAAAAATGCACTGATTACTGTGTAAATGTCACTGGCAGGGAAGGGGTTAACACTAGGGGGTGATCAAGGGGTTAACTGTGTTCCCTAGGTGTGTTCTAACTTTAGAGGGGATGGGACTGACTGGAGGAGGAGAGAGATCGCTGTTCCTAATCACTAGGAATTAGTGTTAGCCCTGTCAGAACAGGGATCTGTCTGTTTACATTGTCAGATCGCCGTTCTGGCTCTCTGTGGAAGGATCGCAGGTGGCCGGTGGACAACGCGGCCGCCGGCCACGTGCATCGGCTCCGGCACCCCCTAGAGCTCTTAAGGCGGCTGACGTAAATGACTGCGACTCGCCCAGGAGAGCCAACCTGCTGCAGTAAAACTGCGGCGGCTGGTCTTAAAGCGCTTAAACCAGGTAATGATACTTTTGGCAGTGTGGGCAGGCGCCAAGTCCTGCTGGAAAATGAAATCAGCATCTCCATAAAGCTGGTCAGCAGAGGGAAGCATGAAGAGCTCTAGAATTTCCTGCTAGAGGGCTGAGCTGACTTTGGACTTGATAAAACACAGGAGGACCAACACCAGCAGATGACATGGCTCCCCAAATCATCACCGACTGTGGAAACTTCACACTGGACCTCATGCAGCTTGGATTCTGTGGCTCTCCACTCTTCCTCCAGACCCTGGGACCTCGATTTCCAAATGAAATGCAAAATGTACTTTCATCCAAAAAGAGAACATTGGACCTGAGCAACAGTCCAATCCTTTTCCTCCCTAGCCCAGGTAAGACGTTTGTGACGTTGTCTCTGGTTCAGGAGTGGCTTCACACATGAAATGTGACAGTTGTAGCCCATGTCCTGGATACGTCTGTATTGTGGTGGCTCTTGAAGCACTGAAACCAGCCGTCGTCCACTCCTTGTGAATCTCCCCCTAATTCTTGACTAGTCTTTGCTTCACAATCCTCTCAAGGCTCTCCACAGGTAGGGATGAGCCGAACACCCCCCGGTTCGGTTCGCACCAGAACCCGCGAACGGACCGCAAGTTCGCACGAACGTTAGAACCCCATTGACGTCTATGGGACTCGAACGTTCGAAATCAAAAGTGCTCATTTTAAAGGCTAATTTGCATGGTATTGTCCTAAAAAGGGTTTGGGGACCCGGGTCCTACCCCAGGGGACATGTATCAATGCAAAAAAAACTTTTAAAAACGGCCGTTTTTTTGGGAGCAGTGATTTTAATGATGCTTAAAGTAAAAAAAAAAAAGTGAAATATTCCTTTAAATATCGTACCTGGGGGGTGTCTATAGTATGCCTGTAAAGTGACGCGTGTTTCCCATGTTTAGAACAGTCCCTGCACCAAATGTCATTTTTAAAGGAAAAAATCTCATTTAAAACTGCTTGCGGGTTTAATGTCATGTCGGGTCCTGGCAATATGGATGAAAATCAGTGAGACAAACGGCATGGGTACCCCCCAGTCCATTACCAGGCCCTTTGGGTCTTGTATGGATATTAAGGGGAACCCCGCACCCAAATTAAAATAAGGAAAGGTCCCTATATACTCTGAACAGCAGTATACAGGCGGTGCAAACAAGACAGGGACTGTAGGTTTGTTGTTAAGTAGAATCTCTTTGTAATTTTGAACATTTTTAATGTGTTTAGCTCCAGCCAAAAAATCTTTTCTAAGCTTTTTGGAAAACATAGGGAAGGGTTATCACCCCTGTGACATTTGTTTTGCGTCTTTCCTCCTCTTCAGAAGATTTCACCTCACTTTTTTGTCCCAATGAAAAATGTTTTTTGAAAATTTGGGTTTTTTTGTGGAACAAGGATTGGAAAGCATCAGTGGAAAGGAGAAATTGTTTTCCCATATTAACTCTTACATGAGAGAATTTCCCTTCCTATGGGTAGATTTCATCTCACTTCCTGTTGTCTCCTTCCGTTTGCAAGTAGGAGTCGTTTGTAAGTTAGATGTTTGAAAGTAGGGTCCTGCCCTATATACTCAGCAGAAATTTGGGCCTTAGGTGTTGCTGTGGCCAAAACACTGTAAGCCCTCACAGGGCCCTGCTGTGAAATATTAGATCAAGAATTGTAATTACATGCCCCTGTTGAACAGGAGCTGAAAAATTAGGCCTTAGGCACTGGTGCTGGTGCCACAACACTGCAACCCCTCACAGACACTCTAGTTGGAACGCAGGAACGAGCACTGCTGCAAAGTATTGCATCAAAAATTGTAATTACACGCCCCTGTTAGACAGGGGCAGAAAAATTGGGCCTTAGGCACTGGTGCTGGTGCCACAACACTGCAACCCCTCACAGACACTCTAGTTGGAACGCAGGAACGAGCACTGCTGCAAAGTATTGCATCAAAAATTGTAATTACACGCCCCTGTTAGACAGGGGCAGAAAAATTGGGCCTTAGGCACTGGTGCTGGTGCCACAACACTGCAACCCCTCACAGACACTCTAGTTGGAACGCAGGAACGAGCACTGCTGCAAAGTATTGCATCAAAAATTGTAATTACACGCCCCTGTTAGACAGGGGCAGAAAAATTGGGCCTTAGGCACTGGTGCTGGTGCCACAACACTGCAACCCCTCACAGACACTCTAGTTGGAACGCAGGAACGAGCACTGCTGCAAAGTATTGCATCAAAAATTGTAATTACACGCCCCTGTTAGACAGGGGCAGAAAAATTGGGCCTTAGGCACTGGTGCTGGTGCCACAACACTGCAACCCCTCACAGACACTCTAGTTGGAATGCAGGAACGAGCCGTGCTGCAAAGTATTACATCAAAAATTGTAATTACACGCCCCTGTTATACAGGGGCTGAAAAATTGTGCCTTAGGCACTGGTGGTGGCGCCCAGAACCAAAAATGTTCTTACAAGCTATCAGCGTGATGATTGAGGAGGAAGAGGATAATTACTCAGGGATAATCACTCAGCATCAACATAGGCAGTCTTTGAAGGGATCTGAAAAAAATTATTCAGTTACATCAGCATCAGGTGCTTGGTAGCTGGTGGTGATCCAAGACTGATTCATTTTTATGAAGGTCAGCCGATCGACCGAGTCAGTGGACAGACGCACCCTGTGATCGGTTACCACGCCTCCAGCAGCACTGAATGTACGTTCCGAAAGAACGCTGGATGCAGGACAGGCCAGTAGCTCAATTGCATACTGTGCAAGCTCTGGCCAGTGATCCATCCTCAAGACCCAGTAACCCAGAGGATTTTCGGTGGGAAAGGTGTCCAAGTCTGATCTTGCCCCTAGGTATTCCTGCACCATGTAAAACAGACGCTGGCGATGGTTGCTGGAACCGATCATACCTTGGGGCTGCGGACCAAAAAATTGTCTGAACGCATCGGTCAGACGGCCACCTTCTCCACCGCTCCTTCTTTGACTGACCGAAGCCTCAGCAACACGTTGTCCAGAAACAGGAGTTTGTAACCTCCCAGTCTCTGGGAACGCGTTGCACAGACCTTTCTGCAAGGCCTCCCGAAGATGTTTCATCCTCTGCTCCCTCTGCGATGGCAAGATAAGGTCCGCAACCTTACCCTTGTAACGTGGATCAAGGAGGGTTGCCAGCCAGTATTGGTCCTTCTCCTTGATACCACGAATACGAGGATCCTTACGCAGGCTTTGCAGGATCAGGGAGGCCATGCAGCGTAGGTTTGCTGAGGCATTCGGTCCGGAGTCCTCTGGGTCACTAAGGACAACAACGTCCGCAGCCACCTCCTCCCAGCCACGTACAAGTCCATGTGTTCCTTGGGACTGATCCCTTAAAGACTGCTGATGCTGAGTGCCAGGCTCCACCTCCATACTGACACAATCTTCCTCCTCCTCCTCCTCCTCCTCCTCGTCCTCTTCCTGTGTGATCGGCGGGCACGCAGGAACACTGTCTGGATAAAGGGGGCCTTGAGAGCTAAGGAAGTCCTCCTCTTCCTGCCTCTGTTCTGCCTCAAGTGCCCTGTCCATTATTCCACGCAGCGTGTGCTCCAACAGGTGGACAAGGGGGACAGTGTCACTGATGCATGCACTGTCAGTGCTCACCATCCTCGTGGCCTCCTCGAATGGTGACAGGACAGTGCATGCATCCCTGATCATGGCCCACTGGCGTGGGGAAAAAAAACCAAGGTCCCCTGACCCTGTCCTGGTGCCATAGTCGCACAGGTACTCATTGATGGCCCTCTGCTGCGTGTGCAGCCGCTGCAGCATGGCCAACGTCGAGTTCCACCTGGTGGGCATGTCACAGATTAGGCGGTTCTTGGGCAGGTTAAACTCCTTTTGGAGGTCCGTCAGCCGAGCACTGGCATTATATGACCGGCGGAAATGCACACAGACTTTCCTGGCCTGCCTCAGGACATCCTGTAAGCCCGGGTACCTGCCCAAGAACCGCTGCACCACCAAGTTAAGGACGTGAGCCAAACAGGGCACATGGGTCAGTTGTCCCTGTCGGAGGGCAGAGAGGAGGTTGGTGCCATTGTCGCAAACCACCATTCCTGCCTTAAGTTGGCGTGGCGTCAACCACCTCTGAACCTGCCCCTGCAGAGCTGACAGAACCTCTGCCCCAGTGTGGCTCCTGTCCCCCAAGCACACCAGCTCAAGCACCGCATGGCATCTTTTGGCCTGCGTACTTGCGTAGCCCCTTGAACGCCTACGGAGCACCGCTGGTTCCGAGGAAGAGGCCATGGAGGAAGAAGAAGAGGAGGGGGTGGAGGAGAGAGGTGTGTCACAATCAGCATTTTGGAGGCGTGGTGGCGGAACAACCTCCAACACTACTGCACCTTGTCCTGCATCCTTCCCAGCTGCCAGCAGAGTCACCCAATGCGCCGTGAAACTTAAGTAACGTCCCTGTCCATGCCTGCTGGACCATGAGTCAGCGGTAATATGCACCTTACCGCTGACCGCCCTGTCCAGCGAGGCATGGACATTGCCTTCCACATGCCGGTAGAGAGCCGGAATCGCCTTCCGTGAGAAAAAGTGGCGTTTGGGTACCTGCCACTGAGGAACCGCACATTCCACAAACTCACGGAAGGGGGCAGAGTCTACCAACTGAAAAGGCAGCAGTTGAAGTGCTAGCAATTTTGCCAAGCTAGCATTCAACCGCTGGGCATGTGGATGGCTGGGAGCAAACTTCTTTCGGCGGTGCAGCAGCTGGGGCAGGGAAATTTGCCTGGTACAATCTGACGTCGGTGTACCAAAAGCAGATTGCCCACAAGTACTTGGCTGTGACACACCTAATTCTACACCTTCATTCCTCTCACTGCAGGTCTCAGAGAGGACTGAAGGTCTAGTGGGGTTGGAAATCTCAGCTGATGAGGAGCAAGGAGAGATCCTCTTTGTTCTTTGGTGTGGGTCTTTCAGATACGCTTGCCAACGAACTGCATGGCAGGTCAACATATGTCTGGTCAAGCATGTGGTACCCAAGCGGGAGATGTTTTGGCCACGCGAGATACGCTTGAGACATATGTTGCAAATAGCAGCGGTGCGATCTGATGCACTCGTCTCAAAAAAGGCCCACACCAAAGAACTTTTTGAATAACGCGCAGAGACTGCAGCGCCCTGCACATGTGGAGCTTTGGGGTGTGATGCAGTCAATGTGCTGCCCTTAGGCTGGCCCCTGGAGGGCATCCTGCCTCGTTGGTGATGTGCCGCCTCCTCCTCCTCCTCCTCCTCCTCTCTCCTATCAGGCACCCACGTTGAGTCAGTGACCTCATCATCCCCTCCCTCCTCATCACTGGAGCAAACCTGGCAGTATGCTGCAGCAGGGGGAGCATGACTGCCAGATTGCTGTCCTTCTTGGGCACCCCCTCTGTCCGTGCTCATGTTACTGCCTTCATCGAGCTCAGTATCATCATCAGAGCCTTCCAAACGCTGGGCATCCTCCTGGAGCATGTACCCAACACTGTGGTCAAACAGTTCGAGGGAATCCTCATGAGGACATGGTGGGGCTAGGGAAGGAGTCACTGATGACATTGAGCTGAGGGAAGAGGCCGCTGCTTTGCCAGACAAAGCACCCTGGGCATGGGTGAGAGAGGATGAGGAGGATGAGGACGGCTTGGTCATCCACTCGACCAAGTCTTCCGCATGTTGCGGCTCAACACGGCCAGCTGCCGAAAAAAAGGCCAAGCGTGTCCCATGGCCACGTGCTGATGAGGATGCACCGTCTCCACGACCAGCACTAGACACAGAGCCTGCTTGCCCTCTCTTATTGGCTTGTGACTGTCTGCCTCTCCTTCTTGGCCTTCCAGACATACTAATGGCCTGTAGCTGCACTAAGCTGGGATAGAACACCTGTAATTTTCTTCAGGTAGCTTTATATACTGTAACCAGACAAGCCTGCCTGTCAGTAGGAAGATAACAGGAACGGATCTAGCTGAACACTGTGAGCAGGACACACTGTACTAAATGTAAATAGTCTAGCTGCCTGACCGTGGTACTAATAGGATCAAAAAGAACACCTGTAATTTTCTTCAGGTAGCTTTATATACTGTAACCAGACAAGCCTGCCTGTCAGTAGGAAGATAACAGGAACGGATCTAGCTGAACACTGTGAGCAGGACGCACTGCACTGAATGTAAATAGCAGGAACGGATCTAGCTGAACACTGTGAGCAGGACGCACTGCACTGAATGTAAATAGCAGGAACGGATCTAGCTGAACACTGTGAGCAGGACGCACTGCACTGAATGTAAATAGCAGGAACGGATCTAGCTGAACACTGTGAGCAGGACGCACTGCACTGAATGTAAATAGCAGGAACGGATCTAGCTGAACACTGTGAGCAGGACGCACTGCACTGAATGTAAATAGCAGGAACGGATCTAGCTGAACACTGTGAGCAGGACGCACTGCACTGAATGTAAATAGCAGGAACGGATCTAGCTGAACACTGTGAGCAGGACGCACTGCACTGAATGTAAATAGCAGGAACGGATCTAGCTGAACACTGTGAGCAGGACGCACTGCACTGAATGTAAATAGCAGGAACGGATCTAGCTGAACACTGTGAGCAGGACGCACTGCACTGAATGTAAATAGCAGGAACGGATCTAGCTGAACACTGTGAGCAGGACGCACTGCACTGAATGTAAATAGCAGGAACGGATCTAGCTGAACACTGTGAGCAGGACGCACTGCACTGAATGTAAATAGCAGGAACGGATCTAGCTGAACACTGTGAGCAGGACGCACTGCACTGAATGTAAATAGCAGGAACGGATCTAGCTGAACACTGTGAGCAGGACGCACTGCACTGAATGTAAATAGCAGGAACGGATCTAGCTGAACACTGTGAGCAGGACGCACTGCACTGAATGTAAATAGCAGGAACGGATCTAGCTGAACACTGTGAGCAGGACGCACTGCACTGAATGTAAATAGCAGGAACGGATCTAGCTGAACACTGTGAGCAGGACGCACTGCACTGAATGTAAATAGCAGGAACGGATCTAGCTGAACACTGTGAGCAGGACGCACTGCACTGAATGTAAATAGCAGGAACGGATCTAGCTGAACACTGTGAGCAGGACGCACTGCACTGAATGTAAATAGCAGGAACGGATCTAGCTGAACACTGTGAGCAGGACGCACTGCACTGAATGTAAATAGCAGGAACGGATCTAGCTGAACACTGTGAGCAGGACGCACTGCACTGAATGTAAATAGCAGGAACGGATCTAGCTGAACACTGTGAGCAGGACGCACTGCACTGAATGTAAATAGCAGGAACGGATCTAGCTGAACACTGTGAGCAGGACGCACTGCACTGAATGTAAATAGCAGGAACGGATCTAGCTGAACACTGTGAGCAGGACGCACTGCACTGAATGTAAATAGCAGGAACGGATCTAGCTGAACACTGTGAGCAGGACGCACTGCACTGAATGTAAATAGCAGGAACGGATCTAGCTGAACACTGTGAGCAGGACACACTGCACTAAATAGTCTAGATAGAAGATAACAGGAACGGATCTAGCTAAACTGAATACAGTGTATATATATATATGCAACACCTGGGATGCATATATATACACAATACACTGTAAGTGCAGCTAACTGACTGACTGTTCTGCCTAATCTATCTAACTCAAATCAAATGACACTGTCTCTCTCTCTCTCTATCTCTCAGCACACCGGAACACACACTACACAGGGCCGCCGTGCAGGCGGCCTTATATAGTGTGGGGTGTGTACTAAATCCCCTGAGCCATAATTGGCCAAAGCCACCCTGGCTTTGGCCAATTACAGCTCTCTCTACTGACGGCGCTGTGATTGGCCAAGCATGCGGGTCATAGTGCATGCTTGGCCAATCATCAGCCAGCAATGCACTGCGATGCCGCAGTGAATTATGGGCCGTGACGCGCCACACGAATTTGGCGCGAACGGCCCATATCGTTCGCAATTCGACGGACGGTCGAACAGCCGATGTTCGAGTCGAACATGGGTTCGACTCGAACACGAAGCTCATCCCTATCCACAGGTTATCCCTGTTGCTTGTGCACTTTTTCCTTCCACTCAACGTTCCAATAATATGCTTGGATACAGCCCTCTGTGAACAGCCAGCTTCTTTGCCAATGACCTTTTTGGACTTAACTTCCTTGTGGACAGAGGCGGCTCTCTAATTAGGCAAATTAGGCGGCCGCCTAAGGCCTCGCACTCACAGGGGCCTCGCGGCTGCCTAATTTGCCTGTTCTCAATCACTGAAGTTGACGCCGGCGGCTCTGTCTACCCCCCACTGGGACTCTGTGGCTTAGGAGCTGACGGACAAATCAGATACTGCCCGCAGCCTGAGGAATAGCGGCCTCATCACGGAGCGTCCCAGTCCGTGGGGCCTCATGTGTAAGTTTTGCCTAAGGCCTCACAAAGCCTAGAGCCGCCTCTGCTTGTGGAGGGCGTCAATGACTGTATTCTGGACAACTGTCAAGTCAGCAGTCTTCCCCCATGATTGTGTAACCTACTGAACCAGACTGAGGGACCATTTAAAGGCTCAGAAAACCTTTACAGGGGTTTTGAGTTAATTAGCTAATTAGAGTGTGACACCGTGGGGTTAATTTACTAAAGGCAAAAAGACTGTGCACTTTGGAAAGTGCAGTTGCACACGGCAAGAGCAGTTGCTCCAGAGTTTAGTAAATGAGCAGAAGCTCTGCTGACTTTCATCAACCAATCATGTGCAAGCAAAAATGCTGTTTTTTTTTTTTCCTTGCATGTGATTGGGTATTCTTTACAAAGTGAAGCTTTACCTCATTTACTAAGCTCTGGAGCAACTTTTGAGATACTGAATTTTGGGTTGTCACTAGCTGTAAGCCATAGTCATCACAATAAAAATAAAAAAGAAATGCTTGAAATATATCACTCTGTGTGTAATGAATCTATAAAATATATGAGTTTCACTTGTTGAATTGAATTACTGAAATAAATTAACTTTTTGATGATATTCTAATCCTTTGAGATGCACCTGTATGTATAAATACAGTATCTCACAAAAGTAAGTACACCCCTCACATTTGTGTAAATATTTTCTTCTATCTTTTCATGTGACAACACTGAAGAAATGACACTTTGCTACAATGTAAAGTAGTGAGTGTACAGCTTGTATAACAATGTATATTTGCTGTCCCCTCAAAATAACTCAACACACAGCCATTAATGTCTAAACCGCTGGCAACAAAAGTGAGTACACCGCTTGTGTTAAAGGGACATCGGCACTGGTAATCAGGGCACTGATTATCAGTGCAGCCCCAACAGTGCCCACCAGTGCTGCCAATCAATGCCCACCAGTAGTGCCCATCAGTGTCACCTATCAGTGCCCACACAGTGCTGCCTATCAGTGTCCACCAGTAGTGCCCATCAGTGCCTCATCAGTGCCACCTATCAGTGCCCATCAGTGCTAGCTATTAGTGCCGCCTATCAGTGCCTATTAGTGGCATCTATTAGTGCCACCTATTAGTGCCCATCAGTGCTGCCTCATCAATGCACACCAGTGCCACCTCTTCAGTGTCCATCAGTGCAGCCTCATCAGTGCCCATCAGTGCAGCATATCAGTGCCCATCAGTGCAGCATATCAGTGCCCATCAGTGCAGCATATCAGTGCCCATCAGTGCAGCCTCATCAGTGCCCATCATTGCAGCCTAATCAGTGCCCATCAGTGCAGCCTCATTAGTGCCCATCAGTGTAGCCTCATCAGTGCCCATCAGTGCAGCCTCATTAGTGCCCATCAGTGCAGCCTCATCAGTGCCCATCAGTGCAGCCTCATTAGTGCTCATCAGTGCAGCCTCATTAGTGCCCATCAGTGTAGCCTCATCAGTGCCCATCAGTGCAGCCTCATTAGTGCCCATCAGTGTAGCCTCATCAGTGCCCATTATTGCAGCCTCATCAGTGCCCATCAGTGCAGCCTCATTAGTGCCCATCAGTGTAGCCTCATCAGTGCAGCCTCATTAGTGCCCATCAGTGCAGCCTCATCAGTGCCCATCAGTGCAGCCTCATTAGTGCCCATCAGTGCAGCCTCATTAGTGCTCATCAGTGTAGCCTCATCAGTGCTCATCAGTGCAGCCTCATTAGTGCCCATCAGTGTAGCCTCATCAGTGCCCATCAGTGCAGCCTCATTAGTGCCCATCAGTGCAGCCTCATCAGTGCCCATCAGTGCAGCCTCATCAGTGCCCATCAGTGCAGCCTCATTAGTGCCCATCAGTGCAGCCTATTAGTAAAGGAGAAAAATTACCTGTTTGCAAAACTATGAAAATATTTTTTTTTTTTTTAAATGTTAATCTTTTTCGTTTGCTTAGCAAAAAAATAAAAACCCCAGTGGTGATTAATTACCACCAAAAGAGAGCTCTATTTGTGTAAAATAAATTATATAAAAATGCCATTTGGGTAAAGTGTAACATGACCGCGCAATTGTCATTCAAAGTGTGACAGCGCTGAAAGCTGAAAATTGGCCTGGGCAGGAAGGGGGGTAAAAGTGCCCGGTAGGCAAGCAGTTAAACCCCCTGTGCCACCTGATTCTCAATAAAGTATATTCGACTGCAGTTCACCGCGTTTGATCGTTTTGGGCCGGTGCTGCATGACCTGGCCGTACGAGCGACTTCTCACCCGCCTCACTTCATCTTTTTTTCCTGCCGCCTCCGGGGCTCTGCGCAGACCGACTCCCTCGCTGCCTATGTTTGTTCGCCACGAATGTGCCGCCTCGCCTTATCCGCCGGTTTCCGTCTAAAAATAACACAGGGATGATTGCCCGCCTGTGCGCAATAACATTGATCTATATTTCTGCCTTCCTCCGCAAAATTGATAATTCAGTGAAGATTCTGTGCCAGGAGAGCCTCAGAAAGTGCTGAGCGGAGGGGGGGGAGGGGGAAACGGCGGCGTGAGGAGCGCCGGATTCTGTTTCATGGTTTCTGGAGTTCGGGGACCGGTACCTGTCAGGCGAAGATTCCGCCTCGTATATTCTCAGAGCCGCCTGTCAGGGAACGAATGTACTTTTAAGTGGCTGGCGGGGGTGATGAGTAAAGGGGGAGGTGGGGGGGGGGCTTATCAACGCCAATTCGCAGAGCCTGGATGAGACGCTCCGCTATTTCAGAGCTGCGGGTCGTCTCAAACTTTTTTTTTTACTTTCTCAGATTGTTTCATGAAATATTTAATGACAGAACACGTTTTTATTGTACCTTGCTTTCTCGCGAGTGATTTGCAGCGAGCCTCACCTCGGGCGCCCGAGGGCTCGTCACATCCTGCGCGGCGCGGGGAAGTGAGAAGATAAAGAAATATGCTTTATGAGCGTAATATGCTCGCTATCGAGATTATTTTGCTGAAAATCGCCTCTAACCCGAGAACAAAAATAGTTTTAATAAACTTCTCGGAAGTGCCGCGTCTTCTCGGCGCAGAAAAAAAAAAAAGAAATAGGCAATCGTCTAAATAAGAAAAAAATGCAAATATTTAATCGAGAGATCGCTAACGTGCAAATGAGGACGCTCAGGGAAGAAAATTAGCGCGGCGCCGGTGGATGCATCCGCGTGAAATCATTTTTTTTATTTATTTTTTTTCGGTAAAACGCGAGAAATGAATTGGCTGGCGGTGGAATGTAATTCTGTCCCGAAGCGGCGATCCTTGCAGAAATTAAGAACGATGTTTTCGGTATATTGCTGGAGCTAAATATTTCTTCTTATGAAAGAAATCGTTTTAGAGCGGCGTGAGGCGGCGAGCGCTTACACGGGAGGATTGCGGGGGAAATGTGTTTTTTTTTGTCCTCGGTATTCCCAGCTCCTCGTGGAGAACGCTGGACGGTTTCCAGGCTTGTAATGCGGAGAGAGAGAGAGAGAGAGAGAGAGAGAGAGAGAGAGAGAGAGAGAGAGGTAGATTATCAACTCTTTTGGGCCTACAGAGATGGAGCTGTCAGTTTCTTGTACTGTACGAGGCCAGCGCCGCGCTCAAGTAATAATCCCTCCATATACAATGCAATTTAAAGCTGAACGCCACACAGAAAAAAAAAATGTAATTCAAATATAAACATCAATAGCCACAAAATATACAAATCCACTTTGTGTCTACCAAATACCTTTTTGCTAACCCAGGTACTACGCTGTAAAAGTAGCAGAGACATCAACACTGTGCTGTACAGAGAACAGAAAATGGGCTCAAATCGCACTGAAGATGTGAATGCAGCAATTTTGGAACTGCACTGCAACCAGATCGCATGGCCATTTTGTACCACGCACTCCGGTGTCAGCAGATGCACTGCGTTTGCGACCTGCAATTGAGAAGTTATCAAGATTGCTCTGACACCCGCAAGGGTAGTGCGATTTCAATGCGGTTTGGGAAATGCTCACGGATTGTGGCGTTTCCTGCACTGCATTAGTGCAAACCTAGCCTGACAGTCCAACCTGCCCTTGTGTTCCTTCTCCTCTTGAATGGAGAAAAAGATACATTGTATTACACACAGGATCCATTATATAATACATTGTATACATACAGGATCCATTATATAATACATTGTATACATACAGGATCCATTATATAATACATTGTATACATACAGGATCCATTATATAATACATTGTATACATACAGGATCCATTATATAATACATTGTATACATACAGGATCCATTATATAATACATTGTATACATACAGGATCCATTATATAATACATTGTATACATACAGGATCCATTATATAATACATTGTATACATACAGGATCCATTATATAATACATTGTATACATACAGGATACAATATATAATACATTTTATATATATACAGGATCCATTATATACTATATTGTATACATACAGGATCCATTATATAATACATTGTATTCATCCAGGATCCATTATATTATACATTGAATACCCCAAGGTTGGTGGTCAGTGGTAAGAAGAATATCCCAATGTTAGTGGTCAGTGGGAAGAAGAATACCCAATGTTGTAAGTAGTGGGAGTAAGAAAACCCCAATGTTGGCGGTCAGTGGAAGGAAGAATGCCCAGTTTTGGTGGTCAGCGGTAGGAAGAATGCCCCAATGTTTGTGGTCAGTGGAGGAAGAATGCCCGGCGTTGGTGGTCAGTGGGAAGATGAATCCCTTATGCTGATGGTCATTGGGAGCCAGAATGCCCCAAAGTTGATGGTCAGTGGGAGACTGCTCCAATGTTGGTGGTTAGTGGGAGAAAGAATGCTGCAATGTTGGTGGTCAGTAGGAGGAAGAATTCTTCAATGTTGGTGGTCAGTGGGAGGAAGAATGCCCCAGTGTTGGTGGTCAGTGGGAGGAAGAATGCCCCAATGTTGGTGGTCAGTGGGAGGAAATATATACCAATGTTAATGGCCAGTGGGGGAAAGAATGCCCCAGTGTTGGTGGTCAGTAGGAGGAAGAATGCTTCAATGTTGGTGGTCAGTGGGAGGAAGAATGCCCCAATGTTGGTGGTCAGTGGGAGGAAGAATGCCCCAATGTTGGTGGTCAGTGGGAGGAAGAATGCCCCAATGTTGGTGGTCAGTGGGAGGAAGAATGCCCCAATGTTGGTGGTCAGTGGGAGGAAGAATGCTGCAATGTTGGTGGTCAGTGGGAGGAAAAATGCTCCAATGTTGGTGGTCAGTGGGAGGAAGAATGCCCCAATGTTGGTGGTCAGTGGGAGCAAGAATGCCCCAATGTTAATGGTCAGTGGGAGGAAGAATGCCCCAATGTTGGTGGTCAGTGGGAGGAAGAATGCTCCAATGTTGGTGGTCAGTGGGAGGAAGAATGCCCCAATGTTGGTGGTCAGTGGGAGGAAGAATATCCCAATGTTAATGGACAGTAGTAGGAAGAATGCCCCAATGTAGGTGGTCAGTGGGAGGAAGAATGCTCCAATGTTGGTGGTCAGTGGGAGGAAAAATATCCCAATGTTGATGGTCAGTGGGAGGAAGAATGCCCCAGTGTTGTTGGTCAGTAGGAGGAAGAATGCCCCAATGTAGGTGGTCAGTGGGAGGAAGAATGCCCCAATGTTGGTGGTCAGTGGGAGGAAGAATGCTGCAATGTTGGTGGTCAGTAGGAGGAAGAATGCTCCAATGTTGGTGGTCAGTGGGAGGAAGAATGCTCCAATGTTGGTGGTTAGCGGGAGAAAGAATTCTGCAATGTTGGTGGTCAGTGGGAGGAAGAATGCCCCAATGTTGGTGGTCAGTGGGAGGAAGAATGCTGCAATGTTGGTGGTCAGTGGGAGGAAGAATGCTGCAATGTTGGTGGTCAGTGGGAGGAAGAATGCTGCAATGTTGGTGGTCAGTGGGAGGAAGAATGCCCCAATGTTGGTGGTCAGTGGGAGGAAGAATGCCCCAATGTTGGTGGTCAGTGGGAGGAAGAATGCCCCAATGTTGGTGGTCAGTGGGAGGAAGAATGCCCCAATGTTGGTGGTCAGTGGGAGGAAAAATGCTCCAATGTTGGTGGTCAGTGGGAGGAAGAATGCCCCAATGTTGGTGGTCAGTGGGAGGAAGAATGCCCCAATGTTGGTGGTCAGTGGGAGGAAGAATGCTGCAATGTTGGTGGTCAGTGGGAGGAAGAATGCTCCAATGTTGGTGGTCAGTGGCAGGAAGAATGCCCCAGTGTTGGTGGTCAGTGGGAGGAAGAATGCCCCAATGTTGGTGGTCAGTGGGAGGAAGAATGCTCCAATGTTGGTGCTCAGTGGGAGGAAGAATGCTCCAATGTTGGTGCTCAGTGGGAGGAAGAATGCCCCAGTGTTGGTGGTCAGTGGGAGGAAGAATGCTCCAATGTTGGTGGTCAGTGGGAGGAAGAATGCCCCAATGTTGGTGGTCAGTGGGAGGAAGAATGCTCCAATGTTGGTGGTCAGTGGGAGGAAAATTATCCCAATGTTAATGGTCAGTAGGAGGAAGAATGCCCCAATGTTGGTGGTCAGTGGGAGGAAGAATGCCCCAATGTTGGTGGTCAGTGGAAGGAAGAATATCCCAATGTTAATGGTCAGTAGGAGGAAGAATGCCCCAATGTAGGTGGTCAGTAGGAGGAAGAATGCCCCAATGTTGGTGGTCAGTGGGAGGAAGAATGCTGCAATGTTGGTGGTCAGTGGGAGGAAGAATGCCCCAATGTTGGTGGTATTTCCATAGACCACAGGGACACCTGCCAACCTCCTATTAAAATGACTTGCATTCTCAGAGCTCACCAACAGCAGCTTCCTTGAAAAGGCCAAAAAATAAATGCGGATATTGATCAAATTATAAAATTGCCTCAAATGAGCCGTGCATAAAAACCAGGTGAACGTTTGGTGAATTTCACGCTTTCTCCCCCGCGTCTTCCTCTTACGCTCGGTTCGTGTTGTGCGAAGAGCAATTTCCTGCATGGCAGACCATGTGCCCTGGCGAGAAATGTAAAGTTCAAACAGCACGGGAAAATCCATATCTTTCCATCAATATGTTAAACCAGAAAATCTTGTCAACACGGAGAGAACGATCTTATAAATGAGGGGTCAATGGGCAGCGTTATTTATCAATACGACATGGAAAATGTACTGTTCATTATCGCTACACATTGTAGATTATTAAGCTGGAAATATCATGGGCACTCTGTGTAAAGACTCCCTACCGCCAGAGGTCAAGTGTATGGCTGCTGAGCTACTGCTGCTGATTGCCGGCCTGGATTAATCCTTTCCTCACCAAGGTGCCCAGGGTCCATCTACACTTCTGCATGCTAGTTGTGTCCCTTTCCTCCCCAAACCAGCTTCCGAGACCCATGGGGAGGTCTCCACCATTGTCTGCAAGGCTCACTGTTCACCAACGCATTTCTGCATGCTGCAGGTAGCTGTGTTTTCCCTCAATGGCATCTTCTACAAAAAATGTATGGTTCAGAGAGATCACAGTACTCCCCCTGACAACGCCTTCATCTACTTTTCTCTCCAGAAAGGTGGCGCCATCTTTGTTCTGCCATGATCCAGGGTCACCATCTACTTCCTAGACTGAGGTGCCAGGTAGGAAATTCCAGGATTATGATTATTAATATTATTACTATTACTATCATACAGGATTTATATGGTGCCAACAGTTTGTGCATCTTTATAGTGGTTGTAAACCTCAGACATAAAATATGAACAAAGCACATCCCTCTATAGTGTGAAATTGTCTCAATCCAGAGTGTATTATTCCTTTCCTCTGCTATCTGTATGAGTCACTTTGGAATGGTTATCCTGACACCAAAAGAAAAAGTGAGTGACAGGGGAGGGAGCTCCAGCACACAACCTGTGATTGACAGACTCAGGTCTGTTCCTGTGTGTTGTGTGAAGAATATAGGGGGGGGATTGCCTCCAATCAGGGCTCAGAGCTCTCCCCACTTAGGTTACCTTCAGCTCCCCAGCCCCTGCTCTCTGGAAGATCAGGCCAGCTGTATAAATTCTGCACTTTGAACGGCTGTAAAGAGGAAATGGCTGCAGATAAACAGGTACAACTTATGTAGGAGAATTTATCTCACCTCTGTGTATCACCTGAGGCCATTCACTTCACTGGGTATATGCAAATGTTTACATCCATTTTATAATGTAAAGGCAGACAGCGCAGTTACAATACACTAGCCCTTTCACACTGGGGCAGTTTGCAGGCGCTATTGCGCTAATAATAGCGCCTGCAAACCGACCCGAAAGTGCCGAGGGCTTTCACACTGGAGCGGTGCGCTAGCAGGACGGGAAAAAAAGTCCTGCCAGCAGCATCTTCGGAGCGGTGAAGGAGCGGAGTGTATACCGCTCCTTCACCGCTCCTGCCCATTGAAATCAATGGGACGGCGCGGCTATACCGCCGGCAAAGCGCCTCTGCAGAGGTGCTTTGCGGTGGTTTTTAACCCTTTTTCGGCCGCCAGAGGGGGGTAAAACCGCCCCGCTAGCGGCCAAATACTAATAATATCGGCGTTTTACCACCGACGCCGCCCCCCCGCCCCAGTGTGAAAGGGCCCTTAAGAGGACCTGATTCATGGGAGCTTGCAATCTAATATTAATAGGATGGAAGGTAAGAGCCAATCAACGAGCAGGCTGTGCGCCGGTGCCAGTCTAAATGTGAAATGTTCCCCTTTAATGCCCCCCTTTCCCCTCTCTTAGCTTCTTGCTATTTATTGGGTTTCCTGATTAGAAACAGGATTCATTTTCTATCCCGGAGCCTCGGTGTTGCATTTTCCGCCCCGTCAGCATTTTATTACGTACCTGAAATATTACCAAAAACTCGCCTGCCGCTTTGTGGCTTTGACATAATTGCTTGAAGGCGAGGCGCTGTGACAGTGTGGCCGGATATAAAAAATAAAGCTGTAAAAATATGAAGCTGGAAATAATTCCAAAACTCAGCTGATTCCTAACATTTCCAAAACGTCGTATATCATCCACCAGGTTCACCACCCCTCCAAGGCCTCCCATGTGGGCACCACTCCTCCGAGGCCTCCCATGTGGGCACCACTCCTCCGAGGCCTCCCATGTGAGCACCACTCCTCCGAGGCCTCCCATGTGAGCACCACTCCTCCAAGGCCTCCCATGTGGGCACCACTCCTCCGAGGCCTCCCATGTGAGCACCACTCCTCCGAGGCCTCCCATGAGGGCACCACTCCTCCGAGGCCTCCCATGTGGGCACCACTCCTCCGAGGCCTCCCATGTGGGCACCACCCCTCCAAGGCCTCCCTTGTGGGCACCACTCCAAGGCCTCCCATGTGGGCACCACTCCAAGGCCTCCCATGTGGGCACCACCCCTCCAAGGCCTCCCATGTGGGCACCACCCCTCCAAGGCCTCCCATGTGGGCACCACTCCTCCAAGGCCTCCCATGTGGGCAATACTCCTCCAAGGCCTCCCATGTGGGCACCACTCCTCCAAGGCCTTCCATGTGGGCACCACCCCTCCAAGGCCTCCCATATGGGCACCACCCCTCCAAGGGCTCCCATGTGGGCATCACCCCTCCAAGGCCTCCCATGTGGGCACCACTCCTCCAAGGCCTCCCATGTGGGCACCACTCCTCCAAGGCCTCCCATGTGGGCACCACTCCTCCAAGGCCTCCCATGTGGGCACTCCGTTCTCAAGACATGAGGAGACGGAGGGCAGGTTTCCTCTATATAGAGCTGAAAAGGTTTAGATGTATTCTATATCCCCCATGTAGTGCTGATTTACAGTTTGTTTCGATCGATCGGGGACCGGAGTTTACCCCGCTTGACTTCCAGAAGGTTTTAAATTTTTTTGCTATTTCGGCACTCCACTACTTTCACCACTTGCCGACTGCCGCACGCCGATATACTTCGGCACAATGGCAGCGGTGGGCAAATGGGCGTACCTGTACGTCCCCTTTAAGAGCCGGGAAATGCAGACGCGCCCGCCGCATACAGTGTGGCCGTGCCCGCGGGACCGGCGGACTCTATGTCTGCCGGCCTCCCAGCGATTGTGTCATGGAGCCTCAGAACGGGAAAGTTCCTATGTAAACAAGGTTTTTCCCCGTTCTGGCTTGTGTCATGACAGAGATCACCGCTCCCTGTCATCAGGAGCAGTGATCACTGTCATGTGACTTGAAGCCCAGCCCCCCCACAGTTAGAATCACTCCCTAGGACACACTTCACCCCTTCATCGCCCCCTAGTGGTTAACCCCTTCCCTGCCAGTGTCATTTACACAATAATCAGTGCATTTTTATTGCTGTATAAATGACAATGGTCCCAAAATAGTGTCAAAAATGTCCGATGTGTCCGCCATAATGTCGCAGTCCTGATAAGAATCACAGATCGCCGCCATTACTAATAAAAAAAATGAATAATAAAAATGCCATAAACTATCCCCTATTTTGTAGACGTTATAACTTTTGCGCAAACCAATCAATATACGCTTATTGCGATATTTATTTTTTTTTACCAAAAATATGTAGAAGATTACGTATCGGCCTAAACTGAGGAAAAAAAAATTATATATATTTTTGGGGGATATTTTTTATAGCAAAAAGTAAAAAATAATGCGTTTTTGTTCAAAATTGTCACTCTTTTTTTGTTTATAACGCAAAAAATAAAAACCGCAGAGGTGATCAAATACCACAAAAAGCAAGCTCTATTTGTGGGGAAAAAAGGACGTCAATTTTGTTTCGGTGCAACGTCGCACGACCGCGCAATTGTCAGTTAAAGCGATGCAGTGCCGAAAAGTGCTCTGGTCAGGAAGGGGTTAAAATCTTCCGGGGCTGAAGCGGTTAACTGGTAATTGCTCGGTCATGCAACGCTGTGTCCAAATTACATTTATATCATTTTTTCACACAAATAGAGCTTTCTTTTGATGGTATTTAATCACTGTTTTTTTTTATTTTTTTGTGATATAAGCAAAAAAAGACCAAAAATTCTGTTTAAAAAACAATATTTTCTACTTTTGGTTATAAAACATATCTAAAAAAAAAAAAAATGAATTTCTTTGTAAATTTATGCCAAATAATATTCTGCTACATGTCTTTGGTAAAAGAAAAAAATCCCAGTAAGTGTATTTTAACCACTTCCCATCCGGGCCAATTCTGGCACTTCGCTCCTACATGTAAAAATCATCATTTTTTTTTCTAAAAAATTACTCAGAACCCCCAAACATTATATATGTTTTTTTTTTTAAAAAAACAGAGATCCTAGGCAATAAAATGGCGGTCATTGCAACTTTTTATGTCACACGTGTATTTGCGCAGCGATTTTTCAGACGCTTTTTTTTTTTTTTTAAAGTTTCATGATATGAAAAAAAAAACCAAAATATTAAAGTTAGCCCAATCTTTTTGTACAATGTGAAAGATGATGTTACGCCGAGTAAATAGATACCTAACATATCACGCTTTAAAATTGCGCACTCTCGTGGAATGGCGCCAAACTTTGGTACTTAAAAATCTCCATAGGTGACTCCATAGGTCTATAAGACCCCTCCAGGCTGGAAAGGCTGAGATCAAAAAATTAAAAAATAAACTCTCTCTGCCTTTCCAGCCGCGTCCCCAGCATTGTTTACTTCCGCTGGCTCGGACGTGACGTCATAACGTCGCGCCTGGACCTCTGAGGGTCATAGAGAGGACTGGGGACCGTCTGGTCACCGGAGATCTCTATGCTCACCTTCCAGCAGTGACCGATTCATTCTCAGGCTCACCGATCGTAGGGTTGAGCCGGGAGAAGCACTGGAGGGGGGGGACATCCCCTCCCGCCGCCTGTGAGAATGATCAAGCAGCTGAACTGCCGCTATCAGGCATGTACTGGCCATTGGGACTACCGGGAGTTTCCCGGTGGGCCGATGGCTCAGTGGGCCGGTTTGTGCTGATGGGCAGGAGAGATATACACAGCGCCAACTAAGTGTAGCATTAAAACAACTTTTATTCCACTAAAAGAACGTTATTGACAAAGGGAGTAGGGTGAAAGGCATTAAGACACTGTGCAAGAGTCCAGTCTTATCATCAATCTGAATTAGGAGCCGCCAGTGGGAACCATTTCTTCGGGCCAGTAGATGCAGATGGTCCGAAGAAGGAGCGCATGCTCCGCAAAATGCGTCGCCTCCCACTGCTTGCATCATTTCCGGCTGATGACATCACGTCCGCCCCATCGTTCCTCCGCCACCAGGAAGTAGAAGTACACACCGGTACTCTGCATCTACTGGCCCGATCGGTTCCCGCTGGCGGCTCCTAATTCAGATTGATGATGAGCCTGGAATCTTGCCCAGTGTCTTAATGCCTTTCACCCTACTCTCTTTGTAAGTAATGTTCTTTTAGTGGAATAAATATTGTTTTAATGCTACACTTAGTTGGCGCTGTGTATCTCTCCTCCCCTGTCCACAGAGTTGCTTCATGCTCTGGATACAACAGCCACTACAGTGGGCATCATCTCCATGGCAGGCAACGTGGCAAGTCACAATCCACACCTGGTGGTGAGTGACGTGGCAAGTGACACGCTGCATCTGGTGACAGGCGACGATGGCAAGTGACACGCTGCATCTGGTGACAGGCAATGATGGCAAGTGACACGCTGCATCTGGTGGCAGGTGATGTGGCAAATGACATGCTGCATCTGGTGGCAGACGACAGTGGTAAGTGACACGCTGCATCTGGTGGCAGGTGACAGTGGTGACATGCTGCATCTGGTGGCAGGCGACAGTGGTGACATGCTGCATCTGGTGGCAGGTGACGAGGGCAAGTGACATGCTGCATCTGGTGGCAGGCAACGTGACAAGTGACACGCTCAGGGCTCCCACTGATTCTGCATTATGGTGAGTTGAGCTATTTATTTTATATTACAATGTAATAATAGAAATAATGCGCTTTAACCATCCTGACACCATAACAACCATGGTGCTGTGATTGATTGAAGCGCCAACATCAGGTGTTTGGAATAAAGTGGGCGGGTCTGGATGAAGTCCAGGGCCAAATTTTTGTCCCAGTCCAGCCCTGACGGGAAGTGGTTGATTTGCGTGAAAGTTATGGCGTTGACAAACGAAGGTATACAGGTAAAAGGTTCCAAAAAAATCTGCGCCAGAGAAATTATATAACTCAAAAAAAGCTGCTATGCACCGCGCCAAGATACAAAAACACGCCGAATATATCAATACAAATAGTGCAGGGCTAAATAAATGACATCAATGAAACTCAAATAAATCCCAGATATAAAACTTGGAGAAGAAAAGCGGTCCCACCACCGTGGTGATCAGTAGAAATCCTGAGGCAAGCCTGGTGACACCTCACAACTCTCATATCCTGCTTACCAGATGGTGGTGTATGTGACCCCCTATTAGACCCCTTTTACACTGAGGCGCTTTTCAGGCGCTTTCACGCTAAAAAAGCGCCTGAAAAGCTCACGAAAACCTATTTTCATTAAAATCAATGAATTGTTTCACACCGGGGCAGTGCCAGCGGTGAAAAAACGCCCCTCTCCATTGAAATGAATGGAAAGCGCTTCAAAAGCGCCTGAAAAGCTCTTCAAAAGTGCTCAGTGTTTTACTGGTAGTTTACAAGCACCTCAGTGTGAAAGGGGCCTTAGAGTGATGAATAGTCCAATAGTGACCCCAATAATCAAATCATAATCAAAGCAGCCACCATCGAGTATACATCACAGGTCAAAAATACTCCAATAAGGTGAGGTCCACTGCAGAGAGCAGGGGCGTTGCTAGGTCTGCTAAAAGATCTGGTGCTAGAGCCCATAACAGCGGTCACCAACTTTTTTGCAGGCCTGAGGGGGGGGGTGGTAAGAGACTCGGGGCTATAGCCCCAATATCCACCCCCTAGCAATGCCACTGCCAGACAGGTCCGGATATTAAAAGCACAAAAAATTGCCACAATAGTGTAAATACAGCGGAAATACACTCACTTTTTAGTGAATGATAACAGCATAAATCTGGCATTGCAATATCCACGATCATCAGAAACAAAAATGGCTGACTCGCGACCGCGCATGCGTAGTGGCGTTCGTACGTTCCGCCTGACCGGTTTTCGGCACGCCTGACGTCATAAAATTAGAATATCATCAAAAAGTTAATTTATTTTAGTAATTCAATTTATATATTTTATATAGATGCGGTACACACAAAGTGATTTATATCAAGCATTTCTTTCTTTTCATTTTGATGATTATGGCTTACAGCTTGTGAAAACCCAAAATTCAGAATCTCTGAAAATAAGAATATAACATAAGACCAATAAAATAAAAGGATATTTAATACAGAAATGTTGGCTTAGTGAAAAGTATGTCCATGTACAGTATAAGATGCACTCAATTGGTCGGGGCTCCTTTTGCATGAATTACTGTATATACTGGATTTTACGCAGCAATAAGTGCAATTCTGTAATGGTGATCTGCAATAGGGTGGCGGCAAATCTGGCACTCACAGACACTATCTGGGATGGTCACAAACTGGCACTGACATCGCAAGTGACACTAATACAGTGATCGGTGATAATACTATACACTGTCACTGTATTAATGACACTGGTTGGGATAAGGTGTATAATATCTAGGGGCAATCAATAGGTTAACTGTGTGCCTAACAATGTGTAATGTGTGTAAAGTGTGCTGCTTTTACTTTCTGATTCTGGCTGTTTTTTCTCCCTGCTTTCACACGTGCTTCAAAATAGGAATGGTGGAGAGAAACTAAAGAGAGGAAAGCAGGGCGGAAAAAAAAACCCTGTCCCTGGTTCCTCTCAGGGGGGGATATAGCTTTTAGATTTGGGGAGGTTGGACATGATAGGTAGTAGATATTTTTTTTTTTTGTTCTCTCCCACTTTTCCTCTCTTTGGTTTTTCTCTGCCAGCTATTCCCCTGTAAAATTTTAAAGCCCATGTGAATTTTTTTTTTTTTTGTGATATACAATAAATCCTTGGATTGCGAGCATATATCATTCCAGAAATAGGCTTGTAATCCAAAGCACTTGTATATCAAAGCGAATTTCCCCATAAGAAATAATGGAAACTCAAATGATTCGTTCCCCAACCATTTATTCATAAGTCCTTCCGTTTATAGTCCATTAGAGCTGCACGATTCTGGCCAAAATGAGAATCACGATTTTTTTGCTTAGAATAAAAAGATCACGATTCTCGCTATGTAAAATCTTTCACATCATACAAAAGAAAAAATTGGGCTAACTTAACTGGTTAGTTTTTTTTTTTTTGTTTTTTTTATTCATTAAAGTAATTTTTTCCAAAAAAAATAGCATTTGAAAGACCTCTGTGCACACACAGTGTGACATAAAATATGGCAACAACCACCACTTTACTCTCTAGGGTCTCTACTAAATATATAATATCTCTCTCTCTCTCTCTCTCTCTCTCTCTCTCTCTCTCTCTCTCTCTCTCTCTATATATATATATATACACTACCGTTCAAAAGTTTGGGGTCACATTGAAATGTCCTTATTTTTGAAGGAAAAGCACTGTACTTTTAAATGAAGCTAACTTTAAACTAGTCCTAACTTTAAACAAATATACTCTATACATTGCTAATGTGGTAAATGACTATTCTAACTGCAAATGTCTAGTTTTTGGTGCAATATCTACATAGGTGTATAGAGGCCCATTTCCAGCAACTATCACTCCAGTGTTCTAATGGTACAATGTGTTTGCTCATTGGCTCAGAAGGCTAATTGATGATTAGCAAACCCTTGTGCAATCATGTTCACACATCTAAAAACAGTCTAGCTCCTTCCAGAAGCTACAAAACTGACCTTCCTGTGAGCAGATTGAGTTTCTGGAGCATCACATTTGTGGGGTCAATTAAACGCTCAAAATGGCCAGAAAAAGAGAACTTTCATCTGAAACTCGACAGTCTATTCTTGTTCTTAGAAATGAAGGCTATTCCATGCGAGAAATTGCAAAGAAATTGAAGATTTCCTACAACGGTGTGTACTACTCCCTTCAGAGGACAGCACAAACAGGCTCTAACCAGAGTAGAAAAAGAAGTGGGAGGCCGCGTTGCACAACTAAGCAAGAAGATAAGCACATTAGAGTCTCTAGTTTGAGAAACAGACGCCTCACAGGTCCCCAACTGGCATCTTCATTAAATAGTACCCGCAAAACACCAGTGTCAACATCTACAGTGAAGAGGCGGCTGCGGGATTTTGGGCTTCAGGGCAGAGTGGCAAAGAAAAAGCCATATCTGAGACTGGCCAATAAAAGAAAAAGATTAAGATGGGCAAAAGAACACAGACATTGGACAGAGGAAGACTGGAAAAAAGTGTTGTGGACAGATGAATCCAAGTTTGAGGTGTTTGGATCACAAAGAAGAACGTTTGTGAGACGCAGAACAAATGAAAAGATGCTGGAAGAATGCCTGACGCCATCTGTTAAGCATGGTGGAGGTAATGTGATGGTCTGGGGTTGCTTTGGTGCTGGTAAGGTGGGAGCTTTGTACAGGGTAAAAGCTAAGGAAGGCTATCACTCCATTTTGCAACGCCATGCCATACCCAGTGGACAGCGCTTGATTGGAGCCAATTTCATCCTACAACCGGACAATGACCCTAAACACACCTCCAAATTGTGCAAGAACTATTTACAGCAGAAGCAGGCAGCTGGTATTCTATCGGTAATGGAGTGGCCAGCACAGTCACCAGATCTGAACCCCATTGAGCTGTTGTGGGAGCAGCTTGACCGTATGGTACGCCAGAAGTGCCCATCCAACCATTCCAACTTGTGGGAGCTGCTTCTAGAAGCGTGGGGTGCAATTTCTCCAGCTTACCTCAATAAATTAACAGCTAGAATGCCAAAGGTGTGCAATGCTGTAATTGCTGCAAAAGGAGGATTCTTTGATGAAAGCAAAGTTTGATGTAAAAACAATGTTATTTCAAATACAAATCATTATTTCTAACCTTGTCAATGTCTTGACTCTATTTTCTATTCATTTCACAACGTATGGTGGTGAATAAGTGTGACTTTTCATGGAAAACACAAAATTGTTTGGGTGACCCCAAACTTTTGAACGGTAGTGTATATATATATATATATAATGTTTGGGGGTTCTAAGTAATTTTCTAGCAAAAAAAATGATTTTAAGTTGAAACTAACAAATGTCAGAAAAAGGTTTAGCGTTTAAGTGGTTAATCTTAATTCATTTACACATGAAGTCTATTCCATTGACAAATTGTTACAATGTTTAGACTTAGTTCAACTGCTAAAAAATGTTGTGATTCTTGGCAGACTCGCCTGATTTTTTTCTTCCTTTCTTTTGACAGCTGTGGCTTCAGAAGAGCAGAGGGAATTCTTTGCATAGAAAGAATCGTGAAACACTTTCATCAAGATAGCAACGGGGAAAAAAAAAATCACGATAACGATTCTTGACGATTAATCGTGCAGCTCTATAGTCCATATAAAAAGATTATAGCGATGTGACCAGGTTGTGTAACCATAAAATGTCCATCTACAAATAGAAGCCTCCACAAGGGGATTAGAAGCAAAATCCAGCAGGAGCTCCAGAGTATAAAAGAGAAGAGAGGCGCCTCTAAGTGTAGCAATATGTTGCTAAATGTTGTACCTTCATTAAATGTAACCAGATTGCTACACTTAGAGGCTCCTCTCTTCTCTTTTATACTCAGTTGTGACCTGACGCTACTTGTATATCAAGACATCGCAAGTCAAAATGTATTAAAAAAATTTGCAAAACGCTCTCAAACCAACTTTTTACTGTATATGAATTTATGATATCCTTGTTATGTCTATTTTTTTTTTCAAAGTCTTTATTTTTCCAACAAGCACACAGTCCAAGAGAGAGAGAGAGAGATGACATAACATAAAGGGGTCTTCATCAACCAGATTGTTTTTACATAATTTTCATGAACTTTATATTATCTGTTCACCTTCCTGTATATTGATACAATATTTTACATGACATCATTTTCCCGATGTAATATGTATATGAAAAGGAAAAAAAACATGAAATTCTTTGATATTCCCTGTAAATGGAATGGCGTGCGCCGGGCTCCTTCCTCCTGAATCCTTGGAGGACTACCATACATAATCTGGGATCTTCTAAGCATTTTTTTTTTTTTTTTTTTTGCTTTGCTGGTCTATTAAAATGAATTCATTTTCTGATACATCTCCCTGAAATATTTACATGTTTATTTATGCTTTATTATAATCTTCAACCAGCCCTGTGAGGCCGGGAGGAATAAAGGCTTCGGTGTGGATTTTGGCGCGGCTCTTGCTGAGATCTTTCAAAAGTGGGGGGGCTCTGATGTTTCTTTATTAAACAATTGGGCCCCATGGAGTCCCATGAAACGAAACTTTCCTGGTCTCCTTCCAGAGTTCACGTCTTTCACAAAGAAATTCCCAGTGTAATAACCCTCAGTACACTGATGGAAATGTATTGCTATAGATTGAAGGATTCAGGACCGCAGACAGCTCCTCTACGTATCTAGATTGTACATTTTGACCCCCATTCCTTCACTTTCTGATTGGCTATATAACTGACCAGGTTTGGGTAGACAGCCAAAGGGCACAGGAAGGGCCTAATTACAATATTGTACAACTGTCTATAGGGTTTATAGACTGGATACATCCTAAATATAGAGCCATTTATCCAACTGTCCATCCAGAGCCTCTGGTTTATAGACCGGATACATCCTAAATATAGAACCATTTATCCAACTGTCCATCCAGAGCCTCTGGTTTATAGACCAGATACATCCTAAACATAGAACCATTTATCCAACTGTCCATCCAGAGCCTCTGGTTTATAGACCAGATACATCCTAAACATAGAGCCATTTATCCAACTGTCCATACAGAGCCTCTGGTTTATAGACCAGATACATCCTAAATATAGAGCCATTTATCCAACTGTCCATCCAGAGCCTCTGGTTTATAGACCAGATACATCCTAAACATAGAACCATTTATCCAACTGTCCAATCAGAGCCTCTGGTTTATAGACTGGATACATCCTAAATATAGAGCCATTTATCCAACTGTCCATCCAGAGCCTCTGGTTTATAGACCAGATACATCCTAAACATAGAACCATTTATCCAACTGTCCAATCAGAGCCTCTGGTTTATAGACCGGATACATCCTAAATATAGAAGCCATTTATCCAACTGTCCATCCAGAGCCTCTGGTTTATAGACCAGATACATCCTAAATATAGGAATATCAGGGTGATCCTAGGTAGTGGTCCCTTTAAGGCTGAGTCTCCCACGCTCACTCCATATGTTTAGAGTAGAATATAGACACAATATAGAACATAGTATATGACACATTTATTTACACCACAGAGTCCGTGCGACACCAAGTATCAAATTTTTACATCCAAACAGTCCCGGGGCCGCCCACAGTGGCGGAACACCAGGACCCAGTTGCTTGTGCAACTTTTGGGACCCTGGTAGTTGTGCCACTGGCGTTAGAAGCCGGCTTTCAGTGGCTGCAGGAGGAAAATGGAGGGGATGGGTTCCACTATATGCCACCCCCCCTCCACTTCCTTCCAGGTGTACAGGGGAGCCGCACTGTCCCCCTGGAGCATAAGGCCAGGTCGTAATTGCAACCCCTGCGACCCCTGTAACTATGCCCCTTCTTTCATCAGTGAATGATGTTACAATTGATGCTTCAGTGGAATAATACAGGGGTCTTCAAACTCTCTTACATCAAAGCCCCCGCCCTTTACATTAGCGTCCCCCTTACATCAGAGTCCCCCCTTACATCAGCGTTAACCCCTTACATCAGCATGCCCATCAGATATCCCTTTACATTGGCGTCCAACCTTAAAACAGAGTCCTTGTAGATCAGTACATGATGTCAAAATGTATGCTTCTATGGAATAATACAGGGGTCTCCAAACTCCCTTACACCAGAGTCCCCCCCTTTACATAGTCCCCTCTTGCATCAGAGCCCCCTCTTATATTTGAGTCTCCCTTACATCAACATCCCCCCTTACATCAGTGTCCCTCTTTACATTAGAGTTCCCCTTACATCAGCGCCCTCCCCCCTTACATCAAAGTGCCCATCAGATTTTCCTTTACATTGGAGTCCCCCCTTACATCAGAGCCCCCCTTTACATCAGTGTCGCCTTAGATCAGAGCCCCCCCCCATCAGAATTCCCATTAGATTTCCCCTTTTATCAGAGTCTTCCTTACTTTGGAGTCCCCCTCCCTTACTCTGGAGTTCCCCTTACATCAGATTCTCCCCTTTACATCAGTGTCCCCTTAGATCAGAGCCCCAACCCCCCCCCCCCCCACACACACACACACACACACACACACATCAGAATTCCCATCAGATTTCCCCTTTCATCAGAGTCTTCCTTACTTTAGAGTCTCCCTCCCTTACATACATCAGAGTCCACCCCTTACATCAGAGTCCTCATCAGATTCCCCATTAAAGTCCCCTCTCACATCAGCGGTCCAGACAAAATCTTGTGGCGGGTCGGATTTGGCCCACGGGCCGCAGTTTGAAGATCCCTGCAGTAGTACATAAAAACCCTGCGAGGTGGGCTGGCTGAGACTTGTAGTGACATAACTCCTGAACACAGACACATCTGATCTCAGTCTCAGTCCCTCATTTTCTCTGCCGCTTTGTATGGAAGTTTCTTTTCATTTCATTACTTTCCTCTGGCAGGGAGAGATGCGATCGCCTGGCCCGGCATTCATTTGCTGCGGATATGAACTTTTTTTCTTAATCGAGAACTTCAACCTAATACTAATGGGATTAAATATTGAATCAGCAGAAGCCTGTTACTGTGCGCCGGGCAGTGAATGATGGCTCTTTTAAAATAATTCAATATATTCCTCTTTCAGGAAGGTAGTTAATGAAAAACTTTTTTTTCCCCCTTCAATTCACATTTCTTTCATTAATGATTTAATTAATTTGCAGAAGAAAAAAAATGCCCTTGGCAAAGGCACATTAAAGATATGAATGAGACTTTGACATATTCCCAAATAGCCGGCGCAGTCTGAGGCCGCGGCCTTCCCGGGGATGGGAGCCATCCTTCCTAGGGGGCTCGGAACCGCGTCCCGCCTCTGTGAACCTTCGCTGCTAGCCGTCCTGTATTTCTCCGGGTGTCATTATATGTGCAGAAGTGTAAAATTACACACATAAAATATCTGGAACGCACCAGCTGCCTATTCGCTGCTGACAATTCAAAATTTGATTTGCTACAGATATTTCCTTTGCTGGTTTTTCATTGATTTTAAATGGGAAAATACCACATTTAACCACTAGATGGTGCTAAGTATTGTAGCCATTTTTATTATGATTCTTTGCACCATCTAGTGGTCAAATGTGGTATTTTTCATTTTAAATCAATGAAAAACTTTTTTATAGCGCACATTCATAATGCTAAGTAACTACAAAAGTGTGCACCTCTACTTAATATACAACAATTAACAATCGGTGATAAAGACAATAGTTTTCTATAGTTTTTACACAGCCTCCCTAAATATATAAAAGAAATAAACATTATATATATATATATATATATATATATATATATATATGTATATATATATAAACATATTAGTTTAGAATATCTATCTATATCTATATCTATATCTATATATATCTAGATATATATCTAGATATATATGTAGATATCTAGATATATAGATATAGATATATATAGATATATAGATAGAGATATATCTATCTCTAGATAGATATCTCTTTTGGACACTTGAATGTTACAAGATATCCTGCACCACTTAGTCTAAAATATTATATATATTATAATATATATACAATAAATAATATACATTTTTGCCCTGTGCAAAAAAAGCATTGAAATTCACACAGGGAAAGGGTCATTCTGTGCAACAGGGACAACAACAAAAAATGTTATTGCTGTCTCCTGTGCTGGTCGAATGTTTTTCATCAATTTAGAACAAAAAATACCGTATTTGGCCACCAGATGGTGCTAAGAATTTTTCTATGATACTTTGCATCATCTAGTGTCCGAAGGTGGTATTTTACATTTTAAAACAATGAAAATCATTTGTCCATCACAAGAAATAGCCTAATAAAATGAATTTTTTGGCTTGTGAAAAAAAAAAAAAAAAGCAATTCACACAGTGAAAGGGTCGTTCTTTGCAAATGGTGTGAAAAAACAAATGCTATTAGGCTATTTCCTTTACTGTTCAAATTTTGTTTTCATCGACTTAAAATGGAAAATATTACATTTGGCCACTAAATGGTACTAAGATTCCTACTAATATTCCTTGATTCTTTGCACCATCTAGGGGCCAAATATGGTATTTTCCATTTAAAACAATGAAAAAACTGTGTCCAGCACAAGAAATAGCCTAATAAAATTATTTTTTTGCCCTATGCAAATAAAACAAAAAAACAAAAACATCAAAATGCACCCAGTGAAAGGGTCGTTCTGTGCAAATGGAATAACAAAATCTAATTTTATTAGGCTATTTCCTTTGCTGTTCACACGTTTTCCATTTACTTAAAATGGAAAATACCAAATTTGGCCACTAGATGCTGCTAAGCATCGCAGAAATTCTCCTTGATTCTTTGCACCATCTAGTGGACAAATGTGGTATTTCCATTTAAAGCAATGAAACACATTTGACCAGTACATGAAATATCCTAT
Source organism: Lithobates septentrionalis (assembly GCA_037952835.1). NCBI lineage: Eukaryota > Metazoa > Chordata > Amphibia > Anura > Ranidae > Lithobates > Lithobates septentrionalis. The sequence continues at coordinate 354,795 of JBBDGP010003723.1, read as the reverse complement.
TAATATAAAAGGTGATCAAATACCACCAAAAGAAAGCTCTATTTGTGGGGGGGGAACGTTTTCTCATATAAGCAGTGCGCTATTGAATTGAATATGAATATGAATATAAATATACGTGCTGCTACTTAAAATGCAAATAATAAAACAAAAAGTGAAAAACAATGCGGTGTCAATCTACACAATCGCAATAGCGCAAAAGAACAATGACAATTATTCCAAAGTGTCCATAATAAAATCAAAAATAATTGGCAATCATAAATAAATAAAGTCAAATATCAAAAAAAGAATCAATTGTGAAAATAGTGCAACTCTTCATAAAGTGGAAAATTTTGAACACCAGAGATCCTTCACCAAAGTGCACAAACGTAATTTTTTTTTTTTTAAAAAGGACATAAATTTTGTTTTGTGCCCAGCGTCGCACGACCGCGCAGTTGTCAGTTAAAGCAACGCAGTGCCGTATCGCCAAAACAAAATGGCCCGGCCATGAGCCCTGTTTCACATTGATGCTACTTCACTTTGAAGTAGCCAGATTTCAAAGTAGCAAGGTCAGCGCGATTTCAGGTGCTATTTGATAGACATCCGTGCGGCTTCATACAGAGATGTCTATTGAAGTCGCACCTGAAATCGGGGAAAAAGTAGTGCAGGAACTACTGTGCCGCACCGCATCACCGTATCGGTGCCGCACCGATTGGAACATTGCCATTGCCGCCAATTGATCTCTCAAATCCCATGACAAATCGCTCCAATGTGAACCTAGGCTTAAAGCGGTGTTCCACCCGCAATTTATTTATTTTTGTTAAAAGTCAGCCGCTACAAACACCTGTAGCGGGTGACTTTTAATAAGGACACTTACCTGTCTTGGGAGCCCGCTATGTCGGTCCCACAATCTCCCCTACCCCCCCCCCCCCGAGGCTCATCCGTCTATCGGATCGGGTGCAGGTGCCGCCATTCTAACTAAGGGAAACCGGCAGTGGAGCCTTGCGGCTTGACTGCCCGTTTCCTACTGCGCATGCGCGAGTCACGCGACGCTTTGTGAATAGCCGGCTGTCTTCTGGGACACACACACAGGTCCCAGAAGACAGCGGGGGGGGGCTCGCCAAAGAAGAGGATATGACGTCCTGCGCCGCGGACCGGATGGATCGGAAGTACAGGCTGTACTTCATAAAAAAGGTATGTTAGAAGAAAAAACATTTTACTATCCAAAAACGAGGGGTGGTCTTTCGTTTAGGACCACCTCTCAAAAGTGGGAGGAGCTTCCCTTTAAGGGGGCCAATTCTTCCGGTCCTTGAGTGGTTAATTGTAAGTAAGATTTGCTACATTAAAGGAAGTGATTATGTTGCAATGTTTTTAGTGACAACAATACATTACATGGTTCTTCTGCATGCAGCAAACATGGCGAATTTTGTATCGCGTCGCCGCGCACCCCATGAGCGCCCAACCTGGAAGCCGTGAGCGCTGCGTCCGTCCCGCGGAAGCCTCTCTCATTCTGGCCCCGTCTCGCTCTCATTGCTCACACATAGCGCGCGGCGTTGTTGCCTGCATGGCAGATTCTAGTTGCTGTGACCTACATAGCGATCGCACACCAGACGTCAGTCCCCATATTGCGGGCACAGAATACGACGCACTCCCACATGTTCCTCTTCAATCAATTATACAAGAAGAATGTCAGGGCTCCATGGAGGGTGGAAATATTGATTCTGACATGTTGCAGCGCCTTCTGCTACCCGTGTGTGACGCAAGATACACTGTCTGCTGCGCTGGTTATAGTGTATGATTGGTGGGGGGTAAATGTGTCCAGTTTGCTGCCTATGGGATGTGTCCATTTTATGACATGTAAGGCTTTATACGATGTATAAAAACGATAATAAAAATGTTAAAAGAAAGAAAAAAAAAGATAATTTGGTATTTTTCTTTAACCGCTTGCCGACCAGCGCACGACGATATACGTCGGCACAATGGCACGGCTGCGCAAATGGGTGTACACGTACGTCCCCTTTAAGAAGTGGCATTGTGGGCACGCGCTCGCGCCCACCGTATGCTTCGTGCCCCCGGGACCTGCGGAAACGATGTCCGCTGGTGTCCCGCGATCGTGTCACGGAGCGGCAGAACGGGGAGAAGCCTATGTAAACAAGGCGTTTCCCCGTTCTGCCCAGTTACATGACAGAGATCTACTGCTCCCTGTCATCGGGAGGAGTGATCGCTGTCATGTCAGTGGTAGCCCATCCCCCCACAGTTAGAATCACTCCCTAGGACACACTTAACCCCTTCACTGCCCCGTAGTGGTTAACCCCTTCCCTGCCAGTGTCATTTACACAGTAATCAGTGCATTTTTATAGCACTGATCGCTGTATATATGACAATGGTCCCAAAATAGTGTCAAAAGTGTCCGATGTGTCCGCCATAATGTCGCAGTCATGATAAAAATCGCAGATCGCCGCCATTACTAATAAAAAAAAGAATAATAAAAATGCTATAAATCTATCCCCTATTTTGTAGACGCTATAACTTTTGCGCAAACCAATCAATATACGCCTATTGCGATTTTTTTTTTTTTTTTTTTACCAAAAATATGTAGAAGAATACGTATCGGCATAAACTGAGGAAAAAATGTGTTTTTTTTTATATATTTTTTTGGGGATAATTATTATAGCAAAAAGTAAAAAAATATTGCTTTTTTTTTTTCAAAATTGTCGCTCTTTTCTTGTTTATAGCGCAAAAAATAAAAAAAATCGCAGAGCTGATCAAATACCACCAAAGGAAAGCTCTATTTGTGGGGAAAAAAGGACGTCAATTTTGTTTGGGTGCAGCGCCGCAACGACCGCGCAATTGTCAGTTAAAGCGACGCAGTGCCCTATAGCAAAAAAAGAGCTCTGATCAGGAAGGGGGTTAATTCTTCCGGATCTGAAGTGGTTAAAGGGGAACTTGAGTAATTTTTTCATCTTTCCATCTATTGAGGCTTCATTCACACCAGGCGGATCTGCGGCCAATGAGTCCGCCTCGGTCCGCCAGCTCAGCGGGAGGGGATCTCTCCGTTGATCTCCGCTGAGCCGGCGGATGACAGGTCCCTCTCTGCTCACTGAGCGGGGAGGGGCTTGTCGAGCGCCGCCGGTTGCTATGGAGAGATCAGACGAAAACGGATAGCATGCCTGTTTTCATCAGATCTCACCCGATCCGATCCGCCAGGACGGATGTGAACGTAGGGCCATCCGTCTGATTTTAGCGGACGGGGTCGGATGTCAGCGGACATGTCACCGCTGACATCCGTCGCTCCATAGACTAACATGGATCACCCGTCACCACCGACAAAACTGACAGGTGGACCTGAACGGTCCGACAGTGTGAAAGGGGCCTAAATCTTCTGCCCTTGTTGTTGTTGTTTTAATTTTGGATAGTAAAACATTTTTTTTCTGCCAGTAAATCCCTTATACAGTCCACTTCCTGTTTCCTGTCTGGTCATTAGTCTAGGCTTATGACATCATGTACAGCTCTCTCTCTCTCTCTCTCTCTGGAGTTTGCCAGGAAGGGAGGGGGGATGAGTCATAAGAGGGCCAATGAGAGCTGCAGAGCTGGAGGTGTGCCTCTGTGTAAATCCAGGAAATGAACAGGCAGCAGCTTCAGTTAAAACGGCTGCAGCCAGACTCAGTGGAGGGAGATTTCTGCAGCATATTTTGGCAAGTACAGAATTACAGTATATATAAAATAATATGCAAAGTGGTTGGAGGGAAGCTTCAGAATGGCAAAGATGTTTTTATTACAAATTATTTGAGCAAATTACATTTTCTCTTTATTTTCGCTTCTATGTTTCTATGGGTGTGTTTGTGTCCTGTGTGCCCGGTACAGTGTATGTTGGAATCCCACAGCATGAGGCCTCCTTCACATGTGGTGTATAAATGTGTATCCTGTGCCAGGCCGTTTTCACCAACATGGGGATGCACGGGGGAGGGGCCGGGCCGGGGGCACGAGGTGTGGCTGCCCTGGGCACAGTGTTATCATGTGAGGAGCGGGTGCCTCAAGGAGATCAGTAAAAAGGAGATTTGTTTTGAAAGGGGGAATTTTGGGGGTGACAGTGGGGTAAGAACTGTTATAGGAGGGAAAAATTGGGGGGGGGGGGCTAGAAGTGGTCATTTAGGGGGATATGTTTTGGGAGGTGGGATGTAGGAAAAGGATTTGTGCTAGGAGGGGGGATTTGAGATTTGGGGGGTTTGTGCTAGAATAGGTGATATGGTAGAGGGGAATTGTGCTATAAGGGTAATTTTTTTTTGAGGGGGGGGGGGTATTTGTGCTAAGTGGGGAAATTGGGGGGGGGGGGGGTTGGGATTTGGGGGGTTTGTGCTAGAATAGGTGATATGATAGAGGGAAATTGTGGTCATTTTTTGGGGGGGAGGGTATTTGTGCTGGGAGGGGGTTATTTGGACTGGGGGGAGTGGATAGACTTGGAGGGGAAATTTTAGGGATAGAGGATTTGTGTTAGGAGGGGTGAATATTTTGGGGGGGACATACGTGCTCGGGGGATTTGGGGGGATGGGTGGGCAAAGATTTGTGCTGGGAGGGAGGATTTTAGCAGGAGGGTGGATTTGTACTAGGAGGAGGGGGGATTTATGCTTAGAGGGAGCATGCAGATACAGTGCCCAATTTTTTTTTTGGGGGGGGGGGGTTGCTCATGCATCTTTGGAAGGGGGGGCGCAGTTTGGCATTTTCGCCCTGGGTTCTGGGTGACCTTGCCCCAACACTGTGCACAGGTGTTCCATGCATCCCCAGGCACAGGGGATAATGGGCACAGCAGGTGTACAGACCCGGGAACCCCCATCATCCTTCAAACACTGAACTATTGGATTTGGATGGAGTGCCCCTTTAACCTATACCTCAAGTTTCAGGTTTACAAAAACATTATTTATAATCCTCTAATATTTTTGGATGCGGGGGATGGTCTGTGATGGGGGTGGAGGGACGTTGGCTCCCCCCTTCTGTCAGATTTCAAGCTGGTGACTGATATCTCTGTCCCGCGTCTCTCTCTTCCCTCCAGCTGAGGGTCGCGTGTTCTGCGCGGCCGGAATACAGATTAAAAAGAAACCACAAAATAGCAGCGCTGGTTAAGATTCTCAGATCTTTTATTATATTCCTCTTGCCCTTTGTAGACCTCTAATTTGGTTTTAAGTACATCAATTTCCTCATCAATAGTTGGCAATTTCCTTTTTTTTCTTAGTGAGTAAAAAAATTTACCAAACTATTGATCAGGAAATTGATGTACTTAAAACCTAATTAGAGGTCTACAAAGGGCAAGAGGAATATAATAAAAGATCTGAGAGTTTTAAAAAAAACATTTAGAGAAAGAGGAACAGGACCGAAATTCTAAAAAGAGAAAGAGAAATATATTAGAAACACGGGGAGGACTATAGAACTAATATGTTTTTTTAAATGGCAGGTTAACCGATTCAACCCTGGAAGATCCCCCCGCTGACCAGAGCACTTTTTGCGATTCGGCACTGCGGCGATTTAACTGACAATTGCGCGGCTGTGCGACGTTGCACCCAAACAAAATTGACGTTCCTTTTTCCCCTCCCACAAATAGAGCTTTCTTTTGGTGGTATTTGATCGCCTCTGCGGTTTTTATTTTTTGCGCTATAAACAAAAAAAGAGCGGCAATTTTGAAAAAAAAAAAAAACACAATATTTTGTACTTTTTGCTATAATAAATATCCCCCAAAAATATATAAAAAACTATTTTTTTCCTCAGTTTAGGCCGATATGTATTCTTCTATATATTTTTGGTAAAAAAAAAAAAATCGCAATAAGCGTATGTTGATTAGTTTGTGCAAAAGTTATAGCGTCTAAAAATAGGGGATAGATTTATGTCATTTTTATTATTAATTTTTTTTTATTAGTAATAGTGGTGATCTGCGATTTTTATCATACCTGCGACATTATGGCAGACACAGGACATTTTTTACATTGTTTTGGGACCATTGTCATTTATACAGCAATCAGAGCTATAAATATGCACTGATTATTGTGTAAATGACACTGGCAGGGAAGGGGTTAAACACTAGGGGGCGATGAAGGGGTTAATTGTGTCCTAGGGAGTGATTCTAACTGTGGGGGGAGGGGCTTCAACTCACATGACAGCGATCACTGCTCTCGATGACAGGGAGCCGTGATCTCTGTCATGACACAAGGCAGAACGGGGATCTTCCCCGTTCTGAGGCTCCGTGACACGATCGCCTGGAGGCCAGCGGACACCGAGTCTGCCGGTCCTGCGGGCACAGTCACACTGCACGCGGTGGGCGGGCGCACGCCTGCTAGCCCCGGCTCTTAAAGGGGACGTACAGGTACGCCCATTTGCCCACCGCTGCCATTATGTCGACGTATATCGGCGTGCGGCGGTCGGCAAGTGGTTAAACAAAATCCTCCTGAGAATAATATCCCTACTATGGTATATCCTAACAATAGTGGGATATCTAATACACCTAATACACAACCACCTCCTCAACCTGGACCATTCTATCCTCCTAGTATCAGGAATAGGGATGAGCCGAACACCCCCCGGTTCGGTTCGCACCAGAACCTGCGAACGGACCGAAAGTTCGCACGAACGTTAGAACCCCATTGACGTCTATGGGACTCGAACGTTCGAAATCAAAAGTGCTCATTTTAAAGGCTAATTTGCATGGTATTGTCCTAAAAAGGGTTTGGGGACCCGGGTCCTGCCCCAGGGGACATGTATCAATGCAAAAAAAACTTTTAAAAACGGCCGTTTTTTCGGGAGCAGTGATTTTAATGATGCTTAAAGTAAAAAAAAAAAAAGTGAAATATTCCTTTAAATATCGTACCTGGGGGGTGTCTATAGTTAGCCTGTAAAGTGACGCGTGTTTCCCGTGTTTAGAACAGTCCCTGCACCAAATGTCATTTTTAAAGGAAAAAATCTCATTTAAAACTGCTTGCGGGTTTAATGTCATGTCGGGTCATGGCAATATGGATGAAAATCAGTGAGACAAACGGCATGGGTACCCCCCAGTCTATTACCAGGCCCTTTGGGTCTTGTATGGATATTAAGGGGAACCCCGCACCCAAATTAAAATAAGGAAAGGTGTGGGGCCACCAGGCCCTATATACTCTGAACAGCTGTATACAGGCGGTGCAAACAAGACAGGGACTGTAGGTTTGTTGTTAAGTAGAATCTCTTTGTAATTTTGAACGGGTACATTTTTAACGTGTTTAGCTCCAGCCAAAAAATCTTTTTTAAGCTTTTTGGAAAACATAGGGAAGGGTTATCACCCCTGTGACATTTGTTTTGCTGTCTTTCCTCCTCTTCAGAAGATTTCACCTCACTTTTTGTCCCAATGAAAAATGTTTTTTGAAAATTTGGGTTTTTTTGTGGAACAAGGATTGGAAAGCATCAGTGGAAAGGAGAAATTGTTTTCCCATATTAACTCTTACAGGAGAGAATTTCCCTTCCTAGGGGTAGATTTCATCTCACTTCCTGTTGTCTCCTTCCGTTTGCAAGTAGGAGTCGTTTGTAAGTTAGATGTTTGAAAGTAGGGTCCTGCCCTATATACTCAGCAGAAATTTGGGCCTTAGGTGTTGCTGTGGCCACAACACTGTAAGCCCTCACAGGGCCCTGCTGTGAAATATTAGATCAAGAATTGTAATTACATGCCCCTGTTGAAGAGGAGCTGAAAAATGAGGCCTTAGGCACTGGTGCTGGTGCCACAACACTGCAACCCCTCACAGACACTCTAGTTGGAACGCAGAAACGAGCCCTGCTGCAAAGTATTGCATCAAAAATTGTAATTACACGCCCCTGTTAGACAGGGGCAGAAAAATTGGGCCTTAGGCACTGGTGCTGGTGCCACAACACTGCAACCCCTCACAGACACTCTAGTTGGAATGCAGGAACGAGCCCTGCTGCAAAGTATTGCATCAAAAATTGTAATTACACGCCCCTGTTAGACAGGGGCAGAAAAATTGGGCCTTAGGCACTGGTGCTGGTGCCACAACACTGCAACCCCTCACAGACACTCTAGTTGGAATGCAGGAACGAGCCCTGCTGCAAAGTATTACATCAAAAATTGTAATTACACGCCCCTGTTAAACAGGGGCTGAAAAATTGTGCCTTAGGCACTGGTGGTGGCGCCCAGAACCAAAAATGTTCTTACAAGCTATCAGCGTGATGATTGAGGAGGAAGAGGATAATTACTCAGGGATAGTCACTCAGCATCAGCATAGGCAGTCTTTGAAGGGATCTGAGATTTCAAAAAAAATTATTCGGTTACATCAGCATCAGGTGCTTGGTAGCTGGTGGTGATCCAAGACTGATTCATTTTTATGAAGGTCAGCCGATCGACCGAGTCGGTGGACAGACGCACCCTGTGATCGGTTACCACGCCTCCAGCAGCACTGAATGTGCGTTCCGAAAGAACGCTGGATGCAGGACAGGCCAGTAGCTCAATTGCATACTGTGCAAGCTCTGGCCAGTGATCCATCCTCAAGACCCAGTAACCCAGAGGATTTTCGGTGGGAAAGGTGTCCAAGTCTAATCTTGCCCCTAGGTATTCCTGCACCATGTAAAACAGACGCTGGCGATGGTTGCTGGAACCGATCATACCTTGGGGCTGCGGACCAAAAAATTGTCTGAACGCATCGGTCAGACGGCCACCTTCTCCACCGCTCCTTCTTTGACTGACCGAAGCCTCAGCAACACGTTGTCCAGAAACAGAAGTTTGTAACCTCCCAGTCTCTGGGAACGCGTTGCACAGACCTTTCTGCAAGGCCTCCCGAAGATGTTTCATCCTCTGCTCCCTCTGCGATGGCAAGATAAGGTCCGCAACCTTACCCTTGTAACGTGGATCAAGGAGGGTTGCCAGCCAGTATTGGTCCTTCTCCTTGATACCACGAATACGAGGATCCTTACGCAGGCTTTGCAGGATCAGGGAGGCCATGCAGCGTAGGTTTGCTGAGGCATTCGGTCCGGAGTCCTCTGGGTCACTAAGGACGACAACGTCCGCAGCCACCTCCTCCCAGCCACGTACAAGTCCATGTGTTTCTTGGGACTGATCCCTTAAAGACTGCTGCTGATGCTGAGTGCCAGGCTCCACCTCCATACTGACACAATCTTCCTCCTCCTCCTCCTCGTCCTCTTCCTGTGTGATCGGCGGGCACGCAGGAACACTGTCTGGATAAAGGGGGCCTTGAGAGCTAAGGAAGTCCTCCTCTTCCTGCCTCTGTTCTGCCTCAAGTGCCCTGTCCATTATTCCACGCAGCGTGTGCTCCAACAGGTGGACAAGGGGGACAGTGTCACTGATGCATGCACTGTCACTGCTCACCATCCTCGTGGCCTCCTCGAATGGTGACAGGACAGTGCATGAATCCCTGATCATGGCCCACTGGCGTGGGGAAAAAAAACCAAGCTCCCTTGACCCTGTCCTGGTGCCATAGTCGCACAGGTACTGATGGCCCTCTGCTGCGTGTGCAGCCGCTGCAGCATGGCCAACGTTGAGTTCCACCTGGTGGGCATGTCACAGATTAGGCGGTTCTTGGGCAGGTTAAACTCCTTTTGGAGGTCCGTCAGCCGAGCACTGGCATTATATGACCGGCGGAAATGCACACAGACTTTCCTGGCCTGCCTCAGGACATCCTGTAAGCCCGGGTACCTGCCCAAGAACCGCTGCACCACCAAGTTAAGGACGTGAGCCAAACAGGGCACATGGGTCATTTGTCCCTGTCGGAGGGCAGAGAGGAGGTTGGTGCCATTGTCGCAAACCACCATTCCTGCCTTGAGTTGGCGTGGCGTCAACCACCTCTGAACCTGACCCTGCAGAGCTGACAGAACCTCTGCCCCAGTGTGGCTCCTGTCCCCCAAGCACACCAGCTCAAGCACCGCATGGCATCTTTTGGCCTGCGTACTTGCGTAGCCCCTTGAACGACTACGGAGCACCGCTGGTTCCGAGGAAGAGGCCATGGAGGAAGAAGAAGAGGAGGGGGTGGAGGAGAGAGGTGTGTCACAATCATTAGCATTTTGGAGGCGTGGTGGCGGAACAACCTCCAACACTACTGCACCTTGTCCTGCATCCTTCCCAGCTGCCAGCAGAGTCACCCAATGCGCCGTGAAACTTAGGTAACGTCCCTGTCCATGCCTGCTGGACCATGAGTCAGCGGTAATATGCACCTTACCGCTGACCACCCTGTCCAGCGAGGCATGGACATTGCCTTCCACATGCCGGTAGAGAGCCGGAATCGCCTTCCGTGAGAAAAAGTGGCGTTTGGGTACCTGCCACTGAGGAACCGCACATTCCACAAACTCACGGAGGGGGGCAGAGTCTACCAACTGAAAAGGCAGCAGTTGAAGTGCTAGCAATTTTGCCAAGCTAGCATTCAACCGCTGGGCATGTGGATGGCTGGGAGCAAACTTTTTTCGGCGGTGCAGCAGCTGGGGCAGGGAAATTTGCCTGGTACAATCTGACGTCGGTGTACCAAAAGCAGATTGCCCACAAGTACTTGGCTGTGACACACCTAATTCTACACCTTCATTCCTCTCACTGCAGGTCTCAGAGAGGACTGGAGGTCTAGTGGGGTTGGAAATCTCAGCTGATGAGGAGCAAGGAGAGATCCTCTTTGTTCTTTGGTGTGGGTCTTTTAGATACGCTTGCCAACGAACTGCATGGCAGGTCAACATATGTCTGGTCAAGCATGTGGTACCCAAGCGGGAGATGTTTTGGCCACGTGAGATACGCTTGAGACATATGTTGCAAATAGCAGCGGTGCGATCTGATGCACTCATCTCAAAAAAGGCCCACACCAAAGAACTTTTTGAATAACGCGCAGAGACTGCAGCGCCCTGCACATGTGGAGCTTTGGGGTGTGATGCAGTCAATGTGCTGCCCTTAGGCTGGCCCCTGGAGGGCATCCTGCCTCGTTGGTGATGTGCCGCCTCCTCCTCCTCCTCCTCCTTCTCTCTCCTATCAGGCACCCACGTTGAGTCAGTGACCTCATCATCCCCTCCCTCCTCATCACTGGAGCAAACCTGGCAGTATGCTGCAGCAGGGGGAGCATGACTGCCAGATTGCTGTCCTTCTTGGGCACCCCCTCTGTCCGTGCTCATGTTACTGCCTTCATCAAGCTCAGTATCATCATCAGAGCCTTCCAAACGCTGGGCATCCTCCTGGAGCATGTACCCAACACTGTGGTCAAACAGTTCGAGGGACTCCTCAGGAGGACATGGTGGAGCTAGGGAAGGAGTCACTGATGACATTGAGTTGAGGGAAGAGGCCGCTGCTTTGCCAGACAAAGCACCCTGGGCATGGGTGAGAGAGGATGAGGAGGATGAGGACGGCTTGGTCATCCACTCGACCAAGTCTTCCGCATGTTGCGGCTCAACACGGCCAGCTGCCGAAAAAAAGGCCAAGCGTGTCCCATGGCCACGTGCTGATGAGGATGCACCGTCTCCACGACCAGCACTAGACACAGAGCCTGCTTGCCCTCTCTTATTGGCTTGTGACTGTTTGCCTCTCCTTCTTGGCCTTCCAGACATACTAATGGCCTGTAGCTGCACTAAGCTGGGATATATATATATATATATATATATATATATATATATATATATATATATATATATATATATGTACTGATACTGCAGCTAGCAAAATCAACTGCTTGCCTGTAGTATGAGAACACCACCAACCTTCTACAGGTAGCTTTAGCTGAACACTGTGAGGTGGACGCACCCCACTAACTTGTAGGTTTAGCTGAACACTGTGAGCAGGACGCACTGCACTAACTGTAAATAGTCTAGCTGCCTGACTGTGGTACTAATAGGATCAAAAGAACACCAGTAATTTTCTTCAGGTAGCTTTATATACTGTAACCAGACAAGCCTGCCTGTCAGTAGGAAGATAACAGGAACGGATCTAGCTGAACACTGTGAGCAGGACGCACTGCACTAAATGTAAATAGTCTAGAAGATAACAGGAACGGATCTAGCTAAACTGAATACAGTGTAAATATATATATATATATATATATATGCAACACCTGGGATGCATATATATACACAATACACTGTAAGTGCAGCTAACTGACTGACTGTTCTGCCTAATCTATCTAACTCAAATCAAATGACACTGTCTCTCTCTCTCTATCTATGAACGCCGGAACACACACTACACAGGGCCGCCGTGCAGGCGGCCTTATATAGTGTGGGGCATGTACTAAATCCCCTGAGCCATAATTGGCCAAAGCCTCCTTGGCTTTGGCCAATTACGGCTCTCTGTTCAGGCGGCGCTGTGATTGGCCAAGCATGCGGGTCATAGTGCATGCTTGGCCAATCATCAGCAAGCAATGCACTGCGATGCCGCAGTGAATTATGGGCCGTGACGCGCCACACGAATTTGGCGCGAACGGCCCATATCGTTCGCAATTCGGCGAACGGGCGAACAGCCGATGTTCGAGTCGAACATGGGTTCGACTCAAACACGAAGCTCATCCCTAATCAGGAATAGTGATTCTCCTAGAGTACAGGCTGTAAACAATAGGGGGAGGTAGGAGGGGGATGGGGTCAGTAGTATATTTAGGTTTTGTGCTGCCCTAGGCCTGACTAAACTCATGCACCACCTAATTTAAATATGGCCCATCCCTTCCTATCAAGGCCACACCCCTGCCTGTTTAAGACCCGCCCTATCATATGTAAACCACACCCCTTCCTCTTTAGGCTCCACCTTTTGCTCTTAGAGCTCCACCTCTTCATCTCTGTACATTAGCGCACACAATCACACACCATTCACTCAATACTTGCATCAATCACTCATCAGGGGCCACCAGTGCAGCCTATCAGTGCCCACCAGTACAGCCTCATCAGGGACCACCAGTGTTGCCTCATCAGGGGCCACCAGTGTTGCCTCATCAGGAGCCACCAGCGCCGCCTCATCAGGGACCACCAACGCCGCCTCATCCGGGACCACCAGTGCCGCCTCATCAGGGACCACCAGTGCCGCCTCATCAGGGGCCACCAGTGCAGCCTCATCAGGGGCCACCAGTTCAGCCTCATCAGGGGCCACCAGTGCAGCCTCATCAGGGGCCACCAGTGCAGCCTCATCAGGAGCCACCAGTGTAGCCTCATCAGGAGCCACCAGTGCAACCTATCAGTGCCCACCAGTGCAGCATATCAGTGGCCATCAGTGCAGCCTCATCAGGGACCACCAGTGCAGCCTCATTAGTGCCCATCAGTGCAGCCTCATCAGGGGCCACCAGTGCCGCCTCATCAGGGACCACCAGTGCAGCCTCACAGGGGCCACCAGTGCAGCCTCATCAGGGGCCACCAGTGCCACCTCATCAGGGACCACCAGTGCAGCCTATCAGTCCGGCCTCATCAGGGGTCACCAGTACAGCCTATCAGTGCAGAATATCATTGGCCATCAGTGCAGCCTCATCAGGGACCACCAGTGCAACCTATCAGTGCCCGTCAGTGTAGCCTTATCACTGCAGTTTAAGAGTGCCATCTCATCAGTTTCATAATACCACAGATTAGAGTATATGAATTATGTATTGATTATAGCACAGAGCACTTTGCAGTATATGAACTTTCACTGAATGTGTTGACTGTTTAATGAGTTTGCAGCATGCATGGAGCACTGTATTGCAATATGATCTGTATATTAATTTAATCCATGCTAAGCACTTTATATTGTCTGGCTGCTTGACACACCCGCACATGATGATTTACAAAAGTACTGTAATAGTAATTGATTTGTTTGTACCTGCTGCTGACCTGGCCGCCGCCTGGGGGTTCCCATCGTCCTTCTCTCTCTCTCCTCCTCCTCCTCCTCATCACAGACAGACCCCGCCCCAGGCCGGGGAGAAGATGCAAGTTAAGGATTCCACATGGAGGAGGGTAGGCAGAGCCTAATGCTCCGCCTCCACTAGTTACATGCAACCGGTCTGGCCAGTCACCGGCCATTTTATCGGGGTTGCTGCCCCCTCCCCGAAGTACGCCATATATAGTATAGGCTATACTGCCCATAATATTAGCAAGTGCCCTGCTACATCAAGCCGGCCACTGGGGGATGTATTTGAGCGGAAGGTGGCCACATGAGCTGCTGCCCCCATGCAAAGTGCCGCCCTAGGCCTGGGCCTTGTGGGGTCATCCTGTTCGCAATGAACTTGTTAATACCTCCAATAGATTTGAACCCTTAAGAGCTTTTGAGAATAACTATACTAATGAAAGATACATTACTCAGCATCCTTATGGTCACTCCCCTCGGGGCCCCAGAAGTGACCATTTATATCACTATGATGAATTTTATAATGATCACCCTCCCAGAACCCCTGATTGGGGAAATAGGGATAGTAATGGCCCCTATCAATCTGAATCTAATCAATCACATCACAATAGTTTTTTCTCCAAAGGGAGGAAACAAGGTAAAAAGAAGCATCAAACAAAACAAGATTCTAGAGGGGAGGAGGAGGATTAGATCAAAAAAGAAGGCGGGGTTTAGGAGATGCTTGAGCAAGGCTATTCTCTCTGAAGAAGAGAGACTTGTTCTTGACCAGGGTCTTAAATTAGTTCCTGCACGTCCACTTAATAAATTTGAGGTATTCATGGATGTCCATAAATACGTCCGGAAACTTAATATACAACGATACTAGATCTCTAATCCTATTCAGAATACCTTAGCCCACACTGATGGGTTTAAACACTCTTCATTGAGGAGTGCTTCTCTTTTTAACCCTCCGGGTAATACAGCTCCTCCTTTGGGAGTTTTTAGGGATATGATCTTGAATGCTTTGGACAATGTCAAAATTGGCCAGTGTCAGAAACCATCAAATCAGACCGAGACAGAAGTACAGTTAAATCACACTTGTTTAATAATAAAAGTAAAAAGAACAAACGTAGTCAAAACATAGCCAAAGTTCAGTAACCGGAATGGATAGTCAGCCAAGCCAGAAGTCAGGGATCAAAGTGGTGGAACAGCAAGCAGGATCCAGAGCCAGAAGGGATGTCAGCAAAGCCAGTCTTTAAACAGGAATGCAGGAGAGCGTCTCTGAGATGTTGACCAAGGCGAAGGCAGAGCTCCTCTGGACTGGACGGCTTAAGTAGGCAGGACTGACGAGCAGGATATCAACAACAGGTGAGTAACTGTGGAGAGAGATGGGAGCTGGCAATTAGCTGACAGCTGAGCGTCCAGCTCAGAGAAGGAAGGGCTGAGCTCGGCCCTGACAGCCAGTCTAGGATGAACCCAAAGTTTAAAAAAGGCCTGGAACATTAAAACAGCAAAATGATATAGTTGTCCGCCCTGTAGACAAAGGAGGGGGGGGGGTGGTCATTTTAGACCGTGAATCATACATGGATGAAATGACAAGACTTATTTCAGGATGTTGACACTTATTCTGTATTGCCCAATAATCCCACTTTTAAGTTTAAAAAAGAGTTACAAACTATTATCAATAAGGGTTACCAAACAAAAAAATTGAAAAAAACAAACAAAAAGAATATCTTATACCAGTGGCCCCTAGAGTGCCAGTTATGCAATACCTGCCTAAGGTGCATAAAGAACCTCTTCACCCCCCCTGGGAGACACATTATAAGTGGGATTGATTCTGTTACCTCTAGAGTTACAGCTACATTGATAATTATTTGCAGCCCTTGGTAGTGAACACACCCTCTTATCTTAAAGACACTACTCAGGTGATTAACATTCTTGATGAAGTAGAGTGGAAGGAGAGCTACATCCTGGCCACTGCGGATGTGGCATCCCTATACATTATAATTTCCCATCACCATGGTAGAGAAGCAGTCCAGCATTTTTTGAATAGGGATCCCGCAATACCCACCTCACAAAAAGTGTTTATTTTAAAAGTTACTTGATTACGCCATGGGACACAATTATTTTTGGTTCCATGGCACTTATTATTTACAGAGCCGAGGAGTGGCCATGGGCGCAAAGCTTGCGCCCAGTATAGCCAATTTATTTATGACGAAATGGGAGGAGGTGTTTTGCTTGCGTCTATCTAGCAAGATTACTTTGTGGTATAAGCAAGGAAGCTGAGACTTCTGCGGTGTGTAAATGTGCTTTTACTATACAAAGATGCTGTACATATAAAACTATTACAATGTTAGGAATACAATACAAGACTGACAGATATCTATAACAAGCAAAATGCCTAGCAAATGAACAGCCTATGGTCTATAACAGTACAAATACACTTAAAAGTTACTTATCTTCTGTTACTGTATGTTCGTGATCTCCATTGGCAGCGATTCCTCTGGAGACCAGGCACCGTTCTTGTATCATGAGTGGCTTCTGATCTTAAAGCATGATGATGTGTGTGTCTCGCTTATGCCTGAATCCCCCCTTTTTTATGTGTCAGGCTGTTTACCATACTTACCAAACAGAAAACATACCTGTTTACTGTAGCTGTGTAAACAATGGACTGTTGAAACTGTCAATTGAATACAACAATGGTATCTACCTACACATTGTATGCAGCAGCATTTGTTTGAGAAATCTACTCAAGCCAAAACCTGACAAAAAAAAGGAGGATGCCATCGATGGTCCCAGAAGACCAGAATTGGTTCTTTGGAAAAGGTACATCGATGACGTCCTCCTCCTATGGAATAGCGATTTGGAATCTCTGAATGAATTTATATCAGGTCATAATGACAATGACCGAGGTATTGCTCTGCAACATGAGAGGAGGAAGGAAGAAATCAATTTTTTGGACCTAAGAATTAGAGTACATCATAAAAAATCAGTGACTTCCACTTTTTTCAAGAATACTGATAGAAACCGTTTTATTGATATCAAAAGCTGTCATCACAAGTCATGGCTTAAAGGGGTTGTAAACCCTCATGTTTCTTCACCTTAATGCATCCTATGCATTAAGGTGAAAAAGCTTCTGTCACTGACCGGCCCCCCAGCCCCCCTCCCCCCCGTTTTACTCACCTGAGTCCTGTATTCCCCCATCGGAGACGCGCTCTTCCCTTCTGCCCTTTGTCTCGGCTCTTGATTGGATAGATTGATAGCAGCGCAGCCATTGGCAAGGTAACCCCCCGGGAGAGCGCTTCTCCTAGGGGGTTACACGATGCGGGGGAGGAGCTACCAGCGCCGCCGGGGGAGGACCCCAGAAGTCGAGGATCAGGGCCACTCTGTGCAAAACGAACTGCACAGTGGAGGTAAGTATGACATGTTTGTTACTTAAAAAAAACCAAAGCCTTACACTTACTTTTAGGCCATGCCAAAGGGTCAATTTCTACGTTTAAAAAGAAACTGTGCCCTTCATGATGATTATAAACATGAAGCTAACATTTTAAAGTGACGTTTCCTTGAAAAGGGATATGATGCAGGTGAATTGGACCAGGTCATTTTAGAACTAGACAAGCGTGATAGAACTAACATACTGCCACCTATGCCTAAAAAAAACCAAATAGGGATCCTTCTGCCTTTTCTCCCAGATTTGCCATTTTCACATCCTATTCTTCTTAACATTTTATTATTAAAAATATCATTAAGAAATATTGAAATATAAGAAATATTGGGGCATCTTGAGAAGCGACAGATTATTGGGTCCATCTTTGCCTGATGCCCCTAATGTCATTTTTAGAGGAGCACCCCATTTGAGGTTACAGATCCTTGCTTTATACAGCTTTATCCTTGCAGAAAATGTGCGGTTTGTCAAACCAACTGACTAAAAAATAGAAAGTGTACTTCTTTCCATTCTTATACCACATCTAGGCAGTGGCGGCACGTCCAGCAGTCACACACAAAAAAATGTTCTTTAAGTGCACTGTGTTGGGTGCCGGACACAATTCACTATGGGAAGCGCCACGTCAATGCAATCAGGAGATTGCAGACGAGGCGCTTCATTTGCAGGCTTTTGACCTGCTTTGCGGCGCAATCCAAAGCGCCGAGTAGCTTCCACCCGTAGTAATACTATGGGCGGGAGCTTTGTTATTCAAGTTAAGAGTTTACTTCCTGTTTCCCTGTTCCAGAGGGAAGCCGGAAGTGACGTCGGCAGCTCCGTGAGCTCAGTGAGGCTGCATTTGATGGGGCATAGTGAGGCTGCATATGATGGGACACAGTGAGGCTGCATATGATGGGGCACAGTGAGGCTGTATATGATGGGGCTGCATATGATGGGACACAGTGAGGCTGCATTTGATGGGGCACAGTGAAGCTGCATTTTCACAGTGAGGCTGCATTCGATGCTGCACATTGGCTGCATTTGATGGGGCACATTGGCTGCCTAAGATGGGCACAGTAGCTGTGGTTGATGGGGCACAGTGGCAGCATTTGATGGCACAGTGGGAGCATTTGATATGGCACAGTGGCTGTGTTTGATGGCACAGTGGCTGCATTTGATGGGCACAGTGGCTGTGTTTGATGGGCACAGTGGCTGCGTTTGATGGGCACAGTGGTTGCATTTGATGGCACAGTGGCTGCAATTGATGGTACAGTGAGGCTACAATTGATGGGGTTTTTTTCAGAATTTTTCAGTTTGCACACCAGCCGCCACTGCATCTAGGATGTATGATGTTAGATCCTATCTGATCTGTACGTCCAAAAATGTGGTATGCATCATTACGTGCCCCTGTGGGCTGCAATATGTTGGCCGCACTATACACACATTTCAAGTCAGAATGAATGGAGCATATAGCCAACATTAAAAAGGGTTTTCCACAAACACAGCCTCTCCATGCATTATGATCAGTGCCATGGTAGGAATCCAGTGGAAAAATCCTTTATGGCTATTGACCAATTTAGCCCTCATTGGAGAGGTAGCCATGTTAAAAGAGAGATTTCCAAACTCGAAACTAAGTGGATTTATTGGCTACGTTCTTACAGGCCCCATGGTTTAAACATTGAATGGGACATCAATGCTTTTATTAACAATTGCTGATATCCATTCTATTGTTATTTTTACCTAGTTTTAAGTTTTAATTTACATTTTTACTTGGTTATTTATTTAGTCAGTTTGTAACTGTAGCTGTTGCAATTATGGGTTTCTGTAATTTTTGTCCATTACATATGTTTTCTATGGTTTATTATTGTGTAGTGACTGTTTCCAACCGCTGGACGGCGGCGTTAGCTATAAATTTTAAATTTGGGATAATAATATACGGTGGTATCATGAAATATTGATTACACTTTCCCCTATATTGGCCATTGATTCTTTTTATTTCTTGTTCACTTTAGAAGTTGGACAATTCTTTGTTTCCTTATAGTTGTTTTTCCATGATAAAGATTAAGCACAGGATGTATGTGTGAAACGCGTCTACGTGACCACAGTTTGGTGTCTTTAGTGTTATCTTTGTGAAACAAAATAAAAAGGCAGTCGGAAGTTCTGGATGTGCAGCCATTTCTTTTTTTCTTTCCAAGTTTCCCACGGAGGTGGGCCGGGGCCTAGCACTCTGCAAGATACTCCAATCAGCCTTATCTCTATACACCTGGAGCAGCAGTTCTTTTTCTTGTATAATTGTTTTTCCAACCAGCATTGATGTTTATTTATTTTTCCCGGGAACACATCAGCGCTGCCTTTTGGTTTCATTACGGTTACTTCCGGCCGCTGTAGTGTTGATTTCTGGTGTTCGGGACGCAAATATGCTAGATCCGGGTTTTATTTCCAGAAAACTCATTGGCTCCCTTTCCATTTCCGGCCATCGTATTACAAATAGGTGACTAGCGCAGAAGTAGCCACGCCCCTGATGACGTCTATGATGATGAAACGCGTAGTGAGGAGCTGAGCTACGTGACGTCGCAACGCTTGACCGTCGGACATTTTGCTGGTTGGAAACAGTGGCTTTCTATCTTCTCTTGTTGTCTAATGGACACAAATATGATTTTACCTATGATGTTTGTCAGTACCTTGGCACTTTTTCATTAAAAGCACCTTAGTAATACTACGCAATGAAGTGTTTATGTTTTGCCTTTTATGTGAAACTCGATATAACATCTTGGAAGGAGACATAATGATTGACAGCTTGACGCCCATTATTTTAAATAATGTTTTTATTACTACTTTTTTCGGATAGTCCAACGCTTAGGGTAAGGGTCGGTGTGTGTCCTTCCAATCGGTGGTGGTTCTTCACTGTGACACCCATTGTTTGGATTATCATCACTGGACTTTTATGAAACCTTTGATTCATGATATTATGGACTACATTTATATGTAAAAACCTTCTATTCAATTTACACACTATTCACTTGGTGGATTTTGTTTCTATAAGCGCTGCATTTTTACTGTTATTTAGGAATACAGATTTATTTATCCTCCATTCCTGGCAGTTAAAATCACGAAATTCAGACCAGCCACCTCCGTCCTCCTGAAGATGCCTACAGGCAAGGTCTGAAGTGCTCAGCCCAGGAGGATAAATGACCGGGCGGGAAGATGAAGGAACAAAGAGCCCGGCCTGGGAGGAGGTGACCCCACCTGGAGCGCCCCCCCCCCCCTCCCGGTGCAGAAGACACTCTAATCCCTCAATTGTAGCCATAAACTGTCATATCTCTCTTTTTGTATCTTTACAAGTCTCCGTGAATAAACTCCTTGACAGGTCCCAATATGCAGCAACAGTATCATTGTTTTATCATCAATTCTGGAGCGCCACTTAGTGACTTTGCCTAGGCTGAGATGGTGTCACCAGTCTGCTGCGGACAGGAGGAAGCATTTCCTCAGTCTCCCCTCCCCCAGTGATCAGACTGCAAAGCTGGAACTTTGTAGAAAAATCACAAAAGGCAAAAGGCACCACCAGGATATACATGATTGTGTCGTCTCTGACTGAGCATCTCAGTCCAGGAAGTAGATGGTGACCCCAGATGATGGTTGAACAAAAGATGGTGCCGTCGTTCTGGAGGGAAAAGCAGATGAAGGCATCGTCAGGGGTAGGACTGGAATCTCTGTGAGAAGTGTTACACATTACACATGTGTTGCTGCATTGTGATGCCATTAATTTTATGTGGCACCCAAGTGCACTCAGGGCTTGTTTAGCCACTTTAATACCGGGCATTTTACCCCCCCCCCCCCCCCCTCCCTGGCCAGTTTTCAGATTTCAGTGCTGTCACACGATGAATGAGAATTGCGCGGTCATGCAACACTGTACCCATATGACATTTTTTATCTTCATTTATCTTCAAAAAATAGAGCTTTCTTTTGGTGGTATTTAATCACCACTGGATATTTATTTTTTGGTGAACAAATGAAAAAAAGTGAAATTTTTTTAAAAAAAGCTTTTAATTTCTGTCATAAAATGTTATAAATAAGTAATTCTTCTTATTCATTGATGGGCACTGATGAGGCTGTACTGATGGGCACTGATGAGCACTGATGGGCATGGATGAGGCAGCACTGATGGGCACTGATGAGGCAGCACTGATGGGCACTGATGAGGCAGCACTGATGGGCACTGATGAGGCAGCACTGATGGGCACTGCTGGGCATGGATGAGGCAGCACTGATGGGCACGGATGAGGCAGCACTAATGGGCACTGATGAAGCACCACTGATGGGCACTGATGAGGCAGCACTGATGGGCACTGATGAGGCAACACTGATGGGCACTATGAGACTGTACTGATGAGGTGTCACTGATATGCACTGATGAGGCGGCCAACATTTCAGCTGAAAATAGTGTTATCGGCATTCGGCCAATAAGAGAAAAAGGTGCCGATAATGGCACCGAAAACGCACCTCGATTTTTTTGTAATTTTCCAGCTAATTCACTGCGATTTTACCATGATTTACTGATAGGGTGATACTGATAAGGCTGCACTGATGGGCACTGATGAGGCAGCACTGATAGGTGACAATGATGAGGCTGCACTGATGGGCACTGATTGGCAATGATAAGGCGTCACTGATGGGCACTGATGAGGCAGCACTAATGGACACTGATAAGGCGGCACTGATAGGGTGACACTGATGAGGCTGCACTGATTGGCAATGATGAGGTGGCACTGATGGGCACTGATGAAGCAACACTAATGGGCACTGATGAGGTGGCACTGATAGGGTGACACTGATGAGGCTGCACTGATTGGCACTGATAGGGTGACACTGATGAGGCTGCACTGATTGGCAATGATAAGGCGGCACTGATGGGCACTGATGAAGCAACACTGATGGGCACTGATGAGGCGGCACTGATGAGGCTGCACTAATTGGCACTGATGAGGTGGCACTGATTGGCACTGATAGGGTGACACTGATGAGGCTGCACTGATGGGCACTGATGAGGTGGCACTGATGAGCACTGATAGGGTGACACTGAAGAGGCTGCACTGGTGGGCACAGATTGGCAGCCTTGCTTATCAGTGCTGATGTCCCTTTAACACAAGCCGGTTATTGGCTCTCTTCTCCTTATGCTGTCAGCATGAAGAAAGAAAAGCCGATAACCGGCTTGTATTTACCTCCATGATCAGCTGTCATGGGACACAGCTGATCTTGTGGTAAAGAGCCGCTGTGATTGGCCCTTTACCCGAGTCTGAAGTACGCGCCGCCCGTCCATGTACGCTCTCCCAGCAAAGTAAGCCCACGCTGTAGCTGTCAATACCGGGCACTTTCACCCCCTTCCTGCCCAGGCCAATTTTCAGCTTTTAGCGCTGTCACACTTTGAATGACAGTTACTCTGTCATGCTACACTGTGCCCATATGACATTTTTATAATTTTTTGAGACAGATAGAGCATTCTTTTGGTGGTATTTAACCCCCTTCCGCCCAGCCTATTGTAAAATGATGGCGGGAGCCTTGTTATTCATACGACGTCCTCCCAGGATCGCACCGCGCTCTTGCATGATCTGTCCACCAAACACAGCCAATGACAAATCAGTGTACCGGACCGCTGCTGGTACTATGTGATCGTTGTGGCCAATCACAACAGATCACATGATAATTGTACACAATGAAGGATTTGATTCATGCCATTTGTTGTGTACTATTGCACACCTCCCAACTTTTTGAGAAGGGAATGAGGACACCTATTAGCAAAAAGGTACGTAGGCATAGGGCACACCCCCTGCCACGCCCCCTTAAAGGAGAATTCTACAAAAAATGATTAGGTAAACCCACATGCTTTTTTTTTTTCACCACTACTATTCCATTATATTGGCTTTTGAAACTTACAAATGCAGCAATTTAGAAATCAGATGAAAGGTTTAGCGCTTTGAAACACTTTTTGAAAGATAAAAAGTGCATTTTATATACAGCTATATAGATCAGACCAAAATGAGGGACAAATGAGGAGGAATGAGGGACAGAGGAACATTGCTCCAAATCAGGGACAGTCCCTCGAAATCAGTGAGAGTTTGGAGCTATGCTATTCTGATAAGCTCTGTGGTTGGTCACAGTCAGTGGCGGCCCGTTCATAAGGGGCGCAAGAGTGCCGCCTCCCTAATCCATGCGCCTGTAGGGATCCTGATGCATGGATTCCAATGAGGGTTTTTTTTTTTTTTTGAAGCACCTGATTAGAGCCTAAGGCTCTAATTGGCTTCAAAAAAGGCTGGGCTTGGGGCCTGGGCCCACCCAGTTGTGACAATAGCGAATCAGTATTCACTACTGTCTTTCTGATTCTTCTCCCGACCAATCAGGAAGCAGATCCTGAGACCCAATTGGCCAAGGAGTCTTGGGACTCCCTGGCCAATCGGGTCTCAGGTCACACTTCCTATTCAGCCGGGAGGAGAGGCAGCGGCCCGGCTCTTCCTTCCCACTGCCTGCTAAAGTAAGGCCTCTGTTAGCCGCCTTCCCGTCCATCTCCTGCGGGGGGGAGGGGGAGATCACCGCCTTCCCATCCATTTCCTGCGGGGGGAGGGACAACCTCCTTCCTGTCCGTCTCCTGTGGGGGGGATCACTGCCTTCCTGCATATCCTGCGGGGGGGGGGGGGGCACCGCCTTCCCATCCATCTCCTGCAGGGGGGGGGATCACCTCCTTCCCGTCTGTCTCCTGTGGGGGGGATCACTGCCTTCCCGTCCATATCCTGCAGGGGGGGGGGGGGAATCACCTCCTTCCCGTCTGTCTCCTGTGGGGGGGATCACCGTTTTCCCGTCCATCTCCTGCGGGGGAATCACTGCCTTCCCGTCCATCTCCCACTGGGGGGGATCAGCGCCTTCCCGTCCATCTCACGCGGGGGGGGGGGATCAGCGCCTTCCCATCCGTCTCCTGCAGGGGGGGATCACTGCCTTCCTGTCCATCTCTCACAGGGGGGGATCAGCGCCTTCCTATCCGTCTCCTGCGGGGGGGATCAGCGCCTTCCCGTCCATCTCCTGCAGAGGGGGGGGGTCACTGCCTTCCCGTCCATCTCCTGCGGGGGGGATCACCGCCTTCCCGTCCATCTCCCGTGGGGGGGATCAGCGCCTTCCTATCCGTCTCCTGCGGGGGGGATCATCGCCTTCCCGTCCATCTCCTGCAGAGGGGGGGATCACTGCCTTCCCGTCCATCTCCTGTGGGGGGGGATCACCGCCTTCCCTTCCATCTCCCGTGGGGGGGATCAGCGCCTTCCTATCCGTCTCCTGCGGGGGGGAT
The DNA here is from genome assembly GCA_037952835.1 of Lithobates septentrionalis. NCBI lineage: Eukaryota > Metazoa > Chordata > Amphibia > Anura > Ranidae > Lithobates > Lithobates septentrionalis. Next base: position 330,300 of record JBBDGP010003723.1, on the reverse strand, counting down.
CAGCGCCTTCCCGTCCATCACCTGCAGAGGGGGGGGATCACTGCCTTCCCGTCCATCTCCTGCGGGGGGATCACCGCCTTCCCGTCCATCTCCTGCGGGGGGGATCACCGCCTTCCCGTCCATCTCCCGTGGGGGGGATCAGCGCCTTCCCATCCATCTCCTGCGGGGGGGATCACTGCCTTCCCATCCATCTCTCACAGGGGGGGGATCAGCGCCTTCCTATCCGTCTCCTGTGGGGGGGATCAGCGCCTTCACATCCATCTCCTGCGGGGGGGGATCACTGCCTTTCCATCCATCTCTCACAGGGGGGATCAGCGCCTTCCTATCCGTCTCCTGCGGGGGGGATCAGCGCCTTCCCGTCCATCTCCTGCGAGGGGGATCACCGCCTTTCCCTCCATCTCCCGTGGGGGGGGGGGATCAGCTCCTCCCCGTCCATCTCCCGTGGGGGGGGGGGTCAGCGCCTCCCCGTCCATCTCCTGCGGGGGAGATCACCGCCTTTCCCTCCATCTCCCGTGGGGGGGGGGGGGGTCAGCGCCTTCCCGTCCATCTCCTGCGGGGGGGATCACCGCCTTTCCCTCCATCTCCCGTGGGGGGGGGGGGTCAGCGCCTTCCTGTCCATCTCCTGCGGGGGGGATCACCGCCTTTCCCTCCATCTCCCATGGGGGGGATCAGCGCCTCCCCGTCCATCTCCCGTGGGGGGGGATCAGCGCCTCCCCGTCCATCTCCCGTGGGGGGGGGGATCAGCGCCTCCCCGTCCATCTCCCGTGGGGGGGGGGGATCAGCGCCTCCCCGTCCATCTCCCGTGGGGGGGGGATCAGCGCCTCCCCGTCCATCTCCCGTGGGGGGGGGGGATCAGCGCCTCCCCGTCCATCTCCCGCGGGGGGGATCAGCGCCTCACCGTCCATCTCCCGCGGGGGTGAGTGGCGTTAGTTTGCTGCTTCCCCTCAAAAAAATATTGAGCAACAGCCACCACTGATCACAGTGATCACATGGTACAGACAAGACCAATCACAGCCCATCAAAATCCATAACTATGTAGAGTGGAACCTCAGATTGCGAGTAACGCATTTAACGAGCACTGTATTTTGAAAAATCCTAACTCGGTTTGCGAGTGTTGTCTCACAAAACTAGCAGGATTCAGGCCAAAGCGGTGTGCGGTACTGAGGTGGGGGGGGGCGCCGGAGCTGATCAGAGCTGAACTGCACAGATCGTAGCCGTAGCCGTCCGAAAATGCTCGGAGAGACTCGGAAATACTACATTCCCGAGCCTTTCCAAGGTTTGCCGAGGTCAGCAGAGCTGTCCTCAGGCCTTTCCGGCTGTTTTCGAGGCTCTCCGGCGCCCCCCTCTGCCCCTGGCCGCATGCGGTATTGCATGCTATTGAAGTCAATGCGGAACTAATTATTTTTGTTTCCATTGACTTCAATGGGGAAACTCGCTTTGATATGCGAGTACTTTGGATTACGAGCATTCTCCTGGAACGGATTATGCTCGTAATCCGAGGTTCCACTGTATATCACAATCTTCACTACAACGTTATCAACGTCACAGCACAGGCAGGCAACAGACGGGGGAAGCGGCTGATCAAGCATGGTTTGTGCTTGTTTGGCTGCTTTGGAGGGCAGGGGAGACATCAGAGGTCTAACAAATCCCTGATGTCTCCATAAAGAGTACCTGTCACCTGCCCAAAGCAAAGACGAAAATTGCCCCGGATGGGAAGTGGTGGGGCACGTTGGGGGGGGGTGTTGGCAGCCCATTCATTTGGAACGCGACGTATGTTAGCACATTACGATGAGGCAAACCTACACAAGGTCACCTACCTCTCTCTGGGTGAGGGTAGCGGTTGATATTGACGTGCCTTTTTTTTTTTTGGCAGCAGTTTAGGAATCATCGCCGGCAGGAAATCTCTGATATCCGATACCGCCGCGTTCAATGAAGCTCTAAGACCTGTTTGGTTTTTTTTGTCAATAGCGGCACTTTTTCTTTTATATTTGTAGAATTCAGGTTAATCGGGTGGGACGTGGCGTTCTGGGCCGGCGTCCAGGTGAGACAGAAGGGCACTTATCTTGTTTGGATGGCCAGCGCAGCGTTTTTTCCCTCCCGGCCGCCGCCATCCCTCTGCCATCACAGCGTGTTTGCTGCATCATTTAATAACACGCCGAAACATAAGCCGCTGCTTAAATCTAGAATCAATACGCGGGGATGTGGCGGCCGGTGTAGCCGGGGAGATGGCGGCGAAGCTTTTAAAGGGGAACTCCGGGGACAAACGGGGACAAGAACAGAGCCGAAGTGCATAGATGAGAATTGCTTGAACTGCCGATACAGAATTAATTTTCCCTGGTTCCCCTCCCCCATCCCTCCCATTAACTTGCTAATGACCTTAACCTCTTGGCGCCGGCCCTTTAAGGGGTTTAGGATAACAGGAGGCAGGGCGGGGTTTAAGATCATGTGATTGGCTGTCAGGTAGTAATCGGGAGCTTTCCATTAGTCGCTGGTAACTGTGTGGGGAGCGCGCAGTGGTGTATGTTCCCGAATTCGCGCAAATAATGCGCATTACGCAAATAATGCGGGCACCCAGCGCCGAGGCCCACAATATTGCGTGCGGCGGGCACTAAACTGTTCTGTTTTCATGAAATACTTTTATTTTAGGCCTAGTGATGTCATCACCAGGTCTCTGTGCTTCTCTATGCAATGCAGGCAAATCACGGCTGCTGGGAGGGGCCAGGGGTGGGCTGCACGTGGCTTCCTGAAAAACATCACAGCGCCCTGCCTCAGCCCTGATGCAAGCAGTGGGAGGAGTTATGCAAATATAAAAATGCTTTGAAGGGTGGATGTCAGTCTGGAGAAGTTGGCATTGATGTATTTGCATGGAAGCCCCCCCCCCACATGTGATGCTGAGCCTCCATGACTAAAAGAACGGAAATCTAATGAATAAAAGGGGCGGGCCAGGAACAGCCAGGCTGTGGGGGAAAGCCCTAGATGATGCTGGGTGTCCTCCAGCCAGGAAACAAGGCGGGGCTCTATCTGACTTGCTTTAGCTTCTAATGCACATTGTGAGAAGCTCACAGTGTGCAGTGTGATCTGAAGCTTAGGTGTCCCGGTGCCACCAACTTGGCCCTCTTCTGGTTGCCTCTTCTGGCAGCCCAGCCCCCAAAGATGCAGCAGCTCCACCCAGGGCCGTCTTTAATATTGATTTGACCCTGGGCAAACATTTTCTTGCCCCCCCCCCCCCCCATCCAGTGTAATTTTGCTGTCCACCCTAGCATCCTAAAAAACAAAGACGGGTGGGCTCAAGGGGCAGCTGCTTTGGGCCCTTACAATAATGACTGGGCCGGGGCAGCTGCCCCTTTTGCCCTGCATTAAAGACGGCCCTGGCTCCACCTCAGCCTTTCTGTGAACGGGCCCCCTGGAATATGTGACGGGGGGCTCTCAGGGGGCTGCAGGATACATCATTCCAGCCTAGGCAGTGGCAGGGGCGGGGCCTCCAGAAAACAAGAAGTGGAGCCCCCGCAAAAAAATTTAAATCTGCTATTATTAATGTGGAGGGGGCGGAGTCACGGAGAAGAAAAAAATGTATCTGCGGACATACAGTGGGGACGGAAAGTATTCAGACCCCCTTAAATTTTTCACTCTTTCTTATATTGCAGCCATTTGCTAAAATCATTTAAGTTCATTTTTGTTCCTCATTAATGTACACACAGCACCCCATATTGTACACACAGCACCCCATATTGTACACACAGCACCCCATATTGTACACACAGCCCCCCATATTGTACACACAGCCCCCCATATTGTACACACAGCACCCCATATTGTACACACAGCACCCCATATTGTACACACAGCACTATTGACAGAAAAACACAGAATTGTTGACATTTTTGCAGATTTATTAAAAAAGAAAAACTGAAATATCACATGGTCCTAAGTATTCAGACCCTTTGCTCAGTATTTAGTAGAAGCCCCTTTTGATCTAATACAGCCATGAGTCTTTTTGGGAAAGATGCAACAAGTTTTTCACACCTGGATTTGGGGATCCTCTGCCATTCCTCCTTGCAGATCCTCTCCAGTTCTGTCAGGGGGGATGGTAAATGTTGGTGGACGGCCATTTTTAGGTCTCTCCAGAGATGCTCAATTGGGTTTAAGTCAGGGCTCTGGCTGGGCCATTCAAGAACAGTCACGGAGTTGTTGTGAAGCCACTCCTTCGTTATTTTAGCTGTGTGCTTAGGGTCATTGTCTTGTTGGAAGGTAAACCTTCGGCCCAGCCTGAGGTCCTGAGCACTCTGGAGAAGGTTTTCCTCCAGGATATCCCTGTACTTGGCCGCATTCATCTTTCCCTCGATTGCAACCAGTCCTGTCCCTGCAGCTGAAAAACACCCCCACAGCATAATGCTGCCACCACCATGCTTCACTGTTGGGACTGTATTGGACAGGTGATGAGCAGTGCCTGGTTTTCTCCACACATACCGCTTAGAATTAAGGCCAAAAAATTCTATCTTGGTCTCATCAGACCAGAGAATCTTATTTCTCACCATCTTGGAGTCCTTCGGGTGTTTTTTTAGTAAACTCCATGCGGGCTTTCATGTGTCTTGCACTGAGGAGAGGCTTCCGTCGGGCCACTCTGCCATAAAGACCCGACTGGTGGAGGGTTGCAGTGATAGTTGACTCTCTACAACTTTCTCCCATCTTCCGACTGCATCTCTGGAGCTCAGCCACAGTGATCTTTGGGTTCTTCTTTACCTCTCTCACCCAAGGCTCTTCTCCCCGATAGCTCTGTTTAGCCGGACGGCCAGCTCTAGGAAGGATTCTGGTCGTCCCAAACGTCTTCCATTTAAGGATTATGGAGGCCACTGTGCTCTTAGGAACCTTAAGTGCAGCAGAAATTTTTTTGTAACCTTGGCCAGATCTGTGCCTTGCCACAATTCTGTCTCTGAGCTCTTCAGGCAGTTCCTCTGACCTCATGATTCTCATTTGCTCTGACATGCACTGTGAGCTGTAGGGTCTTATATAGACAGGTATGTGGCTTTCCTAATCAAGTCCAATCAGTATAATCAAACACAGCTGGACTCAAATGAAGGTGTAAAACCATCTCAAGGATGATCAGAAGAAATGGACAGCACCTGAGTTATATATATGAGTGTCACAGCAAAGGGTGTGAATACTTAGGACCATGTGATATTTCAGTTTTTCTTTTTTAATAAATCTGCAAAAAATGTCAACAATTCTGTGTTTTTCTGTCAACATGGGGTGCTGTGTGGTCAATATGGGGTGCTGTGTGTACAATATGGGGTGCTGTGTGTACAATATGGGGTGCTGTGTGTACAATATGGGGGGCTGTGTGTACAATATGGGGTGCTGTGTGTACTATATGGGGTGTTGTGTGTACTATATGGGGTGTTGTGTGTACAATATGGGGTGCTGTGTGTACAATATGGGGTGCTGTGTGTACAATATGGGGTGCTGTGTGTACAATATGGGGTGCTGTGTATACAATATGGGGTGCTGTGTGTACTATATGGGGTGCTGTGTGTACTATATGGGGTGTTGTGTGTACAATATGGGGTGCTGTGTGTACAATATGGGGTGCTGTGTGTACAATATGGGGTGCTGTGTATACAATATGGGGTGCTGTGTGTACAATATGGGGTGCTGTGTGTACAATATGGGGTGCTGTGTGTACAATATGGGGTGCTGTGTGTACATTAATGAGGAAAAAAATGAACTTAAATGATTTTAGCAAATGGCTGCAATATAACAAAGAGTGAAAAATTTAAGGGGGTCTGAATACTTTCCGTCCCCACTGTATATGAACATATTTACACATTTCACATTGAAAAAGCGCAAAATTAAAAACAAAAATTTATTTATTTTGTTTGTAAATAACTTTTCAATGCTTTGTACCATCGCTGACAGCTGAAGTGTTGGTATCGGCGAGTACTAAAAAAAACTATCGGTACTCGTGAAAATAAATGGTATGGGTGAATCCCTAATAGAAAGAAATATAGTACAGCTACAGTTTACATTTGTATGGTCAAGGCTCGCTTTCCCACTTCATTCTTAATGACACCCCCCCCCCCCACTACCCCCACCCCCCACGCATTTGCTAACCTGCATGCATGGTGCCGCAACACCGTGCATTTTTCGGCGCGACATGACTTTGCAAAAGTTCATTAATTGAAATGAATGGACTATCCCACGCACGCGCGCGCTCCATCACACCTGCATGGAGCCTAAAATGGCATTAAACCCTCATTTTTCTTGAGCTTAAACTCTTGCCGCCCACATAGTGCAGACAGAGAGGGGGGGGATTCAACGCCCACACGCCGTCACATGACCCCCCCCGCCTGGAAAGTGCTGACAGAAGCGATCTGCCGAGCGGGACGCGTTATTAAACTCTGTACGGCGATATCTAGCGTGCCGACAATATTGGAAGTGTGAAGGACTTGTAATGAGCCGGATATTGAGAAGCTTCCACCGGATTCGGTTATACGGGGAAAGTTTGGCGCTAAACTGCTGAAAGTCTGAGAGTGATGTGGGAGGAGAACTAAATGAGCCCTATAATTCTCAGTGCATGCTGGGTAATTATCCACCGACCAATCAGAAACAAAAGTCACGTCTAGTACTGTACTTACATGCAGATTTGAAGGATGCACAGGACAGAGGCTCCATTCCTGTCCCAGAGGCACTGTGAAAGCCCTGCCTAATTTGCCGGGCAGGGATCCTAATTTTTATGCAAGTACCTGAATGTGCCCTGACATCAGCAATCCCTTTACAGCTGGGCTCAAAGTCTGAGAGAAGCAGCACATGGAGCCAATGAATTCATGCGCTGAGAAGGAGGAGGGAGCAGAGTGACAGAGAGATGAGCTCATTCCTGTGCTGCTTCTCTTTTCACCGTCCAGTCACTTGGGGGGGGGCGGGTTTACGATGACCTGAGCTCAGAGGAAGTGGGTTGAAGGATGCTGGCCAACAGACTGAGGACATCTAATGGCAGAGAAAAGTACTGCAGGGGAAATCTCTAGATAGTATTGCAGCCAGCAAAAGCTGGTTTTGTTATGCTGGAAGACCCTCATAATGGGCACAGCGGGTGTACAGACCCAGGAACTCAGCAAAGGGATGGTGGGAACCCCTCATAATGGGCACAGCAGGTGTACAAACCTGGGAACTCAGCACAGGGATGGAGGGAACCCCTCATAATGGGCACAGCAGGTGTACAGACCCGGGAACTCAGCACAGGGATGGAGGGAACCCCTCATAATGGGCACAGCAGGTGTACAGACCTGGGAACTCAGCACAGGGATGGTGGGAACCCCTCATAATGGGCACAGCAGGTGTACAGACCCGGGAACTCAGCACAGGGATGGTGGGAACCCCTCATAATGGGCACAGCGGGTGTACAGACCTGGGAACTCAGCACAGGGATGGTGGGAACCCCTCATAATGGGCACAGCAGGTGTACAGACCTGGGAACTCAGCACAGGGATGGAGGGAACCCCTCATAATGGGCACAGCAGGTGTACAGACCCGGGAACTCAGCACAGGGATGGTGGGAACCCCTCATAATGGGCACAGCAGGTGTACAGACCTGAGAACTCAGCACAGGGATGGTGGGAACCCCTCATAATGGGCACAGCAGGTGTACAGACCTGGGAACTCAGCACAGGGATGGTGGGAACCCCTCATAATGGGCACAGCGGGTGTACAGACCTGGGAACTCAGCACAGGGATGGTGGGAACCCCTCATAATGGGCACAGCGGGTGTACAGACCTGGGAACTCAGCACAGGGATGGTGGGAACCCCTCATAATGGGCACAGCAGGTGTACAGACCCGGGAACTCAGCACAGGGATGGTGGGAACCCCTCATAATGGGCACAGCAGGTGTACAGACCCAGGAACTCAGCACAGGGATGGTGGGAACCCCTCATAATGGGCACAGCAGGTGTACAGACCAAGGAACTCAGCACAGGGATGGTGGGAACCCCTCATAATGGGCACAGCAGGTGTACAGACCCAGGAACTCAGCACAGGGATGGTGGGAACCCCTCATAATGGGCACAGCAGGTGTACAGACCAAGGAACTCAGCACAGGGATGGTGGGAACCCTCATAATGGGCACAGCAGGTGTGGGCACGAGAATTGTGTAAACCCATGTACGCAGATCTTATCGCATGGAACTGTCCGGGTTTTCTTTAAGCGCGCTCTCGGACCCCCGCGGCGGCGTTGCCACAGAGCCCCGGCGTTCGCCATGTGGACGTTAGCAGGTAATTAGCGGGTCTGCTGAGATAATCTAACAGATGATCGGCGCAGGTGGCCGGGGTGAAGCTGGTACGCCGTGATTAATGCCTCTCCTTGAACAACCTTGCTGATTCTGTGCGCGGTGCAGCGGGCGGCGGGCAGACGGAGCCGAGTCCTTCCTGACAGCTGCCGGGTGATACAGAAACATCTTTCTCAGGGGCTCCGGTGCGCCGGGAACCCATCAGAACCGCCACTTATAGCTTCCCGTGTCATTAATATTGTAGAGCGCGTGTCATCAGAATTAACTGTCCCGGTTAGCGAGGTGTCAGCGCCACGTGTGAAATATTATCAGGAAGATTTCGTGAAATGTGCCACGCCGGCCGGGAACACACAGGATGGGATAAAAGCTGCAAAAAGCAGAATGAAAGTGTATAAGGGCTTTTTTTTTTCTTTAGGAATGAGACCTTTTTAAAAAAAAGCCTTTATGTTTTCATTACGTACCTTTTTTTTTAGACCCTTTGATGTGATCACTGGGTCTCTGTGCTTCTCTATGCAGTGCAGGCAGATCATGACTGGTGGGAGGGGCCGACAGGGGGCTGTACATAGCTTCCTGAAAACATCACAGTACTCTGCCTCAGTACTCCTGTCAATCAGGGCCATTATTACGCACTGCCCAGGGGCCCCAGGTTCACATGGGGCCCCATCAGGGACAGACAAAGTTGGCTAGCAGTGGGGCTTGGGAGTCAGGCTGAGCAGGTGCCGGCAGTCCGGCGGGTGGCAACATCTTCTGTTCTGCCTTCCAGCTGGGCAGTTACCACCCGCCTTGAGTGATTGTGTCTGTGATTAATCATCATCGAATGTTGGCGGCTCCGCCTCCACCCGCCACCCGGCCAGGACTCCGTGGGTGGGCGTGGGTCGGGTGACATCTGTGCCGATACTGGCACTCAATGTCTCACTCACAGGGCTGCTGTTAGAAATCATGGGGCCCCATACTGACTACCTGACAGCCCCCTCCCCCACCCCCCAGAAAATATCAAATTAGATTTTTGCTAAAAATAACCTAAAATCGTTATTATAGGATATAATTACCGGCCCCCTCCTCCGCTCTCCATCCTGAAACATCCCCTTGTGTGCCCGGCAGGAGAGGAGGGAAGCCGGCCAAGCTGTGGGGGAAAAGGGGTGCACAGCGGGGGGCCCAGGAAAGCAGAGGGATGGGGGCACGGAGTCTAGAACTGATCCTCCTGCAGCACAGCGGGAGGGGGGAGCGGAGGTGAAGCCGGCAGTGCTGCATGGGAAGGCAGAAGAGGATCAATGTCTGCAGTAAGGCAGTACAGCCGGATCTCATGTCAGTAGGTGACTGATGGGGCCCAGGCCAAGTACAGCAGCGACTCTCCCTCCCTCCATCCCTCTTTTCTTCTTTCCTTCCTTCTCCTTTTCTTTCTCTCTCCCTTCATCTCTCTCTCTTCCTTTTTTCTTTCTCCCACCCTTCCTCTCTCTCCTTCCATCCCTCTTTCTTTCTCTCTCCCTCTTTCTTTCTTTCTTTCTCTCTCTCCCTCCCATCCCCTTTTCTATTTTTTATTTCTCTCTCTCTCCCTCCATCCATCTTTCTTTCCTTCTTTCTCTCTCTCTCTTTCTTTCTCTCCTTCCATCCCTCTTTCTCTTGCTTTCTCTCTCCCTCCATCTCCCTTTCTTTGCTTTTCTCTTTCTTTCTCTTTCCATTCCCTCCACCCCCTTTTCTCTTTTTCTTCCTTTCTCTCTCCCTCTTTCTTTCCTTTTCTCTTTCCCTCCCTCTCTCTTTCTTTCATTCTTTCTTCCTTCATCGATATTTCTCTCTCCCTCCCTTTCTTTCTTTCTTTCTTTTTTCCTTTCTTTCTCTCTCTGTCCCTCCCATCCCTTTTTCTATTTTTATTTCTCTCTCTCTTCCTCCATCTTTCTTTCCTTCTTTCTCTCTCTCTCTTTCTTTCTTTTTCTCCTTCTCCCTCCATCTCTCTTTCTTTGCTTTTCTCTTTCCCTTCCCTCCATCCCCTTTTCTTTTTCTTTCTCTCTCTATCCCTCCATCTTTATTTCTTTCTCCCTCCACCCCTCTTTCTCTTTTTCTTTCTCTCTCCCTCCATCCCCCTTTCTCTTTTTCTTCCTTTCTCTCTCCCTCTTTCCTTCCTTTTCTCTTTCTTTCCCTTCTTTCTTTCTCTTTCCCTCCCTCCATCCCACTTTCTCCCTTCATCGATATTTCTCTTTCCCTCCCTGTACCCCTCTTTCTTTTTTTTCTCTCTCTCTTTCTTTCTCTCTTCTTTCTCTCTCCCTCCATCTTTCTTTCTTTCTTTCTTTCTTTCTTTCTTTCTTTCTTTCTTTCTTTCTTTCTTTCTCTCTCTCCATCCCTCTTTCTTTCTCTCTCTCCCTCCTTCCCTCTTTCTTTTCCTTTGAGCCCTTTCACACTGGGGCGGAGCGGGCGTTAGTGGGACAGCGCCGCTGTTATAACGGCCGCTAGCAGGACGCTTTTAACCCCCCCCAATATCAGCCGAAGAAAGGGCTAATAGCGCCTGTGTTGTGGCGCTGCCCAATCGCTTTGCAGGCGCTCCTTCAGCGCTGCCCATTCATTTCAATAGGCAGGGGCGGTGTATACAGCGCTCTCAAACCGCCCCAAAGATGCAGGACTTTTTTTTTTTTTCCCTGCAAGCGCACCACCCCGATGTGAAAACACTCAGGATCTCACACTGGGAGGCTTGAGAGGCACTTTTCAAATAAAACTATTTCTAGCGCTCTCTCCCTCTTTTCTTTCTTTCCTTCTCTCTTTTTTTTTCTCCCCTTTCCTCCTTCTCTTACTGTCCATCCCTCTTTCTCTTTCTTTTTGCTCTCTCCCTCCACCCCTTCTTTCTTTCTTTCTTTCTTTCTTTCTTTCTTTCCCTCTCACTCTATAAATGACCACATTCTCCACTATGTCATCTCAGACTCTATTACACCACAACCCCTTTAAGCCATGCCCAATATTTAAGCGTAATTTAAGCTATGCCCATTTTTCACATTGGTGCACTCCATCGCCGCATTTTTTTCACTCCTACTAGACCACGCCTTCATATAAATGCCCTGTCCCAATTTATTATATTACTCCGCCTACATAAAAAAAAAAAGTGCCCCTAAAAAGATTGTAAGAATGTTGGCAACTATGAAGTTGAGGCACAGATCCTTTTATTTGATTGGGTTGAGTTTGATGAGCGGTCGTACCCGCCAAATGCAACTGGAGATATATAATTCTTGCCATAGTCACGAAGCAAAGCATGTGTACAGCTGCGTTACAACATGCTTTGCTTTTTTTTTTTTAAACAAACTTTATTGAAATGTCACACATTGCCACAACATATGTACAGCCAGATGGATGTTGTCTTTTGAGTGGGTGATCATTTGTGGGGGAGGGGCGGTAAAGCTGCGGCTCAAACACCTGACATAGGCAGCTGGGAGCCTTATGGGGTGGATAAGAGTGTTTGGCAAGACACTGGAATGACCCGTCTCTGTATCTACCGACCAGAAGCAGGTAAGACTTTTCAGTATGTTTTACTAAAATCCTTCTCCTCCTATAAGTGAGCCGGATGTTCAGTCAGAAGAACGGGGCTTTTCCCTTCATATAATGACACATAAGATCTTGGCCACCCTGGCAGACGCTCCGCAGCGTCCCAAGCGTCTGTTTCCTGCGGCAGAATACGAATAAAGTTGATACGAATCTTTAAGCTCGGAAACCCGCAGGGACGCCGTGTGAAAGCGACACTCGCAATCCGCCTTAATGTCACGCTCCCTGACACATTGCGTCCGGCTGTTAATAAAACCTGACCGGCGGGGAGCCCCGGCACCGAGCCGGCAAATCCCTAACGTGTCAGCGGGGATAACAACCGCGGAGCCCCCCGGGGGGCGGCACCACGCCTTGTACTCCGAAGATGATCTCTCACTTCACAGGAATAGCGACAATTTAATCGCTTCTTTTTGAAAGTGCCGCTCCACCGTCCGGCAGGGACATGAACGTTATAAATCCTATCCATCGCCTGCTGGGCGCCCTCCTGTCCCTACAGCCCTGGCGCCCCCAACTTGTGGCCCCTTCATGTCTTTGCTCCAATCCCCAACCAATCCTGTAGCATGTTCAAGGTCTTCAGTCTAAGCATCTTCTGTGGCATAATGTATACTGAATACTATGTGTGGCCCCTAGATGGCGTCAAAGACCCTTATACCATGTTAGTTAAAGCCCAACTCTCAGGAATTAGACAAAATCTATCCTTGTAGTGTGGCCCCCCCTTGCACTGCAGGGGTTAAATACTACCTACTAACTGTCCTTGATTTGGAGGGACTGTCTGCCAAATGTTCCTCTTCCAGGTCTGAGGTGTACACCCCTAATTAAATATATATATAAAGACTATAGGGGTACAGTATTTATTTAAAAAAATTGCAGCGCTATCCAACCTGCTCATGCACATTCATTCTGTGTAAATGGGGAGAAAATAGCTTGTTACTTATCTATTTTATTCCCAAGTCGAATATTATTCATTTACAAAGAATAGACTGAATCAGGGCAATACTGCATTACAGCCACTAGATGGAGCAAAGTCTTTGTTTCCCATGATTCGTCAGTTCCATCCAGTGGCCAAAAAGCAATATTTTCCTGATTTCTCTCTATGGATTCATTGAATTATTAACATTTGACTGAAAGGGAAAATAGCCTAATACCATTCAATTTTGCATTGGGAAAATAATGTGTTATGGCCACTAGATGGAGCTAGGTCTTCATTTCCTGTGATTTGTCAGCTCCATCTAGTGGCCAAAAAAAGCAACAATTTCCTGATTCAATCTATGAATTCATTGAATGCAAAACATTTGACCGGGAGAGAAAAAAGCCTAATAGCATTCATTTTTGAATCAGGACAATACTGCATTATGGCCACTCAATGGCGCTAAGTCTTCATTTACCATGATTTGTCAGCTCCATCTAGTGGCCAAAAAAAGCAATACTTTCCTGATCCACTCTGAATTCATTCATTGAATAATAGTTGATCGGGAGAGAAAATAGCTTAAAACAGGGATATGCAATTAGCGGACCTCCAGCTGTTACAGAACTACAAGTCCCATGATGCATAGCAAGACTCTGACAGCCACAAGCATGACACCCAGAGGCAGAGGCATGATGGGACTTGTAGTTTTGCAACAGCTGGAGGTCCACTAATTGCATATCCCTGGCCTAAAACATTCATTTTTGCATCAAGAAAATACTGCATTATGGCCACTAGATGGAGCTAAGTCCTCATTTCCCTTGATGCATCAGCTCCATCTAGTGGCCAAAAAGCAATATTTTCCTGATTTCTCTCTATGAATTCATTGAATTAATAACATTTGCCTGGAAGAGAAAATAGCCTAATAACATTCAATTTTGCATTGGGAAAATACTATGTTATGACCACTAGATGGAGCTAGGTCTTAATTTCCCGTGATTTGTCAGCTCCATCTAGTGGCCAAAACGAAATATGTTCTTGATTCACTCTATGAATTCATTGAATTAATAACTTTTGACCAGGAGAGAAAATAGCCTAAAACATTACCATTAATATTATTATTATACAGGATTTTTTTATAGCACCAACAGTTTGCCCAGTGCTTTACAACGTGAGGGCAGACAGTACAGTTACAATACAATTTAATACAGGAGGAATCAAAGGTCCCACGTCATTCTAGCCTCTAGATGAAGCTAGGTCTTCATTTCCCATGATGCGTCAGCTCCATCTAGTGGACAAAAAGAAATATGTTCCTGATTCTCTCTATCAATTCATTGAATGAATAACATTTGACCGAAAGAAAAAATAGTCTAATAAGCATTATGGCCAGTAGATGGAGCTAAGTCTTCATTTACCATGATTTGTCAGCTCCATCTAGTGGCCAAAAAGCAATATTTTCCTCATCCACTCTAGGAATTCATTAAATGAATAACATTTCACCGAGAGAGAAAATAGCCTAATAATATTCAATTTTGCATCAGGAAAATACTGCATTATGGCCACTAGATGGAGCTAAGTCTTCATTTCCCATGACTTTTCAGCCCCATCTAGTGGCTAAAAAAGCAATATTTTCCGGATTTACTCTACTCTTTATGAATGACTAACATTTGGCTGGGAGAGAGAAGCATTAAATCTTAAATCAGGGCAATACTGCATTATAGCCACTAGATGGCACTTAAAGAACGTCAGCTCCACCTAAAAAGCAATATTTTCCCGTATCCGCTTTGAATTCATTCATTGAATGAATAACTTTTGACCAGGAGAGAAAATAGCCTAATAACATTCAAATGTTTGCATCAGGAAAATCCTGCATTATTGCCACTAGATGGCGCCAAATATGTATTACCCATGATTGTCAGCTCCATCTACTGGCCAAAAAGCAACAATTTTCTGATTCACTCTACTCTTTATGAATGACTAACATTTGACCGGGAAAGAAAATAGTCTAATAACATTCGATTTTTTTCCCCTATTCACACAGGACAAATGTACATGCGGATTTCCCTGACGGATACCTCTGTGGATTTTTATTAAATACGTCCCTATGTAACAACTGAAAGTATCACCCTGTCCTATACCTCCTACACAAGCCCTAAATTAATGGATATTGTTATTATGGGTTATTATTAGTGAGGGTAACCTATTATTTTTTTTGTGCATTCATTCTATTTGCTCCATGTCTGTGGGGGCGTGGCAGGGGGGGTGTATTTTGTCTCCACACTTGTGTCCCTTTTTTACCATCTCCGAAAGTTGGGAGGTATGGTTACATGCTTGTTTATGTCCAGGAGGACCAGGAAAAGCAGATTTACTTACACCCATCCTCCACTCCTGCAGGCTCCTTGACCAGTCCACGCAGCCTCTTCTTTCCTATGCTCCAGCCCCCTGACATCATCAAAATCGAAGCATGGTCCATAGCCCTGCACTGGAAAAGAGAAAGCAGAGGGACGGTTTACTGCTGAAGCATGGGGGGAAAAGAGACCATGGGGCCCGGTCTTCTAACACAGAGGAGACTGTGGGAGTGGAGGATCAGGTAAGTGAACCTGCTTTTCCTGGTCCTCTTAGACCTAGAAGTAAGCAAGCATTTAACCCTTGCAGTGCAGGGGCAGCCCACTAGGGGGCGCTTTACTTTTCCTGGAGTTGGGTTATTTAACAGATTGTTTCGTCTTGAGGGGCAGAAATAGGAAGTAATAAATACCTTATTCCACACTCCCTCCATCTTCGTGACTGCTCCTATGAAGCCCCTCTCTATGACGCTCCCAGGCGCATTTGCAAGCCAGCCTCCCCCTTCTTCAAAACAGGATTAATAGCCCTGCATTGTCGGTGCTGACACCAAAGGACTGCCCATAGGTAGCGCACCAAGTGCCAGAGGGAGAAGAGGGCAGAGGCAGAGCCTGTTGGAGCAGGGTGCAAGGTAAGTAATACAACCTCATCAACTCCCCCTAGTGGATGGCAGCATTTAACCCTTGCAGTATGGGGGGTGGGTAAGTTTTGTCCTATTCCTGAAATTGGCCTTTCAAGTCAACTGCTCTACAGGCTCTTGAAGTATCCGATGCGTCCAAAAGATAAATGTCCTTCCTTCCTTCTTTATTTTCTTTCTTTCTCTTCCTCTATTCCTTCCTTCCCTTCCTTTTCTTGCTTCCTTCCTTTCTTCATTCTTTCTTTATTTCTCTTCCTCCTTTCCTTTCCTTCTTCCTTTTTCTTCCCTTAATTCCTTTTCTTCCATTTCTATATTCCTTCCTTTTCTTTCTTTTTTTTTTAAAATTATTTATTTATGTCAGAAAACCGGTTCACCGGGACATACAACAATAATGTAATTGCATTCAATAACAGCAGGTACATCGATTATGGTGACAATACATGTGTTACATTCAGATATATTATAAGATATATAGATATATATTCAGATATACATACTCTCTGTATGCTTGTATCGTCAGTGTGTATTGTGTGTGGATGCAAAATTGGAGGGGGAACATAAGCTCAGTTGACCGGTTCCCTAATTATTTTATCATTTTAAGAGAGAAAAGAGAAATCTAGCGAGCGGAAGAACAGAATGATAGGTGAGATAGATATAGATAGAATGGGGGAAGGGGATATTATGGGTGTGTGTGTGGGGGGGGGTCTGCATGAGGGTGGGGGGGGGCAGAGAGGAATTCGGGGGTACAGCTAGTGGAGTGTGGGGATGTGTATTTACTTATGTCTATCTGCAAATCTTTCTATACATACAATACATTTTAACCTCAACAACCTTGGAGTGCCTGTCCCTCTTCAGAGTACTTGAACATATTCCATAATTGCCAGGTCTTGGTATATGTTTCTTGTCTGTTTTGGCTTGTGAGGATTAAGTCCTCCATTTGGTTTTTTCTTCAACCTTTTGGAGCCAAAGAGCTATGGTTGGTGTTTGAGTGGTCTTCCACAAAAGTGGAATGCAAGTTTTTGCTGCGTCTAATAAATGCCGTATGACTGATTTTTTGTAGATCTTTAGGGGGGTGTCGTTAGCATGAAGAAGGAAGTATGCCGGATCATCGGGTACAACTCGGTCTGTAAATTTTTGTGTTAACTGGCGGACTTCTCTCCAAAAGGTCTGAATCCGAGAACAGGACCAGAAAATATGGAGGAGTGTGCCTTTCTCTTCTTGACATCTCCAGCATAGTTCTGAGGATGCAGGGAAAATTGTGTTGAGCAATGCTGGGGTTCTGTACCAATGAGTAAGGATTTTATAGTTTGTCTCTTGGATTTTGGTGCATAAAGAGGATTTATGGGTAAACTGTAGTATGTGTTGTTTTGTTTTAGTGGTAAATGTATTTTTTAGTTCCTTTTCCCATTTAGTGAGGCCCTGTATCTTATGGTCATCTGATGGGGAGATTAGCATACTGTAAGTCAGAGAGAGTGCGTGTAGTATGGGTCCCGTGCCCGAGCACAGTTCCTCCATTGATGTGAGGGTTTGATCGGTAGAGCTAAGTGGTGTCAAGGTGCTGAGGAAGTGGTGGAGTTGTAGTGCTCTCAGGAAATCCAGACGGAAGCATCCCTCTGGGTCAGACAGCTCTGTAACAGTCTTCCATCTACCTCTGTTACTGAAATGTGAGGCTTGGTATATTCCCTCTTCCCTCAGCTCCCTGAACCTCCCGTCTCTCATACCGGGTTCAAAGGCAGGGTTTCCTAGTATGGGCCTAAGTGGAGATTCGCGAGCAAAGAGGGGAGATGACTCAACCAGGTGAGCGCACACACGGGCTGTGTTGCCTATTAACGGGTGGTGTTTGAGATCTGTTGGGAGATTAGCGTAGCACCAGGGGATTCTATGTATAGGAGTCTCACTCTGTGCTTGTTCTATTTGAGTCCATAGTTTGGTGGTTATATGTCGGCTCCAGTCGATGAGTCTACCTAGATGTGTTGCCCTGTAGTAGGTCTGGAGTTCAGGCATTGCCAGTCCCCCATAACGTTTGGGTAGAGAAAGGGTTTTCCTATTTAGTCTTGGTTTTTTCCCTGCCCAGAGGAATTTGATAAATAGTGAGCGTGTCTGGTTGAAGAAGCTTGCTGGTATGTGTATGGGGATGGTTTGTAGGAGATATAGGAATTTAGGTAGGATTGTCATCTTGAGGATATTGCAACGTCCGAACCATGAGTGGAGGCCTGTGTTCCATTTCTCTAGCATTTGTTGGACTTTTTTTAGGAGGGGAGGGAAATTTAGCTTGAATAGATGGGAGAGGGTTGGGGGTATAAATGTTCCTAAGTACTTCAATGCTGTAGTGTTCCATTTCAGGTGGAAACTATTCTGGAGTTGTGTGAGTAGTGGTTGTGGAATACCCAGGCCCATCGCTTCAGATTTACTGAAATTGATTTTCAGATTAGCCAATTTACCATATATGTGAAATTCTTTCATGAGATTGGGGAGGGAAATGCTTGGGTTTGTGAGGGAAAACATTAAATCATCAGCGTATGCGGAGACTTTAAATTGTTTGTTGCCTACGTCTATCCCTGTAATGTCTGGGTTATGTCTAATGTGACATAGGAAAGGTTCTAGGGACAGTGCGAAGAGCAGAGGTGATAGGGGACACCCTTGACGGGTTCCGTTATTAATTGGGAAAGTTTCTGAGAGTACCCCATTTGCCCTTACTCTGGCTGTTGGGTCTGTATATATGGCGGAAATCCATTGTAACATTTTGTCACCCAGCCCTATGTGTTTTAGCGTCACGAACATAAACCTCCAACTTACGCGATCGAACGCTTTTTCGGCGTCGGTTCCAAGTAGGACGCATGGGGATTTGGTGTTATTCGCGATATGCAGTAGGTTTAGAACTTTGATCGTATTATCCCTAGCTTCCCTCGTTGGGACGAATCCCACTTGGTCGAGGTGTATAAGTGAGGTGAGGTGTTGTTGTAGTCTGGTGGCAATGATCTTTGTAAAAAGTTTGAGGTCCGTATTCAAAAGGGATATCGGGCGGTAGGACCCACATTGGCCCGGATATTTACCTTCTTTTGGTATGACAGAGATTTGTGCCTGCAGCGTGGACTTATGAAACTTACCCCCTGAGCCTAAAGTGTTATAAAGTTCAACCATATGCTGGCCCAGGAAGGGGAGTAGGGTCTTGTAGTAGGGGATTGTAAGCCCGTCTGGGCCTGGTGCTTTCCCCGATTTAGAGTGTTTTAGAGCGATTTGTAGTTCAGTCAACGTAATGGGTTCTTCTAGAATGGATTTTGCATCGTCTGGGAGGGTCGGCATGAGGGAGGATGTTATGTATTCTGTCGTGTTTTCAGTGGGGATTTGTGACTCTGTTAAGTTATATAGAGAGGAGTAGAATGAGCTAAACTCCTGCACTATATGTTGGGGCAACGAGGCTTTCCGTCCCGTAGGGGACATGATGTGGGGTATATATGAGGCTATTTTTTGTTCTCGTAGTGATTGTGCTAATAATCTTCCGCATTTATTACCGGATTCGTAATTTTTCCTTTTGCAGATTTGTATGGCCGCTTTCGCTTTATAACGCAAAAGGTCAGTGATCTGTGTCCGGACCAGGTTTAGCTCTGCTTCTAATTGTTTGGTGGGAGTCTGTTTGTGTCTCCCTTCTAGTGTGTCTAAGTTCTTCAGCAAGGTGTTTAGTTGTGCCGTACGTTGTTGTTTAAGTCGTGAGCCATGTTTGATCAGTATTCCCCTAATTACGGTTTTGTGGGCCTCCCACACTAATCCAGTGTCACAGTCAGGGGTGGTGTTGGAGGAAAAATAGTGGCCAATTTCCCTAGCTACCTCAGCTAATATTTCTGGGATTTTCAGAAGTCCTTCGTTTAGTCGCCACGGTGGTTTCTGTGTCGACCGTAGGTCTGGGAGAGTGTATCTTAGTGTGATCGGGGCATGATCCGACCATGTAATTGATCCTATTTTAGTTTCTTTAATCGCGTGCAGGTCTCTGTGGGGGATCAGGAAATAATCGATTCTAGAGTACGTCTGGTGAGGTTTAGAGAAGAAGGTAAAATCTTTTTCTCCCGGATGCAGGAGGCGCCACGCGTCGATCAGTTGGAGATTGTGTAGTGTCGTTCCGACGCGTTTACGCAAGTCCCGCGATGTGGAGGAGGTTCCAGTGGAAGTATCCTCCGTGGGGGCAAGGGGGACATTCAGGTCACCTCCCACAATCAAGTTTCCGTCAGTGAAGTGTGATAGTAGGTCTAGATGGCGTTTGAGGAATATGTCTTGATGTGTGTTGGGAGCGTACAGGTTAGCTAAGGTAACTTTGGAGTTCCCAATCATCCCCTTTAGAAAAAGGAATCTGCCCTCCTTGTCATACTTTACGTCTATGAGTGTCCATGAGAGTTTGGACGAAATTAAGATGGAGACTCCCCTGGATTTGGCTTCTGTGTATCTGGAGTGGTAAACCGATGGGAAAAATCTGTTTTGAAGTGTCGGCGGGGAACCCTCCCTGAGGTGGGTTTCCTGCAGGAAAACAATGTCCGCTCCCATGCGTCTTATGTCATTAGACAGCATTCGTCTTTTCTCTGGTGTGTTTAGGCCTTTCACGTTAAGGGAAATTATGTTTAAGTGTGCCATGATCTGGGGTGATGAGTATATCAATAATCAATTAATGGGTAAAGGAGAGGGGAAGGTAGGGGATACAAAGAGGGGGGGTGGGAAGGTAGGGAAGAAGTGGGGAAGGGGGGGGGGAGGGGGGGTGTCAGGGAAAGGTAAAGCTAGAGCAGAACAAAGAGAGAGAGAAATAAAAGAAGCTGTCACTAGATAGTGCAGCTGGGTGTGGGTGCTAAGTTAGCCAAATGGGCTATTACGCTCCCCAGTCGCTACACTGGGAATGGAGCGCTGTCCTATGTGGGGTTGTGGATAGACAGGGCCAGGAAGTGAGCTCCCGAGCCTCTCCCTCCACCCTCGGCTATCTATGGTTTCTGTTAGTGCACGCAGTGTGTCTAAAACAGTAACATAGCAGACTAGTGGAATGCAGCGTTGCAATTGTACTATTGGCTTAAGACAAGACCAACCAAAAATAACATACAGAAGGCATAAATTAACATAACATTAAATGAGCTAAACTGACTCAGAGTTTCCAGAACCAAAACCCTATGGAGCTTAACTGCCTAAATTAAGGCACACAGTAGGTGTCACAGAGAAGATCACATTTCCCACCCCATCCATCGACACCCCCATCAGGCGGGCTCCCTGAGGCGGCCCCAGAGAGAACAGCAAAAAAAAAAAAAACAAAGAAGGCTCAAAACCAACCCCTCATTTTACCGGTCTGTGCAGAGCTTCGGGGCCAACAGTGTTCAGTCTCGTCTTAAGCTATGCGCAGAAGGCCCAGATCAATCCTGGACCTGGACAATAATCACCGCAAACCAGTAAGCGGGAAATCCCCTCCACCATCCCCCCTCCCGACCACCCGCACATAGTTCCCCGCTGTTATATTTGCGGTGTTGTTAACAACTTTGATCCTCCATGGTGAGCTTTCCGTGGCACGTGTCATGGTTCCTGCTGCTGTCTTGGGTTCATGGTGAGCTTCCCTTGGCACGCAGGGCTAGGGATTTTGAGCGTCTCTCGATTCTCTTCCCTTGTCACCAAACCATTCAGTCTCCTGTGACCACATTACATGTACATTTCCGCGTCATCACAGAGGATGTGACTTTGGGATTCTAGTTTATGTGTTGACTGATGGATGGGGAATTGTAGGTTCCGAGCCCCTAGTACTGTGGAGTCTGGGGTGACTTCTGTCCGGTATTGGGGCGGGTATTGTTTTAGGTATTTGGTCCGTGGGTTTACATCAGCTCTCCCATGGGGCCTCTAGACCACAGTGCTGCTCAGAGCTGTGTTCAGCTAAAGTCCCGAGGGGTGAAGGGGAAGGAGGGACGGAAGGGGGGCCGGTCAGGGGGAAGCGGAGACAACGTTTATCCAAAAATCCTCCTCGTCGGCTAATAACGAAGACCCCGTTACAGTTCTCTGCGTGTGGGGGTTGGCAACTTCTCGTTCTATCTTGGGCGTGTGATAACGGATGGGGATGGGTGGCCCAAGGCCTACTCACGTGGCTCTCCCTCTGAGGCCGTCCTGCATCTCCTTCTGTTCCTGAAGTGACGAGGAGGAAGGGGTCCATGCATCCTCAGGGGGCCCGATCTTCCCTGTGGCCGTTGCAGGAATTGCAGCCAGTCAGGTATCTGTATTGGATCCGTATCCATGAACCCGAATAGCGCCGGGAGGTCTTCTGGTCTTTGTAGGGAGAAGGAGCTTGTGTCCTTACGGAACATCACAGAGAGTGGGTAACCCCACCGATATGTTAATCCTTTTTGTTTGGCAAGTTCTAGGAGAGGGCGCAGTAAGGCTCTGCGCCTCAGCGTAGCTCTCGATAGGTCTGGCAGTATTTTAGCTTGCTTGCCTCCTACCTCCACATCACCATGTTCCCAGGCTCGGCGCAGGATGCTTTCCTTCTGGGTGTAGCGATGTAATCTGCATACTACATCCCTCGGTCTGTTCGGATCTTCAGATCTTGGGCCTAGAGCACGGTGAACCCTGTCCAGCTCAATGTTGAGGTCTGGGTCTTCAAGTACAGTGCAAAACATTGTCCTCACCGTCTCCCCCAGGTTCTCCATTGCTATATCCTCCGGGATTCCTCGGAGTCGCAGATTGTTCCTGCGACTCCGGTCCTCGATTTCCTCCAGGTGCAATTGTAAAGCAATGGTGGAATCCCGGTGATGGTTCCTAGCTTGTTCAAGTGCTGCAACTCTTCCCTCCAGAGTGGTGACCGAAGCTTCCCCTGTGTCTATGCGATCCGCTAGAGTGGCTACCTCCCCTCGTATCTCTTGCATGTCCCGTCGGTGCATTTCCTCTAACTTGAGGATGAGCGCCTCGATGTCTGAGCGGGTGGGGAGGGCCTGGAGTAGGGCCCGAATGTCCTGATCAAGCATAAGGGGTACAGGTGGTTGCTGGGATGTCATTGTGACCCCCACTGGTCCTCCGATGGTCTCCGGTGAGTTGTTAATATCCCCGCTGTGGCAGGGTGAGACGGGAGAATCACTCTGTGCGGAGGCTCTGTGTCTCTCTCCACGTGGAGGGCCTCGTGGCGCCGCTACTGTGGCTCCTGGGGATGAACCTTGCAGTTGCTGGAAATAGTGTCGAATCTCTCCAGGACTCCTGCCAACTGGCGTCCCCCGGGTGGATGCTCTTGTCCTGTGCTTTTTGGACGGTATCATGCCTCTAATAAAACGAATGAAGCCGGGTTTTTCGGGACAGGCCGGGAGCTCCAAGAAAAAGCAGCTTCACTCAGCCATGTCCAGGCCACGCCCCCCCTTCCTTTTCTTTCTTCCTTTCCTTCCCTTCTTTTTCTTCCTTTATTCCTTTTCTTCTTATCTTCCTTTCCTTCCCTTTCTTCCTTTCCTTCCATTTCTATATTCCTTCCTTTCCTTTCTTCATTCCTTCCTTTCTTTTCTTCCTTTCCTTCGCTTCCTTCCTTTTCTTCCCTTTCTTCCTTTTTTTCCCTTCCGTCCTTACCTTCTTTTTCTTCCTTTCTTTTTCTTCCTTTCCTTTCTTCCATTTCTATATTCCTTCCTTTCCTTTTATTCCTTCCTTTCTTTTCCTACTTTCCTTCCCCTCCTTCCTTTTATTCTCATTCTTCCTTTTTCTTCCCTTCCTTCCTTTTATTCCCATTCTTCCTTTTTCTTCCCTTCCTTCCTTTTATTCCCATTCTTCTTTTTTCTTCCCTTCCTTCCTTTTATTCCCATTCTTTCTTTTACTTCCCTTCCTTCATTTTCTTTCTTATCTTCCTTTTTCTTCTTTTCCTTCCTTTTCTTCCATTTTTATATCCCTTCCTTTCCTTTCTTCATTCCTTTTCTTCCTTTCCATCCTTTTTTTCATGTTCTTCCCTTTCTTTCTTATCTCCCTTTCTTTCCTTATCTTCCATTTCTATATTCCTTCCTTTCCTTTCTTCAATTTCTTCATTCCTTTACTTTCCTTTCTTATCTTCCTTTTCTTCCCTTCCCTTCTTTCCCTCCTTCTTTTCTTTCTAAATGTTATTTCCAATGTGTTTAATAAAAGCAGAGGTCTGTGTTGGGTAGATCTACAAGGCCGGGATGCGGTCTCGCTTTAATCTATGGGAGTACCAACGTTGGGACATGTATAGCGATGAGGAATTTGAGAGCAAGGGTTGTTGATGTTATAAATAGGTTCTTATTAGACCCCCTCTACCGGCTGGCGGGGCTGAGTGCGGAGGAACTTTTGATAAGCGGCTCTATAAATTAATTACATTTCAGCTCCACTCTGATTATAGGGTGTCTATGATTTACAGAAGTGGGAGGTCGCCATCTTGTGGGTGAAGAGTGAAAGCACAGCCAGTGGCACTTCACATCTCTCCATCATCACACTGTGTGTCCCCGGGGGTGATTGTCACATCAGTGTCACTTCTCTTCGGCTGGCAGAGGCAACAGACAGAGAATACCTTCCATATAATCTCTGCTGGATGAGAAGAGAAAAACAAAACAAGACAGGAAGAGATACAGAAGAGGTGACAGCGAAGATCCCACCTTGTCACTGAACAGACACAGAGTACACCTGTCATAGGAAAACCTGGAGGCTTCCATTGCAGTCCTCTCCTGAAAATGCTGAACCCTGGATTTAGAGCCAATACTCCCACCACTGTACCTAAACTACCAGCACATGTAAACCTACAGTACATCCACACAGAAATCACCTGTACATACAACCCCACCTCTGCACCTAACTCTACTGTACATACAACCCCACCTCCGCACCTAACTCACCTGTACATACAACCCCACATCTGCATCTAACTCACCTGTACAAATAACTCCACCTCTGCACCTAACTCACCTGTACATACAACCCCAACTTCACACCTAACTCACCTGTACATACAACCTCACCTCTGCACCAAACTCACCTGTACATACAATCCCACCTCTGCACCTAACTCACCTGTACATACAACCCCTTCTCTGCACCTAACTCACCTGTACATACAACCCCAACTTCACACCTAACTCAACTGTACATACAACCCCACCTCTGCACCAAACTCACCTGTACATACAATCCCACCTCCGCACCTAACTCACCTGTACATACAACCCCACATCTGCATCTAACTCACCTGTACAAATAACTCCACCTCTGCACCTAACTCACCTGTACATACAACCCCTCCTATGCACCTAACTCACCTGTACATACAACCCCAACTTCACACCTAACTCACCTGTACATACAACCCCACCTCTGCACCAAACTCACCTGTACATACAATCCCACCTCCGCACCTAACTCACCTGTACATACAACCCCACATCTGCATCTAACTCAAGTGTACATACAACCCCACCTTCACACCTAACTCACCTGTACATACAACCCCACATCTGCATCTAACTCACCTGTACAAATAACTCCACCTCTGCACCTAACTCACCTGTACATACAACCCCTCCTATGCACCTAACTCACCTGTACATACAACCCCAACTTCACACCTAACTCACCTGTACATACAACCCCACCTCTGCACCAAACTCACCTGTACATACAATCCCACCTCCGCACCTAACTCACCTGTACATACAACCCCACATCTGCATCTAACTCAAGTGTACATACAACCCCACCTTCACACCTAACTCACCTGTACATACAATCCCACCTCTGCATCTAACTGACCTGTACATACAATCCCACCTCTGCACCTAACTCACCTGTACATACAACCCCACCTCTGCACCTAACTCACCTGTACATACAATCCCACCTCCGCACCTAACTCACCTGTACATACAACCCCACCTCTGCACCAAACTCACCTGTACATACAATCCCACCTCCGCACCTAACTCACCTGTACATACAACCCCACATCTGCATCTAACTCACCTGTACAAATAACTCCACCTCTGCACCTAACTCACCTGTACATACAACCCCACCTCCGCACCTAACTCACCTGTACATACAACCCCACATCTGCATCTAACTCAAGTGTACATACAACCCCACCTTCACACCTAACTCACCTGTACATACAAACCCACCTCTGCATCTAACTGACCTGTACATACAATCCCACCTCTGCACCTAACTCACCTGTACATACAACCCCACCTCTGCACCTAACTCTACTGTACATACAACCCCACCTCCGCACCTAACTCACCTGTACATACAACCCCACATCTGCATCTAACTCACCTGTACAAATAACTCCACCTCTGCACCTAACTCACCTGTACATACAACCCCAACTTCACACCTAACTCACCTGTACATACAACCTCACCTCTGCACCAAACTCACCTGTACATACAATCCCACCTCTGCACCTAACTCACCTGTACATACAACCCCTTCTCTGCACCTAACTCACCTGTACATACAACCCCAACTTCACACCTAACTCACCTGTACATACAACCCCAACTTCACACCTAACTCACCTGTACATACAACCCCACCTCTGCACCAAACTCACCTGTACATACAATCCCACCTCCGCACCTAACTCACCTGTACATACAACCCCACATCTGCATCTAACTCAAGTGTACATACAACCCCACCTTCACACCTAACTCACCTGTACATACAATCCCACCTCTGCATCTAACTGACCTGTACATACAATCCCACCTCTGCACCTAACTCACCTGTACATACAACCCCACCTCTGCACCTAACTCACCTGTACATACAATCCCACCTCCGCACCTAACTCACCTGTACATACAACCCCACCTCTGCACCAAACTCACCTGTACATACAATCCCACCTCCGCACCTAACTCACCTGTACATACAACCCCACATCTGCATCTAACTCACCTGTACAAATAACTCCACCTCTGCACCTAACTCACCTGTACATACAACCCCTCCTCTGCACCTAACTCACCTGTACATACAACCCCAACTTCACACCTAACTCACCTGTACATACAACCCCACCTCTGCACCAAACTCACCTGTACATACAATCCCACCTCCGCACCTAACTCACCTGTACATACAACCCCACATCTGCATCTAACTCAAGTGTACATACAACCCCACCTTCACACCTAACTGACCTGTACATACAATCCCACCTCTGCATCTAACTGACCTGTACATACAATCCCACCTCTGCACCTAACTCACCTGTACATACAACCCCACCTCTGCACCTAACTCACCTGTACATACAATCCCACCTCCGCACCTAACTCACCTGTACATACAACCCCACCTCTGCACCAAACTCACCTGTACATACAATCCCACCTCCGCACCTAACTCACCTGTACATACAACCCCACATCTGCATCTAACTCACCTGTACAAATAACTCCACCTCTGCACCTAACTCACCTGTACATACAACCCCACCTCCGCACCTAACTCACCTGTACATACAACCCCACATCTGCATCTAACTCAAGTGTACATACAACCCCACCTTCACACCTAACTCACCTGTACATACAAACCCACCTCTGCATCTAACTGACCTGTACATACAATCCCACCTCTGCACCTAACTCACCTGTACATACAACCCCACCTCTGCACCTAACTCTACTGTACATACAACCCCACCTCCGCACCTAACTCACCTGTACATACAACCCCACATCTGCATCTAACTCACCTGTACAAATAACTCCACCTCTGCGCACCTAACTCACCTGTACATACAACCCCAACTTCACACCTAACTCACCTGTACATACAACCTCACCTCTGCACCAAACTCACCTGTACATACAATCCCACCTCTGCACCTAACTCACCTGTACATACAACCCCTTCTCTGCACCTAACTCACCTGTACATACAACCCCAACTTCACACCTAACTCACCTGTACATACAACCCCACCACTGCACCAAACTCACCTGTACATACAATCCCACCTCCGCACCTAACTCACCTGTACATACAACCCCACATCTGCATCTAACTCACCTGTACAAATAACTCCACCTCTGCACCTAACTCACGTGTACATACAACCCCTCCTCTGCACCTAACTCACCTGTACATACAACCCCAACTTCACACCTAACTCACCTGTACATACAACCCCCCTCTGCACCAAACTCACCTGTACATACAATCCCACCTCCGCACCTAACTCACCTGTACATACAACCCCACATCTGCATCTAACTCAAGTGTACATACAACCCCACCTTCACACCTAACTCACCTGTACATACAATCCCACCTCTGCATCTAACTGACCTGTACATACAATCTCACCTCTGCACCTAACTCACCTGTACATACAACCCCACCTCTGCACCTAACTCACCTGTACATACAATCCCACCTCCGCACCTAACTCACCTGTACATACAACCCCACCTCTGCACCAAACTCACCTGTACATACAATCCCACCTCCGCACCTAACTCACCTGTACATACAACCCCACATCTGCATCTAACTCACCTGTACAAATAACTCCACCTCTGCACCTAACTCACCTGTACATACAACCCCTCCTCTGCACCTAACTCACCTGTACATACAACCCCAACTTCACACCTAACTCACCTGTACATACAACCCCACCTCTGCACCAAACTCACCTGTACATACAATCCCACCTCCGCACCTAACTCACCTGTACATACAACCCCACATCTGCATCTAACTCAAGTGTACATACAACCCCACCTTCACACCTAACTCACCTGTACATACAATCCCACCTCTGCATCTAACTGACCTGTACATACAATCCCACCTCTGCACCTAACTCACCTGTACATACAACCCCACCTCTGCACCTAACTCACCTGTACATACAATCCCACCTCCGCACCTAACTCACCTGTACATACAACCCCACCTCCGCACCTAACTCACCTGTACATACAACCCCACCTCTGCACCTAACTGACCTGTACATACAATCCCACCTCTGCATCTAACTCACCTGTACATACAACCCCACCTCCGCACCTAACTCACCTGTACATACAATCCCACCTCTGCACCTAACTCATCTGTACATACAACCCCACCTCTGCACTTAACTCACCTGTACATACAACCCCACCTCCGCACCAAACACCTGTACATACAACCCCACCTCTGCACCAAACACCTGTACAGACAACCCCACCTCTGCACCAAACTCACCTGTACATACAACCCCACCTCTGCACCAAACTCGCCTGTACATACAACCCCACCTCTGCACTTAACTCACCTGTACATACAACCCCACCTCTGCACCAAACTCACCTGTACATACAATCTCACCTCTGCATCTAACTCACCTGAACATACAACCCCACCTCTGCACCTAACTCACCTGTACATACAACCCCACCTCTGCACTTAACTCTCCTGTACATACAACCCCACCTCTGCACCTAACTCACCTGTACATACAACCCCACCTCTGCACTTAACTCACCTGTACATACAACCCCACATTCCCACCTAACTCACCTGTACATACAACCCCACCTCCACACCTAACTCACCTGTACATACAACACCACCTCCACACCGAACTTACCTGTACATACAACCCCATCTCTACACCTAACTCACCTGTACATACAACCCCACCACTGCACCTAACTCACCTGTACATACAACCCCACCTCTGCACCTAACTCATCTGTACATACAACCCCACCTCCGCACCTAACTCACCTGTACATACAACCCCACATTCCCACCTAACTCATCTGTACATACAACCCCACCTTCACACCTAACTCACCTGTACATATAGCCCCACCTCCACACCTAACTCACCTGTACATACAACACCACCTCCGCACCAAACTTACCTGTACATACAACCCCAATTCTGCACCTAACTCACCTGTACATACAACCCCACCTCTGCACCTAACTCGCTTGTACATACAACCCCACCTCTGCACCTAACTCACCTGTACATACAACCCCACCTCTGCACCTAACTCGCTTGTACATAGAACCCCACCTCCGCACCTAACTCACATGTACATACAACCCAACCTCCGCACCTAACTCACATGTACATACAACCCCACCTCTGCACCTAACTCACCTGTACATACAACCCCACCTCCACACCTAACTCACCTGTACATATAACCCCACCTCCACACCTAACTCACCTGTACATATAACCCCACCTCCACACCTAACTCACCTGTACATACAATCCCACCTCTGCATCTAACTCACCTGTACATATAACCCCACCTCTGCACCTAACTTACCAGCACATATAATCCCTCTCCGCACCTAACCCACCAGCACATACAGAATAACTTCCCCACCTTTTATCCTCCAGGAGAAGCTCTTCGGCTGCACACTTGTTGAGGATAATGGTGACAGAGGGGCATTTTGCTAGGTAGGTCCCAGGAACGGGAGCTGGCCGCACCCATGACCTCTGCTGTCTGTCTACCAACATCACAGCGGCCACATTGTCTGTACAATGGATGACCCTCCATATAGGAGGATGAGAATCATGACATATAGGAGGATGAGAATCATGACTGGCAGAACCATCTCCCCCTGACCGCACTTCTGATCTGCAAATCTTGTCTGCTATCGGGCTGTGACCGCAATCCCAAACCTTTATCATTGTGAGCTACCATGCGATATTTCCAGCACAGCGAGGGGGGGGGAGACTTGTTCACGGAACTAACAGGAATATATTCCTCTGTCTGTATAATATACTCACCGATCAGCCATAACATTATGACCACTGACAGGTAAGGGTGAATAACATGGATTATCTCACTACAAAGTCGTTAGGATTTATTAGGCAGCAAGTGAACATAATGTCCCTGAAGTTGAAAGCAAAAAAAAATGGACATCGCAGTTTGTTGTGTATGGGACTGCGTAGTCGCTGACCGGTCGGGGTGCCCATGCTGACCCGTGTCCACAGCCAAAAGCATCTACAATGGGTACGTGAGAACTGGAGCACGCAGTAATGGAATAAGGTGGCCTGGTCTGATGGACCACGTTTTCTTTTACATCATGTGGACGGCCGGGTGTGTGTGTGTGAGTCACTTACCTGGGGAAGAGATGGCACCAGGATGCAGTCTAAGAAGAAGGCAAGCCGGAGGAGGCTCGTCTTAGTAGCTCCACATATGAATTTAGTGCCAGAGGTTGCGGTACCATCGGGGGGGGGGGGGGGCACAGAGTACCACTGCATTCCAGATTTTAAAAAAAAGTCCTGAGTAGGACTATATTGAACACTTCACCCTGACCTTGAGGGATGAAAACCCTGACCAGAAGAGCTTGCAATCTTGCAGCAGAGGTTATTGGGGCGAGTTCGAACTCGTGACCCCCTGTGGCTATCCCCTGTGACAAGGAAGATTTGTTATGTCTCATTAATAGGTCACTATGACAAACATTGGTAGGAGAAGATACAGAGCTAGAATCCTTGGTGGGGTGTGACTGCCCTCCGGTGGTGATTGTAAAGAAATGACTCCAACACATTTCCATTCAGTCACAATAATCAGAAGGTGCGAGTTGTGCATTATCTGAGATGGAATATTTTGAAAAAATAGAAATAAATAATCTACAGCTGTGGGCAAAAGTTTCATTTTTATTGTTTCACTTTAAGCATCATTAAAATTGCTCCTTCAGAAAAAATTATTGATTTAAAAACCTTTTTTTGCATTGATCCATGTCCCCTGGGGCAGGACCCAGGTCCCCAAACACTTTTTATGGCAATAACTTGCATATAAGCCTTTAAAATTAGGACTTTTGATTTTTCATGTTCGTGTCCCTTAGACTTTAATCAAGTTTGCATGTTCGCTAGAACTTTTTGTCCTTTCGAGGTGTTCTGGTGCAAACCGGGGGGATGTTCGGCCCATCCCTACTTAGCAGCAGTGACTGTCACGGTGTAGGACCAACGTCCCATTTACTCAAGCTATCAGCGTAAGGAAAAACAAAAGCTGATTACCGGCTTCTGTTTACATCATGTGATCAGCTGTCTTTAGCTGACAGCTTATCACGTGGTAAAGGGCCAGGATCGCCCTTTACTCTGATCTGTGATCAGCCGAGTCCCAAGTACTTGGTGATCACAGAGCGTGCCGCCTGCGCGTCTTCGGGCTATATAGCGCGGGCATCAAGTGGTTAAGTTTATGCAAAGAGTCAATATTTGCAGCGTTGACTGTTCTTTTTCAAGACCTCTGCAAATCCTGCTGGCATGATGTCAATCAACTTCTGGGCCACATCCTGACCGATGGCAGCCCATTCTTGCATAATCAATGCTTGGAGTTTGTCAGAATTTGTGGGGTTTTTTTGTTCACTCGCCTCTTGAGGCTTGACCACAGGTTCTCAATGGGATTAAGGTCTGGGGAGTTTTCTGGCCATAGACCCAAATTTTCGATGTTTTGTTCCCCAAGCCACTTAGTTGTCACTTTTGCCTTATGGCAAGGTGCTCCATCATGGTGGAAAAGGCATTGTTCCTCACCAAACTGTTCTTGGATGGTTGGGAGAAGTTGCTCTCGGAGGATGGTTTTGGACCATTCTTTATTCATGGCTGTGATCTTAGGCAAAATTGTGAGTGAGCCCCCCCCCACTCCCTTGACTGAGAAGCGACCCCACACATGGGTCTCAGGATGCTTTACTGTTGGCATGACACAGGACTGATGGTGGCACTCACCTTTTCTTCTCCAGACAAGGTTTTGCCAAATGCCACAAACAAAGGCCACAAACAAAAGGGGATTCATCAGAGAAAATGACTTTACCCCAGTCCTCAGCAGTCCAATCCCTGTACCTTTTGCAGAATATCAGCCTGCCCCTGATGTTTTTCCTGCAGAGAAGTGGCTTCTTTTCTGCCCTTCTTGGCACCAGGCCATCCTCCAAAAGTCTTCTCCTCACTGTGCGTACCGATGTCCTCACACCTGCCTGCTGTCATTCCTGAGCAAGCTCTTCACTGGTGGTGCCCCCGATCCCGGAGCTGAATCAACTATAGGAGACGGTCCTAGCGCTTGACGGACATTCTTGGGCGCCCTGAAGCCTTCTTCACAACCATTGAACCTCTCTCCTTGAAGTTCTCGATGATCCGATAAATGGTTGAGTTAGGTGCAATCTTAGCATCTTAGTAGCAGCCTGTGAATCCCTTTTTGTGCAAAAGCAATGATGACTGCATGTGTTTCCTTGCAGGTAACCATGGTTAACAGAGGAATGCAATGATTTCAAGCACCACCCTCCTTTTAAAGCTTCAAGTCTTTTATTCTAACTCAATCACTACTACAGAGTGTAGGGTACACATTATGTTCAGGTTATGTTGATTAGGTTACATAGTCCCAACCCTGGACCCTACCCATTATGTTGAAGATTATATAGTCCAAACCCCTGAACCCTACACATTATGTTGAAGATTACATACTCCCAACCCCTGGACCCTACACACTATTTTGAAGATTACATAGTCCAAACCCCTGGACCCTACACATTATGTTGAAGATTATATAATCCCGACCCCCGGACCCTACACATTATGTTGAAGATTATATAGTCCCGACCCCCGGACCCTACACATTATGTTGAAGATTACATAGTCCCAACCCCTGGACCCTACACATTATGTTGAAGATTACATAGTCCCAACCCCTTTGTCCCACATATTACAATACAGTCCTGATCACTGTACTCTACACATTATGTTGAGAATTGCATAGTCCCGACCCCTTTGTCCCACACATTACAATACATAGTCCTGACCCCTGCAGTCTACACATTTTGCTGTACATTTCATAGGCCTGCCCCCCCCCCCCCCCCTAAAATGTGTTATGTTTGTTGCTCTATGCTAAATATTTTATCTGTTTTAAATGAAGCTCTTCTTTAAAAGAGACGTGCGGGAATACAGAAAAATAAACAATCATACTCTTCTAAATGGCTGCAGCATTGATCCCAGCTGCATCTGTCCCCAAGAACTGAGCGATCAAACACAGCTGATCGCTCAGTTCTCCCCCTCTGAGCAGAGAGTGGGGACTGTCAGTCACCGGCCCTCAGCTCTGCCCCTCCAGGGCTGACTGGAGCGCCAGGCTGTGGAGGGGGCGGAAGCGGCTGGCTCTCAGCGAATCGCTATACTTCTCTTTTAACCACTTCCCGCCTGGCCTATAGCAGAATGACGGCCGGGCAGTGGTTCAGTTATTCTGACTTGGCGTCATATGACGTCCAGCAGGATAACAGCCGCTGTGCGCCCGCTACACCGATCTCAGTAAAGAGAGTTTGACGGAGGCTCTTTACCACGTCCAATCACAATGGCTGATCACGTTGTAAACAGGAAGAGCCATTGATAGGCTTTTCCTCACTCGCGTCTGACAGACGTGAGTAGAAGAGAGCCAAACGGCTGCTCTCCTGACAGGGGGGTCTGCGCTGATTGGTGGATGCCCGCCCAGGACCACCAGGGATGGCCACCACACTGGACCACCAGGTATCCCGCCCTAGACCACCAGGGATATGCCAATCAGTGCCCAGGCAGCTGCCAATCAGTGCCCAGGCAGCTGCCAATCAGTGGCATTTAAAAATGCCTGCCAGTGCCACCAGTGATGCCTATCAGTGCAGTCTATCAGTGCCAGCCATCAGTGCCACCTATGAGTGCCGCCTATCAATGCCCATCAGTGCTGCATATTAGTGTCACTTACCAGTGCTGCCTATCCGTGCCACCTCATCAGTGCCATCTCATTGGTGCCACCTTATCAGTGCCCATCAGTGCAGCTTATCAGTGCCCATCAGTGAAGGAGGAAATGTACTTATTTAAAAAATTTTATAACAGAAACAAAGAAAAACTTTTTTTTTTTTACAAAATTTACTGTTACAGAGCAGCCACTCGTGTGTATATATATATATATATATATATATATATATATATATATATACGTGATTCTGCACTTCCGGGTTTTAGGCGCGAGCGCGCGCCACTGGCGGCTCACTCCCACTGTGATTTTACACCGCGGGTTCCGTGGACCCGATGTCTGCCCAGGACAAGCCGATCGTTTAGTACACTGGCAGAATCACAGTTTGCCTATGTAAACAAGGCAGGCAGAGTACAGAAGACACGGATCCTGTGAAGCAGGAACACCGATCCATGTCTTCCAGTAGTAAAAGCCCCTCCCCCACAGTTAGTAATCACTCCCTAGGCACACAGTTAACCCTTTGATCGCCCCCTGATGTTAACCCCCTTCCCAGCCAGTGTCAATAGTACAGTGACAGTGCATATTATTTAGACACTGATCACTGTATTAGTGTCACTGGTCCCCCAAAAAAAGCGTCAAAAGCGTCAGTTAGCTGTCTGATTTGTCCGTCGCAATCTCAATATAAGTCGCTGATCGCCGCCATTACAAAATAAAATAATAAAAATATCCCATAGTTTGTAAGCGCGATATCTTTTGCGCAAACCAATCAACATTACACTTGTTGGGATTTTTTTTTTTTAACCAAAAACATGTAGCAGAATACATTGGCCTAAACTGATGAAAAAAAAAATAGATTTTTTTACATTTTTTTTTATTGGATATATTTTATAGCAGAAAGTAAAAAACATTGTTTCTTTTTGAAAATTGACGGTCTTTTTTTTTTGTCTATAGCGCAAAAAATAAAAAACAATGAGGTGATGAAATACCACCAGAAGAAAGCGCTATTTGGGGGGGCAGGACATCAATTTTGTTTGGGGTACAACGTCGCACGACCGTGCAATTGTCAATTAAAGCGACGCAGTGCCGTATCCCATAAATGGCCTGGTCGGGAAGGGGGGGTAAACGGATCCTTTGTCCTGAGGTTTATGTGTGTCTGTTGGACTGTTGCTTATGGCGCAGCATTTCAGGAGTATCAGGAGTAAACTTCCACATTGTGCTAGAAGTGCCATCCTCATACCTCTCAACATTTTGAGATGGGAATGAAGGACACGTATGCAGGCATAGGACACGCCCCCTGCCACGCCCCCTTAGGGACTTTTTTTTTACCACTACAATTCCTTTATATTGGCTTTTAAGTTTACAAATGCAATTTAGAAATCAGATGAAAGGTTTAGCGCTGGGAAACACTTTTTGAAAGATAAAAAGTGCATTTTATATACAACTATATGGATCAGACCAAAATGAGGGACAAATGAGGAGGAAAGAGGGACAGAGGGACATTGCTCCAAATCAGGGACAGTCCCTCGAAATCAGGGACAGTTGGGAAGTGATGATTATAATAGAAACAGCAAATCTAATGTTGTTTTATGCAATTTTTATGGCACATCAAAACCACACCCTTATCTGAAGCCACACCCACCACCATGGCTATGTTTTTTTTAAGAAAGGTGACAAACCCCCAATATCCAGTCAGCTGACCGCCATCGCTTAGGCCTTTCCACACCACCAGTAAAAGGAATCTGTGACAAAATTCACTCACCTGAGAAAAAAAATCTGACAAAAATCCACTAACCCCGAAAAAAAAACCTCACGCTGAATATATAAACATGTTCATAAAAATATCTTTAATAAAAGAGCCCCCCATGAGCGTTATCCTGAACCCCATGATAATATTACAAGTAATAAGTGGCAGTAGTTCCAGGAATGCCCTCACTGAAAATGGCCGCTTCTGCCTCTGAAGCAGGAGGTCTGCCTGCAGTAAAGATGGCGGCCTCCCTAACTCATCTGCAGCTACAGTTGCCAGCAATAAAAATGGCGGCCACCCCCGTTAATCAACGCTATGGCTGCCAGCACTAAAGATGGCGGAAGCGGCGTCCCATGATCCGGGGGCTGTAACCGTAGAAACGACAGGAAGCAGACGTGTCCAGGAAGAGAGGAGAAGAGGATGGCGAAGAAGAAGAGGGAGAGAGAGAAGATCAGTGTGGCTAAAGAGGTGACATTTTTCACCGTCCGATCCCCGGGGCCGGGCCCGAGGAGGAGTCGGCTGTAGCGGGGAGGGAGAGGGAGCTGGTTGGCGGGACGGTGTCCAGGGTCAGTCACGTTCTCTGTTATCGTCACTAAACCCAAATATCCTGGGACTACAGCCAATCAGGAAGTGCCACTACTGCCATGTGACAGAGCCAGACGATTTCTGATTGGCTGCGGTCCCAGAACTTCTGATTGGTTCCAATGACTGAAAACGATCGCAGGAGGAAGCGGCAATTAGTGGTCAGCTGACCGTTTTCACTATTTCTGATTGGCTGTACTAAAGGAGAGGGCGGAGAATGTGAAATGCTTGATAGTTCCCGCCCCTGTCAGTGCTGACTAAGCATTTCCTGGTACTTTTTGTTTACAATTAATAATCTGTATTTTTTTTTTTGCTAGAAAATTACTTCTAACCCCCAAACATATTATTTATATATATATATATATATATATATATATATATATATATATATATATATAATTCTCCCCCCCCCCCCCCCCAAACATAAAAGATTGCAACGCTTGCCATTTTATTCTCTAGGCTAAAAAAAGAAAAATGATAGAATATTTTTATTATTATTTTTAGCAGATACCCTAGAGAATAAAATGGTAAGCATTGCTATTTTTTATGTTTGGGGGAAAAAAAATGAAAAAAAATAAATAAATAAAATCGGAACACGTATACCCCAATTTTTTTTTTCTGTATAATGTTAAAAAAAAAAACGACAGTACTTAAAAAAATATCTCCATAGGTGGCGCTTGAAATTTTTTTAACAGTTACCTGTTTAGAGTTACAGGTCTAGCGCTAGAATTATTGCTCTCGCTCTGACGATCGCGGCGATACCTCACATGTGGTATTTAACCACTTAAGGACCGGAAAGGGATTTGCCCTCTTAATGACCAGGCCATTTTTTTGCGATATACATATATATCATACACACAATCTCACAAAACTAAGTACACCCCTCACATTTGTGTAAATCTTTTCATGTGACAACACTGAAGAAATGACACTTTGCTACAATGTAAAGTAGTGAGTGTACAGCTTGTATAACAGTGTAAATTTGCTGTCCCCTCAAAATAACTCAACACACAGCCATTAATGTCTAAACCACTGGCAACAAAAGTGAGTACACCCCTAAGTGAAAATGTCCAAATTGGGCCCAATTAGCCATTTTCCCTCCCCGGTGTCATGTGACTCGTTAGTGTTACAAGGTCTCAGGTGTGAACGGGGAGCAGGTGTGTTAAATTCGGTGTTATCGCTCTCACTCTCTCATACTGGTCACTGGAAGTTCAGCATGGCACCTCATGGCAAAGAACTCTCTGAGGATCTGAAAAAAAGAATTGTTGCTCTACATAAAGATGGCCTAGACTATAAGAAGATTGACAAGACCCTGAAACTAAGCTGCAGCACGGTGGCCAAGACCATACAGCGGTATAACAGGACAGGTTCCCCTCAGAACAGGCCTCGCCATGGTCCACCAAAGAAGTTGAGGTCACGTGCTCGGCGTCATATCCAGAGGTTGTCTTTGGGAAATAGACATATGAGTGCTGCCAGCATTGCTGCAGAGGTTGAAGGGGTGGGGGGGTCAGCCTGTCAGTGCTCAGACCATACACCGCACACTGCATCAAATTGGTCTTCATGGTTGTCATCCCAGAAGGAAGCCTCTTCTAAAGATGATGCACAAGAAAGTCCGCAAACAGTTTCCTGAAGACAAGCAGACTAAGGACATGGATTACTGGAACCATGTCCTGTGGTCGGATGAGACCAAGATAAACGTATTTGGTTCAGATGGTGACAAGCGTGTGTGGGGGCAACCAGGTGAGGAGTACAAAGACAAGTGTTTCTTGTCTACAGTCAAGCATGGTGGTGGGAGTGTCATGGTCTGGGGCTGCATGAGTGCTGCCGGCACTGGGGAGCTACAGATCATTGAGGGAACCATGAATGCCAACATGTACTGTGACATACTGAAGCAGAGCATGATCCCCTCCCTTCAGAGACTGGGCCGCAGGGCAGTATTCCAACATGATAACGGCCCCAAACACACCTCCAAGATGACCACTGCCTTGCTAAAGAAGCTGAGGGTAAAGGTGATGGACTGGCCAAGCATGTCTCCAGACCTAAACCCTATTGATCATCTGTGGGGCATCTTCAAATGGAAGGTGGAGGAGCGCAAGGTCTCTAACATCCACCAGCTCTGTGATGTCATCATGGAGGAGGGGAAGAGGACTCCAGTGACAACCTGTGAAGCTCTGGTGACCTCCATGCCCAAGAAGGGTTAAGGCAGTGCTGGAAAATAATGGTGGCCACACAAAATATTGACACTTTGAGCCCAATTTGGACATTTTCACTTAGGGGTGTACTCACTTTTGCTGCCAGCGGTTTAGACATTAATGGCTGTGTGTTGAGTTATTTTGAGGGGACAGCAAATTTACACTGTTATACAAGCTGTACACTCACTACTTTACATTGTAGATAAGTGTCATTTCTTCAGTGTTGTCACATGAAAAGATAGAAGAAAAGATTTACAGAAATGTGAGGGGTGTACTTACTTTTGTGAGATACTGTGTGTGTGTATATAATATATATATATATATATATATCTCAGAGATTCTAGAGAATAAAATGGTGATTGTTGCAATTTTTTATGTCACACGGTATTTGTGTAGTGGTCTTTCAAACGCATTTTTTTGGGAAAAAAATACACTTTAATGAATTTAAAAAAAATAACACAAAGTACAGTGCATCCGGAAAGTATTCACAGCGTTTCACTTTTTCCACATTTTGTTACAGCTTTATTCCAAAATGGATTAAATTGCAAAATTTTCCTCAAAAATTCTACAAATCCCCCATAATAACAACGCAAAAGAAGTTTGTTTGAAATCTTTGCAAATTTATTAAAAGGAAATAAATCCCATGTACAGAAGTATCACAGCCTTTGCTCAATACTTTGGTGAAGCTCCTTTGGCACCAATTACAGCCTCAAGTCTTGTTGAGTATGATGCTACAAGCTTGGCACACCTATTTTTGGGCAGTTTCTCCCATTCTTCTTTGCAGGACCTCTCAAGCATCAGGTTGGATGGGGAGCGTCGGTGCACAGCCATTTTCATACCTCTCCAGAGATGTTCAATCGAGTTCAAGTCTGGGCTCTGGCTGGGCCATTCACAGAGTTGTCCCATAGCCACTCCTTTGTTATCTTGGCTGTGTGCTTAGGGTTGTTGTCCTGTTGGAAGATGAACCTTCGCCCCAGTCTGAGGTCCAGAGCACTCTGGAGCAGGTTTTCATTAGGGATGTCTCTATACATTGCAGCATTCATCTTTCCCTCGATCCTGACTAGTCTCCCAGTTCCTTCCGCTGAAAACCATCCCCACAGCATTATGCTGCCTCCACCATGCTTCACTGTAGGGATGGTGTTGGTCAGGTGATGAGTGGTGCCTGGTTTCCTCCAGACATGACGCTTGCCATTCAGGCCAATGAATTCTATCTTTGTTTCATCAGACCAGAGAATTTTGTTTCCTTCAGGTGCCTTTTGGCAAACTCCAGGTGGGCTGTCATGTGCTTTTTACTGAGGAGTGGCTTCTGTCTGGCCACTCCATACAGGCCTAATTGGCGGAGTGCTGCAGAGATGGTTGTTCTTCTGGAAGGTTCTCCTCTCTTTACAGAGAAACTCTGGAGCTCTGTCAGAGTGACCATCGGAGTCTTGGTCACCTCCCTGATTTAAGGCCCTTCTCCCCCGATCGCTCAGTTTGGCCTGCCCGCCCGTTCTAGGAAGGAATCTTGGTGGCTTCACACTTCTATTTACAGATGATGGAGGTCACTGTGCTCATTGGGACCTTCAATGGTGCAGAAATGTTTCTGTACCCTTCCCCAGATCTGTGCCTCCATACAATCCTGTCTTGGATGTCTACAGACAATTCCTTGGACTTCATGGCTTGGTTTGTGCTCTGACATGCACTGTTACCTGTGGGATCTTCTATAGACAGGTGT
Source organism: Lithobates septentrionalis (assembly GCA_037952835.1). Taxonomy (NCBI): domain Eukaryota; kingdom Metazoa; phylum Chordata; class Amphibia; order Anura; family Ranidae; genus Lithobates; species Lithobates septentrionalis. Next base: position 289,735 of record JBBDGP010003723.1, on the reverse strand, counting down.
GTGCCTCTCCAAATCATGTCCAATCAACTAAATCTACCACAGGTGGACTCCAAGTTGTAGAAACATCTCAAGGATGATCAGTGGAAACAGGAGGCACCTGAGCTCAATTTTGAGTGTCATGGCAAAGGCTGTGATACTTATGTACATGGGGTTTTTTTATTTTAAATAAATTTGCAAAGATTTCAAACAAACATTTCACGTTGACATTATGTGGGATTGTTTGAGATATGGTAAGGAAAATAATTAATTTAATCTATTTAGGAATAAGGCTGTAGTGTGGAAAAAGTGAAGCGCTGTGAATTCTTTTGGGATGCAATATAGAGAACTGTTGTTTTTTGTGTGTCCTTGTGCTGAGCAATGCAGGTCAGTGGACGTGGTGTGATGGAGTCCTAAATCGCACTGGTTTGACTGCATTCAACTTTTTTTTAACCATTACATACCCAAGGTCACAACACTTCCTATGACCTTATGGTTTCAACTACCCAGGCTGGTCCCTACGATTACACAAAACCAGCCCAATCCCTTTAGTTGCACCTTATGGTCTCGCATACCTGGGCCACCACATGCACAAAGGTCGCTCCCTACCAACACACATACCCAAGGTCACACCTTAGTCTCAGCAACCCTAGCTGGCCCCCACAATGGCACATACCTGGGGCACCCCCCCTACAATGGCATGTCTTTCAGCCAAAATCCTATGGTTGTACCCTATGTTCTCAACTACCCAGGCCAGTTCCTGTGTCCACATGTACCAAAGCCGCTCCCTGGGGCCACATATACATAGGTTGCTCCCTACCAACACACATACCCAAGGCAACACCTGAAAGACTCAGCAACCTTAACTGGCCCCTGCAATGGCACATACCTGGGGCACCCCCCCTACAATGCAACGTCTTTGAGCCAAACCCCTATGGTTGCACCTTTATGTTCTCAACCACCCAGGCCAGTCCCTGTGACCACACGTACCAAAGCTGCTCCCTGGGACTACATATACATGGGTTGCTCCCTACCAACACACATACCCAAGGCCACACCTGAAAGACTCGGCAACCCTAGCTGCCCCCTGCAATGGCACATACCTGGGGCACCCCCCTACAATGCAACGTCTTTGAGCCAAACTCCTATGGTTGCGCCTTATGTTCTCAACTACCCAGGCCAGTCCATGTGACCACATGTACCGGAGCCACTCCCTGGGACCACATGTACCTGGGCCGCTCGCTGTAGCTGCCCCATTTGTGGATTTACCAGCTGTCTAGATATTACAAACAGTGACTGAGTGAGCCTTTTCATGTAATCTGACATATCCTCCCCTCTATATTACAGATAGACGGGATGGAGGACCGGCTGGCCGCCTGCAGGGACAGCCTGGAGGACGTTGACTACAAGCTACGTAAAACTGAGCTAACGGAGGAGGGGAGGTAAGTGACCGCTGTGATCAGGGACCGGCAGGGATGAGCCCGCTACGCCTCTCTGTACTGACACTGGATGGCCACAATAATCACATGACCCACATGTTGTCACTAAGCCACACCCCCAACCGCTGTGAGGACCCGTTCTACATCAGGATGGCAGGGAGCGGATAGGACTATGCTGGCTGTTCTTTCTGAACATGATAGTTGCCACTGAGTTGTAATGAGTTTGCAGGTTTGTTCCGACTTCACTTAGTTGTCCCAGGCTGGTGTGTGCAGGCTCTGGAGGTTTTTGCATCCAGAATGTAGACTTTGGGTAGTTGTTAGGCGGCTACAGATGGGGCCATTGTTTTTTTTTTTTTAAAGGGGAGTGTATACATTTATTCTAAACAGCACACGCCCGCTGATGGAAACGCATTGCAGAGCATGGTACACTACCAATTTGGTGTATGTTGTGTATTGGCAGTCCATTCATTTGAATAGACTGCCTCATACAGTACACATTGACACGGCTTAACCACTTGCTACCCAATTCTGACATTTCTCTCCTAGATATAAAAGTCATAATTTCTTTGCTAGAAAATTACTCAGAACCCCCAAACATATGTTTTTTTTTTTCCTTTTAGCAGAAACCCTAGGGAATAAAATGGCGGTCGTTGCAACTTTTTATCTTGCACAATATTTGCGCAGCAATTTTTCAAACGCGTTTTTTTAGGGGGGAAAAAAACAGTTTCATGAATTTAAAAAAAAAAAGCAAAATGGTAAAGTTAGCCCAATTTTTTTGCATAATGTAAAAGATGATGTTACGCCGAGTATATAGATACCCAACATGTCACGCTTCAAAATTGCACACGCTCATGAAATGGCGCCAAACTTCGGTACTTAAAAATCCCCATGGGCGATGCTTTAAATTTTTTTTTTACAGGTTACATGTTTTGAGTTACAGAGGAGGTCTAGCACTAGAATTATTGCTCTCACTCTAACGTTCCCTGTGATACCTCACGTGTGGGTTGAACGCCGTTTACGTATGTGGGCGCGACCTACGTATGTGTTCGCTTCTGCAAGCAAGCACACATGGACAGGGGCACATTAAATATTTTTTTTTTTTTTTATTAATTTTACTTTAGTTTTTTTTAGTTTGTTTTCTTTTTAAATTTTTTTTTTTACACTTTTATTCCTATTACAAGGAATGTAAACATCCCTTGTAATAGGAATAAGCATGACAGGACCTCTTGACAGTGAGATCGGGGGGGGGGGGGGGTCAATAAGTCCCCAGATCTCACCTCTAGGCTGGGAAGCCTGAAATCAAAAAAAAAAAAAAATTATTAAAAATAAAGATCCTGGCTTCTAGTAGACATGTGCACTGACAAAAAATGTGTTTGTTTTCGTTTCATTCGTTTTTTATTTTTTAAATTCGGAAATACGAATTGTCAGATTTCCAAATTCCGGAATTCGAATATTCGAAAATTTGAAAAAAAAACAAAAAACAGTAAAATTTGAATTAATAACTAATAATAACTAACTATTAAATTATAGGTATTGGAATTTCCTTTCAAATTTGTCTGTGAACGTAACGAGTACGAATTTATCTGAAGTTACGAATTATCCGAATGCCGCATCTAAACAAATGGAATGGAACAAATTATTAATAAATAATAATAATAATAAAAATTTATTATTATTTATTATTATTAGATCATTACGTTCCATTATTTTAGATACGACATTCGTTATTTCAGATAATTTGTAACTTCGGATAAATTCGTACTCGTTATGTTCACAGACAAATTTGAAAGGAAATCCCAATACCTATAATTTATTAGTTATTTCAGATTCTCGAATTTTTGGATTTTCATTCTTATTTTCGGATTTCCAAATTTTTGAATTTTGGTAAGTTCGGAAATTGAAAAATTCTCAAATTTCAAAATTAACGAATTTGTCAAAATTCATTAAACAAATTCGGAATGAATTGCACATATCTACTGGCTTCCTAGCCGAGGCGGTGGCATTTCTCCAAATGCAGAGGCCGGACGTGACGTCACAACATCGCGCCCGGCCTCCGAACGATCATAGAGACTCCGGGGTCCATCTGGCCCACTGGAAATCTCTATGGTCATCATCTGGCGCCGGTCGGTCCTTTCTCACCGATCGCACGGGCGAGCCGGGAGAAGCACGGCTGTAAGAACGATCAAGCCGCCTTAGATTGTTCTTATAGTGAAGGGAATCGCCGGCTCTAAAAGAAGATACCTGAATGATGCCTGTAGCTGCACCCACCATTCAGATATCACCGCTCAAAGTCAGCGACATCCGATGAGGTTGAGCAGGTGGGAAGCGGTTAAAGTGGTTGTAAAGGCACTACTGAGAAATCCTGTAATCCCCTCTCTTACAGGAAGATATAATCTGCAGTATCTGTGTTTTTTTTGTTTTTTTTTTTTAACAATTATTCTGCAAAATACCTTATTTTACAGCGCCGCTGGGCGCTCCTCTCCCCCAATCCGAGCATTACAGCGGGAGGGGCTGAGATTCACCACTGACGTCAGCCAGGAGGGGAGCTGCAGGAGGTCACGTGAGCACCCAGGGGTGCTGTAAAATAAGGTATTTTGCGGAATAATCATTTTTAATAAACACAGATACAGTGCCTAGAAAAAAAGTATTCATACCCCTTGAAATGTTCCACATTTTGTCATGTTACAATCAAAAAACGTAAATGTATTTTATTGGGATTTTATGTGATAGACCAACACAAAGTGGCACATAATTGTGAGGTGGAAGGAAAATGATAAATGGTTTTCAAAATGTTTTACAACTAAATATGTGAAAAGTGTGGGGGGGCATTTGTATTCAGCCCCCTTTTACTCTGATACCCCGAACTAAAATCTAGTGGAACCAATTGCCTTCAGAAGTCACCTAATTAGTAAATAGAGCCCAGAGAGATTTATAAATCTTTGTAGGTTAAATTCACTTGGATTCTTTTTTTTTTTTTTTTGTTCTTTGCAGAAAATCTTTGGAAAAAGAAAAGAATTCTCTGACCAACAAGATGTCTCATTATGGTGAGTTGGGTGTCATCTTAAAGTGGAACTTCACTCTCCTAATCAATATTTATTTTATTCCTTATACTGCTAGCATTAGTAAAAAGATCGGGAAGTATATTAGATGTACTTGTGTTAAACTTTTTTTTTTTTTTTCTTTTACATTTCTTCAGTTATTTCCCGTTTTTTTTTCTTTTTTTGCCTTAGGCCAGTGGTCTCCTAACTGCGGCCCAGGGGGCCGGATGTGGCCCTCTGCCTGCCTTTATCTGGCCCTTGGAGCACTATTCCACCAACTCACACCAATGATGGGGCACCATTCCCCCCTACTGCTACTGACACCATCAATGGAGTACTATTCTCCTCATTGATATAAAAAATGGGTCACTATTTCTCTCATTAAAACCAATGATGGGGGCATTCATGCCGGGGCATTTTCTACTCTCACTGGGAATAGTCCGGCCCCCCTGAAGCCCGAAGGACAGTAAACAGGCCCTTTGCTTAGAAAGTATGGAGACCCCCTGCCTTAGGCAAATGATCTCCTACATCCCAGGAGTCTTCAGGAGGCAAGGAGAGGAGGAGGAGGGGCTTTCTCAGCTAAGCACACTCTCCTGCATGCATGCTTGAGCCTAAGGGCAGATGGATTCCAGGAAGTAAATGCTACATGAATCCTCTTCCCTTACTCAAGGCGGCCACAGCCAAAAATGCTGGGGGGGGGGGGAGGGTTTCAAAGTGATTTTTAAAAAAAATAAAGCATGGAGACATGGATGGATGGGGGGAGTTTGCTCTGAATATTAAACATAAATTAAACAGAAGGTCCAGCCTCCTTCAGAAAAAATTAAGTCAACAGCTACAAAAACTGTAGCTGCTGACTTTTCATGTTAGGACAATTACCTGTCCAGGGTTCCCGCAATGTCAGATTTTTTTCCATCGACTCTCGAGTGCTGCCACCGCTATTCCTTCTAAGGGAAGCTGGCAGTGAAGCCTTGCAGCTTCAAAGCCGGGTTCCCTGCTGTGCTTTCTTAATGGCCCGATGATGGGGGAAGGAAGATGGGGGGGGGGGCGGCGAACGTCCGTGTCCATGCTGCAGGACCCCAATAAGGGGTCCTGCAGCATTATTGGATAGGCAGGGGCGAATGAAAACTCCTTCCCACAAGCTTTAACTAGGCACCGATAGAAGTAGATGGCTATATACTTCTGATGAGAAAAGGTATTTAGCAGTTTATAGTTAATAAAAGAATTGCGTTTCAATGTTCTGTGTACTGTGGAACCTTGGTTTACGAGTAACGCGATTATTAAGCATTTTGAAAGACAAGCAACTTTTTTTTTTTTTTTTTTAAATTCTGACTCGGTTTGCAAGTGTTGTCTTGCAAAACGAGCAGAATTCAAGCTAATGGGGTGTGCAGTACCGCATTTGGCCAGAGGTGCGGGGGCGCCGGGGACACTTGGAACGGTTCGGAGCCGTTTGGAAATACGGTACTCCGTTCCCGAGCCTTTCCGAGTACAGCTAAGCTGTCCCCGAGTACTTCCGAGGCTCTCCGGCGCCCCCCCCCCACCTCCGGCCACATGCGGTATTGCATGTAATAGAAGTCAATGCACAACAAATTATCTTCGTTTCCATTGACTTCTATGGGGAAACTCGCTTTGATATGCTAGTGCTTTGGATTACAAGCATCCTCCTGGAACGGATTATGCTCGTAATCCAAGGTTCCACTGTACTGTGGGAGATCAGGTATAGTGAATGCCGGGTCCGGGGTTTAGTAACGCTTTTAAGGTTCTTCTGTCTGCGTCTTCTCTCTCTCTAATTACCGTTCTATTCTGTTCACAGAGAAAGAGCTGAAATCTCTGCGCCATGAGAACCGCAAGAATATGATGCTGTCAGTCGCCATCTTAATGTTCATTGTGTTGGTGTATTGCTGCTGGACAATGTGACGGAGGAAGACGGATCCGCAATGGACCGTTCTCTGTGCTGGACTTCCTGGCAGGAGGTAGAAGAGTCGTCTCTGGATGTTGAGTTGTGAACTCTCCCGCCGCCCTCTGAATGTATGACCCGTCTCCAGCACTTTCCTGGCGATAGACAATCCTGGACAGATCAGGTTTTTATTGCCGTTCCATGAAGCCATATCCCTCCTAAAATTGTTCAAAGTGCCGTAAAAACAATTTTTTTTGGCAGATTTTTAGAGACCAACCTCTCAATACACTACAACCTTCCGTGTGACCAAACTGAGAAGACTCGATGTGTACCTGAGATTACAGGACAATCTTGGGGGGGGGGGGGGGGGGGACTTTTGTTATAATTAAAAAGATCTTGTCAATTTTAGTTTGGTTTTGCATTGTATTTTTTTTTATTTCATCACTTTGCATATATAAAGCCTTGAAAAAGTTTTCATACCTGTTGTTGAAATTCTGCATATTTTGTCATGTTACAACCAAAAACGTAAATGTATTTTATTGGGATTTTATGTGATAGACCAACACAAAGTGGCTCATAATTGTGAAGTGGAAGAAAAATGATAAATGGTTTTAAACATTTTTTACAAAAAAATAAATATGTGAAAAGTGTGGGGGGGGGCATTTGTATTCAGCCCCCTTTACTCTGATAGCCTTAACTAAAATCTAATGGGGCCAATTTCCTTCAGAAGTCGCCTAATTAGTAAATAGAGTCCACCTGTTTGTAATTTAGTCTCAGTATAAATACAGCTGTTCTGTGAAGCCCTCAGAGATTTGTTAGAGAACCTTAGTGAACAAACAGCATTATGAAGTCCAAGGAACACACCAGACAGGTCAGGGATAAAGTTGTGGAGAAGTATAAAGCAAGGTTAGGTTATATAGAAATATCCCAAGCTTTGAACATCTCACGGAGCTCTGTTCAATCCATCATCTGAAAATATAAAGAGTATGGCACAACTGCAAACCTACCAAGACATGGCCGTCCACCTAAACTGACCGGCCGGGCAAGGAGAGCATTCATCAGAGAAGAGCCAAGAGGTCCATGGTAACTCTGGAGGAGCTGCAGAGATCCACAGCTCAGGGGGGAGAATCTGTCCACAGGACAACTATTAGTCGTGTTCTCCACAAATCTGCCCTTTATAGAAGAGTGACAAGAAGAAAGACATTGGTGAAAGAAAGTCATAAGAAGTCCTGTTTGTAGTTTGTGAGAAGCCATGTGGAGGACACAGCAAACATGTGGAAGAAGGTGATCTGGTCCGATGAGACCAAAATTCAACTTTTTGGCCTAAAAGCAAAACGCTATGTGTGGGGGAAAACTGACACTGCACATCACCCTGAACACACAATCCCCACCGTGAAACATGGTGGTGGCAGCATCATGTGGTGGGGATGCTTTTCTTCAGCAGGGACAGGGAAGCTGGTCAGAGTTGATGAGAAGATGAATGGAGCCAAATACAGGACAATCTTAGAAGAAAACCTGTTAGAGTCTGCAAAAGACTGGAGACTGGGACGGAGGTTCACCTTCCAGCAGGACAAAAAGCCTAAAGATACAGCCAGAGCTACAATGGAATGGTTTAGATCAGTGGTCTCCAAACTGCGGCCTGGGGGCCAGGTGTGTTCCTTTGCTTGCCTTTATCAGGCCCTTGGGACACTATTCTTCCCACTGATACCAGGCATTATTCCTTCTACACCAACAATGGGGCATAATTCCTGCCACTGACACCAATGATGGGGCACTATTCCTCCCACTGACACCAATGATGGGGCACTATTCCTCCCTCTGACACCAATGATGGGACACTATTCCTCCCACTAATACCAATGATGGGGCACTATTCCTCCCATTGACACCAATGATGGGGCACTATTCCTTGCTCTGATATCAACAATGTGGCACTATTCTTTCCACTGACACCAGTGATTGGGCATGATTTCTTTCCCTAATACCAACAATGGGGCAATATTCCTCCCACTAATACAAATGACAGGGAATTCTTTACTTCAATTGATGGTAGGGCATTCCCACTGGCCACAGTCCGGCCCCCTCAAAGTCTGAAGGTCAGTAAACTGGCCCCTTGTTCAGAAAGTTTGGAGACTCCAGGTTTAGATCAAAGCATATTCATGTGTTAGAATGGCCCAGTCAAAGTCCAGACCTAAATCCAATTGAGAATCTGTGGCAAGACTTGAAAATTGCTGTTCACAGACGCTCTCCATCCAATCTGACAGAGCTTGAGATATTCTGCAAAGAAGAAGAATGGGCAAAAATGTCCCTCTCTAGATGTGCAAAGCTGGTAGAGACATCCCCAAAAAGACTTGCAGCTGTAATTGCAGTGAAAGGCGGTTCTACAAAGTATTGACTCCGGGGGGCGCCATACAAATGCCCCCCCACACTTTTCACATATTTATTTGTAAAAAATGTTGAAAACCATTTATCATTTTCCTTCCACTTCACAATTATGTGACACTTTGTGTTGGTCTATCACATAAAATCCCAATAAAATACGTTTTTGGTTGTAACATGACAAAATGTGGAAAATTTCAAGGGGTATGAATACTTTTTCAAGGCACTGTAGTTTGCAGCTCAGGCACCTTATTATTACAGACCGTGTGCTAAAACAAATGTAGCAAGAAAAGCATCTACAGCACAAACCATGAGAAAAGTAGGCCCATTTCTGCACTATGCCGGTACTGTTTAATGTGCATTTCTATATAGGATTGCACACTTTTTAGGCTTTTTTTTTTTTCCCAGCTTCATGCAGTATACAGTAGCATTTCACCGGTGCCAATACTAAGCATTTGCAGTGTACACGTGCAAATGCTCCAATACTGAAACCGATACCTTGAGTCCTGGTTCACACTATTGTGGTGGGGGAAACCAGCATGTGATTCAGACAGGAATCGCACCGCATTCCTGTTCAAATCGCATGCGCTTCTTTGCAGTGCGATTTGATCCCATTCATCCTGTATGGCTTAAATCGCACCACGCCCGCGGGAAAGGTGCATTGCAGTATGGGAAACCCGCAGGAATCGCTGAGAACCCCGCAGTGGTGTGAACGGGGACTCAAGTCCACAAGCAAAAAAAATTTAAGGAACGCATCTAAGGGCAAAATAGGTATCGGCGAGTACTTGAGAAAAAGTTTCCGTACTCGGTCTTAAAATACTGGTATCGGTGCCTCCCTAGTATTCTGCTCCTTTTCCTGGCAGCAATACGTCAATTTCCCATCCTGTTGCTGGAACAAGATCGGGTCAAGCTGAGCGCTTCACACAAAGTGTTTTTTTTTTTTACAAATACAAGGCTTCCTCTGATTGGCCGAGGTGGATACTGTGATGCCATCTGCCTGCCTCTCCATCTCAGCCAATCAGAAGGAGCCTTGTATTCATTCATAAATCTAGTACAAAGCTCCCTGTGAATGGCTGACCCAATTTTGTTCCGGGAACAGAGCGGGAACTTCCCATACCGCTGCCAGAACGCAGCGCTGTATACTGCATGTAGCTGACGTGTGTGTACAGTTTATACAGTGCTGACAGATGGAGCAAGTGTTAGTGGAGGAAGAGATTGGACCAGTTCAGTCCAAACTAACTGTTTAAAGTTAATGGAAAGCTGGAGCTTTAAAGAGTGCACCACATGTGCCAAACACAAGGCCCGTGGGCCGAATCCGGCCTACCAGGCCATTTCCTGTGGCCCTCACACCTCTCCTGCAGCTTCAGCACCCCCCGTTATCTCCACCCCCCACCTTGTCTCAGCTGTCGGCATCAGAGAGGAAGATTGAACTTCCACAGATCCCGCACCTCTATACAGCAGACTTCAGCCCTCCTCTGGTTCTCCTCCAGACCCTGCACTTTCTGCTTCCCAGCTTCTCCTCCATCTTCTTCCTGGAAGCAGCGCAAGGTAAGAGGGGTGCACTGTGATGTAAGGGAGGGTGGGGGACTCTTGACATCTGATGTGAGGGTGGGGGTTGAGGTCTTCTGGACATCCTGGTCTTACAGATGCAAGCGACCCTTTGCGGGGAACCATAATGCTGACGCAGCCCGCAATTAAATTGAGTTTTACACCCCCTGAGCTACACGATCACAGATGGGTTTTTTCAGGAATAGAGATGAAGCCAGGGTGTCCTCCATATTGGCATAAGGCAAGCCGGAACAGATCAGAGCAGCTCTTATTGATGAGCATGATCACGTACCGGCGCCGACCAAAAACGGTTATGATCCATTCCAAGGGAAAGAAGAGGAAGAACAGTGCGGTTTTCAAACCCTGGGACCGCTGCACCGGGCTGCATGAATAGTAAAAATGTATCACCCAAAGTGTAAGTCAGGGGTCTCAATCTGTGGCCCTCCAGCTATTGCGAAACTACAAGTCCCATGAGGCATTGCAAGGCTGACAGTTACAAGCATGACTCCCACGGGCAGAGGCATGATGGGACTTGTAGTTTCGCAACAGCTGGAGGGCCGCCAGTTTGAGACCCCTGGTGTAAGTTGTTTGCCCACTTTTTTTAATTTATTTATTTTCCTAACACTAACTCGTTCCCAACCAGTCTATAGCAGAATCACAGCCGGACCGGGGTACCATTATCCTGATTGGACGTCATATGACAGCCAGCAGGATAAGCCGCTCGTGCCCGCGCTGTCAGGGGTCTGCGGCAATCGGTAGTGCGGTCTGGCACTCTGACACACCGCATTTCCGATCTCGGTAAAGAGCCTGTGACGTAGGCTCCTTACCATGTGATCAGCTGTGTCCAATCACAGCTAATCACATCGTAACCAGGAAGTGCCGGTTATCGGCTTTTCCTCTATTCGGGCTGACAAGGTGCGAGTAGAGGAGAGCCGATAAGTGGCTCTCCTGACAGGGGGTCTTCGCTGATAATCAGCCCATTGATTATCAGTGCAGACCAATCAGTGATGCCCATCGGTGCCTACCAGTGTTGCCAATCTGTGCCCATCTATGATGCCCATCAGGGATGCCAATAAGTGCCCACCAGCAGTGCCTCTTCATCAGTGTTGCCCATTAGTGCCTCCTCATCAGTGCTGCCTATTAGTGCCTCCTCATCAGTGCCCATCCGTGAAGGAGAAAACTTATTTTTTTTACATTTTTATAACTTATAAAAATTTTACAACAAAAACGAAGGAAAACTTTTTTTATTTTCAAAATTTTCGGTCTTTTTTTATTTATAGCGCAAAAATTTTAAAAAGCCAGTGGTGATCAAATACCACCAAAAAAAGAAAGCTCTATTTGTGGGGGGGGGGGGGGGAGATAAAAATGTCATATGGGACACAGTGTTGCATGACGGCGCAATTGTCATTCAAAGTGTGACAGCGCCGAAAATTTGCCTGGGCTGGAAGGGGGTGAAAGTGCCCGGTATTGAAGGGGTTAAACTAAGGATGCACCGATACATATCGGCCGCTGAAAGTTATCGGCAGTTTGCTGATAGAAAAAAGAAAAAGTGCCCATAATGGCATGCTGCGTCCCATTGACTTCAATACAAAAACGCCCCCTTTTGACTTCAATGCAAAAATGACAGCCACATTAATTACACTTTTAAAAAAAATTTTAAAAACTGTTTTGGTTTTCGGCCAAGTGCATCCTGAATTTTCGGTTTCAGTTTTGGCACTGACATTTTTAATTCGGTGCGCCACTACAAACTCTTGGAGGTGGCAGTGTGCTCATCACGGTCTATCCTCTTCTGGCACTTCCCTTGCTAGGTATAAGCTGCCATTTTCCCCTTTAGTCACCTGATTTTATGAAATCACGCAGTCTGTCCCTCATTTCCAGACACATTCTGCTGCAATGAGCCAGGCAAAACTTCACATCCTCGTGGCCATATGAAAACACAGCAAATAGTATGCAGGATCATGCTAGCAGAAGCTGGCAACAAGATCCTGCGTAGAAAGTGCTCCATAAACATGTAACACTTGCGCAGTGTGGAAGAGGGCAGCATTTAAAGCATAAATGACCCTGTTGCTAGGACGAGGGAGACTTCTCAAGAAAGCTACCCAAGTTGCTGGGCTTTTTCTGCATTGAAAAAGGGAACCTGCAGGGCCCCCGAAACTTTGACCTGTAATGCCTGCTGTCTTGTGTACCGAGGTGCGCTAGCAAAGATCCTTATTTTCCGATGGTGGTGCCATCCACCAAGTCACTACAGCACCTTGCACCAATTGCGAGCAAGCCTGTAAGGCATGGGATGGATACAATACATAAAACAGAAAAGTCAGTGCTACTACCCATACACTACATTAATAGCAGAGCTCCCAGGTGCTCGATCCACAGTCGCTGGCTGAGTAGAGTAATGTAAAAAAAATGATCCGCACTCCAGGTGTTGCTCTTAAAATTTCTTAATTTTATTGAATAGCCACAGTGAACAAACGCAGATTAGGTCAGTTGACGTGTTTCAGCCTATAAGGCCTTAGTCATAACCATAACCATGTGGTTATGACTAAGGCCTTATTTATTTATTATTTATTTATTTCAGGTACTTATATAGCGCCGTCAATTTACGCAGCGCTTTACATATACATTGTACATTCACATCAGTCCCTACCCTCAAGGAGCTTACAATCTAAGGTCCCTAACTCACATTCATACATACTAGGGACAATTTAGACAGGCAATCCAATTAACCTACCAGCATGTCTTTGGAGTGTGGGAGGAAACCGGAGTACCCGGAGGAAACCTACGCAGGCACAGGGAGAACATGCAAACTCCAGGCAGGTAGTGTCATGGTTGGGATTCGAACCAGCGACCCTTCTTACTGCTAGGCGAAAGTGCTACCCCCTACACCACTGTGCCGCCCCGCCTTATAGGCTGAAACGCGTCAACTGACCTAATCTGCGTTTGTTCACTGTGGCTATTCAATAAAAAGGAGAAATTTTAAGAGCAACAATCGGAGTGCGGATCATTTTTTTCTACATGGATACAATACAACCTGTCAAGGAAGCCGCCTAGCGCTCTCTATTGCTAAGAAGCCTTTTAGCATCATTCAATTGCTAGGACGCAGCCAGCTTCTGCCACCTAATATCCTACCGTTGACAGATGTGTAATATCCTACCGTTGATAGATGTGTTGCTATCGATATTTTTTGGGTAATTTTATAGCACAGACATATGTGAATTATTAGATTTTAAGATCATGTGCAGTTTTTTTTTTTTTAAGCTAAGCCTTCCCTATTGACATGCAAATGAACCAGTTGGACTGGTTTCTGAGCATAGCAGAGGAAGTCAGGTTAAAGGATATGATGTACAGAAAGTTAGGGGAGGACTTTTTTTTTTTTTTGAACAGGCCATGTGGCCAGACAAAGAAGAAGCAACAGATGTTTTGTGTTGGACTCAATCCATGTGAAGATTCCATCATAAAGAAAGATCCAAGTTGAGTAACTGTTTAGCATGCTTATTGCATACAATATTGTACATGCTTATTTGCTAGGAAGAGAGTCAGCTTGTACAAGTTGTAGGCATATTTTGGTATAATTTGCATGCTATGAATTGTGTTTTCTGCAGTTGTATGTGCAGCTTTTCTGTGTAGTAAAAGCATTAACACACTACACAGTTTTAATAACTTCCTTGGATTAAACCGCAAAGTAACCTTACTAGACGCAAGCAAAACAATTGGGGGCTCGTCCAGGATGTGCGCTAAAGCTTAACCGAAGCAGATCTTTTCTCTGTGGTGTTTGACATTGCTTGTGCTGAGGAAAAAAAGCTGCATACACTGTTTAGGAAAACAGGCAGCTTCTGAAGAAAGCATGAACCCTAATGGACATGAAAAGAGCCATACAATAATCTTATGGTGTCCACTAAAGTGGTTTATTGCCACAGGAATCTGTTGTTCCTCAGCCAAACATGCATAAAACACAAAGATGTCACATATGTACAGGTTGTCCCGGGCTGACAATCATACCTGGTGTGGACCGATGTGGGAGTCCACAGACGTAAGATCCAACCAATGAATGTACAGTAAACAATGATTCATCAGTTACATTATTTGTGCACTCCACAGACTCTACTGTCTCCAGCCTAATGCAGAGAGAACTAGAATGGCTGTCAGAAAAATTCCCCCCTCCCAGATAGGGTCAGCCAGGAACCATGCAAATAAATCCTGAACCGACCATGCCTGAGATGTGGGGTTCATGCCTGTGGTTGAGTCGCGTAGAAGTCCGGAGCCAGTCATTCTGGAAGCCAACAATTTTATCCTTCATACACACAGGTGACCATAAGGGCTCATTTACACCAGCTTTGCCCTTCTGCATTTGGCAGGCGGCGAGTAGGTGTTGCATTGCCTCCTCACGGCCTGCTTAAAACCTGAACTAGCACGCTACAGCTGCATATATTGCACCCGGTTGTGGGGTGCTTGCAGAGGGGCCCTATTCACTTGAAAGAGACAGGGTGGATAATTCCTGCCGCGGCATGTGCACCCCTCAGGTGCCGCCTCTGTCAGCTCAAAGAGGTAGCGATTGGGGGGGTGGTAAAAGTGCCCCCAAACCTCCTGTGTGAACGAGCCTTTGCTGAGTTTTTATCCCGTATCAAAAATTTACCGGCAACGTGCAATCTTGAATTTTCAGTATCAGTGGCTGACCCAGTACACAGCAGCACTTTTAGGGGACGTATTTGAGTATCATCTGTTCAGGAAACAAATAGCTGAAAATTTAAAGCACACGTGGCCCGCCAAGCCATTTCATATGGGCCCTCGCACCGCTCCTGCAGCTGTTGCACCCCCCCTCGTCTCCACCCCCCCCCCCACATTGTCTCAGCAATAGAGAAGTGGACAGAACTCCTCCTACAGAGCCTGTTGCCTCTCTGTGCAGCCGCAGCACCCCCTTTGGTCTCTGCATTCAGTAGACTCCAGCCCTCCTCCAGACCCTGCACTTTCTGCTTCCCAGCTCCGCCCCCTGCAACACAAGGTAAGGGGGCGCACTGTGATGTAAGGGAGGGTGGGGGAGGGGGGGCGCGGTCGGTGCTCTGGACATTTAGTCTTACAGGTACAACTGAACCATAATGCTGATGCCGCACGCATTATAATTGAGTTTGACACCCCTGATCTAAAGCTTGTCATACACAGAGGCCGGTTCATGACAAATTAAACCCCAAGCTGTCAAGGTGGGGGGGGGGGGGGGGGGGGAGTATGGGCAGGTGCAGTCTGAGCCCAGTTTATCCTGGACCCATCCCAGCCTGTGACTAGGCAGCCACTGTTCGAGTATTCTGACAGCCGCAGGTGCCAGCTGTCAGAATACAATAGCCGGTAGGGGAGCGTCCTCCCATCCACGCTGTCATAATTGGGACTAGCGGCTGTGTCCGTGCAGCCGCTGCGTCCCTATAGACTTGAATGAGCTGCATCAGCGCCCATGTGAATGAGGCCTTTATGTTAGGGTTGCACAGATAGTGGAATTTTTATTAAGTACCGATACTTTCGGTCAAGTACCGATAACCTTTGCAGTGCGATTTTAGCCCATACAAAAATGAATAGGCTCAAATGGCACTGCAAAGAATCACATGCGATTTGAACAGGAATGCGGTGCGATACCTGTCTGAACTGCATGCGGTTTCCCACACCGCTACTGTGTGAACCCAGGCCGAAGTCACTATGACAAGCCTGAGTTCACACAGAGCAGTGCGGGAAATTCCTGTTCAAATCCCATTTTGCAGTGCCGTTTGAGCCTGTTCATTCTGTATGGGCTCAAATCGCACCCCAAATGGTATCGGTTTTGTGTATCGGAGTATTTTCACGAGTACTCCTGAAAATACTCGGTATTGGCGCAAACCCTACTTTATGTGGCTTAAAAATATTCCACTGTTGCTTCCCTTCCACAGAACTGTTGTGCCCTTCAGCACAAAGAGGCTGTAATCTCCTCCTTTTTTTTTACAACCAAGTACTTATTACGGCTCTTTATTATGAGATGATGTCACGGGGGGGGGGGGGGGGGGCGGCACTGCAGAAGGGACACAGAAAACGATCAGATCAGACTTACGGACTCACACCGATTGGTTCATCCCTTGGGGCCCAGTCCAATCACCAGATTACCGATACCTAGCAAATTCAAAACCACATTGTGATAGCGAGTCATAACAAGACAAATAGAAGATCAAAAATCAAAAATAAAGCAACCCTTCATCAAAAAATAGAATGTTAACAAAGTAGAAGAGGAGCCACACCAGGGGCAAAACAAAATATATTTTCTTTTTTTCTCTCTATGCAGTGCAATTCAGGCCTCTGTAAAGGAAGTTGATAGGAGATCCCTCCGCAATCTCCGGGCTCACGGGTCAAGTCTCTTAAAAGGTTACCAAAGTCCAGGAGGAGGAGGAGGAAGAGGAGGAGGAGGGTAGGACCTCCGCGTGTGACAGACGCCCCCTCTGTGTTAGGACTACCTCTCCTCTCTGCCCCCGGAGGAGCAAGGCTGGTGTGTGCGAATGAAGTCCAGAACGGCGTCTCTGGAGAGCTTGTCGGTGCCGGGGTCCTGTTTCTGAGAGTCGTGAATCTGGACGCCGTCTCCCCACTCCCAAAACAGCCGCTCCGAGAAACAGACACTGGAAATGGGACAGACACACAAAACACAGGCTGAGACCACAATACACACCGAGAACTTAAAGAATATGTCAACCAAACACTAAATATTCCTGACAGGTGGCTGCTGTACCGTGTACTTGTATGAGAAAGTCTCCTGTTCTCTTTGTATTACTTCCTTTGTGTGAAATCCCTGGTGTTCCTGCCAGTCCCTCTGCTTTCCTTTTAAAAACTGACCACACTAAGCAGGAGAGCGCAGTGTGGCCAGTCTTCTGGTGGCTGTGCTGGGAACTCAGCCTGCTCTCCTTCAATGATCAGAATTGCCAGGACACTTCTCCCCTCCCTACTCTAAACTCCCTAACCACTTAAGGGCCGAGCCTCTTTTTGAGATTTGTTGTTTACAAGTTAAAAACAGTTGTTTTTTTTTTTTGCTAGAAAATCACTTAGAAACACCAAACACTGTACTTTTTTTTTTTTTTCTAACACCCCAGAGAATAAAATGGCGGTCGTTGCAATACTTTCTGTCACACCGTATTTGCGCAGCGGTCTTACAAGCGCAATTTTTTCTGGAAAAAATACACTTTTTTGAATTAAAAAAATAAGACAACAGTAAAGTCAGCCCAATTTTTTTTTATATTGTAAAAGATAATATTACGCCAAGTAAATTGATTCCCAACATGTAACGCTTCAGAATTGTGCCCGCTTGTGGAATGGCAACAAACTTTTACTCTTAAAAATCTCCATAGGCGACGTTTAAAAAATTCTACAGGTTGCACGTTTTAAGTGACAGAGGAGGTCTAGGGCTAGAATTATTGCTCTCACTCTACCGATCGCGGCGATACCTCACATGTGTGGTTTAAACACCGCTTTCATATGCGGGCGCTACTCACGTATGCGTTCGCTTCTGCACGCAAACTCGTCGGGACTGGGGGGTCAAAAAGACCTCACATCTCATATTTACACTAAAATGCAATTAAAAAAAAAATATTGTAATTAAGTGTTCTTGCATAGCAAGACCACTTACTGTTATCTCACATATATATTATTCTTATTATTATTTAAGTGTTCTTGCATAGCAAGACCACTTACTGTTATCTCACATATATATTATTCTTATTATTATAGCCAAATTTACCACCCTAACTCCTCCCACAGTTTTTACACTACATAGACAAGTAATATACCGAAACGTGCGGATTGTTCCCGAATGGTGTGCTATTACTTTGTGGAACGTTTCGCCGAATGGTTCACGAAATATTGTCGTTTTTGCGGCGAAATTGGTCCCATAGGAATGAATGGGGAAACTAGAGTGGGAGATGACAAAAGCTGGAAAATCAGAACATGATTTCTAAACTGCCGCCACTCCCTCATTTTCAAGCCCACCTACACAAATCTTATATCAAAACGTTCAGCTATCCCTGCTGCCACTAAACATGTCCACGGCTAAGCCATAGTCCTGATAGTTTTCACAATATGACCATTTGTTTGCAACTCACGCCGTCCATTGACATTCATTGAAACTACACTCTAGCCCCCTCCAAATTTGAAGGGCAATTTCTAAACTGCGACTGTGCCTTCATTTTTAATATTTCAGAGACATACTATACATCAAAATCTAGGTCTGGGTCTTGTGATTCTCACAATATAAAGATCTTCGCTGTAGGATGTATAGTTTTTAAAATACGGCCATTTGTTTAGAGGTCATTTCAGGAAATTTTAGCCATTAATCAGAGTGTACTGTTAGTGTTTGTTTTGTTGCCATGGTTACCAAAGCTTCTGTTATACACAGGGGGGGAGGTGGCTGGAGCATCTCAGCTGATTACAGAGCCCGGGGGAGGGGACAGACACACCATGTACTGATTTATAATAGAGGAATATGATGGGGCAGTTTTGATGGGGTAATTCTGATGGGGCAGTTTTGATGAAGCAGTATTTGGGAAGCATAAACAGGGCATGAGCGTTGCTAGGAAACAGTGGTTGTAAACACAAGATGCTGAGACACTCCAAATGCATGTGACTTCATCTGCTAGACTTGATAATGCTTGTAGACTCCTCCCACAGTTTTCACACTACAGAGACAAATAATATACCGAAACGAGCGGATTGTTCCCGATTGGTGTGTTATTACTTTGTGGAATGTTTTGCCGAATGGTCCACGAAATGACGTTTTTGCGGCGAAATTGGTCCCATAGGAATGAATGGCGAAATGTTCAAAACTAGAGTGGGAAGTGACAAAAGCTGACAACCCCATGATCAGCCAAAACATTATGACCACCCCATGATCAGCCAAAACATTATGACCGCCCCATGTAAAAAAAAAAATATTTTTGAAAAAAAAAAAAAAATTTTGAAAAAAGTAAAAAAATAATTTTTGAAAAAAAAAATAATTTTTGAAAAAAAAAAAAAAAAATTTTG
Source organism: Lithobates septentrionalis (assembly GCA_037952835.1). Taxonomy (NCBI): domain Eukaryota; kingdom Metazoa; phylum Chordata; class Amphibia; order Anura; family Ranidae; genus Lithobates; species Lithobates septentrionalis. The sequence continues at coordinate 270,452 of JBBDGP010003723.1, read as the reverse complement.
AAAAAAAAAATATTTTTGAAAAAAAAAAAAATTATTTTTGAAAAAAAAAAAATTTTTGAAAAAAAAAATTTCTTTTAAAAAAAAAATTATTTTTGAAAAAAAAAAATTATTTTTGAAAAAAAAATTACTTTAAAAAAAATAATAATTTCGAAAAAAAAATTATTTTTGAAATAAAAAAATTCATTTTTGAAAAAAAAAATTACTTTTGAAAAAAAAAATCATTTTTGAAGAAAAAAAAATCATTTTTGATTAAAAAAAATTCATTTTTGAAAAAAAAAATTACTTTTGAAAAAAATGTTCAGCTCTTTCAGCGAATGATGGAACTTTTTTACTACTATTTATACTTTTTAAAATATTAAGCTTTTTAACACTTTTCACAGTTACTCAAGCCACTCCACCCCACCCAGTTACTCCGCCCACTCCAGTTGTAGAGGCAAGATCACTTTCACAATTTCCCCAGAAATTGTACCTTTTCTAGTTTAGTAAAATGATTTTTAAAAAATGGGCCTTTAAGAGCTGTGGGCGGAAGTGACGTTTTGACGTCGCTTCCGCCCAGCAATTGTATGGAGATGGGTGGGGGCCATAACACCGATATCCTCCTTTAAACAGACGCCCTATAACGACGGCGGGCGGTCCGTAAGTGGTTAAAGCAGAACTTTGGTCATTTCTTAATCTTTTGATCTATTAAATCTTCTGCCCTTGTTGTTGTTTTAACTTTGGATAGTAAAACTTTTTTTTCTGCCAGTAAATCCCTTATACAGCTCACTTCCTGTTTCTTGTCTGGTCATTAGCCTAGGCCAGTGATGGTGAACCTTGGCACCCCCAGATGTTTTGGAACTACATTTCCCATGATGCTCATGCACTCTGCAGTGTAGTTGAGTATCATGGGAAATGTAGTTCCAAAACATCTGGGGTGCCAAGGTTCACCATCACTGACCTAGGCTTATGACATCATGCACAGCTCTCTCTCTCTCAATCTTGTGAGAGTTTGCCAGGAAGGGAGGGGTGATGAGTCATAAAAGGACCAATGAGAGCTGCAGAGCTGGAGGTGTGCCTCTGTGTGTTTGTTTAAATCTAGGAAATGAACAGGCAGCAGCTTCAGCTGCCCACAGTTAAAATGGCTGCAGCCAGACTCAGTGGATGGAGATTTCTGCAGCATATTTGGCAAGTACAGAATCACAGTATATATAAAATAATATGCAAAGTGGTTGGAGGGAAGCTTCAGAATGGCAAAGGCGTTTTTGTTACAAATTATGTGAACAGACTGCAGTTCCTCTTTAAGCAGCTGAGAACAGAACATTTGATCACTTTAAAAAAAAAAAAAGGGAAAGAAGGTGTTTATGTTTCCGTAAATCAATCCGATTGTCCGCCGCAATATCGCAGTCACGCTATAAGTGGCTGATCACCACATTACAAGTATAAAAAAAACCCAATAAATTCCAGTATCTATCCCATAGTTTGTAGACGCTATAACTTTTGTGAAAACCAATCAATATACGCTTATTGGGATTTTCTTTTACCAAAGACACGTAGCAGAATACAAATTGGCCTAAATTTTTGTTTTAAGTGAACTCGCCTCTTTAACACTGAGGTTCTGGTGCTTTTATATCTCAATGAATAGGTTGATTTTTTTGTGCAGCGATCAATTTCTTTCATTTTACTTTAACATCCTTTAATTAAAGCCCAACTTCTGTCAAAAATAATGTCTTCCCATGCAGTGGGCTGTTCCCAAGCAGTCACCTGCTTGTATTTGTCTAGGGCAGTGGTCTCCAAACGGCGGCCCGAGGGCCAGAGGTGGCCCTTTGCTTGCTCTTATCTGGCTCTTGGGACACTATTTCCCCAACTGACACAATGATGGAGCCCCATCCCCCCCTACTGACACCATCAGTGGTGCGCGATTCTTCTCACTGATATCACAAATAGGGGCGCTTTTCCTACCCATTAAAATAAATGGTGGGGCACTGATGCGGGGGCATTTTCTACTTCCACTGGTCACAGTTTGCCCCCCCTAAAAACCTGAAGGACGGTAAACTGGCCTTTTGCTTAGAAATTTTGGAGACCCCTGGTCTAAGGGATTGGAGAACGGAGATATACTTACCTAATCCTCCGATCCTCCCCGCACAAGACCGTTCCCCCTATGGCTCCTTAGAATGGGCATATTTTAACCACTTGTCCTCCAGAAGATTTACCCTCCCCCCCTCCTTCATGACCAGGCCATTTTTTGCGATACGGCACTGCGTTACTTTGACAATTGCTCAGTCGTGTGACGCTGTACACAAAAAAAATTGATGTCCTTCATGTCCCACAAATAGAGCTTTCTTTTGGTGGTATTTGATCACCTCTTCCGTTTATATTTTTTTTTAGCTAAAGAAAAACAGAGTGACAATTTTGAATAAAAAAACAAATATTTTTTTACTTTCTGTCATAAAACGTATCCAATAAAAAAAAAAAAAATTGAATTTCTTCATCAGTTTAGACCAATTTGTATTCTGCTACATGTTTTTGGTAAAAAAAATCCCAATAAGCGTATATTGATTGGTTTGCGCAAAAGTTATAGCATCTACAAACTATGGAATATATTTATGGAATTTTTTTTTTTTTTTACTAGTAATGGCGGCAATCCGCGATTTTTAGCCTAGGTTTCCACTATTTCCACCTGAAAGTCGTGCGATTTTGCCGCAACTTGAAGCAATGCCTGTGTATTCTTGAGGTCTATGGACCTCAAGTCGCGTCAAAGTCGGACCAAAGTAGTGCAGGAACGAGTTGGAAGTCGCACAGATATGAACGGTACTCATTGGAAAAAGAAGAAGAGAAAGGGCAGGCGGGACTTTTAAGGTACCAAGGATTAGAGTAAACAATAAGCTTAGAAAAATATAAAATTTTATTTAAACAATTCTTTTTAAAATCGCAATAAACATTTGCAAGAATCTCATATCATTTCTTTTAACATGTACAACCACTTCTTACTCTACATGTTTCGCTCAGACGAGCTTCCTCAGGAGTTTTTTGGAAGTGTCGCATGAAGTAAAATATATATTTTAACCACTTCTTACTCTACATGGAAAACAATAACCCCGCGCCAATAGTGACAATAGTGTTTTTTTAAAAATTGTAAAATATAATCATCATAGTTAGTAAACAAAAAAATGATAATAACTATGAAAGGTGTACAATTAATTAGATACCTATACCAAGCAGCTCCCCTGATTTGAACAATTATGTCAAAAATGTATGTAATATAGAGGGCGCTAGAGGCTAAAAAAATGGTTTGAATGGACTAATACAAGAAACCAAAAAAATGTGCTAAATTGGAAAAAATAAAAATAACAATCACAGTGAATAAATATGTTGAAAAAACAACCAATAAAGTGATGACAATATTAGTGATAAAATAGTCCCAATCCAGTGAAGTATTGCAAACTTTATTGAGTGATATCTTCAAAATATGTTCAAAAATATGTGCCAAATTCTTGCCGTTGATAGAAAGAATTCCGTCACCAAATAAGAAAGAATACACCATGAAGTATAAGATATCTGCTTACCAGATACCAATGACTACTTTACTTAAAAAGAGAGTCACTAGCGCTTGTGCAGGATTGTGCCTGCTCACATGGAAGGCTGAATACCCGAATGATGCTTTAGGCATGGATCTCTCCCGTCCCACTCATTCAAGACAAGGATATAGGGAAACAAACAGAGTCTCCTTAGCGTAAAACCATTTAATATAAAATTGAAATATCATAAAAAACGCCAAATGGCCTCTTACATTGGAAGGTGCCCACCCGGCACTGGGGCTGTTCGTATATCAGGGTAGAATGGTGTCATGGACTTCGCAATCCAACATCCGGATCCTCTGGTGGTACATCCGTACTGGGTGGAACGCACGCCGCATACGAAGCGATGTGATGGGTCCATGACACCATTCTACCCTGATATACGAACAGCCCCAGTGCCGGGTGGGCACCTTCCAATGTAAGAGGCCATTTGGCGTTTTTTATGATATTTCAATTTTATATTAAATGGTTTTACGCTAAGGAGACTCTGTCTGTTTCCCTATATCCTTGTCTTGAATGAGTGGGACGGGAGAGATCCATGCCTAAAGCATCATCCGGGTATTCAGCCTTCCATGTGAGCAGGCACAATCCTGCACAAGCGCTAGTGACTCTCTTTTTAAGTAAAGGGGTCATTGGTATCTGGTAAGCAGATATCTTATACTTCATGGTGTATTCTTTCTTATTTGGTGACGGAATTCTTTCTATCAACGGCAAGAATTTGGCACATATTTTTGAACATATTTTGAAGATATCACTCAATATAGTTTGCAATACTTCACTGGATTGGGACTATTTTATCACTAATATTGTCATCACTTTATTGGTTGTTTTTTCAACATACCGTATTTATCGGCGTATAACACGCACTTTTTTCCCCTTAAAATCAGGGGAAAGTCGCAGGTGCGTGTTATACGCCGATACCCTGCGATCCCGAGCTGTCAAAATATCAAAATCGCCGACCGCGATTTGAAAATGGCGCCGCCGGCGCCGAAATACACAGAGCCGGTCCTCGGCTCTTTCCGGCGGCTCTCGTTTACTTTCGGTTTCACTCGTAGTCCCGAGCGGAGCTATCCGAACCTACTCGGATAGCTCCGCTCGGGACTACGAGTGGAGCCGAAAGTGAACGAGAGCCGCCGGAAAGAGCCGAGGACCGGCTCTGTGTATTTCGGCGCCGGCGGCGCCATTTTCAAATCGCGGTCGGCGATTTTGAAGCCCAGCAAGCAGGGACAGGGGATCGAAGGCTGCACTGGGGCAAGGCTGCACTGGGGCAAGGCTGCACTGGGGGAAGGCTGCACTGGGGGAAGGCTGCACTGGGGGAAGGCTGCACTGGGGGAAGGCTGCACTGGGGCAAGGCTGCACTGGGGCAAGGCTGCACTGGGGCAAGGCTGCACTGGGGCAAGGCTGCACTGGGGCAAGGCTGCACTGACAAGGCTGCACTGGGGAAGGCTGCACTGGGGAAGGCTGCACTGGGGAAGGCTGCACTGACAAGGCTGCACTGACAAGGCTGCACTGGGGAAGGCTGCACTGACAAGGCTGCACTGGCATGGCTGCACTGGGGCAAGGCTGCACTGAGAAGGCTGCAATGATGGGCATTTAAATGTAAGTTTTTTTTCCCTTCAACTTCTCTCCTAAAAGTTTTTTTTCCCTTAAAATTCCCTCCTAAATTGGGGTGCGTGTTATACGCCGGTGCGTGTTATACGCCGATAAATACGGTATTTATTCACTGTGATTGTTATCGTTATTTATATTTTTTCCAATTTAGCACATTTTTTTGGTTTCTTGTATTAGTCCATTCAAACCATTTTTTTAGCCTCTAGCGCCCTCTATCTTTATTACATTTCTTACTCTACATGTTTCACTCAGACGAGCTTCCGCAGGAGATTTTTAGTAGTGTCACATGAAGTAAAATATATATTTTAACCACTTCTTACTCTACATGTTTCGCTCAGACGAGCTTCCTCAGGAGTTTTTTTGGAAGTGTCGCATGAAGTAAAATATATATTTTAACCACTTCTTACTCTACATGTTTCGCTCAGACAAGCTTCCTCAGGAGTTTTTTTGGAAGTGTCGCATGAAGTAAAATATATATTTTATATTTTACTTCATGCGACACTTCCAAAAAACTCCTGAGGAAGCGCGTCTGAGCGAAACATGTAGAGTAAGAAGTGGTTGTACATGTTAAAAGAAATGATAGGAGATTCTTGCAAATGTTTACTACGATTTTAAAAAGAATTGTTTACATAAAATGTTTATTTTTCTAAATGTATTGTTTACTCTAATCCTTGGTACCTTAAAAGTCCCGCCTGTCCTTTCTCTTCTTCTTTTTGTATAATTGGGATGTGGTAACAAACACTGATCTCTCGTCATCCAGCTCTTTAATAGGTACTCATTGGAAATCATGGGGGTACGACTTGTCATGCGACTTTGCAGTCCCAAGCTGACAGATGAGCTCTAGGTGGAACGCACGCCGACGATACCGAGACAATTTGACATGCAGTTATTTGGCAAAGGATATTCTCATGCTTTTTATGGATGTTACCGTGTTGAAGGATTTTTTTTTACATAAATTATTAAAACTTTTTTACGCTATGGAGGAGCTTCTTTTTTTTTTCTTGTTTACCCTACCAATTGGAGAGACCTAACCCTTGGAATCCTGAATTGCCATGCGGAGAGGACGGGAGAATTGGTCGGTGTATACCATCCGGTCACGGAGACCGTTTAAGCCTGATTTGAGTCCTCTTGTCGTAATGCAAAGAGGGTCAACAACATCTAGCGAGTAGGGATCATTACTTCACCTTCTTTGTTTATCCATTGGGAAGGAACGTTTTGTTTATCATCAGCCACTGCGGGTCACACGCGGTAAAGGCGATTTGTGCAGCTGAGAGACTTGTATATATAGGATCACAGAGATTACAATATCTATTATTTGGACTTTAGAATTTTGTTTTACGTCACAATATTTGATTTTTTATTGTTTGCACAATCTCACTTCAATGTTAATTCACTAACTGATGGATACATAGTAGCAAGCCCTGTTAAACACGGAGTTCCCTGGGAGTGATTACTAACTGTGGGGGAGATGCTTTGACTTGGGGGAAGACAGAGATAAGTGCTCCTGCTTAACAGAAACGCAAGATCTCCATCTTCCCCTCTGACAGAACAGGGATCTGCCTTGTTTACATAGGCAGACCGCCGTTCTGCCTCTCCCGGGAATGATCGCTGGGTAACATTGAGTACGCCGAAACCGCTGATTGGCTCCCGCTGTGTCCAATCACAGCAGAAGCCCCCCAGAGGTATGTTGTTTTGCGCAGCTGGGCAGTATATGTACATGGGGCGGTCCGGAAGCGGTTAAAGTGGAGTTCCATCCATATAAAAGTCAGCAGCTACAAAAAGTGTAGCTGCTGACTTTTAATGGGGTTGTAAAGGTTCGTGTTTTTTCACCTTAATGCATCCTATGCATTAGGGTGAAAAAACACCTGTCAGTGACCGGCCCCCCAGCCCCCTCCCGTTTTACTTACCTGAGCCCTCGAACTTGACCCGGCGTGCTCTCTCTCTGCCTGCGGTTCTCGGCTCTTGATTGGATAGATTGATAGCAGCGCAACCATTGGCCGCCCTCTCTGTCAATTAAATCCAATGATGCGGGCGCCTAGTGGGTGGGGCTGAGTCCTGCATTCAGCCTCTATGGACGCCAAATGCTGGACTCGGGAGCGTGCCTGCAAGGTAACCTCCCCGGGAGAGTGCTTCTCCTAGGGGGTTATCTGATTTCGGGAGGAGCTGCAAGAGCCGCCGAGGGACCCCAGAAGACGAGGTTTGGGGCCACTCTGTGCACAACAGTGGAGGTAAGTATGATATGTTTGTTATTTAAAAAAAAAAAAACGAACCTTTAGTGTCACTTTATTAATTGAAAACTCACCTGTCCCATGGTCCAGGGATGCGGGCGGGCGAATGAAGCCCCGCTCCTCTCCCCCGGCATTGTGACTGTGGGCGAGTCACACTGTGTGCTGTGATTGGCCGGGCAATCTTCTGGGACCTGTGATATGTCCCAGAAGATTGCAAAGAGGGAGGTGGGGGGGGAGGTGAACTTCCTTCCGGCTCTGCGGAGCCCCGGGAGGAAGTGGGAGCTGGATGCCCCTAAAAAGAGGATATCTCCCCCCCCCACCAAAAATGAGATGTCAAATGCGGCATGTCTGGGGGTCACCTACACTTAAAGCGAAAGTTCAATTTTTGGGTGGAACTCCGCTTTAAATCGCTGTTTACAGTACTCGGCGACAAGCTGTTCAGTAAGATGTGCGAAATTCATTGTGCAAACTTTTCTTTTCATCAAGTAAAACGTCAGAGACAAAAAAGCTTCCTGGAACAGAATAAAAGCTTCATTTTCTGAGGGAGAAGGTGGTAAACCGAATTTCTCGCTGGCCTTCACTGTGGAAAATAACAACCATTATGGAGCATGACGATCGTTACAGCCCTGTTAATGAGCATGGCTTCATATACTACACGCACTTTTTTGTTGGTGCGTGCGTCACTTTACATTCAGCTCAGTAAGAAGAGCCAATGTGAGGTCCATTAACACAAGGCTGCTGAACGCACACAGGAAACGGACATCAAAACCGCACGGACGTCAATAGGAGAAGGTCAAGGACTTCAAAGTGCCTATGAAATCCTCACACAATGCAGCCATTGTTCCAGCCGGGACAGGTAAGCCTTGTGTGCCACATAGCTTAAACCACTTAAAGGAGGCCCCTATAGAAGATATACTGCTACATGGTGACGCCACATAGCTTAAACCACTTAAAGGAGGTCCCTATAGCAAATATACTGTTACAGGGCGACGCCACATAGCTTAACCACTTAAGGAGCCCCCATAGCAAATATACTGCTACATGGTGACCCTCCTGCGCAGAATCACATATATAAATGTGGTTCTGCACTTCCGCCTGGGGGGGGGGAGTGCGCACCGTTGGCGGGCCGCTTCTGCTCCGATTACTCACAGCAAAAGCCGATCTGCAGGTGATGGGCACTGGATGTCTGCTGGCACCCGCTGATCGTATGGAGACACAGAACGGAGCTTCTGCCTACGTAAACAAGACAGATCCCTGTTCTGACAAGGGTGGAGGTGATGGATTTTGTGTCCCTGCAAAGCACTTCCCTAAGGCTGCTTTCACACTGGGGCGGTGGGGGGCGTCGGCGGTAAAACAGTGCTATTTTTAGCGCTGCTTTACCGCGGTACTCGGCCGCTAGCGGTGCGGTTTTAACCCCCCGCTGGCGGCCGAAAAAGGGTTAAAACCGCTCGTATAGCGCGGCTATAGCCGCGGTATAGCCGCGCTGTCCCATTGATTTCAATGGGCAGGAGCGGTGAAGGAGCGGTGAATACACCGCTCCTTCACTGCTCCAAAGATGCGGCTTGCAGGAGTTTTTTTCTTCTCCTGCCAGCGCACCGCTTCAGTGTGAAAGCCCTCGGGCTTTCACACTGAACAAACAGCAGCGGCTGTTTTGGGTCGGTTTGCAGGCGCTATTTTTAGCGCAATAACACCTGCAAACCGCCCCAGTGTGAAAGGGGTCTAAGTAAAAGCACCTCACATAGTACACAAAGACACTGGGCTAGGCACACAGTTAACCCTTTGATTGCCCCTGCTTAACCCCTTCCCAGTGAGTGTCATTAGTACAGTGACAGTGCATATTTTTTAGCACTGATCACTGTATTAGTGTCGCTGGTTCCCACAAAGGTGTCAGTTAGTGTCAGTTTGTCCGCCGCAATATCGCAGTCCTGCTATAAGTCGCTGATCGCCGCATTAATAAAAAAATAAATAATGTCCAGTATCTATCCCATCGTTTGTAGACACTACGGGGTTGATTTACTAAAGGGAAAAAGACTGTGCACTTTGCAAAGTGCAGTTGCCCTCTGCAAGAGCAGTTGCTCCAGAGATTAATAAATGAGCAGAAGGTCTGATGACTTCCATCATCCAATCATGTGCAAGCAAAAATGCAGGTTTTTTTTAATTTTCCTTGCACAGGGTTGGGTACTCTTTGCAAAGTCAAACCTTACCTCATTTACTAAGCTCTGGAGCAATTGCACTTGCAGAGGGCAACTGCCCTCTGCAAAGTGGACAGTCTATTTGCCTTTAGTAAATCAACCCCTATAACTTTTGCACAATTGCGCGGTCGTGCAACACTGCACCAGAATAACATTTATGTCTTATTTTCCCCAGAAATAGAGCTTTCTTTTGGTGGTATTTGATCACCTCTGCGCTATTTGTTGCGCTTTAAACAAAGAAAGACTGACCATTTTGAAAAAAAACTATTTTTTTACTTTCTGCTAAAAAACATATCCAATAAAAAAAATGTAAAAAAATCGAATTTCTTCATAAATTTTGGCCAATATGTATTCTGCTACATATTTTTGGTAAAAAAAAAAATCCCAATAAGCGTATATTGATTCGTTTTCTGATTTTTTACTGGATATATTTTATAGCAGAAACTAAAAAAATATTTATTTTTTTTTCAAAATGTCGGCCTTTCTTTGTTTAAAGCGCAAAAAATAAATAACGCAGAGGTGATCAAATACCACCAAAAGAAAGCTTGATTTGTAGAGGAAAATAAGACATAAATTTTATTCTGGTACAGTGTTGCTTGACCGCGCAATTGTAAGCTAAACAAACGCAGTAACACAGTGCTGCATCGCAAAAAAAATGTTAAAAAATGATCTGGTCATACAGGGGGGTAAATCTTCCAGGGGTCAAGTGGTTAAAGCTGATCTTCATGTTTAATATCCCTCTTGTTTGGGTCAAGCTGGCCTAAATTTACTACTACACTAATAGGTGCGCTTTTGGGGCACATTGTATGAACTGTATGTAGTCTCAGCTATATACAGTATACAGCGCTGTGCTCCGGCAGTAGGATTGGAACTTCCGGTCTCACTCCTGGAACAAAATAGACTCGGGCTAACCGCCACTCACGGGAAGCTTCTGTGTTCTATAAATGTATACAAAGCTTCCTCTGATTGAATGAGGTGGTGTCAGGGCTGGGCTCAGCCCTTCCTTCTCTGAGCTGGTCGCTCAGCTGTTGGCTAATTGCCAGCTCCTATCTCTCTCCACAGTTACTTGGCTGTTGATGATATCCTGCTCGTCAGTCCTGCCTACTTAAGCCGTCCAGTCCAGAGGTTCTCTGCCTTCGCCTTGGTCAACATCACAAGAAACATCTCCTCTGCGTTCCTGTTTAAAGACTGGCTTTGCTGACATCCCTTCTGGCTCCGGATCCTGCTTGCTGTTCCACTACATTGATCCCTGACTTCTGACTTGGCTGACTACCCGTTCCGGTTACTGAACTTTGGCTACATTTTGACTGCGTTTGTTCTTTTTAATTTTGTTATTAAACAAGTGTGATTAAACTGTACTCCTGTCTCGGTCTGATTGCATGGTTTCTGACAGGTGGAGAGGCGGGCAGATGATGTCAAATCACCGTCTCAGCCAATCAGAGGAAGCTTTGTATTCATTCATAGAACACAAAGCTTCCAGTGAAAGGCTGAGCGGCGGTCAGCCCGACTCTATTGTGTTGCGGGCGGGGGAACAGGAAGTCCCCATCCTACCTGCTGGAACACATCGCTGTACTACATACATTTAATACAACGTGCTGAGCAAACACACCTGTTGTTGGGCCAAGGTGGCCCAAAGTAATTATTTTAAGGGACATTAAACATGGAGATTAGCTATAAAGGGTCACTCTGAGGTTGATTTACTGAAGGCAAAATGACTACACTTTGCGAGAGCATTTGCTCCGGAACTTAGTAAATGAGGGGAAGCTCTGCTGACTTCCATTATCCAATCATCTGCAAGCAAAAATGCTGTTTTTTTTTTTTTAATATCCTCGGATGTGATTGGGTATTCTTTGTAAAGTGATGCTTCACCTCATTTACTAAGCTCTGGAGCAACTGCACTTGTAAAGTGCACAGTCTATTTAATTTTAGTAAATCAACCCCTCTTTCTCCTGCTCCCATACCGAGCTCATTTCATTACGCTTTAAATGTAGACCTGTCACTAACCCTAAGGAAGGATACAGGTGGAGCTTGGGGGGGTTTGGGGGGGGGGGGGGTTAGAGAAGGGGATGGACAGTGGCTGTCAGGTAGGCTATACAGGGCCCAACGTCATTTTTAAATGTGAACAAGCCCTTAAAAGACCACACCTTGCTGGCGTGTGTACTGGTAAATTCTATCTACAAAAGAAGAATTTGTTGGGCTATTTTTATTTCAGCAGGAATGTGGTATTTTAAAGCATTGCAAATAGGCAAAATAGGGGAAAATGATGAGAAGTTTTTGAGTTGTCACCAGAAGAGGGAACCAGTTCTGGTGACAACTGTCTAAGAGGAGAAGTTCCCTTTACAGAGAATTCCTCTCACTTCCTGCTGTGTCTACAGGACAGGAAGTGGAAGGATATCTCTTGAACTAGACCCTTGGTTCCCAGCCTGCAGCCCTTTGGCAGTTTTTGTGCGGCGCTCGGGGCACCTTTTATTGCTTTTGTGCCATCCTTTTTTTTCTTATGCTGTTCATACCTTTTCTCGATTTGTGATTTTATAATGTATCTCGCTGAGAACAAAATAAATTGTGTCACGGGCCAATTTTAAGCGAGGCTGTATGCATTACAAATGTTGAAGCAATGATTTTGTAAATGGATGGTAAAATCAGTGATCTCCAGCAGTCTCATGGTATGTGTCTTCAGTCTATGGCATGTCCCCAGGCTCCAACCGCTCACAAAGCAAATCTGCTGTCTCTGGCCAACTTTTTCTACCATGTCTGCTGTCTCCGAAACATCTCCTGAAATAAGTCTATCTCTGATCGTCTCCTGTACCATGTCTACTATCTCTGGCTATCACTTGTATGTCTGCTGTCTCTGACCCTCTCCTGTACCACGTCTGCTGTCTCTGACCCTCTCCTGTACCACGTCTGCTGTCTCTGACCCTCTCCTGTACCACGTCTGCTGTCTCTGACCCTCTCCTGTACCACGTCTGCTGTCTTTGACCCTCTCCTGTACCACGTCTGCAGTCTCTGACCCTCTCCTGTACCACGTCTGCAGTCTCTGACCCTCTCCTGTACCATGTCTGTAGTCTCTGACCATCTCCTGTACCATGACCGCAGTCTCTGATCCTCACCTGTACCATGTCTGCAGTCTCTGACCCTCACCTGTACCATGTCTGCAGTCTCTGACCCTCACCTGTACCATGTCTGCTGTCTCCGAACATCTCCTGAAGTATACGAAAAACTTAAAAAACCTAAACAGGCGGGTGGGACTTTGTATGAGGTGCGAGGTGTGTAGAGCCAGGCGCCTCCATCCCCGATAATTTGGACAAGGAACAAAAAGGTGGGACTTTAGATGAAACATGCACTCCAGGAGACAACACCTTCACCATGAATATGGCAGGTACCCAAAAATAGAGCAGAACCAAAAACGTTGAGTAGAAGCATCACATGACATCAATTGGCATAAAATGATTTAATAATGTAAGATTGTAAGAAAGGTACACATTGTAACATGGTCCATATTGGTACTATAAACAACCTAGATCTATGAGAGCCGAGTCTTACATCATACATAAAAATGTATCATAAATACAAAAATAAGTTTATATTGTAAACATTGTATATTGTAAACATTGTAGAAAGCAGTTTCATAGACAGCAGGTCTCATTAACAATCCATTGTATTCTTAGTTGGTAGAAAATATATCCAATTAAAATGTAAAGTAGGAATAAAGATAAAAGCTGATGCAATTATAAACAACGGGGGGGGGGGGGGGGGCCAAGTAGTGGCTCGTAATCCCATAGTAGAACAACTTAATTGGTTCATGCCATAAATAATGTAAAAAGCCAATTTCACTGAGGTGTGTCTCCATAGTAGATGATTGTAGTCATCGTAGATTGGTATGGTCCAATTGGTATGTATATAGTAGTAGAGTAATATGGTATAAACGTAGGGGCATCTATTGGCTCAACGCGTTTCGTGGCGAACGCCACTCTTCAGGAGCAAGTATGAGGTAGGTGTCTATGAGTATTAAAAAACATCCATATTAAAAAACATCTAAAATAATGAATATTGTAGTGGACCATACCAATCTACGATGACTACAATCATCTACTATGGAGACACACCTCAGTGAAATTGGCTTTTTACATTATTTATGGCATGAACCAATTAAGTTGTTCTACTATGGGATTACGAGCCACTACTTGGCCCCCCCCCCCCCCCCCCCCCGTTGTTTATAATTGCATCAGCTTTTATCTTTATTCCTACTTTACATTTTAATTGGATATATTTTCTACCAACTAAGAATACAATGGATTGTTAATGAGACCTGCTGTCTATGAAACTGCTTTCTACAATGTTTACAATATACAATGTTTACAATATAAACTTATTTTTGTATTTATGATACATTTTTATGTATGATGTAAGACTCGGCTCTCATAGATCTAGGTTGTTTATAGTACCAATATGGACCATGTTACAATGTGTACCTTTCTTACAATCTTACATTATTAAATCATTTTATGCCAATTGATGTCATGTGATGCTTCTACTCAACGTTTTTGGTTCTGCTCTATTTTTGGGTACCTGCCATATTCATGGTGAAGGTGTTGTCTCCTGGAGTGCATGTTTCATCTAAAGTCCCACCTTTTTGTTCCTTGTCCATCTCCTGAAGTATGTCTACCTCTGATCGTCTCCTTACCATGTCTACTGTCTCTGGCTATTACTTGTAGTATGTCTGCAGTCTCTGATCATCTACTGTACCATGTCTGCAGTTTCTGGCCATCTTTTCTATCATGTCTGCTGTCCCAGAACTTCTCCTGATGCATGTCTACCTCTGACCCTCTCCTGTACCATGACCGCAGTCTCTGACCCTCTCCTGTACCATGTCTGCAGTCTCTGACCCTCTCCTGTACCATGTCTGCAGTCTCTGACCCTCTCCTGTACCATGACCGCAGTCTCTGACCCTCTCCTGTACCATGTCTTCTGTCTCTGACCCTGTCCTGTACCATGTCTGCAGTCTCTTATCCTCACTGTACCATGTCTGCTGTCTCTGACCCTCTCCTGTACCATGACCGCAGTCTCTGACCCTCTCCTGTACCATGTCTTCAGTCTCTGACCTTCTCCTGTACCATGTCTGCAGTTTCTGGCCATCTTTTCTACCATGTCTGCTGTCCCAGAACTTCTCCTGAAGTATGTCTACCTCTGACCCTCTCGTGTACCATGTCTGCAGTCTCTGACCCTCTCCTGTACCGTGTCTGCTGTCTCTGACCCTCTCCTGTACCATGACCGCAGTCTCTGACCCTCTCCTGTACCATGTCTTCAGTCTCTGACCATCTCCTGTACCATGTCTGCAGTTTCTGGCCATCTTTTCTACCATGTCTACTGTCCCAGAACTTCTCCTGAAGTATGTCTACCTCTGACCCTCTCATGTACCATGTCTGCAGTCTCTGACCCTCTCCTGTACCATGTCTGCTGTCTCTGACCCTCTCCTGTACCATGTCTGCTGTCTCTGACCCTCTCCTGTACCATGTCTGCTGTCTCTGACCCTCTCCTGTACCATGACCGCAGTCTCTGACCCTCTCCTGTACCATGTCTGCAGTCTCTGACCCTCTCCTGTACCATGTCTGCAGTCTCTGACCCTCTCCTCTACCATGTCTGCAGTCTCTTATCCTCACCTGTACCATGTCTGCTGTCTCCGAACATCTCCTGAAGTATGTCTACCTCTGATCGTCTCCTGTACCATCTCTACTGTCTCTGGCTATTACTTGTAGTATGACTGCAGTCTCTGATCATCTCCTGTACCATGTCTGCAGTCTCTGACCTTCTCCTGTACCATGTCCGCAGTCTCTGACCATCTCTTGTACCATGTCAGCAAGCTCTGACAACTCTCTGTAGCATTATAGTCACTGAATGTTATGTGTGGCCCCACTGGTGATCTCAGGGGCCACAATTGAAGCTCCCTATATCAAGTGAGTTGACCACCAGTGAATTAGACAGTTCCTCTGAGACATTTAACCCTTCCCTATTCTATGCAAATGTTTAAAAAAAAAATCGGTTGGTTTCAGTTGTACTCTAACTTAAGTGATGTTGAATGACTTGATGAATGTCATCTTTCTCTTCATTCGGCCACTCTGAAAGAAGCAGCGCAGTCACATGATCTGGGCAACAATCCACTTACTGAAATGGTGCGATGGACTCCAAAGGTACTTCGAATTGGGACTTGTGTGTCTTCAAATTGTAGAAATATTTGCGATTGTGGCTCTTGCTAAAAGCCATCGTCCAGGGATCTGCGGATAGACGGCAGAGGAGTGTTACTGCCCAGAGCTCACAAGGCAACATCAGTCATTCTAATGAATGTACAAACTATTCTACAAATACATCTCTGCAGTATTACCTGGGTGTCATTCTACTCCTTTCTATGGCACTGATAGATCGGTCTCTGTACCAGAAGAGCTTACACTCAAATGTCCCACCACAATCACACGCTATTCTAGCTAAAAAAACAAAAAATATAACCTGCACTCCGACTAACACAGACAGCTGTACCAAATAAGTCTGAACGCAGGACTCTCATAACAAAAAGGAAAAAAAAGTGCGCTCGTCCCTTTAAAAATTCACATGTATATAAACATGAAACACTAGTGCCCAAAACTGTGTATCTAGTTCAGAAAAAAATGTGCAAACATATATAAATTAAACCATATACCACTTGAAAACTCATGAGATTGTGAATCAATATATGATCTTCAAAATTAATGACAACGTGAAAGAAGTTTTTTGAAATCTTTGCAAATTTTTTTGAAAATAAAGAAATAAAATAAAAAAGGAAAAAAAATCCCATGTACATAAGTATCACAGCCTTTGCCATAACACTCAGAATTGAGCTCAGGTGCCTCCTGTTTCCACTGATCATCCTTGAGATGTTTCTACAACTTGATTGGAGTCCACCTGTGATAAATTTAGTTGATTGGACATGATTTGGAAAGGCACACACCTGTCTATATAACGTCCCACAGGTAACAGTGTATGTCAGAGCACAAACCAAGCCATGAAGTCCAAGGAATTGTCTGTAGACCTCCGAGACAGGATTGTATGGAGGCACAGATCTGGGGGAAGGGTACAGAAAACATTTCTGCAGTATTGAAGGTACCGATAAGCACAGTGGCCTCCATCATCTGTAAATAGAGGTCTGAAGCCACCAGGACTCCTTCCTAAAACGTGCCGCCCGGCCAAACTGAGTGATCGGGGGAGAAGGGCATTAGTCAGGGAGGTGACCAAGAACCCGATGGTCACTCTGACAGAGCTCCAGCGTTTCTCTGTGGAGAGAGGAGAACCTTCCAGAAGAACAACCATCTCTGCAGCACTCCACCAATCAGGCCTAGAGTGGCCAGACGGGAGTCACTCCTCAGTAAAAGGCACATGACAGCCCACCTGAATTTGCCAAAAGGCACCTGAACGACTCTCAGACCATGAGAAACAAAATTCTCTGGTCTGATGAAACAAAGATTTAACTCTTTGGCCTGAATGGCAAGCGTCATGTCTGGAGGAAACCAGGCACCACTCATCACCTGGCCAATACCATCCCTACAGTGAAGCATGGTGGTGGCAGAATCATGCTGTGGGGATGTTTTTCAGTGACAGGAACTGGGAGACTAGTCAGGATCAAAGGAAAAATGAATGCAGCAATGTACAGAGACAACCTTGATGAAAACCTGCTCCAGAGTGCTCTGGACCTCAGACTGGGGTGAAGGTTCATCTTCCAACAGGACAACGACTCTAAGCACACAGCCAAGATAACAAAGGAGTGGCTACGGGACAACTTTGCGAATGTCCTTGAGTGGCCCAGCCAGAGCCCAGACTTGAACCCGATTGAACATCTGTGAAGAGATCTGAAAATGGCTGTGCACCGACCCTCCCCATCCAACCTGGCGGAGCTTGAGAGGTCCTGCAAAGAAGAATGGGAGAAACCGCCCAAAAATAGGAGTGCCAAGCTTGTAGTATCATAGTCAACAAGACTTGAGGCTGTAATTGGTGCCAAAGGAGCTTCACCAAAGTATTGAGCAAAGGCTGTGATACTTATGTAAAGGAATTGTTTTTGTTTTTTTATTTTTAATACATTTGCAAGATTTCAAACAAACTTCTTTCACGTTGTCATTATGGGGGATTGTTTGTAGAATTTTGAGGAAAATAATGAATTTAATCCATTTTGCAATAAGGCTATAACATAAAATGTGGAAAAAGTGAAGCGCTGTAAATACTTTCCAGATGCACTGTAGATAAAAGCTACTTGGTGTAACACAGGAGCACTTTTCTTACTATTTTCCCAGCACAAGGAGGGGGGTTGTAGGGTGCAGACAACATTGCAATAAATATCAGTCCACAAACTCACCATTCACAGTCTTCACTATATACAGACCAGTCGGTACGAAGTGACGGTCGTCTCTGCTGGTGTAGGACAGACGTAACATCCCGCTGGTGCTCTTAATGAGCTTCATTTCTAGCCTAGAAACAATCACATAAACGGAATAAGTGGCAAATCATGGCAGCCTTTATAATGGGTCGTCCTCCAGGGCGGCGCTATAAATAGGCCACCATATGCTAGGAATTCAACCAGCCATTTAACTTGAGATCAACAGCCACAAATGAGGCTGAAAATATTTTCAAAAAAATGTTCTGATCCTGGGGGGAAAATAGATTCTAACCTTCTTAATATTGCTGACATTTCAGGGGATCTACCAAAATACATCATTTTCGGGTCTGCTCACCCATGTTAATTTTGAGACTGGTGTGTAATTTCCAAGTTGTATAGAGAATGTATTTTTGAACCTTTTCCTGACAGTCATTCCCGCTTGCGCACTAGGGAACCTGCTGGGATGGCGGTGCCAGCACAGTATAAGTCAGCAGGTACAGTATTTGTAGCGGCTGACTTTGAAAAAATGTTTTTTTTTTTGGGGGGGGGGCGAACTCCTCTTCAATGTTCAATGCTAAGCCACTTCACATACTGTATGCGTTCATGGGGGAACGGCTTTCTGTAGTGAGAGCGCACTCGCAGCACAGTGACTACGCTGTTATGGACAGCTCCCGATCATTGTTTACAATGGGGTTGAAGGCTTAAGGCTGAATTCCAAGAATTCAGCAAATCTGGAAAAAATTGCAGGCACACTATGAGTTAAAGTGATGGTAAAATCTTGTTTAAAAGAAATAAAAATAAAATAACAAACATGTTATACTTACCTCCTCTGTGCAGTTGGCTTGCACAGAGCAGCCCAGATCCTCCTCTTCTCGGGTCCCTCTTCGCTGCTCCTGGCCCCTCCCTCCCGTCGAGTGCCCCCACAGCAAGCAGCTTTCTATGGGGGCACCTGGGCCGAGTCACAGCTCCCTGTGTCCATGCAGACGTGGAGCCCCGTCCCGGCCCCGCCCCCTCTCCCCCGATTGGCTAACTGACTTTGATTGACAGCCGCGGGAGCCAATGGTGCCGCTGCGGTGTCTCAGCCAATCAGGAGAGTCCCGGACGACTAAGACACTCGTGGACATGGTTGGAGAGAGATGGGGCTCATGTAAGCAATTAGGGGGTGCTAGGGAGGCTGCTACACACAGAAAGTTTTTTGTCTTAATGCACAGAATGCATTAAAGAGGAGTTCCACCCAAAAGTGGAACTTCCTCTCGTTTGTCTCCTCCCCCCCTCCAGTGCCACAATTGGCACCTTTCGGGGGTGGGAGGGGGGACAGGATACCTGTCTTTGACAGGTATCCTGTTCCCACTTCTGGGAGTCCAGGATGCAGCCCATGACGTCACCGCGGGGCTCTCTACTCCTCCCCCTGTTGCCGGGCCAGTAGGAGAGAGGAGAGGGGCCTCGCGTATGCGCAGTAGGGTTCCCGGCACAAAGCCGTAAGGCTACACTGCCGGGTTCCCTTACCCGCAATGGCGGCGGCAGCACCCAACAGCTGATGGAAACATCAGCTGCGGTGCCGACATCGCTGGACTCCAGGACAGGCAAGTGTCCTATTATTAAAAGCCAGCAGCTGCAGTATATGTAGCTGCTGGCTTTTAATTTTTTTATTTTTTTGGGCGGACCTCCGCTTTAAGATAAAAAACCTTCTGCCTTTACCTTCCAGGACGTCTCTCTATATTACTTACATGTAACAGGTTTATTGCACCCCCAGAGGAGGAGGAGAGAAGCACACACTGCAGCAATGCCCACCCCTCCCCTCTGCTGCCCATTCACAGAAGCCTTTGCATTTTGTGAATGAGTTCACATAATATATAAAGGCTTCTGTGAATGGGCAGAAGGAGGGGAGGGGAGGGGCGGGCATAGCAGTTCCAACAACTCTGCTCTTGAAGCAATGAAGAATTATCTTCCTGGAGCACAATAAACCTGCCAAATAATAGAGATAAATTAAGGAGGTGGCAGGCATCTCGTTTGACTCACTTCATGGTATGCCTGCAGTTTTTACAAAGTAGCTGAATTAATGGAGTTCAGATTTAAATTATAGGATTTATGCACCATTCCTGGAGACTTGGACATGTATGTGTCAGCACCGAAGAATGGGGGAAATACAATTTTTTTTTTAAATAAATAAGGTCTAGTCTGATTTTAGTTGCAGGCCTCAATATCTAGTCACACTTACCTCAAAAATATCTTCTGTATCTCCTCTAACCTGTACACCTCCTTCACCCTGGAGAAGAGAGACAAACACTGTGACACAAATCACTTCAATATTCAAATACTTCAATATTAGATGTGCTGCAAGAGTTAAAGCCGAAATTTAATCTATTGCCTTTCCTGACTTTTCCCTTCCTCCTCATTAACATGGTAAGGCACAGAATTAACCACTTCAGCTCCAGGCCTTTTATTGACACCTGTCTACATGTAAAAATCTGTATTTTTTGCAAAAAAAAATTAGAATCTCCAAAAGATTATATTTTTTTTTAAAGCAGAGGCCCTAGATTCTAGGGCCTAGAGAATAAAATGGCGGGCGTTGCAATTTTTTGGGGGGAAAAAATTAACATTTTTTCATTTTAATGCAAAAAAAAAAAACACAATACATAAGCCAATTTTTTTGTAAACTATAAAAGATGATGTATGGGGAGTAAATAGATACCAAACATGTCACGCTTGCTAAAACTGCGCACGCCCGTGCAACGTCAACAAACAACGTAAATTTTACTATCCATAGGCGATGCTTTAAAGGCCTTTACAGGTTACCACTTTAGATTTACACAGGGGGTCTAGTGCTAGAATTACTGCCCGTGTTTTGACGTTCGCAGCGATACCTCACATGTGTGGGACGATCATTGTTTGCGTGATGGACCAAAAAGCGTCCAAAGGGGACAGTGGCACTTCACTTTTTTTTCTTTTTTTTTTAATACTGTTGCTTTAAAAAAAAATGTTTTATTACTTTTATTGCTGTCACAAGGAATGTAACCATCCTTGTGACAGAAATAGGCCTGTGACAGGTACTCTTTATGGGAGGGATCAGAACCCCAAATCCCTCCCCTGCCCTTAAAAGCATTCAAAACACCAAGATTGGCGTTTTTGAATGCTTTCCGATTTAAAAAAAATGGCGCTGTTGATATCGAGGTAAACCGCAAGTGACGTCATGTCATCGCTTCCGGGCTACAACAAAGAACAACCGATCAAAGCCGATCCCAACTTTGCCTGGCTGTCCGGCCAGCTGACGGATACATTGGCTGGTCCAGCAAGCCGTGGAAGGTGGCGGGAGGGAGACGTCCTCTCCCGCTGCTTGTAATAGCCATTGAGCGGCTAATTAGCCGCCCTGATAGCTATTACAAGAGAGCTGACTGCGGGCTATAAAAAAATGGTACTGGGATGATGCCTGCGGCATAACCACCTGAAAGTCCAGCGACGTACCAGTACCAGTACCAGTACTTCGCTGGTCCGGAAGTGTATACAGTGGTTGTAAAGGCTGAAGAGTTCCTATGCATGAAGGTAAAAAAAGCTTCAGCGTGCAGCTCCCCCCCTCAGTCCCCCCCCCCAGTACTTACCTAAGGCAGCGATGTGCAAGAGACCCAAGGCATGGCGCAGCAGCCCTCCCACCATGCCCTATGGAGTTGGGCTATGGGAACAGTCATTAACGGTTGGGGAGAACATCTTTGCTCTTAGATAGATCAGAAATATTTTGGACACCTACAGTGCATCCGGAAAGTATTCACAGTGCTTCACTTTTTCCACATTTTGTTATGCTACAGCCTTATTCCAAAATTGATTAAATGTATTTATTTTTTCCCAAAATTCTACAAACAATTCCAATTGCAACTTTACCCTACAACTTTGATGCGACTTTGGCTTTTGACCAATGCGATCGTTTTATTTGTGCTCTACAAAAGTCTTTAGACATGTGCAGAACGGAAAAATTTGTTTAGTTTTCCTAACGAATTCCAAAATTTCAGAACAATCTGAATTTGCCTCGGTCGAAAATTGATTAGCTGGTTGTTAAGGAGCGAGCCGGGAAGCTGTGTCCTTAACCGCTTGCCGACCAGCGGCAACATGGCTCAGCTGCGCAAATCGACGTTATGTTACGTCGCTTCTCTTTTTTTGGCTACTAGGGGCGCACGCCCGCTGCTTGCCCCCGGAGCCGATGCGAGTGCCCGGCGGTCGCGATGACCGCCAGGCTCCCGCGATCGCTCGTGACAAGGCGAGAACCAGGATCTCTGTTTTTTAAACACAGAGATCCCGGTTCTCTGAGGGGAGAAGTGACAGATCGTGTGTTCATAACAAAGTATTAACACCGATCTATCTCCTCCCCCTAGCAAGTCCCAGCCCCCTGATGAAGTCACGTGACAGTGACGAACACGTGAGGGAAGACGAGGCACCGGAAGTGACGTGGGCGAGCTCGCAGCTCGTTTTTTATATGCCTGTTTGATAATTCCTATTGTTAGTACCTTGCTTTTATTTTTACTGTTTGCCAATAAACATTTAAGACTACGACACTATCGTGCATCCCTCTTTACATCTCCCCATGCCCCATTGCGAGGCTCATTTGATGCGGACACATCAGGGACAAAAAAGGGGACTCTGATTTAAGACTAGAGATACACACCAGCGGAGCCAGATACGCCAGACTGGGAGGTTGCCAGGAAACACACTGAGACATACTCACATGCTGCTACCTTACAGCAGTAAGGTAAGAGGCCATCTACACATTACTGTCCACAGGAGCCAGGAAGTCACCTACCATCAGCACTCTATGTCAGAGAATTGCCACCGGCACCAGCACTTTGTCATTTTCTGCTGACACTGCTAATATACAACCACTTACTCATCTTGCACTTTATATGGACACTCATTCATCTTATTTTGCTTTCACCTATATGAACATTTGCGGCATATTTTTATATGGAAATATTTTTATGTGTTACGCTTTTATATGCCTTCTACGATGTTACCCATTTTTTAGGATTTATTTTAGAAATTTGCAATTTTAGTGCACTCTTCACTGAACCCTGTTTTTTTTTTTCACTTTATCTGCATAGCATATGGATATATTTTACCATTGTTTTATGAAGTATTTTTTGAGCATGTGATATGCCTATTGTCAAGAATTATATTGATATATTGCAGGGGTCTTCAAACTATGGCCCTCCAGTTGTTCAGGAACTACAATTCCCATCATGCCTTGTCATGTCTGTGAATGTCAGAGCTTTACAATGCCTCATGGGACGTGTAGTTCTGCAACAGCTGAAGGGTCGTAGTTTGAGGATGCCTGATATATTGCCGTCTTATTTGAAGAAATTGCAGGACATGTGATACGTTTTTATTTATACGGCCTGGGATGCGATATATATATTGACTTTAGAATATTGCCTCTCTTAATTATATCTTGTACTGAGCACTTACTGCACCTTAATTTGCACATTATTTAGGTTCATAGCGCAGCACTACCTTTATTTTATAAGTCCCCTCCCCCCTTCAGTTAGAACACACACTAGGGAGCACAGTTAACCCCTTGATCGCCCCCTAGTGTTAACCCCTTCACTGCCAGTGACATTTTTACAGTAATCAGTGCATTCTTATAGCACTGATCGCTGTATAAATGACAATGGTCCTAAAAATGTGTCAAAATTGTCCGATGTCTTTGCCATAGTGTCGCAGTCATGATAAAAATCGCAGATCACCACCATAGTGTAATAAAAATGCTATAAATCTATCCCCTTTTTTGTAGATGCTATAACTTTTGCACAAACCAATAAAAATACGCTTATTGCGATTTTTATTACCAAAATATGTAGAAGAATACATATCGGCTTAAACTGGGGATATTTATTATAGCAAAAAGTACAAAATATTGTATTTTTATTTTTTTTTTTTTTAATTGTCGCTCTTTTTTTGTTTATGGCGCAAAAAATAAAAACCGCAGAGGTGATCAAATACCACCAAAAGAAAGCTATATTTGTGGGGAAAAAAAAGGACGTCAATTATGTTTGGGTACAACGTCGCACGACCACACAATTGTCAGTTAAAGCGACGCAGTGCAGAATCGCAAAAAATGCTCTGGTCATTCAGCAGCCAAATCTTCCGGGGCTGAAGTGGTTAACAACCAATAACTCATAAGCTGTCAGCTGGATGGTAAAAAAAAAAAAAAAAAAAAAAGGATGGCAGTAATCAAAAAAAGACAAACACCCGGTGTGGGGTCCCCCCCCCCCGTGCATACCAGACCCGAAGTCTGGTGTGGATTTTAAGGTGGATCGCACGCCAAAATACAAAAAGCGTCGTGGCGTCGTCGTCCCCCAAAATTAATACCAGATCCTTATCCGAGCATGCACCTCAACAGGCCAAAAAAAAGGGCGGGGGAGGGGGGCGAAGCGGCCAACTCTGCCCCCCCCCCCACATAAGGCCACATGCCGTCAACATGGGAGGGATGTTGATGGGGACAAGGGCCTCTTCCCCAAAACCCAGGCCGTTGGTTGTGGGGATCTGCGGCGGGGGGGGGGCGACTTATCGGAATCTGGAAGCCTCCTTTGCTAAGGGGGTCCCAGATCCCCCTCCCCCATGTAAAAGAGTATGGGGCACGTAGACATACACACTGCACAGATATGAACTGTTATCATATAGAAATATGGGGTCCAACTTGTCATGCAACTTTGGGGTCCAAGTGTGAATGGAGCCTAAAGGTGACTATTCCGTTTAGGTGTCTCATTCTTCTCAGATGTGACACATTGAATTTCACAGACGACTTTAAAAGAAACCCAAACGCAGTTTTCAGAAGCGAAAATGAACTTGTCTCATACAGAAGATCACTAACCGGATGGGGTTCATGTCCGGGCGGCTGGGCTTGGAAACGGCCTTCACAAACTTCTCCGCCAGCTGAATCCTAAGAAAGAAGAGCGGATACACAAGAACGTTATTCTGTACTCATCTCTGCTCAGCTGTCGCAACATTCACAATGTAGAGTATCTGCTCTGCAGTTCATGGAAGACCCGTCAGCAAATAGGATGATTGTTTCACCCTTTTCCTGCAATAGGCGCTATTGTAAGTAATCAAGACTCCGAAGGGGAAGAACTTAAATTCACAAGGCCCTATTGCAAGATTTTTCATTGGGCTCCCAAGCAACCTCTCTCCCGGCGGTGTCAATTAGGACAACTGATCTTAAAGTGTCATTCAACCCACATCATGAAAAACTGTAGGTACATGCTCTGTTACATGCTGTTCATACTCACTTAGTCACTCTGGGATTTGTTTTCTGTATTCTGCAAAAAAAAACCTGGTTGATTCTGCTGTTCACTGTCTGTGTCCCCACTGCAGCCCGAGACTGTGTGGACCAACGGTTGCCAACCATGGCCCGTGGACCACTGATGGTCCACGAGAAGATGCACACCGCCCAATTGTTGTTTCCAGTGTTGATGGGGCACTATTCCTTCCACTGACATCAATGATGGGGCACTATTCCTCCCACTAACACCAATGATGGGGCACTATTCCTCCCACTGACACCAATGATGGGGCACTATACCTCCAACTGATACCAATGATGGGGCACTATTCCTCCCACTGATACCAATGATGGGGCACTGTTCCTTCCACTGATACCAATGATGGGGCACTATTCCTCCAACTGATACCAACGATGGGGCACTATTCCTCCCACTGATACCAACAATGTGACACTATTCCTCCTACTGACACCAATGATGGGGCATTGTTTGCTCCCACTGGCCACAGTCCGGCCTCCTCAAAGTCTGAAGGACAGTAAATTGGCCATTTGCTTAGAAAATTTGGGGACCCCTGATCTACAATATATTACTATCATTTACAAGTGAATTTTTATCCACATATGAGAATAACACTGAAGCGCCTTTTTTAAGCATGAGTGGTTTAACTGAGGCTTTGGTTCATGTATGTAACTCCATGTCAAGATAAGGACAAGCAGGTGATTTAATTAAACTTGAAGAAAAAAAAAAAAAAACACAACACGCTTCTTTCTTCTCTAGCAAAGCCATGTGTACATGAAAAGGTAATCACATGGCACTGTTTACCACCTCTAACAAGGTAAGCACATGGCTTTGTTTACCAAATGCTGACAAGATGATCACATGGCTTTGTTTACCAATGCTGACAAGGTGATGACACGGCTAAGTGTATGGATGCTGATGTTCACATTGCTTTGTTAGGCCACTGCCACTGGATTTCTTTTTAGGTCCACTGGATGTTAGCAACTATATCTAACAGTGTTTCACAAACCATCAGAAGCCTTTTAAAAACGCCCACTGAACCCATTTAATTTTGCCTTCCCTATTACATTAGCCAAAATTGCAAATTTCACCATAACGTCCAGATTTTTGCCAAAACTTCAATGAACTGAAAACTATTTTCAATCGTCTTCCACCTGTTCATTTCTATTATGATTCAGACAGAAATATTTGTTGTTAAGGAAAGATTGTACTGGAAAAGCAGTAGATTCTTCATCATCTATTGAAGAACACGGGAATTTAGCAACAAAAAAAAAGTCAAAAAGCAGTCCAAATGAGGGGTTGGGCAACAGGCATTAATGGAGCTAAGATGGAACCTGGAAACGTTTGCATCAGTGAAAAGGACCAAGGCCCAAACCTGAACCAGAAGAGGTGAAGTTCCCTACAGGGCAGGAGATCCGCTAACAACCCAGAAGAGATCACAGAGGATCTACCTGATGCTCAGGCCAGGACAAACGTCACCACCAAGGGGAATGACTGCCCCAGAGGCTTACACCAGAAACAGCTGTGAGCGAAGAAGCAATCAACAGGTGGAGTAATATATCTACCCAAATGTAGAGAACAGACCAACAACAAGAAAGGGAACATCAAATGGGAACATTGGACAAAATAGGTCCACAAGGTAAGACCAAAATGTAGAGAACAGACCAACAACAAGAAAGGGAACATCGAATGGGAACATTGGACAAAACAGGTCCACAAGGTAAGACCAGCCATCTAAGAATAACAAGAGGTCCAAGAGGTGAAGTTCCCTATAGAGCAGGAGATCCGCTAACAACCCAGAAGAGATCACAGAGGATCAACCTGATGCTTAGGCCAGGACAACTGTCACCACCAAGGGGAATGACTTTCCCACAGGCTTACACCAGAAACAGCTGTGAGCCAAGAAACTATCAACAAGTAGAGTAATATATAGAGAACAGACTGTAGAGAACAGACCAACAACAAGAAAGGGAACATCAAATGGGAACATTGGACAAAATAGGTCCACAAGGTAAGACCAAAATGTAGAGAACAGACCAACAACAAGAAAGGGAACATCGAATGGGAACATTGGACAAAACAGGTTCACAAGGTAAGACCAGCCATCTAAGAATAACAAGAGGTCCAAGCCTTAAACTGATGACTCTTGGCATCGGGGAAGGAAGGCTCCCAAAAAAAAAAAGGCTGCCTAGAACAGCCATCCAATTCTCATAAGAGATAATTATCCAACTTAATACACCTGGTGGATAATAATAATAATAAATAATAATAATAATTTGGAACCACTAATCAATATGAGGATAGGAATTGCCTATCTATAAATTTCCATGTCAAGTCCCAGCCGGTCTAAGAATAACAAGAGGCTGCCTAGGACAGCCATTCGATCCTCATAAGAGATAAATATCCGACATAATACCACTGGTGGCTAGTTAAAAAACGTAGGCGTTGGGGACAACCCCAAAACATACCAACATAGAAGTCAGACCAAGGTAGGCAGGAGTAGAAACAGGCAACCACGCCAACCTGGTGATGTAACACCAGCAAACAGTAAGACAAAAAACCCAACCACAAAGCACCTGGGAGTGTGATAGAAAGCACCCTGCAGTACCTGCCTACCTGATTCAGCTCATGTGACTAAAAGCCCTTTGACCTGCACCCCCACCCTTCCAGCAAAGATGTAGAACGAGGAGCAAAAACCTTGGCGTTGGCGTATGGGCACCTGGATGCGTCCTCCGTGGGGTCATTAGATTAGGGCCGAAACAACTAACCTGAGAACTTGTGAATGTGTGAGGAGCAATGCCTCATGGGACATGTAGTCCTGGGCAGGAAGTGAGTGGTTCTAAAGGCAGAAGTTTTTTTTACCTTGCTATAGGGGCTTTCTATACTATACTTTGCAGCTTGCTATTGGGGCACTCTGAAGGCAGGAGGAGCCAGAAGCGTCAGTAGGGGACCCCAGAAGAGGAGAATCAGGACTGATCTGTGCAAAACCATTACACAGAGCAGGTAAGTATAACATGTTTGTTTATAAAAACCAGAGTTAGACTTACCGGTAACTCTTTTTCTAGGAGTCTTCCAGGACAGCCTCTGAGACATATGTCTCAGAGGCTGTCCTGGAAGACGATAAGAGAAAAATAAATAAAATCACTTTTACCACTTAAGGACCAGGCCTCTTTTTGAGATTTGTTGTTTACAAGTTAAAATTTTTTTTTTTTTTTGCTAGAAAATTACTTAGAACCCCCAAACATTATAAATTTTTTTTCTAACACCCTAGAGAATAAAATGGCGGTCGTTGCAATACTTTTTGTCACACCGTATTTGCGCAGCGGTCTTACCAGCGCACTTTTTTTTTGGGAAAAAATACACTTTTTTGAAGTAAAGTTAGCCCAATTGTTCTTTATATTGTGAAAGATTTTGTTACGCCGAGTAAATTGATACCCAACATGTCACGCTTCAAAATTGCGACCACTTGTGGAATGGCGACAAACTTTTACCCTTAAAAATCTCCATAGGCGACGTTTAAAAAATTCTACAGGTTGCATGTTTTGAGTGACAGAGGAGGTCTAGGGCTAAAATTATCGCTCTCGCTCTACCGATCGTGGAGATACCTCACGTGTGTGGTTTAAACACCATTTTCATATGCGGGCGCTGCTCACGTATGCGTTCGCTTCTGGCCTGGCGGGACGGGGCGCGTTTAAAAAATTTTTTTTCTTTCTCTCATTTATTTTACCTTTTATTTTTTATTTTTATACGGTTTAAAAAAAAAATAATAATAAATTGTGTCACTTTTATTCCAATTACAAGGAATGTAAACATCCCTTGTAATAGAAAAAAGCATGGCAGGTCCTCTTAAATATGAGATGTGGGGTCAAAAAGACCTCAGATCTCATATTTACACTAAAATGCAATAAAATGCAAAAAAAAAAAAGAAATGGCCCTTTAAGAGCTATGGGCGGAAGTGAGGTTTTGACATCGCTTCCGCCCTGCAATGTTATGGAGACGGGTGGGGGTCCTCTTCCCCTCACTCATCTCCATGCCCAGCAAGAGGTAACATCCAATCCCCTCCGCCGATGGCTCTGGTAAGCGGCGGCGGGCACCTGAGTGCGGCGGGAGGGCCCCTCTCCCGCCGCCGATAAAAGTGATCTTTTCCGCCGCAGAGACCACTCTTATCGGAAAGTGGACAACAAGAAGAGGATACCAGGGTTATGGTAGCTAGCTGCTGCCATAACAACGATATTCCTCTTCAAACTTAGGACGTATATCGGCGAACGGCGGTCCGTAAGTGGTTAAAGACTGTGTCCAGGGACGATCAGTATCTGAACCCAGAGAAGGTGGAGGGTGATGCAAAAAAAAGCATGCTGCTGCTACTACTAAACGTCTTAGGCCTGGTTCTCACTTATGCACTTTTTGCAGAAACGCACTACAGTTCATTTAACATGGTTTCCTATTGGACACGTTCACATCTATGCTTTTTTCAGTCGCTGCGTATTTGGAAAGGATTTATTTCAAACGCAAACTGTGCTTTTTTTTTGGTTCAATAGACTTCAATAGAGAAGCTGCAGAAAAGCATGTAGTGCGTTTTTGCAGCAATTTGCATTTTTTTTTAATCTGCCCAACAACAAATTGGCCAAAAAAAAAAAGCATAAGAAATGCAAAATGCAAATTGCAGCAAAAGCGCCAAAACGCACAGCAAAAAGCAGTGTAGAAACATATCAAAAGCAAACTGCATGGGTGTGAACCGAGACTTACGCTGGCCACACACGTAACGATTTTCGGACGAGAATATTCATATGAAATATCTTTGTACATTCGCTGAACAAAAAAGAATGTCGTTTAAAAATTCCTCTTGCTTTTAACATTCAGTTTTAAAATGAATGTAATTTCTGAACAAAAACCGCATACACAGTCTGAAAATTCCTTTTGACCAATTAGTTTTTTTATTCTGCTCCTTCGAATTTTCCCGTCGCTGTGCCGAAAAGAACATCGATTTGACCCCACTAACAATTAAAAAAATCAAATGAACTTTCTTAACCACTTGACCACTGGGCACTTAAACCCCCTTCCTAACCAGACCAATTTTCAGCTTTCAGTGCTCTCGCACTTTGAATGACAATTACTCAGTCATGCAACACTGTACCCATATAAATTTTTTGTAATTTTCTTCACACAAATAGAGCTTTCTTTTGGTGGTATTTAATCACCGTTGGGTTTTTTATCTTTTGAGCTATAAATTAAAAAAAATAAATAAATAAATAATTCAATTAAAAAAAAAAATTCTTTGTTTCTGTTAAAATTTATTGCAGAGTATTGGCGAGTATTGGCAGAGTTTTGTAGAGTATTGCAGTGTTGCAGAGTATTGGCAGAGTATTGCACAGTGTTGCAGAGTATTGACATTGAGTAGCGCTGTGGGCACTAAACATCAAGCCCACAGCGCTGCTGCAATCTCTCCCCCTCTCCGTACCGATCGGTACAGAGAGGGGAGGGAGGAACCGGCGTCATGACGTGACGCTGGTTTGTTTACAAGTGATCGCTCTGTCATTTGACGTAACGATGACGTGGTAAACGGGCGCGATCGGCGGCTATTTACCGTGATCACGGATGTTCCCGGGTGCGCGCCCGGGAGCAACATTCTGGAATGACGTCCCACGGATGTGCACCCAGAATAAGCCGACCGCGCTGTAGCCATTTTTCGGCGCGCCTGGGAACATCACGGTAAATGGCCACTGATAGCGGCCGTTTACCACGTGATCGCTCACGGAGCATCACTTGTAAACAAACCAGCGTCATGTCATGACGCCGGTTCCTCCCTCCCCTCTCTGTACCGATCGGTACAGTGTGAGAGGAGAGAGGGAGAGATCGTTTGCAGCTATGTGTACACTACAGATCCAGCCCACAGCGCTGCTCAGTGCCCATACTCTGCCAGTACTCTGCAATACTATGCCAATACTATGCCAATACTATGCCAATACTATGCCAATACTTCAATAATTCTAGCCCTGGACTTACTCTGTAACTCAAAACATGCAACCTGTAGAATTTTTTAAACGTCACCTATGGAGATTTTTAAGGGTAAAAGTTTGTCGCCATTCCACGAGCGGGAGCAATTTTGAAGCGTGACATGTTGGGTATCACTTTACTCTGTGTAACATTGTCTTTCATAATATAAAAAAAATTGGGCTAACTTTACTGTTGTCTTATTTGTTAATTCAAAAAATTGTATTTTTCAAAAAAAAGTGCGCTGGTAAGACCGCTGCGCAAATACGGTGTGACAAAGTATTGCAACGACCGCCATTTTACTCTCTAGGGTGTTAGAATAGATATATATATATATATAATGTTTGGGGGTTCTAAGTAATTTTCTATCAAAAGGCTCGGCCCTTAAGTGGTTAAGGTAATTATCCGATTAATCAAAACAATAAAATCAGCCAACTAATCGATTATGAAAATAATCGTTAGTTGCAGCCCTACATTGGATGCTCAGTCTCCTGCTGATTTTTAACCCACGACCATCTCTGTCTTAAAAAAAAAAAAAAAAAAACCCTGAAGAAGACTCTACGAGTTAAAACGCGCATGGGGTGACCATTGGGCCTCAGCGCCCTGATGACAGATGTAGATTTATATATGATTTGCACACATTTGCACACATTTAATGTGCTGTTTTTTTACTTGTTTTTTGATGTCTTTTAAACCTATGTCTAAATAAAATTTGTATATTATTTATATATATATATATATATATATATATATATATATATATATATATATATATATATATATATATATATATATATTGCCATGGTTACTAGTGCCTAAAAAGTCCCTTCTATAGTATTTTCCTCCATAGAGCAAAAACCTTAGCCAAGAAGCAGAGCTAAGAAAAAAACAAAAAAAAGGCTAGGAGCCTTTGCATCCTAGAAAAAAACGGAGGTATGCTGGGAAGAGGAGGATTTATATCGGAGGCTGGCTTACAACTTTTCTTTTTGCCAGTGCCCAAACTTCTTGAAGGTTGTAGCATAATCCAATTGCTTCTTAATTCCTGTGACCCTCAATGGACAATGGAGAAAAAAAAGTAACATCACCTAAAAAAGACAGACATACTGTATGTCTGTGTCAGGGCTGGGCTCAGCCTTTCCTTCTCTGAGCTGGCCGCTCAGCTATCGGCTAATTGTCAGATCCTATCTCTCCACAGTTACTCAGCTGTTGATGATATCCTGCTCGTCAGTCCTGCCTACTTAAGCCGTCCAGTCCAGAGGATCTCTGCCTTCGCCTTGGTCAACATCACAGAGACGCTCTCCTGCAGTCCTGTTAAAAGACTTGCTCGGCTGACATCCCTTCTGGCTCCAGATCCTGCTTGCTGTTTTACTACGCTCATCTCCAGCTCCCTGATGTTTGGCTTGTCTGACTATCCATTCCAGTCCCTGAACTCTGGCTATGTTTTTGACTACGTTTGTTCTATTTACTTTTATTATTAAACAAGTGTGATTTAACTGTACTTCTGCCTCGGTCTGATTTCATGCTTTCTGACAGTCTGCCTTTTTACAACTAGAAGACGAAGGAAATTCCTGTTTCACAGATTCAGAACTTGCCTCTGGTTGAAATGCTGAGGACGGATGTCCATGCCGTTGAGAAACAGAGCATCGAGGATATGGATGGCGCTGATCTTCCTCTGAGCCTTCCCCTGTAAATACAGCACAAGACGTCCATTAAACCCGACTGCAGCCACCCAGAAAGTAAAGTCACCACCATCGCCCGTCGGTACCCACCTCCCCCTTCAGCTCATGAACAATTTCTACAGACAGAAGGGTGTCTCGTGGAAGTTCGGTTTTCAGATCTAATTTAGTCCACCGGTCAGCGGACCGCCCACCCCAGGTGTATATCTGGGATCTCTGCAGAGAGATAAAAAACCATACATGAATCAGATCTTACACTCCTCACCAAACACTCCGGAGCACCCTCTGAGAGTCCGTCACTCACCCCTAAACCTAAGAGGAACTTGTGCTCACTTCCGGACACCATACACCGATAATCCATCACATGACTAATCTTCTCCAGCGTCTTCGATGTGAGGGGAGTCGGCTTGAAGTTATAAACTTCAATGTCCCGGCTCTAAAGAGAAAAAAAAAAAAAAAAAACACTAGAGATGAGTAACGTTCAATGATTTAATGCCTCTAGGACTCGGGAGAACTAGGTAAAAAGCTTAAGCCAATTCAAGATTCAAGACTTATTTAACAGCTTGCCTACCGGGGAAGCATTTTTTTTGCACGTTAAAATCTGCATAGTGTATATAGATATCAAGCAACTCCTTCTATTATATTTTTTATTGAACTCACACGCATGCTCCTGAAGAGTGGATCAATCCACGAAATGCATGGAGCGATTCTATGTCGTGTCCCTATGATTCAATTGATATCAGTCAGTATGTATCATTTTTTATATTAAAGCAGAGTTCCACCCCAAAAATGGAACTGCCGCTTTTCGGAATCCTCCCCCCCTCCAGTGTCACATTTGGCACCTTTCAGGGGGGGAGGGGTGAGCAGATACCTGTCTAATCCAGGTATTTGCTCCCACTTCTGGGCATAGATAGCCGCAGTATCCGCGGCTATCTATGCCATGTCCGGCGCCCCCCCATCTTCTGGGAGGCACACAGGTCCCAGAAGACATCAGGGACCAGTGGGATCGCGCATGCGCAGTAGGGAACCAGGCTTCACTTCCTGATTCCCTTACCGAAGATAGCGGCGCCTCCACCCGAGAGCCGAGGGACAGATCGGCTTTTCTGTGCCGACATCGCGGGCGCCCTGGGCAGGTAAGTGTCCATATTTTAAAAGTCAGCAGCTGAAGTATTTGTAGCTGCTGACTTTAAAAAAAAATTAAAAATTGGCGGAACTCTGCTTTAAGTGTTTATAATCATGTGGCAACCCGTCTATATTGTATGAATAGATATACATTTTTATGAATTGTACCAGTTATTATAATTGCATTGGATATACACTTCATTAAAAAGATCTGAAAAAATGAATGGGGTGAGCAACTACATGGCAAACGAGGTTCAATGTAGAAAAATGTAAAATAATGCATTTGGGTGGCAAAAATATGAATGCAATCTATACAATATATTATATATTATTTAAGTGTACAGAGGATTTATTACGGAAATATTACCGTATATACTCGAGTATAAGTCGAATTTTTCAGCACGTTTTTTGTGCTGAAAGTACCCCCCTCGACTTATACTCGAGTCAAGCACTTTTCTGCAGCAAAAAATGTAATTTTCCGAACCGACTTTGGGGCCCAGTATCTCAGGGCCACTTGGTGCTAGAACCCCCAAATTTGGCATGCAAACCCAGTGGACCTGGTACCACAACATATCCAAAGCTGAAGTTCCTAGCACTAAGTGGCTCCGAGATACGGGGCCCCAAAATCGGTTCGGAAAATGTCATTCTCTGCTGCAGAAAAGTGCTTGACATTTTCTGAACCGACTTTGGGGCCCCATATCTCAGGGCCACTTGGTGCTAGGAACCCCGAATTCGGTGTGCAAACCCAGTGGAACTGATACCATAACATATCCAAAGCTGGGGTTCCTAGCACCAAGTGGCCCTGAGATACGGGGCCCCAAAACTGGTTCGGAAAAAGTCATTCTCTGCTGCAGAAAAGTGCTTGACATTTTCTGAACTGATTTTTGGGGCCCTGTATCTCGGGGCCACTTGGTGCTAGAAACCCCAGCTTTGGAAATTTTATGGTGTTCCACTGGGTTTGCACACCAAATTTGGGGTTCTTAGCACTAAGTGGCCCCGAGATACAGGGGCCCCAAATTCGGTCAACTGTGTCTATCTGCATCATTTCGGGACCCTTTGGGTTCAGAGACCCCAAATTTTGGCTGCAGCTAGGGGGCATCTAGGAACCCTTAACTACCGAGTTTGAAGTTCAAGGGACCTATGGCTGCAAATGGGCACAGTGAGGCATGCAAAAGGGCACAGTGAGGCTGCAAATGGGCACAGTGATGCTGCAAATGGGCATTGTTGACCCTCTTTTCCACTTACAGTAGCTGTGCATTTCTCACCCTCGTCTTATGCTCGGGTCAAGAAGTTTTTCCCATTTTTTTGTGGTAAATTAGGGCCTCGACTTATACTCGGAACGACTTATACTCGAGTATATACGGTATATATTTTTTTTTAAGTTGATTTGCACATTATCACTTAGGGGTTGGAATACCAATATTGGGTTATTTTTGCACCTGTCATTTTTTTGGTTTTGTTTTATACTGAGGATTTATTATAGGAATATTATATATTATTTGAAGTTTATTTGCACATTACTATTTAGGGGTTCAAATACCAATAATTGGTCTGTTTTGCACCTGCCACTTTTGGTTTGATTGTTTTTTATATAGCAGGCCGATTAATACAAGACGGATCACCGTATAGGCCATTAGTGCTTATATTCCATGACCTCTCTCTGCTTTTGTATATGGGATCATGATTGCACTAACAAAATTATTTAGTTTATAATTTTTCTCTTTTTGAGTAAATGGGATTATGGTTGTACTATTACATAGCATATAATATATTTTTTTATACCAGTTAGCACTTATCACTTTACATGTGTGGTATACACTACTGTATTCAATATCACATTGCTAATTTATATACTTGAGAATATTTAATCGCTACATAGACACGCAAGTCACTTTAATTAGTAGGATTAATATATACCGATATTCCCTCTTTTATGCACAGCGCCACTCCCTACTTTTTGACTTTATTCCTTTGGGGTTACACGGAGGTGTTCCCTGCCTATATAGGGGGGGAGCAGTTGGAAAAATACCCTGAAGCGCGGATCCACTGACAAATAAATACTTACCCAATCTAGGTTCCGGGCGGGCAGCGCTCCTACGGGCGATGGGCGGCGGACGGCTCCTCCTCCATCACCGTCCAATAGGATCGCCTGTCCTTTAAGCCAATCAGGTGACGGGTCTCAGACCCGCTTCCTGATTGGCTGGGAGGAGGATCAATGTGAGAATAGCAAATATTCATTCGCTATTGTCACACATCTGGGTGAGCTCAGAGCGCAGTGCTCTTTTCCCCCCCCAAGCCCACCCTTTTTTGAAGCCTATTAGAGCCTCTAGCTCTAATCACACGCTTAAAAAAAAAACATCCCACCCATTGGAATCCATGAGTCCGGCTCCCTGCATGTAGACTAGGTAACTGAACGCATGGATGGGGGTGCACCCATGCGCCCCAATGGATGGGCCGCCACTGCCAGTATCCAGCTCATATCTGCAGCAACAGCGAGCTTGATTTAACCCCCGGTCTATTGATGTTGTTTCTAAAACGTACGTTGGTGAACAAGGGGTTAGCCAGCAGAGCTAAAGCCCCGTACACATGATGATATCCCCTTTGGACGACACATGTCAGGCTGGCTGATGCAAGCACGCTGAGAACCGCGGATTTTATACATATCATGATGACCTTTTTTACCACACAGTTGTAAGTGAACTACAAATAAATTTGTGTCTTTTTACTTTACGGGCTTCACTATTTTTTGCCGTCTTGGGTACTGCTGAAATGCTGAGGTTCGATATTCCACAACTCCTGCCCTGACTTTGGAAACTATTTGAAAGGTGGCTATCTCCTGTTGGATGATTGATTCTTTAGAGGATTAATTTTTATTGAGAGTGACATCTATATTGCCCGTGATTAGTGATTTGATGCTCATCTTAAATCATTATCTGGTAAGCAGATTTGACACACCTGGGTGTTGAGAGCTCTTTTCCTTATACACTGGAAGTGGTGAAGGGCTCTTCATACTGTCTACATCTTCAATGAATGAATTTTTTCTGTTTGAATAAGCGCTGCATTTTGGACTATATTTTATTTTGTTTGGTGATCAACGAACTGTGCTGGCTGCTATTTCACATTTTATATGTTTTACTGGTTTTAGCGCTGATACCCACCCACTCCCCGCACACACAGGCCTGATGTCGGGAGACAATGAGCGGTTCAAAATAAACCGGCCGACATTCTGCCGGTGTGTATGTCGGTCAGTCGGCTGGAAAACCAGGAGCCAACCAACTCCCGATCAGTGCTCTCAGCCAATGGCGGGGGGGTTTCAGAACACAACAGCTCAGCGGGGGGGAGATCTCTGAACTAACCTCGCATGTTTAGTACAGCGAGCTGTCAAAACGTAATGTGTACCCGGCTTAAGAGGGGCTATTATTGCAGAGAATGGACAACCCTATCTGCTCGTAGCCAGCATTTTACATTTCATTCATAAAACGTGGCCTGTGGCGTGGAGCCTGGGATGTCCTACAGAGATCTATCTGATTAACCAGAGACAGGTCACGAGACACCCCTGTGCACAAGATTACTGAAAGCTAAGACGACTCTACAGTCAGGTATCTCAGACTAGTAGGATTAATTAAAATGTAATATTATCTAAAAAAAAAAAAAAAAATTTCAAGATTTGTTTTTAAATCATATGTGCTTGGGTTCAGCGTTAAAGGCTTAACCCAATTAAAACTCACATTTCATCTCATGGAGAATGCAACTGGAGTGAGAATATGTGCTGACCCTGCAGTTCTCAATGCACAATGTAGTGGATCCTCCCACCCCGCAGAACATGCCGCTGATTTTACAGACAAACCTGAATGAGCTGAAAGAACTTGTTCTTTGGGTCAATGTTGGTTGGAGCCACACGAGCCTGGTCAGGAATCTGGAACAGACAAAAATCACATGTTGTAGAGACAGGGCGCTCAGGTTAAGAGACAGGGCCCTGAGGTTAAAAGGCAGGGCGCTCAGGATAAAAGGCAGGGCGCTCAGGATAAAAGGCAGGGCGCTCAGGATAAAAGGCAGGGCGCTCAGGTTAAGAGGCAGGGCGCTCAGGTTAAGAGGCAGGGCGCTCAGGATAAGAGGCAGGGCGCTCAGGATAAGAGGCAGGGCGCTCAGGATAAGAGGCAGGGCGCTCAGGATAAGAGGCAGGGCGCTCAGGATAAGAGGCAGGGCGCTCAGGATAAGAGGCAGGGCGCTCAGGATAAGAGGCAGGGCGCTCAGGATAAGAGGCAGGGCGCTCAGGACAAGAGGCAGGGCGCTCAGGACAAGAGGCAGGGCGCTCAGGATAAGAGGCAGGGCGCTCAGGACAAGAGACAGGGCGCTCAGGTTAAGAGACAGGGCCCTGAGGTTAAAAGGCAGGGCGCTCAGGATAAAAGGCAGGGCGCTCAGGATAAAAGGCAGGGCGCTCAGGATAAAAGGCAGGGCGCTCAGGATAAAAGGCAGGGCGCTCAGGTTAAGAGGCAGGGCGCTCAGGTTAAGAGGCAGGGCGCTCAGGATAAGAGGCAGGGCGCTCAGGATAAGAGGCAGGGCGCTCAGGATAAGAGGCAGGGCGCTCAGGACAAGAGGCAGGGCGCTCAGGACAAGAGGCAGGGCGCTCAGGACAAGAGGCAGGGCGCTCAGGACAAGAGGCAGGGCGCTCAGGACAAGAGGCAGGGCGTTCAGGATAAGAGGCAGGGCGTTCAGGACAAGAGGCAGGGCGTTCAGGACAAGAGGCAGGGCGTTCAGGATAAGAGGCAGGGCGTTCAGGATAAGAGGCAGGGCGTTCAGGATAAGAGGCAGGGCGTTCAGGATAAGAGGCAGGGCGTTCAGGATAAGAGGCAGGGCGTTCAGGATAAGAGGCAGGGCGTTCAGGATAAGAGGCAGGGCGTTCAGGATAAGAGGCAGGGCGTTCAGGATAAGAGGCAGGGCGTTCAGGATAAGAGGCAGGGCGTTCAGGATAAGAGGCAGGGCGTTCAGGATAAGAGGCAGGGCGTTCAGGATAAGAGGCAGGGCGTTCAGGATAAGAGGCAGGGCGTTCAGGATAAGAGGCAGGGCGTTCAGGATAAGAGGCAGGGCGTTCAGGATAAGAGGCAGGGCGTTCAGGATAAGAGGCAGGGCGTTCAGGATAAGAGGCAGGGCGTTCAGGATAAGAGGCAGGGCGTTCAGGATAAGAGGCAGGGCGTTCAGGATAAGAGGCAGGGCGTTCAGGATAAGAGGCAGGGCGTTCAGGATAAGAGGCAGGGCGTTCAGGATAAGAGGCAGGGCGTTCAGGATAAGAGGCAGGGCGTTCAGGATAAGAGGCAGGGCGTTCAGGATAAGAGGCAGGGCGTTCAGGATAAGAGGCAGGGCGTTCAGGATAAGAGGCAGGGCGTTCAGGATAAGAGGCAGGGCGTTCAGGATAAGAGGCAGGGCGTTCAGGATAAGAGGCAGGGCGCTCGGGTTAAGAGGCAGGGCGCTCGGGTTAAGAGGCAGGGCGCTCGGGTTAAGAGGCAGGGCGCTCGGGTTAAGAGGCAGGGCGCTCGGGTTAAGAGGCAGGGCGCTCGGGGTAAGAGGCAAGGCGCTCGGGATAAGAGGCAGGGCGCTCGGGATAAGAGGCAGGGCGCTCGGGATAAGAGGCAGGACCCTCAACTTATAAGTCAGGGTTGTAGGGTTAAAAGACAGGGCCCTCGTGTAAGATAGGACCCTCAAGTTAAACATTTCCAACAAAATACCAGACTGTCTATATTTTACACAACATTAAAATATACATCCCACTCACCCCCCAGAGCTTCAGGCACTCTTTCCGGATGTCTGCCTGGCGGGGCTCATTCAGCGACCTGGAAAAAAACATCTCAAAAGGTCACTGCTCAAAAGCGGACATCTTTTAAAAAAAAAAAATCAAACACTTATGGCAGGGTTCGACAAACCCCGGGTGCCAGGTCGCATTTGCGACTAGAATTAGCGACCTGGCGCCTGGGGCGGCACAGCTGGGGTATCCTGTGTCCGTTCGACACCCCCCCCCTCCCGGCGCGATCGCGATGGGCCGCGCCGGTAATTGAGACCGCGGCTTTGCGGCCTACTGCAGTCCTATGGTTCCTTCTGCAATCAGGCGCCCTCTGGTGGTGGCCGTTGGTATGACAAGACATCCACCAATGCTAATGGAGCTTCCCTTACCTGTTTTCACTGCCCGCTCATTTCCTTCCCTTTACTTAGAACCCCCAAACATTATATATATTTTTTATTCTAACACCCTAGAGAATAAAATGGCGGTCATTGCAATACTTTCTGTCACACCGTATTTGCGCAGCGGACTTACAAGCGTACTTTTTTAGGAAAAAATACTTTTTTTTAATTAAAAAATAAGAAAACAGTAAAGTTAGCCCAATTTTTCTTATATTGTGAAAGATAATGTTACGCCGAGTAAATTGATTCCCAACATGTCACGCTTCAAAATTTCGTCCGCTCGTGGAATGGCGACGAACTTTTACCCTTTAAAATCTCCATAGGCGTCGTTTAAAAAATTCTACAGGTTGCATGTTTTAAGTTACAGAGGAGGTCTAGGACTAGAATTATTGCTCTCGCTTTAACGATCGTGGCGATGCCTCACGTGTGGTTTGAACACCGCTTTCATATGCGGGCGCTACTCACATATGCGTTCGCTTCTGCAAGCGAGCTTGGCGGGACGGGGCGCATTTAAAAAAAAAATTTTTTTCTTATATATTTTACTTTTTATTTTTACACTGTTTTTAAAAAAAAAATAAATAAAATTGTGTCACTTTTATTTCTATTACAAGGGATGGGGCACATTTAAAAAAAAAAATTCTTCTTATTTATTTTAACTTTTATTTTTTCACTGTTCTTTTTAAAAAAAAAAAAAAGTCACTTTTATTCCTATTACAAGGAATGTAAAAATCCCTTGTAATAGAAAAAAAGCATGACAGGACCTCTTAAATGTGAGATCTGGGGTCCTCAGACCTCAGATCTCATATTTACACTAAAATGCATTAAAAAAAACAAAAAAAAAATTGTCATTTGAAAAAAAAACATAATAAAATGTCCCTTTAAGAGCTATGGGTGGAAGTGACGATTTGACGTCGCTTCCGCCCTGCAATGACTTGGAGATGGGCGGGGGGGGGGGGGGGGCATCTTCCTTACTCGTCTCCATGTCAGGCCAGGGACAGATCCGGATCGCCTCCGCCGTTACCGACGGCCACGGTAAGCGGTGAAGGGCACCGGAGCGCGGCGGTAGGGGGGGCCCTCTCCTGCCACCGATAAAAGTGATCTCGCTGCGAATCTGCTGCAGAGACCACTTTTAGCTGAAAGAGAACCGCCGGCTCTTGAAGAAGATACCGGGGTTATGGTAGCTGTCTGCTACCATAACAACGGTATTTCTCTTCATATACAACAACGGTACAACGGTATTTCTCTTCATCTCGTATATAGTCGTCCTGCGGGAAGGAAGTGGTTAATTAAAATGAATTTATTATTTGTCATCTCCCTGCTTGGCCCCTTTCAGACGGGCTGTCTGATCAGGATCGCCTGTCAGTTTTTCAGGCGGACCTGATTGGATCCTTAGCGGGAATATGGTGGTCTTGTGTCCCTGCATGGCAGGAAATAAAAGCAGTCACATTCGTTCTAGTCGTCTCTGTGTAAATTTAAGATTGGTTAATTTTTATATTGAAAATAAAGCTGTCGGTCGTTTAAAAAAAAAAAACAACTGGCTCCTAACTTTTTTAGCTGGCTCCTAGATTCCAAGCAAATTTGTCAAGCCCTGACTTATGGGACCGCTGGCTCCAATCACCTGATACATGTGCATAGCTTCTAACTTGATTGGTGCAGCTGTGCATGGTAGCCAATCAGCTTCTTACTTCAGCTTGTTTATTTAAGCTTTGACAAATAAACCTGGAAGCCGATTGGTTTCTATGCAGAGCTGCACCAGGCTTGGCACACTCCGATTTTAGTAAATCAACCCCTAAGTGTCACTGTGTACAGTGGATATAAAAAGTCTACACACCCCTGGTAAAATGTCAGGTTTCTGTGATGTAAAAAAAAAATGAGACAAAAGATAAAATTTTTCAGAACTTTTTCCACCTTTAATGTGACCTATAAACTGTACAACTCAATAGAAAAACAGACTGAAATTTTTTTTCACATAAGTGTGCACACCCTCTTATAACTGGGGATGTAGCTGTGTTCAGAATTAAGCAATCATATTCAAACTAATGTTAAATAGGAGTCAGTACACACCTCCCATCATTAAAGTGCCTCTAATTAATCCCAAATAAAGTGCAGCTGTTCTAGTAGGTCTTTCCTGACATTTTCTTAGTCGCATCCTACAGCAGAAGCCATGGTCTGCAGAGAGCTTCCAAAGCATCAGAGGGATCTCATTGTAAAAGGTATCAGTTAGGAGAAGGGTACAAAAGAATTTCCAAGGCATTATATATACCATGGAACACGGGGAAGACAGTCATCATCAAGTGGAGAAAATATGGCACAACAGTGACATTACCAAGAACAAGACGTCCCTCCAAAATTGATGAAAAGACGAGAAGAAAACTGGTCAGGGAGGCTGCCAAGAGGCCTACAGCAACATTAAAAGAGCTGCAGGAATATCTGGCAAATACTGGCTGTGTGGTACACGAGACAACAATCTCCCGTATTGTTCATATGTCTGGGCTATGGGGTAGAGTGACAAGATGGAAGCCTTTTCTTACGAAGAAAAACATCCAAATCCGGCTAAACTTTGCAAAAACACATCTGAAGACTCTCAAAATCATGTGGGAAAATGTGTTATGGTCTGATGAAACCAAGGTTGAACTTTTTGGCCATTATTCCAAAAGATATGTTTGGTGCAAAAACAACACTGCACATCACCAAAAGAACACCATACCCACTGTGAAGCATGGTGGTGGCGGCATCATGCTTTGGGGCCGTTTTTTTGCAGCTGGAACAGTCAAGGTAGAGGGAATTATAAACAGTTCCAAATACCAGTCAATATTGACAGGAAACCTTCAGGCTTCTGCTAGAAAGCTGAACATGAAGAGGAACTTCATCTTTCAGCATGACAACGACCCAAAGCATACATCCAAATCGACAAAGGAATGGCTTCACCAGAAGAAGATTAAAGTTTTGGAATGGCCCAGCCAGAGCACAGACCTGAATCCCTTCGAAAATCTGTGGGGTGATCTGAAGAGAGCTGTGCACAGGAGATGCCCTCGCAATCTGGCAGATTAGGAGTGTTTTTGCAAAGAAGAGAGTGTGCAAATATTGCCAAGCCAAGATGTGCCATTCTGATAGACTCATACCCAAAAAGACTGAGTGCTTCAACAAAGTATTAGACCCCTTTCACACTGGGGCGTTTTTCAGGCGCTAAAAATAGCGCCTGAAAAACACCTCCCCTGCAGCCCCAGTGTGAAAGCCTGAGTGCTTTCACAGTGGGGCGCTCCGCTGGCAGGACATTAAAAAAAGTCTTGCAAGCAGCATCTTTGGGGCGGTGAAGGAGCGGTGTATATACCACTCCTCCACCGCCCCTGCCCATTGAAATGAATGGGCATCACTGCCTGCAAAGCAGTTCGGCAGCGGCACTTTTAGGGCGCATTTAACCCTTTCTTCGGTCGCTAGCTAGGGTTAAAAGCGCCCCGCCAGCGGCCAAATAGCGCCGCTAAAACACGCTCAGTGTGAAAGGGCTCTTAGTGTAAGGGTGTGCACACTTATGCAACCAGATTATTTTATTTTTTTATTTTTACTTCCCTCCACCTAAAAAATTTCAGTTTGTTGTTCAACTGAGTTGTACAGTTTATAGGTCACATTAAAAGTTCTGAAATGCTTTATCTTTGTCTCCTTTTTATACATCACAGAAACCTGACATTATAATAGGGGTGTGGAGACTTTTTATATCCACTGTATGTAATCTTATATTGTACTTTACTGTACCCTGTTTTCCGTTTTTTGTGCAACACCTTTTCAATAAAGACGTTTTAGGCTGCATTCACTTTTTCTGACTTTTTTCAAGTGTTTGAATCGGCATTCTTGAGCTTTAGCGTTTTTTTTTTAATTAGCCAATAGAGAAAAATATAATCGGTGCTCATCATTTGTTGCTATGTCCTTTCAGCTTTTTCTTCTGCTTTTTTATTAATTTTTTTTACTTATTATTTATTTATTTTTTTGAGTTAGGGGTTAATATTAGGGTTAGGGTTTAGGATTACGGGTTAAAATTTAGTGTTAAGGCTGAATATTAGGGCTAGGGTTTAATATTGGGGTTAGGGTTTAGAATTAGGGGTTAATATTAGGGTTAAGGTTAGGGTTTTTTTTATCTATTTAATTTTATTTATTATTTATGTATATATTTTATTTATTTATTTTCATTTAATTATTGTATTTGAGCAGAAAAACACTCAAAAACACACTAGAACACTCAAAAACGCTCAAATAAATGCTTAAAAAAAAAAAACGCACCAATTTGCCTGATTCGAGCTACAAAAAAAATCCAGAACTTTTTTTGAGCGTCAGGTAACTTTGTATTTTGCATTCACACCTGAGCGTCGTGTTTTTTGAGCACTTTTTCTGCTTTTTTTTTTTTTTTTCCAAGCATTTATATAGGCGTTTTTTGAGCATTTGTGCACAGCGTTTTGAAAATTTTTATGAGCTTTGGTGTTTTTTTATTAGCCAATTAGAGAAAAATATCATCCGTTTCATCATTTGTTGCTGTGTTTTTCAGCTTTTTCAACCGCTTATGTATTATTTGATTATTTACTTTTTTTTT
Source organism: Lithobates septentrionalis (assembly GCA_037952835.1). Taxonomy (NCBI): domain Eukaryota; kingdom Metazoa; phylum Chordata; class Amphibia; order Anura; family Ranidae; genus Lithobates; species Lithobates septentrionalis. The sequence goes on along the minus strand of JBBDGP010003723.1, from coordinate 225,653 downwards.
TAAGGGGTTAAGGGTTAGGGGATAAGGTCAGGGTTTAATTTATTTATTTACTTATTTTTAGGTTAGGGGTTAATATTAGTGTTTGGGGATAGGGTTTAACCACTTCAGCCACGGAAGAATTTACCCCCTTCCTGACCAGAGCACTTTTTGTGGTACGGCACTGCGTCGTTTTAACTGACAATTTCGGGGTTGTGCGACGTGGCTCCTAAACAAAATTGACGTCCTTTTTTTCCCCACAAATAGAGCCTTCTTTTGATGGTATTTGATCGCCTCTGCGGTTTTTATTTTTTGCGTTATAAACAAAAAAATAGCGATAATTTTGAAAAAAAAATGCATTATTTTTTACTTTTTGCTATAATAAATATCCCCAAAAAATATTTAAAAAAAACATTTTAGGCCGATATGTATTCTTCTACATATGTTTGGTAAAAAAAAGAATTGCAATAAGTGTTTATTAATTGGTTTGCGCAAAAGTTATAGCGTTTACAAAATAGGGGATAGTTTTATGGCATTTTTATTATTTTTTTTTTACTAGTAATGGCGGCGATCAGCGATTTTTATCGTGACTGCGACATTATGGCGGTCACATCAGACATTTTTTACACATTTTTGGGACCATTGTCATTTATACAGCAATCAGTGCTATACAAATGCACTGATTCCTGTGTAAATTACACTGGCAGTGAAGGGGTTAACCACTAGGGGGCGGGTGGGGTTAAGTATGTCCTGGGGAGTCTTACTAACTGTGGGGGGGAGGGGCTACGTGTGACATGTCATTGATCTCTGCTCCCGATCACAGGGAGCAGAGATCAGTGACACTGTCACTAGGCAGAACGGGGAGATGCTTGTTTACATTAGGATCTCCCCGTTCGTCCTCTCTGTGAGGTGATCGCGGGTATCCCCGCGGCTATCGAGTCTGCGGGACCCGCGACCCGACTCACGGAGCTTTGGCGGTGCGCACGCAATGGCACGGCGGCAAATTCAAAGGGACGTACGGGTGCGCCCATTTGCCCAGCCGTGCTATTCTGCCGACGTACATCGGCGTGCGCCAGTCGGGAAACGGTTAATATTAAGGTTAAATATTAGGGGTTAATTTTAGAGTTAAAGGGGTTGTAAAGGCAGAAGGTTTTTTTTTTATCCTAATGCATTCTATGCATCAAGATAAAAAGCCGCCTCAGTCGCCCTAACACTTACCTGAGCCCCATCTCTGTCCAGCGATGTCCACGAGTGCCTTTTCAATCCGGGACTCTCCCTCCTGATTGGCTGAGACACAGCAACAGCGCCATTGGCTCTCGGTGCTGTCAATCAAACCCAGTTAGCCAATCAGGAGAGAGAGGGGACGGGGCCGAACCGCGGCTCCGTGTCTGAATGGACCCACGGAGCTAAAGCTCGGCTCGGGTGCCCCCCCATAGCAAGCTGCTTGCTGTAAGGGCGCTCAGCAGGAGGGAGGGGCCAGGAGCGCCAGCCAGGGACCCCGAGAAGAGGAGGATCTGGGCCGATTTGTGCAAAACCATTACACAGAGCAGGTGTGACATGTTTGTTATTTTAACAGAAAAAAAAACAAGACTTTACAATCACTTTAATGGTTGGGGTTAGGGTTTTTTATTTATTTATTTTTATTATTTATGTATTTTATTATTTATCTTCATTTAATATTGTATTTTAGCAGAAAAAAACGCTCAACGTCGTGCAACAAAACGCATTAAAAAACGCACGAATCAAGCGTTTTCATACATTTCTACACAAAAGTGCTTAAAAAACGCCCCAATTTGCCCGATTCGAGCTGCAAAAAAAAAAAAAAAAAAAAAAAAAGCTCCAGAACAAAATTCCAGCAGTGGGAAACTAAACATTTATAACATGCAATGTGTATCAGTTCATCTGATGTGTTAATGAGTTTTACTTACGAGTCTTGGACAAAACCATGGATTTTACCCAGAGCTTTGATCTGCACCTCACAATACCTGGAGAACAAAAAAAAAAAAAAAAGAAGAGATATTACTGCCGAAATCTACAATATCAGAGCCATTTGTCCTTTTTTCCAATATGTGCTTTATTATTGGGCTAGGCATACATTATGGGTTGAAGGAACGACAGTCACTTGATTCCTCCATCAACACCAGTTAGTGTTGATGGGGCGAATCCCTCCCATAGCGCTGCTATAGCTGCCGGCAGTAATTGTGCAAAAAAAAACAAAAGAAACGTCAGGCCGGTTGTAGTGAGATCAATTGATGGATCAGCTTCAGTACAACCAGCCTGCCCATAGATGGATCAAGGTTCAGTATTTCGATCCGTCTATGGCCGGCTTTATATTTTTTCAGCCATTCATTAATTTAATTAATTTATAACTAAGGCTGCTTTCACACTGAGGCGCTTTACAGGCGATATAGCGTTGAAATTAGCGCCTTTAAAGAGCCTCTGCTCTCACTCAAGCAGCCCGAATGCTTTCACACTGGAGCGGTGCGCTAGCAGGACGCTAAAAAAAAAAAAAAGTCCTGCAAGCAACATCTTTGAGGCGCTGTAGGAGCGCGCCCCTCCCCATTGAAATCAATGGGCAGCCCTGCCGAAGTGCCGGCTGCAGCAGCGCTTTTAACCCTTTTTCGGCCGTTAGCGGGGGTTAAAAGCGCTCCGCTAGCGGCCGAAAAGACGACGGTAAAAATAGCGGCGCTTTACCGCAGACGCCCCCAACACCCCAGTGTAAAAGTAGACTAATATTAACCACTTGCTGACCGTCCTATAGCAGTTTTACTACTACAGTGCGGCAGCTGTGCGCAGGATCACACATATATACATATATATATATATATATATATATATATATATATACACATATATATATTAGGGCTGGGAGATTTTCTTTAAAAAAAAAATCTTCGATTCTCTTAAAAAAAACTCGATTCACGATTCGAATCGAGTTTTTTTTTTTTTGGAAACCGCGCCGGTCCCGAGGCGCTGCGGGCATGAGTTTTTAGGCGAGGCCGCGGCTTCGGCCTAGTCCGCAGCATCCGGCCTAGCGGACTAGGCCAAAGCCGCGGCCTCGCCTAAAAACTCCTTGCCCGCAGCTCTTCAGGCCCGGCGCGGTGTCCGCGCCGGTCCGGAGGCGCTGCGGGCATGAGTTTTTAGGCGAGGCCGCGGCTTCGGCCTAGTCCGCAGCGTCCGGCCGTAGCCGCGGACTAGGCTGAAGCCTCGGCCTCGCCTAAAAACTCATGCCCGCAGCGCCTCGGGACCGGCGCGGTGAAAAAAAAAAAATCTAAAAAAATCGATTTGCTTAAATTTTGAATCGATTTGACCTCTCAACTCGATTCAAGATTTAAATCGATTTTTTTCCCAGCCCTATATATATATATATATATATATATATATATATATATATATATATATATATATATATATATATATATATATATATATATATATGTGTGTGTGTGTGTGTGATCCCGCACTCCCACCTGCAGGGGGCGAACGTGTGCCGCTTCTGCTGTGATTATTCACAGTTGAAGATGATCTGCGGGTGCTGGGCCCTCGATGTCTACTGGGACACCCGCCAATCGTCCGGCAGAGGCTCAGAACGGAGCTCTGCCTATGTAAACAAAGCAGAGTTCTGTTCTGACAGGGGGGAAATGATGGATTCTGTGTTCCTGCAAAGCTGGAAATCCAAATCGTAAATCGTAAAAGAAGCACACATAGTAAACACAAACACTGGCTAGGCACACATTTAACCCCTTGATCGCCCCCGATGTGTAACCCCTCTCCAGCCAGTGTCATTAGTACAGTGACAGTGCATATTTTCAGCAAAATGAACCGTAACAGCCCTTGTGGCAGACAAAGTGACATATTTTATATTTTTTCTTCACATTGGACCTATTGTGTCTTATTTTTCTCGGATGTTTTTAATCCTGTTCTAATAAAATCTTTGTCATTTTTTTTACACACTTATTGATGGTTATTGGTGCCTCAAAGTCCCCCCTCCCCCCCTCCCATGGTTGTATTAATTTGAAACATATTTTCAGCACTCATCACTGTATTAGTGTCACTGGTTCCCCGCAAAGTGTCAAAAGTGTGTGATTGTCTGCCGCAATATGACACTCCCACTATAAGACGCTGATCGCCACTATTACAAGTATTAAAAAATAAATGATGATGTTGGAGGAGAAGGCCTGGCTCGCAGTCTCCGCTCTATTTCATCCCAAAGGTGTTCTATCGGGTTGAGGTCAGGACTCTCTCACCTCTCATTGGAGCGGACCATGTACTCGTGAAACTGCCGGTCCCCTTTTAGCACCTCCAAAGGTACCACCAGGGTGACATCCTGGTCAGAGTTACGCATCTGGTTAAGGCGAAGGTTTACAGAAAACAGGTAAGAGCGCACGTCATCTATGCCCGCCTTCAAGCCGCGCCCCACAATATACCTAAAGAGATGAAGACATAACAAAGACATATTAAACACACCACTGTAAACAATGAGAACAGAATTCATAAATATACAGACAGGGAAAAGTAAACCCAATGAGGACAGTGTACTGTATCCACTTGGTCTCTGGAAGATTAACCCCCCCCCCCCCCCCTTCATGACCAGGCCATTTTTTACGATACGGCACTGCGTCGCTTTAACTGACAATTGCGCGGTCGTGCGACGTTGCACCCAAATAAAATTGATAATATGTATTCTGCTACGTATTTTTGGTAAAATAAAAAATCCCAATAAGTGTATATTGATTGGTTTGCGCAAAAGTTATAGCGTCTACAAACTATGGGATACCGTATATACTCAAGTATAGGTCGATCCGAATATAAGCTGAGGCCCCTAATTTACCACAAAAAAAATGGGAAAACTTATTGACCCGAGCATAAGCCGAGGGTGAGAAATGCAGCAGCTACTGTAAGTGGAAAAAGAGGGTCATCAATGCCCATCTGCAGCTGCATACCTCCCTGTGTCCTGTGCATGCCTCCCTGTGTCCTGTCCATGCCTCCCTGTGTCCTGTCCATGCCTCCCTGTGTCCTGTGCATGCCTCCCTGTGTCCTGTGCATGCCTCCCTGTGTCCTGTGCATGCCTCCCTGTGTCCTGTGCATGCCTCCCTGTGTCCTGTGCATGCCTCCCTGTGTCCTGTGCATGCGTCCCTGTGTCCTGTGCATGCGTCCCTGTGTCCTGTGCATGCGTCCCTGTGTCCTGTGCAGCCTACCTGTGTCCTGTGCAGCCTCCCTGTGTCCTGTGCAGCCTCCCTGTGTCCTGTGCATGCCTCCCTGTGTCCTGTGCATGCCTCCCTGTGTCCTGTGCATGTCTCCCTGTGTCCTGTGCATGCCTCCCTGTGTCCTGTGCATGCCTCCCTGTGTTCTGTGCATGCCTCCCTGTGTCCTGTGTATGCCTCCCTGTGTCCTGTGCATGCCTCCCTGTGTTCTGTGTATGCCTCCCTGTGTCCTGTGCATGCCTCCCTGTGTCCTGTGTATGCCTCCCTGTGTCCTGTGCATGCCTCCCTGTGTCCTGTGCATGCCTCCCTGTGTCCTGTGCATGCCTCCCTGTGTCATGTGCAGCCTCCCTGTGTCCTGTGCATGTGTCCCTGTGTCCTGTGCAGCCTACCTGTGTCCTGTGCAGCCTACCTGTGTCCTGTGCATGTGTCCTGTGCAGCCTACCTGTGTCCTGTGCATGTGTCCCTGTGTCCTGTGCATGTGTCCCTGTGTCCTGTGCATGTGTCCCTGTGTCCTGTGCATGTGTCCCTGTGTCCTGTGCATGTGTCCCTGTGTCCCTGTGTCCTGTGCATGTGTCCCTGTGTCCTGTGCAGCCTACCTGTGTCCTGTGCATGTGTCCCTGTGTCCTGTGCATGTGTCCCTGTGTCCTGTGCAGCCTACCTGTGCATGTGTCCCTGTACAGCCTACCTGTGTCCTGTGCATGCCTCTGTGTGCCGCTCTGCATCCACCGATGCAGCGTGTCATAATAACATTCGGCGGCCATTCCACTGTTCAAAAGCCGCGCCTCCTCCTCATTTGTGATAGGCAGAACACTCAATTTCCCAGCAGTCAGTGTTCAGCCTATCACAGACATCCGCTGATCCTCATACCACAGACGAGGATGAGAGGATGTCCATGATAGGCTGAACACTGACTGCTGGGAAATTGAGTGCTCTGCCTATCACAGACGAGGAGGAGGCGCGGCTTTTGAACAGTGTAATGGCCGCCGTCTGTCTGCATGACACACTGATCATGTAGGCAGACGGCGATGACTCGAGTATAAGCCGAGGGGGGCACTTTCAGCCTAAAAAAAAAGGGCTGAAAATCTCGGCTTATACTCGATTATATACGGTATATACTGGAATTTTTATTTAATATTATTATTTAATAATATTATTTTTATTAACGATTTATATAGCGCCAACAGTTTACGCAGCGCTTTACAATGTAGAGGGGGGACAGCACAATTACAGTACAGTTCAATACAGAAGGGACAGGGAAGCCCGGCTCATAGAGCTTACATTCTAAAGGGAGGGGGTGGTGGTACAAAAGGTAAAAGATGCAGGAAATGATTTGATGGGGTTGTTAGGTGGGTGTGGGATAGGCTTCCCTGAAAAAGTATAATAATAATAATAATAATAATAATATACTAGTAATGGTGGTGATCAGCGACTTATAGCGGGACTGCGATATTGCGGCGGATATTCTGAAACTTTTGACACTTTGTGGGAACCAGTGACACTAAGGCTGGGTTTACATATATGCGAATTGGACCGGCTCTCAGTGGAGCTGGTTCCCACATGTCCGGGGTGGCCACGGTGTAGTTTTGAAAAGGGTCCTGTGCGTTTTTGAGTCCGTTTCAAGTGCGAATTTAGGCAAAAATTTCTACCTGAACAGAAAGGCAGCCAGACTCTGGACTGCAAACCACCCGGCCGTCATTCTGCTATAGGCCGGGCGGGAAGTGGTTAAACATAAAATAACCATGAAAAAATTCTGCGTTGTGATTCCGGCTATAAATGTCATTATCAGACAACAGAACACCAGCATCTCCCAGCAATGGCTGCCCGCTCATCCACTCTGCCACACTCACCTCTCGGAATTAGCTGGCCGGCTGGTCACTGGCTTGAAGAGGCTGACCCGTTCGAAGCAGCAGTACAGCAAGTAAATCAGTCCCACACTGAACGGGGTGAACAGGTCAAAGGTCTTACAGATGAAATGTCCCCCTGAAAGGACACAAAGTTAAATGAAAAAAAAAAGGTATTCAACAGGATATACTAAAAACACATATCTCCCTTTTATATGTGGCAACAAACCTGATGATACTCATGGCAAGCAATAAAAACTGGCAAAGTGCTAATTCCATCCAACTCTAAACAAACTTTTACTTTGGGTTCTGGATGGGGAAGGGGGGTTGGGGGTTTGAACTACCCTGGTTGTGTGCTGCTGAGAGTGAAGACACGGGGGAGATTTTCCTTCACTTCCTGTGTGGTCACAGAGACAGGAAAGAAGGAAAATATCTTCAATGTTGGCACAGACAGTAGTAGAACTTTTTTTTATTTTTTAAGTAGTAGAGAATAGTGTGCACCTCTGTCAAGTTTATAACCCTTCCCCTCTCTAACCATAACCAAAAACTAAGTAAAGGCCAGATTTGAGTTGCAGGAAAGAAAATCGCTCGATTTCCCCCGTGAACACAGTTTTTTTATCTCATGCTCTCGTGGGTAGAGGAGAGATCTAGGGTCTTACAGACCCCAGATGTCTCCATAAAGAGGACCTGTCATGCTTTATTTTTATCACAAGGTATGTTTACATTTCTTGTGATAGGAATAAAAGTGATGAAATTATCACTCGGCTGCATCACCTGCAGGGCTCTAATGAGGAAAGTGGCAGGGTCTGCATCCCTTTAGACATGATTTTCCTTTGAGAGTCTCTCACCAAAAATGACATTTTTTTTTTGTTGCAGGGGATGCCTAAAATCTGACTTGTATCTTAGTGCAGACTTTTGGGCAAATCAGTGAGGCAATCACACAAGCAGGAAAATACATTTCTGGGGAGGCGTTCCGTACACATTCTGTTTACAGGACACCTCCAGGTCGCCATATTGTATTTTTACAGAAAATCACAGCGGCTGCAGATTGAAAAGGAAAGGTCATTTTGTAATAAAATTCAATTACAATATGACTTGTGTCGCATTTGTATGTGCTACATTATTTTTTGTTTTTTGTTTCTTCCCACAAAAGTGGAGTTACCCTCTAAGAGTAAAATTCTTTCACAGATTACATTCAGATAAATGGGAAAACATCTTTGGAACTCACCGGTCCGGACTACAGACAGTCCTACGAGGAACTGACAGAGGAGAAGCTGCTTGCTGAGAATTTCCTGAATGTTTTCCTGACCCTCCACCGAGAACCCCTATAAGCAGAAAATATTTGAGTACATCCATACACAACACACACAGCAACCTCTCCAAACACAACTATAGTCTCTTGATTAGGATTTTTACCTATTAGGGTTTACCTGCAAAATCCTTTTCTTGGGAGTACATCACAGGGCACAGGGCATTTTAATATCATGACTACTTGGGTTAAAGTGGTTGTAAAACTCAGACATGAAATATGAACAAAGCATATCCCTTTATAGTCCCTCTACAGTCTATTGACGTCCTCCCAGAACCACGTCTACTGCGGCACGCATCCGGCGCGCCCTGTGATCACTGTGTCCTTTGAACACAGCTGACCACTGATCGGGGTAAAGAACCAATCACAGCGGCTCTTTACCATGTGATCAGCTGTGTCCAATCACAGCTGATCACAATGTAAACACACGCGAAGGAGAGCCGGTAACCGGCAAGTGTGAAAGGGGACATCGACACTGATAATCAGGGCAGCCCCAACAGTGCCCATCAGTGCCGCCTCATCAGTGCAGCCTGCCAGTGCCGCCTCAGCAGTGCAGTCCATCAGAGCAGCATGACCTGTTTGCAAAATTTTATAACAGAAACTTTTTTTTTTTTCACAATGTTTTGTTTTTTTTCCATATGTTTAGCAAAAAACAAAAACCTCAGGGGCGATTAACCACTTCCCCGTGATTCTGTTATCCTGACAGGACATCATATTTTCAGGATAACATGTCGGCGTGCGACCGCGGGGGTACGCAGCGTGGCGATCGGTGGTGCTGTGTGTCACTCTGACACACTGCATCACCGATCGTGGTATGGAGCCTCTCATGAGAGCTGCACTGATAATCAATGTGCTGATTATCAGCACAGACCCCCCACTGACAGGAAGAGTGGCCAATCGGCTCTCCCTGTCAGCGCAAACCGAGGAAAGACGTTTACCAGCACTTCCTGGTTCACGCTGTGATTTGTCACAGCTGATCACGTGGTAAGGAGCCCCCGTCTCATATATATATATATATATATATATATATATATATATATATATATATATATATATATATATATATATATATATATATATATGAACTGTTTTGCCTTTTTCTGTCCTCACTTTTCTAGGTTTCTTTGCACACATAGATGCAGTCATTGCCTAAGAGCAGATAAACGGCGCCTCTGGTAAAGACTTACCCCATCGGCCATCATGAAGTGAACACCCTTGTGATCTGTATTATCCAAGACAAAGTTCCGAAAGGCGGTGATGTTCTCTGGGCGGGTGATATCTCCATCACCGTCCACTCCTCCTTCACCTGCAGGGAGCAAAGAGGGTGGAAATGGAGACAGGCCAAAAAAATAAATAAAAGTATTCTGAACAACATTACAAGAGTAAGAGGGAGATGCGGAGTGTCCTGCAAAGTTTAATTATCAATTAATCTTGGATTTCTATTGAGTGTCATTTCTTTTATATGTTTTTTTCCTACAATAAAAGTCTCTGAAAAGTGCTGTCCCCTCCCCCACCCCTTCTTGCTGGTATATACTGTAACCAGGAAGCAGAGTACTGGCAGGCAATCAGAGGATGATGTGCACTACTTTACAAATCTTTTGCTGAATATAAGATATAAAGTAGAGTACCTATATGTGTTTGGCAGGCTTGACTTTAAAAGCTGAGCTCCAGGATCATGGATTCCAAGATCCCTCTCCCCGTGCTCAATAAAAGCGCTGTACACTTCTTACCATTAGGCCTCTTTCACACTGGGGCGGTGGGTGCGCCGGCGGTAAAACGCCGTTATTTTTAGCTGCGCTTTACCGTCAATTTCGCTGCGCTATTCGGCCGCTAGCGGGATGCTTTTACCCCCCCCCCGCTAGTGGCCGAGAAAGGGTTAAAACCACCGCAAAGCGCTGCTGCAGCAGTGCTATGACGGCTGTATAGCCGCGCTGCCCTGATGATTTCAATGGGCAGGAGCGGTGTATACACCGCTACTTCACCGCTCCAAAGATGCTGCTAGCAGGACTTTTTTTTAGCGTCCTGCCAGCGCACCGCTCCAATGTGAAAGCCCTAGGGGCTTTCACATTGGAGACACAGCAGCGGCTCTTTCAGGGAGCTTTGCAAGCGCTATTTTTAGCGCTGTAGGTCCTGCAAAGCACCCCAGTGTGAAAGGGGTCTTAATGCCCTAATTAATGCCTCATGCAAGCCCCACATATCATATCACATGAAAATAAGAACTACTATTCAATGGTAATGCACAACGTGGTAAGAGAGAATGCGTGCCGAGCTCAGAGCTAAGGCAGGGCATGGCTGTAGAATAACCACTTGCCCTCCAGAAGATTACCCCCCACCCCCTCATGACCAGGCCATTTTTTGCAATACGGCACTGTGTTACTTTAACTGACAATTGCGCGGTCGTGCGATGTTGTACCCAAACAAAATTGACGTCTTTTTTTCCCCACAAATAGAGCTTTCTTTTGGTGGTATTCGATCGCCTCTGCGGTTTTTATTTTTATGCGTTATAAAGACCGACAATTTTGAAAAAAAAACAATATTTTTTACTTTCTGCTATAAACTATATCCAATAAAATTTAAGAAAAAAACGAATTTCTTCATAAATTTAGGCCAATATGTATTCTGCTACATATTTTTAGTAAAAAAAAATCCCAATAAGTGTATATTGATTGGTTTGCATGAAAGTTATAGCTTCTACAAACTATGGGATATATAATGGAATTTTTTTGTTGTTGTTGTTGTTGTTATACTAGTAATAGCGGGCAATCTGACACTTTGTGGGAACCAGTGGCACTAACAGTGATCAGTGCTAGAAATATGCACTGTCGCTGTACTAATGACACTGGCTGGGAACTTCTCATTTTAGACTTCTCTTTTAGAGGTCCTTTTTTTTTTTTTTTTTATAATTTTAGTTTTTATTAAGGGGTATGCAGCAGATACAATTAGAAAGTAACTTCGAAAAAACATGTAGGCGGTTCCTCCCTTTGTATTCCCCCAGAAGAAAACCCTTACTTCCAAGGTCGAAACGCGTCGGAGTTGTGGAGCATAGTATAATTACATAATTGTTTATACCATACTATGTCATTTTGTATGTACCGTATATACTCGAGTATAAGTCGTTCCGAGTATAAGTCGAGGCCCTAATTTACCACAAAAAAAATGGGAAAAACTTATTGACCCGAGTATAAGACGAGGGTGAGAAATGCACAGCTACTGTAAGTGGAAAAGAGTGTCAACAATGCCCATTTGCAGCATCACTGTGCCCATTTGCATGCCTCACTGTGCCCATTTGCAGCCATAGGTCCCCTGAACTTCAAACTCGGTAGTTAAGGGTTCCTAGATGCCCCCTAGCTGCAGCCAAAATTTGGGGTCTCTGAACCCAAAGGGTCCCGAAATGACATTGCTGCAGATAGACACAGTTGACCGAATTTGGGGCCCCGTATCTCGGGGCCACTTAGTGCTAAGAACCCCAAATTTGGTGTGCAAACCCAGTGGAACTAGCAGCATAACATTTCCAAAGCTGGAGTTTCTATCACCAAGTGGCCCCGAGATACAGGGCCCCAAATATCAGTTCAGAAAATGTCAAGCACTTTTCTGCAGCAGAGAATGACATTTTCCGAACCGAATTTGGGGCCCCGTATCTCGAATTTCATCTTTGGATATGTTGTGGTACCAGTTCCACTAGGTTTGCACACCAAATTTGGGGTTCCTAGCACCAAGTGGTCCTGAGATACGGGGCCCCAAAGACGGTTCGGAAAATCCGAACCGGTTTTTCCGAACCCTGAGATATGGGGCCCCAAAGTCGGTTCAGAAAATGTCAAGCACTTTTCTGCAGCAGAGAATGACATTTCCTGAACCGAATTTGGGGCCCCGTATCTCGAACTTCATCTTTGGATATGTTGTGGTACCAGTTCCACTAGGTTTGCACACCAAATTTGGGGTTCCTAGCACCAAGTGGTCCTGAGATACGGGGCCCCAAAGACGGTTCGGAAAATGAATTTTTTGTGCTTGACTCCAGTATAAATCGAGGGGGGCACTTTCAGCACAAAAAAATGTGCTGAAAAATTCGACTTATACTCGAGTATATACGGTACTCACGGCTGTATTACTATGTACATGTTTTAGCCATATGTCTAGAGCTCATGTTTTAATACATGAATGTCCCTTTTTGTATTTTTTATTAAATAAACAATTTATACTTCTTTATAAAAGAGAGAAACTATTTCTTTAATTCAATGTTTTGCTGGCAATAAAACCTCACGGGGAAATTTTTCCATTTCATATATACTCGGGGTGTGCAGCACCTTTCATCTCATTAATAGCATTGCCATTCCTTTTCTGGCAGAGATCCGTGTTCCTGCTTTGCAGAAACACGGGATCAATACCTTCCCTGCTGACAGAACGGCAGTCCGAACGATCAGCGGGTCCCAATCACGGCGGGAGTGGGTCACCGGCGGCGCGCGTGCGCGCCCCAGACCCGGAAATGCAGGATCGCGTACTAGGTACGTGAACCTGCACAGAAAAGCCGCCTTGCCACCGTATATACACGCTATACGGTCGGCAAGCGGTTAAAATTAATGACTTATGCAGGCCCCACATGTCATATCACATTAAATGGTAATGCACAATGTGCACAATGTGGTGAGCGAGTACGCAGGCCGAGCTCAGGACTAAGGCAGAGCATGGCTGTGGATTAACCAATTTACCCCCCTTTGTGACCAGGCCTGTTTTTGCGATACGTAACTGCGTTATTTTAACTGACAATTGCGCTGTACTCAAATTCAATTTCTGTAATTTTTCCCCACATATAGACCTTTCTTTTGGTGGTATTTCATCACCTCTGCGTTTTTTTTATTTTTTGGGCTAAAAAAAAAAAAAAGACAATTAAAAAATAAATAAATAAATATATATGCATATTTTTTACTTTCTGATGTAAAACGTATCCAATAAAAAAATGGGGGAAAAAATTGAATTTCTTCATCAATTTTTGCCAATAGTATTCTGCTATATATTTTTGGTAAAAGAAATCCCAATAGGCGTATATTGATTGGTTTACGTGAAATTTATAGCTTTACAAACTATGGGATATTATCGCTTTAGGTGGTTAATGGCTGCAGGCGGGTTGCAACCCGGGGTGCTGTGGAGATGATATCTGCCCACAGAAGGAAGCGAGACATAAGCAAGTCACACTTCTTCAGCAAACTCGAAAGGAGGAGGAAAATGTGACCAGGAGACATTTTCCAATAGAGAAAAAAAACAGATGATCAGTCGAACGATCCGGAAGACTCAAACAGGAGAGAAAAGGGATTCGTTTGGGGGAGGAGAAATATTGAAAATCGGGTCTATTTAAAAAAAAAATGGAGAGTGTTTTTGCACAAGGAAGGGGGTACGTACCGTAATACGGTTCAAAGAGTTCACTAGGTGCAGCGTAAAAGTCTTCTAGTTTGAAGTCATTCGGTCCCTTTAGGGTCATGCCAAACCCTTTGGCGTGCCATTTCTTCCTCCACAACACGTATTCGGAGAAGCCGCCCGGTCCGGCGCAAACGTCTGCGAAGTACAACAACTCTGAGTCCTTATCTCTAACCAGCGACTTCTGGAGAACGGAAAAGAGATATGAAACCGTCACAATGGCTCTGCTTCCTTCGTCTGGGAAAGAGCAACACCTTAACACTGAAATCGGAATTAAAGTCATTTTTTTTTTTCTTAAATACCAAACATGTTATACTTACTTGCTCTGTGTAATGTTTTTGCACAGAGCAGCCCAAATCCTCCTCTTCTCGGGTCCCTGGCTGGAGCTCATGGCCCCTCCCTCCTGCTGGGTGCCCCCACAGCAAGCAACTTGTAAATAATGTGACAGATGATGTTACGATGAGTAAATAGATACCTCAAATGTCACGCTTTAAAATTGTGCACACTCGTGGAATGGCGCCAAACTTCGGTACTTTGCAGCCTTGCCCAGTGCCTCTGCAGCCTTGCCCAGTGCCTTTGTAGCCTTGCCCAGTGCCTCTGCAGCCTTGCCCAGTGCCTTTGCAGCCTTGCCCAGTGCCTTTGGAGCCTTGCCCAGTGCCTTTGCAGCATTGCCCAGCCACTGATTATTTAAAATTGGTGCCGATCTCCGCTGATTGTGAGCGGAGAGAAGCGAGCGTCGGCGAGATACACAAAGCCGAGTGTACTCGGCTAGTTTCGGCTCCTCTCGCAGTCCCGCCCTTGACTGTGAGTAGAGCCGAGAATAGCCGAGTACACTCGGCTATGTGTATATTGCTGGCGCTCGCTCCGCTCACAATCAGCGGAGATCGGCGTATAACACGCACCCACGATTTTGCCCTGCTTTTAAGGGGAAAAAGGTGCGTGTTATACGCCCATAAATACGGGACTTAACATTAATTTTATCACATAGTATAATTGTTTGTTGCGCCCTTTATCTTTCTTCTTTTCATCCCCTTTAATAGGAATGTTGCGTGACTGGTCTTCTTTAAAAAGAGATGTGGGGTCTATAAGACCCCACATCTCTCCTCCAGGCTGGAAAGCATCAGATCAAAAAAAAATAAAAAATGAATGAACGATCTCAGGCTTTCCAGCCAAGTCCCAGGCTTTCTTTATTTCCAGCGGTCCGGATGTGACGTCGCACTCGGGCCTTTGAGAGTCATAGAGATTGCCGGGGACCATCTGTCCCTCGGTTCTCTCTATGGCTTCCTTCCGGCGCCGGGGGGATTCCTTCTCCAGGTCCCCGATCGCATGGTAGAGCCCAGAGAAGCACTGGAGGGCAGCGGGGAGGGGGGGGGGCGTCCCCTCCGGTCGCCGGTAAGAACGATCGAGCGGCTAAACAGCCGCTATGATTGTTCTTATGGTTTAGGAAATCGCCGGATGAAAAAAAGCGATATCTGGATGATATCACCACTGAAAACCTAGGACATCATATGCGGTATATAAGTGGTTAAAATATAAAAAAAAAAAAAAAAACACAAAAACTGTAAAACTGTATTGGCTGTAATGCCATTGCACATATTACCTAAATATATTACCAATATTAAATATTAAGAAAAAAAAAAATAAGAAAACCTTTGTTCTTATTTTTTTTTCTTCCTGAAGCTTAGTAGATGCCCCCTTTTTATCTTCATGTGGTAGTGCAGTGTTGATTTTGATTTTGTTTTGGTCATAGTCTTTTGACTAAAATACCATTTTAGTTTTAGTCATCTGAATTGTTTTAGTTTTAGCAGTATTTTAGTCGACGAAATGAAAGGATAAGTTCACCTTTCAAAAAAAAAAAAAAAAACAAAAAAAAAAAAACGAAATGCACATATTTATGCAGGTAGAAAAAGGTGCATTTATTATTTTTTTTACACAGCAGCCTGTAAAGCATTGTACTTGCAATCTGCAGATGGCGGGTGCAATGACAGTATCCTGCAAACTCTCAGTACCTTGTCTGCTTATACCTCCGATACGGGCAGGCAGTTACTGAATGGCAGGAAGTACGTGGTCACCAGCACCCTTCTGGTGACCATTCATAGGAAACTGTAAATAAATGATGCAGCTGTGTGGGTGGAGTCCCGCACAGCCCTGCTGTTTTCAAAAAGTGACAGCGGCTGCAGAGAGAAGATCCCCTACCCGCTGTCAAAGAGTGGGGAGTGCTGGTGGCTGGTGTTTAGGAATGGGAGCAACATGTAACATGCTCCTAAAGGTGAACTTATCCTTTTACACTGGTACCAACTAGGGTTGCACCGATCATTTTTTTTTATCCAATACTGAGTACGGATACTTTGCGGTACGATTTGCGTCAATGCAAAATAAAATTGTCACAAATCGCATTGCAGAGAATCATGTGGAATTCAAACAATTACTGTACCAATCGCATACGATTTCCCCCACTGCTCGTGTGTGTGTGTGTGTGTGTGTGTATAGAAAACGCCATCTAGTGGGCGCCAGCCATCTAGTGGGCAGTTTATTAAAAATAAATAATAATAAACTAGCGCCATCTAGTGGGCAGTTTATTAAAAATAAATAATAATAAACTAGCGCCATCTAGTGGGCAGTTTATTAAAAATAAATAATAATAAACTAGCGCCATCTAGTGGGCAGTTTATTAAAAATGTTAGCACTCATGGTACATATCTGGCCAAATACAACATTTTCATAGGTGTCCCGGTCCCGCCAATTATAGCAAATTACAGCCGCTGGAGGTGCTCACAGGGCTGGAGGTTCTGGAACCCCGTGGGTATAGGGCTGGAAGTGATGTCAGCTTGGGGGCGGTCCACCTCTACATCTCCTCCAGCCCTGTGAGGACCTCCAGCGGCCATGATTTGCTATCATCGGCGGGGCCGGGACACCTATGCAAGATTTTGCATTTGGCCAGATATGCACTGTGAGTTCTAACATTTTTAATAAACTGCCCACTAGATGGCGCTTTTTCCCTTTCTATACACACACACACACAGGAGCGTTAGGGTAAATTCGTATGCAATTGGATAGAAATCGCACCGCATTCCTGTTCAAATCGCATGCGATTCTTTGCAGTGTGATTTGCGCCCATTCATTTTGTATTGACACAAATCGCACCACAAAGTATTGGTTTCGGTATCGGGAGCACTTTTGCACGCACAGATACTCGCACAACTGCTTGGTATTGGCCCGGCTACCGATACCTAGTACCACTGGAGGTTTTATAATACTGAGCTGTTCTGAAGACACCCCACTGCTCTAGACTCCCTTCAGGAAAAAGGACACATAGGGGTTGATGTAATAAAACTGGAAAGTGCAAAATCTGGTGCAGCTGTACCTGGTAGCCAATCGGCTTATAACTTCAGCTTGTTCAATTAAGCTTTGACAAGATAAAAAAAAAAAACTGGAAGCTGATTGGTTTCTATGCAGAGTTGCACCAGATTTTGCATTCTCCAGTTTTAGTACATCTCCCCCCCCCCCCCCCCCATAGTGTCTGATGAAGAGTGAAATCCAGGACAAGCTCAACAAAGACCCCTCTTCAGCAGAGATCACCTGACAGATACAGCCAAAAGGCGGCCATGACACTTCTCCTAAATGTCCAACATACAGATAAAAGGCTGATAAAAGTTCTCACCCCCTGGGAATCCTTAGGATTGGTGAACATGTACTCAAACACGTGGTCAATGTTTGCCATTTTCATAGCTGCCCTGGAAAGGAGAGACACAGCAAGTTAGTTAGTGAACCAATTATAGGAAAAAAATAATAATAATCAGTTGGACTGAGAACTTTTTCCTCTTATAAGGAAAACATAAAGGGCAATCCCAACAACTACATATACAGCTGATCTCCATATATATAAGAACAGTTTTACCCCTTCAATACCGGGCACTTTCACCCCCTTCCTGCCCAGGCCAATATTACGCTTTCAGCGCTGTTACATTTTCAATGACAATTGCGCGGTCCTGCAACACTGTACCCATATGACATTTTTATAATTTTTTTTTTCACATAGAGCTTTCTTTTTGGTGGTATTTAACCACTTCATCCCCGGAAGAATTTACCCCCTTCCTGACCAGAGCACTTTTTGCGATTCGGGCACTGCATCGCTTTAGCTGACAATTGCGCAGTCGTGCAACGTTGCTCCCAAACAAAGTTGATGTCCTTTTTTTCCCCCACAAATAGAGCTTTCTTTTGGTGGTATTAGATCACCTCTGCGCAAAAAAATAGCGACAATTTTGAAAAAAAACGCATTATTTTTTTACTTTCTGCTATAATATCCCCAAAAAATAATTAAAAAGAACATTTTTTTCCCTCAGTTTAGGTCGATACGTATTTTTCTATATATTTTTGGTAAAAAAAAAAAAAATTGCAATAAGCGTTTATTGATTGGTTTGCGCAAAAGTTATAGCGTCAACAAAATAGGGGATAGTTTTATGGCATTTTTATTAATATTTTTTTTTTTTTTACTAGTAATGGTGGCGATCAGCGATTTTTATTTTGACTGCGACGTTATGGCAGACACATCGGACACTTTTGACACATATTTGGGACCATTGTCATTTATACAATTAGTGCTATAAAAATGCACTGATTACTGTGTAAATGACACTGGCAGTGAAGGGGTTAACCACCAGGGGGCGGGGAGGGGTTAAGTCAGTACTGGGGAGTGTTTTCTAACTGTAGGGGGGATGGGCTAGCTGTGACACGTCACTGATCTCTGCTCCCGATGACAGGGAGCAGAGATCAGTGACACTGTCACTAGGCAGAACGGGGAGATGCTTGTTTACATCAGCATCTCCCCATTCGTCCTCTCCGTGAGGCGATCGCGGGTTCAATGGGACTTGCAGGTACGCCCATTTGGCCCAGCCGTGCCATTCTGCCGACGTACATCGGCGTGCGCCGGTCGGGAAGTGGTTAAAGAGAAAGTAAACCCTGATGGGTTTTACTTCCTCTTTATTTTCCTGCAAAGTTAAAGCATAATGGGCTACTATGCATCGCAACCACTTTAATCACCACTGGGTTTTTTTTTTTTTTGCTAAACAAACAAAAAAAGACCAAAAATTTGGGGGGAAAAAAAGTTTTTTCTTAGTTTCTGTTTTAACATTTTGCAAACAAGTAATTTTACTTCTTCACTGATGTGCACTGATGAGGCAGCACTGATGGACACTAAGAGGCTGCACTAATGGGCACTGTTTGGACTGCACTGATAATCAGGACACTGATGATCAGTGTAGATGTCCCCTTTCACACTTGCTGATTATTATTGGCTGTTTCCTCTCTGCATGCTGTGACAGCTGTGATTGGACACAGTTGATCAGGTTGTAAAGAGCCGCTGCAATTGGCTCTTTACCCCACTCTGTGATCAGCTGTGTCCGGGTGCGCACGGTTCTGGGAGGATGTCAATAGACACTAGGGTTGCACCGATACTAAGCATTTGCACAAGTAAGCAAATACGCCGATACCTGAAACTGATACCTTCAGGTTCGGCTCTTTCATCTGTCCGCACGATTCCCCCGCTGACAGATGAAATGTATACAAAAGAATGCAGGCAGTCATTAGTTGTAGACGTTTCAGCTCTCAGTGGGGATTTCCCTTACCCGCAGTGGACCCGCCCTAGCTCCGCCCTCCTCCCACGGCGCGCTCCGCCCCTCCCCCTTAGCTTAGTTTTTTTGTGTCCTCTGGCGATGTGCTTCTCCCTGGGCTCCTCTGCGGGCGGCTGCAGGGTGACAGATCTGCCTGCCTGGTAAGTAGTGTGTCCTGCACTGAGCCAGGCTTTGCTGCTGCAGAACTTCTTAGAGGGGGGGGGGGGGCAGGTCTGCTGGGTGTTGTAGTGCAGTGATTGGCAGTGTGTGGGTTCCCAAATACCCCCCTCCCCCTCTCCACCCAAAACAATAACACCCCTCCCCGCCCCTCCACCCTAAACAATAACCCCCCTCTCCACCCAAAACAATAACATCCCTCCCCCTCTCCGCCCAAAGCAATAACCTCCACCTCTCCACCCTAAACAATAACACCAATCCCTGCCCCTCCACCCTAAACAATAACCCCCCTCTCCACCCAAAACAATAACACCCCTCCCCCTCTCCGCCCAAAGCAATAACCTCCACCTCTCCACCCTAAACAATAACCCCCCTCCCCCGCCCCTCCACTCTAAACAATAACCCCCCTCCCACCCCTCCACCCTAAAAAATAATCCCCCTCCCTGCCCCTCCACCCTAAACAATAACCCCCCTCTCCGCCCAAAACAATAACCCCCACCTCTCCACCCAAAACAATAACACCCCTCCCCACCCCTCCACCCTAAACAATAACCCCCCTTCCCACCCCTCTACCCTAAACAATAACGCCCCCTCCACCCTAAACAATAACGCCCCTCCCCCTCTCCGCCCAAAACAATAACCCCCACCTCTCCACCCTATACAATAACCCCCCTCCCTGCCCCTCCACCCTAAACAATAACCCCCCTCCCGCCCCTCCACCCTAAACAATAACCCCCCTCCCCAACCCTCCACCCTAAACAATAACGCCCCTCCCCCTCTCCGCTCCAAACAATAACCCCCACCTCTCCACCCTAAACAATAACCCCCCTCCCCACCAAAAAAGTTAAAGTTATAAAAATGTAAAATTTAAAAAAAAAATGTAAAAAAAAAAAATTGTAAAAATAGGTATCGCTAATAGGTATCGTTGAGTACTTGAGGAAAAGTATCGGTAGTTGTACTCGATCTTAAAAAACTGGTATCGGTGCAACCCTAATAGACACCCTCCCAGAACTGGACGACTGCGCTGCAGCTGTCATTCGGCAAGTGGTTGAAGGATAAGTTCACCTTTTTAATAATTAATGCACATCTCTTTTCAGGTAAAAAAAAGTTTTTTCATTTGGAGCCTGTAAAGCATTGCACCCGCGATCAGCCTGAACCCGATAGAACACCTTTGGGATGAATTAGAGTGGAGACTGTGAGCCAGGCCTTCTCATCCAACATCAGTGCCTGACCTCACAAATGCTCTTCTGGAAGAATGATCAAACATTCCCATAGACACTCTCCTAAACCTTGTGGACGGCCTTCCCAGAAGAGTTGAAGCTGTTATAGCTGCAAAGGGTGGGCCAACTCAATATTGAACCCTACGGACTAAGACTGGGAGGTCATTAAAGTTCACGTGTGTACCATAGTTTGTGGACTCTATGACATTCCTACAGACTAAATAATATACACTGATTTGGGATTATTTTCACCAAAGAAATGTAGCAGAATACATTTTGGGCTACATTTATGAAATAAAGTTTTGCAAACAAAAAATTTGTTTAACAGAAACAAAGAAAACGTGGTAAATACCACCAAAAGAAAGCTCTTGTGTGAACAAAATGATAAAAAATTTTAGTTTGGGTATAGCGATGCATAACCGCGCAATTGTCATTCAAAGTGCAACAGCGCCAAAAGCTGAAAAAAGGCCTAGGCAGGAAGGGGGGGAAAAGTGTCCGGTATTGAAGCAGTTAAAAAAAACAAAACAAATGTATTACTCACCAAAACATAGAATAAAACAAAACGTGACACCACATGTAAACAATTACAGTGGAACCTCGGATTGCGAGTAATGCGGTTACCGAGCGTTTGGCAATACAAGCACTGTATTTTTAAAAATCGTAACTCGGTTTGCGAGTCTTGTCTCACAAAACAAGCAAGATTCAGGTCAAAGCGTGTGTAGTACCGCGTTTGGCCTAAGGTTGGGGGGGGGGGCACCGATCGGCACTGTTCGGAAATGTACGGAAAGGCCCGAGAACAGTTCGGCTGACCTCGGCAAACCCCGGGAACTGAGTCTTTCCGAGGTTTGCAGAGGTCAGCCGAGGTGTCCTCGGGCCTTTCCGGCCGTTTCCGAGGCTCTCCGGCGCCCCCCCACCACCTCTGGCCGCATGCGGTATTGCATGCCATTGAAGTCAATGCGGAACGAATTATTTTCGTTTCCATTGACTTCGATGGGGAAATTTTGCTTTGATATGCGAGTACTTTGGATTACGAGCATACTCCTGGAACGGATTATGCTCGTAATCCGAGGTTCCACTGTAATTAATTGACCCCCAGATAAAACATGTAATATACTAGTGCTCACCAGTCCTTAAAGTGGTTGTAAACCCTTTACAACCACTTTTTGCTACAGGCAAGCCTATAATAAAGGCTCACCTGTAGCTACCCTGGATATCTCCTAAACCTGCACAGTTTAGGGGATATCTCCTAAACCTGTATGTGCCGACGTCAACATCGGCACATGTGCACTGAAGCAACGGCAGCACGTGCCGTTGCTTCAGTTAGACTGTGCCGCTACCGGCGGCTCCCATGCGCATGCGCGGTGAGTGACGTCATCGTGGCTCCGGGCCAGTGGGGGAAGCCCGCGATACCCGGAAGTAACTCTGGGAGTGATGTCGCCGGCCGGAGCAGTGAACGAGGACCGCTGCGGGGGGGGCTTTGATCTAAGGGAAATAATACATAATGAGCTAGTATGCTATGCATACTAGCTCGTTATGCCTTTGTCTTGCAGGTTTTTTTTTTTGTTAGTTTTGTTTTTGGGTTTACAACCACTTTAAATGTGGTAGCTGCATTAGTTGAGACATTGAGACAAAAGGGACAGGTTTGCTTTACCATGACATGAAAGAGCGGTTGTCACCTGTTAAGGAAGAAGGCCCCTCTGATCATCTCATAGGGGTTGGAGCGTGTCCTGGCCCTCCTCATCTCCTCGCCTTCCAGGTCATCAAACGCACTCTGCAAGAGATACAAGGAAAGATTGTGATCAGATAAAGAATCCCTCTATTCCTCCTCTGTGACATCAGTAAAATCATTGCATCCTGAGAGTACATTAAGGACTTTTTCACACAGGCTGTCCAATCAGGTCCACCTGTCAGTTTTTCAGGCGGACCCTCCAGTCTTTTCTATGCAGCAGCAGATATCCAATCCTGTCCCCCCCCCCAAAAACAGGCGGATGGGGGACCTGTTCACCATCCATCTGGCGGATCGGATGACATCAGATGGAAACGGACAGGCCGTCCGTTTCCATCTTTTTGCCCGATAGACAAGAGCGGGCTGTGTCCGTGTCTGCTCTGCATGGTTACATAGTAGGTGAGGTCGAAAAAAGACACAAGTCCATCAAGCCCAACCTGTGTGTGATTATATGTCAGTATTACATTGTATATCCCTGTATGTTGTGGTCGTTCAGGTGCTTATCTGATAGTTTCTTAAAAATATCGATGTTCCCCGCTGAGACCACCGCCTGTGGAAAGGAATTCCACATCCTTGCCGCTCTTACAGTAAAGAATCCTTTACGTAGTTTAAGGTTAAACCTCTTTTCTTCTAATTTTAATGAGTGGCCACGAGTCTTGTTAAACTCCCTTCCGCGCAAAAAAGTTTTCTCCCTATTGTGGGGTCACCAGTACGGTATTTGTATATTGAAATCATATCCCCTCTCAAGCGTCCCTTTTCCAGAGAGAATAAGTTCAGAGCTCACAACCTTTCCTCATAACTAATATCCTCCAGACCCTTTATTAGCTTTGTTGCCCTTCTTTGTACTCGCTCTATTTCCAGTACATCCTTCCTGAGGACTGGTGCCCCGAACTGGACATCATACTCCAGGTGCGGCCGGACCAGAGTCTTGTAGAGCGGGAGAATTATCGTTTTATCTCTGGAGTTGATCCCCTTTTTAATGCCAAAATTCTGTTTGCTTTGTTAGCAGTAGCTTGGCATTGCATGCCATTGCTGAGCCTATCATCTACTAGGACCCCCAGGTCCTTTTCCATCCTAGATCCCCCCAGAGGTTCTCCCCCCAGTGTATAGATTGCATTCATATTTTTGCCACCCAAATGCATTATTTTACATTTTTCTACATTGAACCTCATTTGCCATGTAGTTGCCACCCCATTAATTTGTTCAGATCTTTTTGCAAGGTTTCCACATCCTGCGGAGAAGTTATTGCCCTGCTTAGCTTAGTATCATCCACAAATACAGAGATGGAACTGTTTATCCCATCCTCCAGGTCGTTTATGAACAAAATAAATAGGATTGGTCCCAGCACAGAACCCTGGGGGACCCCACTACCCACCCCTGACCATTCCGAGTACTCCCCATTTATCACCACCCTCTGAACTCGCCCTTGTAGCCAGTTTTCAATCCATGTACTCACCCTATGGTCCATGCCAACGGACCTTATTTTGTACAGTAAACGTTTATGGGGAACTGTGTCAAATGCTTTTACAAAATCCAGATACACCACGTCTACGGGCCTTCCTTTATCTAAATGGCAACTCACCTCCTCATAGAAGGTTAGTAGATTGGTTTGGCAAGAACAATTCTTCATGAATCCATGCTGATTACTGCTAATGATACCGTTCTCATTACTAAAATCCTGTATATATTCCCTTATCATCCCCTCCAAGAGTTTACATACTATTGATGTTAGGCTAACTGGTCTGTAATTCCCAGCGATGTATTTTGACCAGTTTTTAAATATTAGTGCTACATTGGCTTTTCTCCAATAGCTGGTACCATTCCAGTCAGTAGACTGTCAGTAAAAATTAGGAACAATGGTCTGGGAATTACTTGACTGAGTTCCCCAAGTACCCTCGGGTGCAAGCCATCTTGTCCCGGTGATTTATTAATGTAAAGTTTCCTAAGTCTAATTTTAATTCTGTCGTCTGTTAACCATGTAGGTGCTTCCTGTGTTGTGTCATGAGGACAAACACTGCAGTTTTGGTTAATGAAGCCCCCCGATTCCCTCGTGAAGACTGAGGAGAAGAATAAATTCAATACCTTCGTTATCTCCCCATCCTTAGTAACCAGATGTCCTTCCTCATTCTTTATGGGGCCAATATGGTCTGTCCTCCCTTTAGTGGCGCCGACATGGACCTGTTATCCGCCTGCTCAGCAGGGGATCAGCGGATCCCGCTTCACGAAGGCGCCCGTATGAAAGGGGCCTAAAGCTGCACTCCAGCATTCATTTTAGTCTTGCACAGTTGTACAGGTTCCTGGCCTATACTGAAATAAACTTACTCTGATTTCACTGCACACTGTGAGCTTCTCACAACATGCATTGGAATATGCAACAAGTCAAATAGCGGCGGCCTCATTTTCCATTTCCAAAACAAAACATTTTTTTAAACCCATTAATAAAAATGTAATATATTGCTTAGCAGCCCTTTACTTTATTCAGGCTTTTTTTCTCGTTATTTTTACCTGGTAACACTGCCCAAGCACATTTAGCACGCCTATGAAATCCCTATTAATGCTTTGTATATAGACACACATTGTTGGTAAAATTTTTATTCTGCCTTAACCACTTGCTTACCGGGCACTTTCACCCTCTTCCTGCCCAGACCAATTTTCAGCTTTCAGCGCTTTCACACTTTGAATGACAATTGCGCGGTCAAACACTGTACCCAAATTAAATTTTTACCATTTTTTTCACACAAATAGAGCTTTCTTTTAGTGGTATTTAATCACCACTGGGGTTTTTATTTTTTGCTAAAGAAACAAAAAAAAGACCGAAAAAAAAAAAACATTTTTCATAGTTTGTTGCAAAATTTTGCAAACAGGTAATTTTTCTATTTCACTGATGTGCGCTGATGAGGCTGCACCGATGGGCACTGATGAAGCTGCACTGATGGGGCGGCACTGATGAAGCGGCGCTGATGAGACAGCACTGATAGGTGACACTGATGAGGCACTGATTGGCGACACTGATTGACACCACTGATAGGTGGCACTGATTAGCAGCACTGGCGGGCACAGTGGCGTAGATACCCGCGGGTGGCTCGGGTATCTATGCCCGGAAGTGGGAACAAAATACCTGTATTAGACAGGTATTTGCTCCCCCCTGAAAGGTGCCAAATGTGAGGGTGGGTAGGAACCGGAAAAGCTGAAGTTCCATTTTTGGGTAGAACTCCGCTTTAACAATAAAATAAAAAGAATACAATTTAACGCGCCCCGTCCTTCACTGAACGCAAAAGCGAACACGTACGTAAGTCGCGCCCACATATGTAAACGGTGTTCAAACTACATGTGAGGTATCGCCGCGAATGTTAGAGCGAGAGCAATAATTCTAGCCCTAGACCTCCTCTGTAATTCAAAACAGTAAAAGTTTTTAAAGCATCGCCAATAGGGATTTTTAAGTACCGAAGTTTGTTGCTATTCCACGAGTGTGCGCAATTTTGAAGCGTGACATGTTAGGTATCTATTTACCCTGCGTAACATCATCTTTCATATTATGCAAATAAATTGGGCTAACTTTACTGTTTTGGTTTTTTTTAAAGCATGAAACTATATTTATTTTTTTCCAAAAAGAAAAAAAACATTTGAAAAATTGCTGCGCAAATACCGTGCTAGAAAAAAGTTGCAACGACCGCCATTTTATATTCTAGGGTCTCTGCTTAAAAAACATATATAATGTTTGGGGGTTCTATGTAATTTTCTAGCAAAAAAAAAGATTATTTCTACATGTAGGAAAAAAATGTCAGAATTGGCCTGGTAGGCAAGTGGTTAAGTGATCCGCTGTCATTGGCTGACAGCGGATCACCTGGGAATGACCCCTTTACCCTGTCTTGTGATCAGCCTAGTCTGAAGGACCCAGGAGGCTCACAAGCAGCGCGATCACGGGGAGGATGTCTATCGACTCCCTCGGGGCACTGGAAGCCCGCGCTGTAGCCGTCTTTCGACTATAGCGCGGGAGGAAAGTGGTTAAAAACCCCCAAAGGAGTCTTCTTTCAGATAAATATATGACAGGAACTCATTTACAAATCAGGACAGGAAATATGAGATCAGGAAATAATTTTGCTATTTTCAGTACATTATGTTTTACATATCTCAGGTTTCATGTGGAAGCAGCTGCAACAGAAAAACCGAATCCAACAACTTGAAGCAAAGCTGAGCTGAGTCTGTAGACCCCACTGGGATGGGGGGAAGGGGGAAAATTAGAGCACATTCCCCCCCCCCCCCCCCCCAGGAGCCCCCAATATTGAGGCAAAAGATGACAGGTCTTACCTTACACTCCAACAGGCTTTCCAGCAGATGTTGTCTGCAGAATTCTGTCTCATCGTCTATGATCATTTTCCTCTGTAATACAAGTAAGAAGCAAGCAGAATTAAGCAGAATAAAAGTAGAACCAAAAAGGCAAAACCTTTTTTTTTTTTTAATTTTTGGTGCAATTTCATTTTGGGTTAATAGCCAAAACAGGAAGTGAGAAGAAAACCCCGGCAAATTAAAAGGAGAAGTCCAGCCTGAGCTATTTAGGCTGGGCTTCTCCTAAGGGTCACAGGAGTGCAATACATTTTGTGGTCCTGTGACTCGTTTTCAGCAGAGAGCGGTCTAAAGTCCACTCACCGCTGATGTCACCAAGTTCAGTCCAAGCACCGCGTCATCCCGACTTAGGAAGTCTGGATCCGCCAGGTGCCTGGACTGATGGCAATCTCAGCCTCTTAGCGAGCCTCTGAGAGGCGGAGACGGCCGCTCCCTGCCCCCTCCACAGCTTAGCGCTCCAGTGAGCGTGGAGGAGCAGAGCAGGAGAGATGCTGAGTGACAGGCAGCAGCTCTCCACTCAGGGAGGTGAGAGAACCGAGCCATCGGCGGTGTTCAGTGGCTCTGTTCTCAGTGAAGAGGCGGCGGGGGACAGATGCAGCATCCACCTAGGTAAGTATGAATAGGGGGTAAAAAATACAAAAAACATATTTCTCTTTTAAGGGAATTTCTTGGGCCCCCCCCCCAGGTTACCAGAACTAGTGTCCCCATTGGAAGATTTCCCCCCTATTACTGTTCTGAGGACAACCCAAAATTTGGCATTTTCTTTCACTTTCAATGAAAATATTAAACATGACAAAAAGAGAGGGTGGATCTCCCAAATGGGACACAGACAGCAATAAAATCCTAATGGTGACCTCCAGAGTTAGCTGACATCCTTCCATGTAGAGTGGGTTACAAGGCATGGTGGGTGTGATGCAAGGTAGATTGATGGGCGCCAGACACTTCTTGAATGCAAAGAGATTTAATGGCTCTTGAACAGAACTGTGGGAGAGAGGGTTAGGGCCAGGACACCCTTAAGTAGATGCAATGTTAATTGGCAGACTCCGAGACTTCTATGGGCAGACAGCCATGCAGGGTAAGGCATGCAGCTTCAGGCATGAGTAGGACCGCTGTCTCCTATGGTAACAATCTTGTAACAGTTTCTAACAAAAGTTGTAACAAACTCCTTGTTTCTTCTACAATCTCCTATTGTAGAACTTCATTCAACTGAGCTCCCAGTCTTTCACTAGACTAACAGATCCACTCCCCAATGGATTTCCTGAGCTCTTCCAATCTTCTCACTCAGTATATTCCTCAAGCGTCACCCCTGCATCCCTGCTGGATCCCTAGCTTGGCACTCACAGATACTCCTCAAGCGTCAACTCGCTGGCGTGCTTGGTCCCTGGCTTGGCACACAATAATGCTCTGCAAGCGTCACCTCCGCTGGCTGGGCCCCTGGCTTGGCACTTGCTGAAGTTTCCCAATTCTTCACCATCCCCCTCTGGTGAGAATGCTGCTCCGGTACTTGCTTCAGCTACTCACAGTGGTCCCCGGTAACAAGGTGGATGGTCCCTTAGTGGCGACAACTTCCCCTCTACCCCCAACGACAACTGGTTCTCCAGCTGGCAGAACCGTTACTTCTGGTTGGACTGCAAGCTCGCAGTTCCAACCCTACGCTGCTCTCTTGCTTCTGGATAGGCCCTCAGACAGCCTAACAGCCAGATGTCCCCCGGGATAGGCCTCAGGTCTCTGACCTAGCAGCCCGGGGCAAAACAACACACATCCACCCAGACAGCCGTCCAGGTGGCACAGAACCCCTGATCACCTGACTCCACCCAAATAAATAGGTTCTCCCAGCAGGCCAAGGGACTCAAGAAAAGCCCTGCCTATTGGCTGAGATACCCCATTCATTCTTAATCTGTCCTTGCAATGCCCTTGTCTTATCTGAAGTCACCAGATACCCGGCCACCTAGTGACAGAAGAGAGAAGTGCAACAATTCCAGAGTTAGGGTGAAATCAATTGACCTCCTGACAATTGGCCAAGGCAACTATCACTTGGCAGATAAATTTAATAGCAACTCTCCCTAAACATCAGGGTGCTACATCAGCTTACCTATAGGTAAACTTTATAGAAGAGAGTTTACTCCCATTTTAACACAGACTTGTTTGAGTAGTGGTTTAGTGAACAAAAGCTTGTTGACACTCATCCTAACACTGTCATCTCTCACTAATGCCAATTAATACCCTACCTTGCCCACTGTCACCCAATCATTCAGCTCATCAGTATCTGGAATCTCTGTGGTACATTCTGGGAACCAATCGACTTCTTCATAGGCTGTTGCCTACAATATCAAACATAAAAATATTTATACATTTCATGTGAAGCACGATACGAATCACACCCTATATACACACTCCATGTGCTCACCACTCACCTCAGGCTGATCCCTCCATCTATACACCCTCCATGTGATCACCACTCACCTCAGGCTGATCCCTCCATCTATACACCCTCCATGTGATCACCACTCACCTCAGGCTGATTCCTCAATCTACAAACCCTCCATGTACTCACCACTCACCTCAGACTGATCCCTCTATCTATACACCCTCCATGTGATCACCACTCACCTCAGACTGATCCCTCTATCTATACACCCTCCATGTGATCACCACTCACCTCAGACTGATTCCTCTATATACACCCTCCATGTGCTCACCACTCACCTCAGACTGATTCCTCTATATACACCCTCCATGTGATCACCACTCACCTCAGACTGATCCCTCTATCTATACACCCTCCATGTGCTCACCACTCACCTCAGACTGATCCCTCTATCTATACACCCTCCATGTGATCACCACTCACCTCAGACTGATTACTCTATATACACCCTCCATGTGCTCACCACTCACCTCAGACTGATTCCTCTATATACACCCTCCATGTGATCACCACTCACCTCAGGCTGATTCCTCTATATACACCCTCCATGTGATCACCACTCACCTCAGGTTGATTCCTCTATATACACCCTCCATGTGCTTACCACTCACCTCAGGCTGATTCCTCCATCTATACACCCTCCATGTGATCACCACTCACCTCAGACTGATCCCTCTATCTATACACACTCCATGTACTCACCACTCACCTCAGACTGATCCCTCCATCTATACACACTCCATGTACTCACCACTCACCTCAAACTGATCCCTCTATATACACCCTCCATGTGATCACCACTCACCTCAGACTGATTCCTCTATATACACCCTCCATGTGATCACCACTCACCTCAGACTGATTCCTCTATATACACCCTCCATGTGATCACCACTCACCTCAGACTGATTCCTCTATATACACCCTCCATGTGATCACCACTCACCTCAGACTGATTCCTCTATATACACCCTCCATGTGATCACCACTCACCTCAGACTGATCCCTCTATCTATACACCCTCCATGTGCTCACCACTCACCTCAGACTGATTCCTCTATATACACCCTCCATGTGATCACCACTCACCTCAGGCTGATCCCTCTATCTATACACCCTCCATGTGCTCACCACTCACCTCAGGCTGATTCCTCCATCTATACGCACTCCATGTACTCACCACTCACCTCAGACTGATCCCTCTATCTATACACCCTCCATGTGCTCACCACTCACCTCAGACTGATTCCTCTATATACACCCTCCATGTGATCACCACTCACCTCAGGCTGATCCCTCTATCTATACACCCTCCATGTGATCACCACTCACCTCAGGTTGATTCCTCTATATACACCCTCCATGTGATCACCACTCACCTCAGGTTGATTCCTCTATATACACCCTCCATGTGATCACCACTCACCTCAGGTTGATTCCTCCAGTCCACATCCAGTTCCTTTTCAAACCCTTTTAGGATTAACCCGAGACCTCTCCGCCCTTTCTGATTGGACGTTTCGACAATCTCCTTCCGGCCCTGGCCGTACTTCCCCAAACCCTCGCCTTCTCGGAAACCCATCTTGGCCTAAATGATGGAAACAATGAATGAAACAATTTAACAACCAGGAATTCATCTTGCGCTTACAGAAAATAAACACAATGGGAAATGGAGTCACTCTGCACATGCTCAGATTGGTGTGTATTGCTAGTTTGTTTTTGTTTTTTTGGAAGGTGCATGTGATCAGCAAAGGGCCAATCAGCACTGCCCAGAGAGAGGGTGAGGGGTCATGCAGCCTCATAGGACAGTGAGAATAGAATGAAAACTCATCCTACAAGCTTTAACCAGACACTGATAGTAGAAGTCACAGGACTGCTATATACTGCCGATGAGAAAAGTTATTTAGCAGATTATAATTACTAAAATAATTGCATTTCCATGTTCTGTGTACTGTGGGAGACCAAATATAGTGAATGCCGATTCCTGGGTCCTTGGATAACCGCCCCCCACTTTTCACCTTGTTCTGCAGCTGCCTCCCAGAGCCCCCCTTTTCCTTACCTGAGCCCACTTGATCCAGTGATGTGCACGAGCGCAGTGGCTCCAGCCACTCTCTCTCCTCATTGGACAGATTGATAGCAGCGGGAGCTTGATTGGCTCCTGCAGCTGTCAATCAAAACCGGTGACCGGTGAGCAGGAGGCGGGGTCAAGTCCCACTGTCTGTGTCAATGGACGCAGCAGCGGGACTCTGGAGCGAGCACACATGGGTGCCCTCTAGGGAATGTGGCTAGGAGGAGGGGCCTGGAACACCAGCGGGGGACCCCATAAGAAGAGGATCGGAGCTGCTCTGTGCAAAACTATTGCACAGAGCAGGTAAGTATAGGCATGTTTTTATTTTTTTAAATTAAGCTTTATAACCACTTTAACCAGTGCTCGGCTGGACACTGATGGAAGTCACAAGACTGCTATATACTGCTGATGAGAAAAGGCATTTAGCAGCTTATATTTACTAATACTATTGCATTTCATTGTTCTGTGTACTGTGGGAGAGCAGATATAGTGACTGCCGGCTCCTGGGTTTAGTAACACTTTAGGGGAATCCCTTGCGCCCCCCCCCCCCCCCCCCCATGTCACCAGAACTAGTGTCCCCATTGGAAGATTTAGCTTCTTTTACTTGTCTGGGGACAACCCAAAATTTGGGGATTTTCTTTTACTTTCACTTCTGATGATAACAGTAAACAGGACAAATAAAGACGGGGGGGGGGGCTCCCGTGATGTCGCCCCCCAAGCCGATCCATACATCAGCTCAGGGTGCAGGTGACGGTGTAACCATCAGATCATGTAACCGAAGTGACGTTCCGACCAAAAAATACTTACTATGCATGCGCTATGCATTCCAACATGCATTCCACGTCGCTATGCGTTCCAAACGCTTCATGATCTGACGAGTAGCTGTAATCTGATAGAACAGCGTCAGCGGACATCTTACTACACCCAGAAACGCCTTGAATTTCAGAGTAATTTTAGCAATAAAAAAAGAGTTTATATAAATAAATATAGTATATTAATATCTGTGATGCTGTTTTGATGTTACATTTTGTAACAAGCTGGACTCCAGCAGTAGGAAGGTGGCGGAGGCCATGTTGGTACACCCAGCAGTAGGAAGGTGGCAGAGGCCATGTTGGTACACCCCACACTGCTCAGCGCTAAAGCTTTAGGCTTTCAAAATTAAACATCCACACAGCATCACAGATGTCAATATACTATATTTATTTATATACGCTCACTTTATTGCTAAAATGACTCTGCAATGTAAGAGTTAGCTGGGTGTAGTAAGATGTCCGCTGCCGCTGTTGTCGAACAATCTGATGGGCTCTGTTGGTAGTGAAGTGGAGAAGTGTGTGGAATGCATAGCTCATGCGCAGTTCGTTTTTTTTGGCGGCATGTCCCTTCTGTTGCACAATCTGATGGGTAGCTGTAATCTGATGGAACACCAGCATCTTCCCTAAGGGAAACAGGAAGTGAAGCCTTGCGGCTTAACAGCCTGTTTCCTGCTGAGCTGCACCTCCTGAATGGTCCCGCTGTCTTCTGGCACATGTGTGTCTCCCAGAAGATAGCGGAGGGGGGCGAGATTTCGTAGATCGCCGCACAACGATTGCAGCGATCTTACCCAGAAGTGGGAGCGGGTACCTGGTTTTGAAAAGTATCCGCTCCCCCCTGAAAGGTGCCAAAATGTGGCAGCGGAAGTGGGGGGGAGCAAACAAACTGTGCTCCCCCTTTTGGGTGGAGTGCTGCTTTAATCCCTCATCCTACAGTGCAGTTTAACCACTTCCGGACCGCCCACCGTCATTATATGTCAGCTGTTTGAAGAGGAATATCGTTGCTAGCTGCTATAACCCCAGTATCCTCTTCTTCAGTGAGCGGTCCGGTTTAAGATAAAAGTGGTCTCTGCGGAGGATTCGCCGCGAGATCACTTTTATCGGTGGCGGAAGAGGTCCCCCCCTCCTGCTGTGCTCCGGTGCCCTCCACCGCTTGCCGGAGCAGTCAGCAGCGGCGGAGGCGATCGGGTCCTTCTTGTGGCCTGACATGGAGACGAGTAAGGGGAAGATGGCCGCCACCCGTCTCCATATCATTGCAGGGAGGAAGCGACGTCAAAACGTCACTTCCGCCCATAGCTCTTAAAGGGCCTTTTTTTTTATAAATATGAGATGTGAGGTCTTTTTGACCCCCAGATCTCATATTTAAGAGGTCCTGTCATGATTTTTTTCTATTACAAGGGACGTTTACATTCCTTGTAATAGGAATAAAATTGACACAATTTATTTATTTTTTTAAAACAGTGTAAAAATAAAAAATAAAAGGTAAAATAAATAAGAAAAAAAAAAAAAAGATTTTTTAAACGCGCCCCGTCCCAACAAGCTTGCGTGCAGAAGCACGCATACGTGTGTAGCGCTCGCATATGAAAACGGTGGTCAAACCACACATGTGAGATATCGCCGCGATCGGTACAGCGAGAGCAATAATTCTAGCCCTAGACCACCTCTGTAACTTAAAAACATACAACCTGTAGAATTTTTTAAACATCACCTATGGAGATTTTTAAGGGTAAAAGTTTGTCGCCATTCCACGAGCGGGCGCAATTTTGAAGCGTGACATGTTGGGTATCAATTTACTCGGCGTAACATTATCTTTCACAATATAAAAAAAACTTGGGCTAACTTTACTGTTGTCTTATTTTTTAATTCGGAAAGTGTATTTTTTCCAAAAAAAGTGCGCTTGTAAGACCGCTACACAAATACGGTGTGACAGAAGGTATTGCAACAACCGCCATTTTATTCTCTAGGGTGTTAGAAAAAAAATGTATAATGTTTGGGGATTCTAAGTAATTTTCTAGCAAAAAAACCTGTTTTAAACTTGTAAACAACAAATCTCAGAAAGAGTCTAGGTCCTTAAGTGGTTACTCCACCATGACCAGTTGTTAGCAGAGTGATGCCCAGTATGTGATTACCATGAGTTTCTGGGAGACGCTGTTAAACATGGCGTAGCGGGATGATGTGCCTTCTGCGAGGGGGTCCGTTTGATCTTTATCCCCCGACCCAAACACGGGTCTCTTCTCATCGACCTCGCTGTCTGAGCCGGTCCCGCTAGTGGAAGACTCTGTGGAAGGGCAGAAAACACCATACAGGTTATGTATACAAGGAGCACCGGAAAATAAAAATGGTTAAACATTGAAAACATTGCACAGGAGAGGAGCCTGCAATTCAGCTTTACGTAAGCTACATTGTGTACAGCACTACTAATTTTGACATCAAATTTTGATTTAGTTTTAGACTTTTGACTAAAATTTTAGTTTAGTTTTAGTTGCATTTTAGTCATCTGAATTGTTTTAGTGGTATTTTAGTCTACTAAATTCTCCAGTACGCTGCAAAGGGCTCTAGATATGGCCCATAATGGTGATTATTTCACTTCATGTGATTGCAGTGTTAGTACGGTTATGATGGATTGTTTTCTGAAGTAAACTATTTGTATCTTTATTGTACAGTGGTACGACTTTATCATATCTCGAAAAAAACCTTTAAAAAAAAAAAAAAAAAAAACAATCTCCAGTACATTTTAGTCGACTAAAATCGAACGGGTTTAGTTAACCCTTCAACGCCAACGCAACACATATATGCGGCCTCACGGAAGTGGGCTTTTTTTTTTTTCCATTTCTGTAAATGGAGAAGGAGGCTACAATGTATCTTTCTTGTTCCTTGCAGGAGGAAAAAAAAGAAAAAAGAAGCGTTTATAAAAAAAAACAAAAAAAACAAAACAAAATAATAATAAAAAGTAAAATGAAATATTAAAGAAAAATACCTAGATCAAGGTTTGATCTAGGTCAGTGTTTGGGTCAAGTAGGGGTCAAAGGTCGGGGTCAGTATATTCCGGACAGGATCTTTTGTTTTAAATTAGCATCAGGGTCAGTAATTATAACATACACATATGTGATATCGTTGCAATCGTCAGAAGCAGGAGATTTTATTTTGTTTTGTTTTTTGGTGGTAGGTTACGGTAGTAACAAGAAATATATAGCTAAATTCGATAATGAAAAAAAAAAACACAATCAGGAGCTATCTATTACTAATTACCACCAATAGAAAGCCCAATTTGTCCTGAAACAAACATGTACAGGGGTATTATGACATTGTGATTTATCATGTCTAGGGGTATGACTATTATTTATAATGTCCAGGGGTATGAAAATTGAGATTTATCATGTCCAGGGGTATTATGACATAGATATTTATCATGCACAAGGGGGAATTATGACATTGTGATTTATCTAGAAACACAAGTGAAGAGGAATGAGGAGCGGTAGCCCAAAGCAGCCATTCAGAAAGCAGATGACATCTGATTGGCTATTAAAGACACCATTATTTCCAACTGTAGTCAGGGTCCCTGGGTCAGAATATTCCAGAAGGCGTTACCCTGGGTGCCATGATTGCTGTACTGGGTGTCATCATCAGAGGTGGAGCTTAGGTTCAGGCCCAATTCTTCAATACGTCTCTTCTGTTTAGTCAAAGCGCTGCTCTCTAAGTCACGGTCCGCTCTTCTCTTCATTGTCACTACGGAGAGGAGAAAGACTCACTTGTAAGTATCTGAATTTGAGATTTTACAAATAAGAAAAAGTCTTGCTAGATGTTTATATCCAGTCTAAGAATGTGGGAAACTCAAACAAAGAAACTACTTATGTAGAAAAATTGTAAAATAATGCATTTGGGTGGCAAAAATCTGAATGCAATCTATACACTGGGGGGAGAACCCCAGGGGGAATCTAGGATGGAAAAGGACCTGGGGGTCCTAGTAGATGATAGGCTCAGCAATGGCAAGCTGCTGCTTACAAAGCAAACAGAATATTGGCATTGAAAAGGGGGATCAACTCCAGAGATAAAACGATAATTCTCCTGCTCTACAAGACTCTGGACCGGCCGCACCTGGAGTATGCTGTCCAGTTCTGGGCACCAGTCCTCAGGAAGGATGTACTGGAAGTGGAGCGACTACAAAGAAGGGCAACAAAGCTAATAAAGGGTCTGGAGGATATTAGTTATGAGGAAAGGTTTGCGAGCACTGAACTTATTCTCTCTGGAGAAGAGACGCTTGAGAGGGGATATGATTTCAATGTATAAATACTGTACTGGTGACCCCACAATAGGGAGAAAACTTTTTCGTGGAAGGGAGTTTAACAAGACACGCGGACATTCACTAGAATTAGAAGAAAAGAGGTTTAACCTTAAACTACGTAGAGGGTTCTTTACTGTAAGAGCGGCAAGGATGTGGAATTCCCTTCCTCAGGCGGTGGTCTCAGCGGGGGAGCATTGATAGCTTCAAGAAACTATTAGATAAGCACCTGAATGACCGCAACATACAGGGATATACAATGTGATACTGACACATAATCACACACATTGGTTGGACTTGATGGACTTGTGTCTTTATTCGACCTCACCTACTATGTAAGTATATGTAACTTAAAGTGGAGCCACACCCAAAAGGGGGAGCCCTGCTTGTATGCCCCCCCCCCCTCCGCTGCCACATTTGGCACCTTTTATGGGGGGAGGGGGGAAGCGAGTACCTGGATTTGACAGGTATCCGCTCCCACTTCCGGCTGAGTTCACCTCAGCAAATTGAGCCGGATATTCGTCCCCCTCCTCCTTCCCCCACACAGCTGGCCCATTCACAAAGCCCAGCGCGATTCCCATGTGCGCAGTAGGAAACTGGCTGTGAAGCCACAAGGCTTCACTGAGGGCTTCCCTTAGCCACGATGGCGGTGTCAGCAACCCAAGAGCTGATTGTGCAGGAACACAAAATCCATCCCTTCCCCCCCTGTCAGAACAGAACTCTGCCTTGTTTACATAGGCAGACCTCCGTTCTGAGGTCTGCTCGGCGATCGGTGGGTGCGGCGGACATCGAGTGCCCGGCACCCACAGATTGGCTTCTGCTGTGAATAATCACAGCAGAAGCAGCCCACCGGCGGAAGTGCAAAATCAAGTATATATATATATATATATATATATATATATATATATATATATATATATATATATATATATATATATATATATGATCCGGTGCACAGCTGCTGCTCTGTAGCAGTAAAACTGCTATAGGGCAGGAGCGAGGGGTTAAACCGGTAGTAAACCGTTGGGTGTTTGTTTGTTTTTTTCCTAGCCTGGAAGGTAATGTCATAACGTGCTAGTATACATCGCATACTAGCACATTATGTTAAACTTACCTGAAAAAAAAAAGCCTTCCAGTGCTGCGCTGTTACCGCTGCAGGCGCTCCCATCTTCACCCCGACTTTCTTCCAGGTTCGCGACTGTGTGACTGGCTGGAGTCGCGATGATGTCACTCCCGCGCTTGTATGTGGGAGCCGCCATTTACTGCACAGGTCTCTGCAGGAGCGGGCCCCCCGGGTGCCTGTTCCTTCAGAGCGCATGCACGGGTGATGTCGTCAGCTGCATGTACAGTAAATATTTCCTAAACGGCGCACGTTCAGGAGAAATTTATACTACCTGTAGGTAGAGCTGCACGATTAATCGTCAAGAATCGTCATCGTGATTTTTTTCCCCCGTTGCAATCTTGACAAAAGTGTTTCACGATTCTTAATACGCAAAGAATTCTCTCTGCTCTTCTGAAGCCAAAGCCGTCAAAAGAAAGGAAGAAAAAAAAAAAAACAGGCAGCCTGCCAAGAAAAATAAAACTTACACAAAACATGGAGGGGCCGGCCAGGAAGTGCGACGTTTCAGATGTCATATAGATCCTCTGTGATCCTTCAGGTCATCGCCAGGTCTTGGAGGCAGGGGGCGCCGCGCGGCTCTGTCAGCGGGAGATATTGTGTAAGGAGTCTGCACAGAAAACAAAAAGAAGGTGTTAGGAGGAAACCTAGAATGAAATATGTGGCTATCATTTGCCAACTTCCCCCTGAAAACTGCTAGCTGATTGTCACACACTGATCCCCTCACTTCAATACTTCCAGTCACCGATCAATAGAACATACAGGAGATCGGACTGCACCGGCTCTGTATATATTCTGGTCTTACAGATTCCTGGAGCTGAAAACAGCCAAGCAACTTGCATTTTCATAGAGAGGTCAATCCCGGACACCAACTCAAAACTGACGATAAAGCTTACTACTGCTCACAAGTAAAACATATAACCATAAAAAAAAAATAATAATAAATAAGTATACATACAGCTGTGCTCATAAGTTTACATACCCTGGCAGAATTTATGATTTCTTGGCCACTTTTTCAGAGCGTATGAATGATAACACAAATAAATTTTCTTTCTCTCATGGTTAGTGTTTGGCTGAAGCCATTTATTATCAATCAATTGTGTTTACTCTTTTTAAATCATAATGGCAACAGAAACTACCCAAATGACCCTGATCAAAAGTTGCGCAGCTCTATTACATACCCTGGTGAATTTGGCCTGATAACATGCACACAAGTTGACACAAAGAGGTTTGAATGGCTATTAAAGGTAACCATCCTCACCTGTGATCTGTCTGCTTGTAAATAGTGTGTGTGTATAAAAGGTCAATGAGTTTCTGGACTCCTGACAGACCCTTGCATCTTCCATCCAGTACAAGAAAAGGGGGTTTTGGTGTTAGGGACTTTGGGGAAATCATGGCCTGGTAAGGTCACCCATTTCCATCCCTAGGGACTTTAAATGAAACCAAGACCTGGTAAGGTCAAGTGTTTCCATCCCAATCTATAGCACAAACAAGGGGATTATTGGAGGGGAGGTTGGGACTTTATATGAAGCATGTACCAGCAAGCAGGTAGTAAGATGAACATAGAGGAATTTGTTGACATAATACCAGAGCATACACGTTACAATCGCAAAATGCATACAAGATAAAACAGGTAAGTACATAATGACGTATAATAAACATTCATGATAATATTGTTCATACAATTAATGGAAAGATGAACAGGGTAAAAGGTTAGATAATGGTAACTCAAGATACCACCTGGAATAAATTCCCTAGTACATCATGATCAAAGTAGGGTAAAATGAAGTTAAAAACCAGTAATATCTGCTGGACCTAATGCCGCGTACACACGGTCGTACTTTTCGTCTACAAAAGTCCAACGGACGCTGACGGACTAAAGCTGGCTGGTAATCCGATCGTGTGTGGGCTTCTCCGGACTTTCAACTGACTTTTTTAGCCTCAAATCCGACGTACTTTAGATTTGAAACATGCTTCAAAACTTTACTTCGTAACTACGACGGACCCCGAAATCCGCTCGTCTGTGTGCTAGTCCGACGGACAAAAAGCCACGCTAGGGCACCTATTGGCTACTGGCTATGAACTTCCTTATTTTAGTCCGGTGTACGTCATCACGTACGAATCCGACCGACTTTTGTGTGGTCGTGTGTAGGCAAGTCCGTTCGTTAGAAAGTAGGCCGCAAGTCCGCCGCAAGTCCACCGAAAGTCTGCCGGAAGTCTGTCGGACAGGCTGTCTGACTTTTGTAGACGAAAAGTACGACCGTGTGTACGCGGCATAAGGCCTCGCTAGACCTGTGGGGGGGGTTGAAAAAGATATGGTAGATGAGGACTGGGTAAACAGTTGAACACGGCAATTGGTGGCTCAACGCGTTTCGTGGCTTCCATGCCACTCGTCAGGAGCGAGCCCGTGTAATATCTGGAAATATATTGGGATAATTACATAATGCAATAGGACAAGGGACAATAGTAATGGGGGAGCGTGGTAAACGAGCCCCCAAGTTGCTTCAAGTTGCTTCTTCCATCCAGTGCTGCACTGACGTTTCTGGATTCTGAGTCATGGGGAAAGCAAATGAATTGTCAAAGGATCTGTGGGAAAAGGTAGTTGAACTGCATAAAACATCCTCCCCTTCTGTTCTGCTTTTGTTTTTCATTTCGTTCTTTTAGGTAGGAATGGTATAGATTGAAGGAGTTGGATGTAAGGAGTGGAAAATATAGAGTAGAAGTTTACATTTCAGGAATGTTAAATGTATAATGTTAATTGTTAAGTGCTAAATGTAATGTGTTATGTAAATATGTAATGTATATGATTGCATTTTGAATACATGAATGAATTTTGGAACTTTCCTTTTTAAAGTAGAGTTCCACCCAAAAGTGGAACTTCCACTCATCAGATTCCTCCCCCCCTCCGGTGTCACAGTTGGCACCTTTCAGGGGGGAGGGGGGTGCAGATACCTGTATATTACAGGTATCTGTACCCACTTCCGGCATAGATAGCCGCAGAATCTGCGGGTATTTACGCCACTTCCTGTTCCCCCCCGCTGTCTGCTGGGAAACACACGGGTCCCAGAGACAGCAGGGACCAGCCGTATTGCGCTGCCGACTCGCGCATTCGCAGTAGGGAACCGGGAAGTGAAGCCGCACGGCTTCACTTCCTGATTCCCTTACGGAAGATGGAGGCGGCAGCACCCGAGGACCGAGAGACGGTTCGGCCTCAGGTGCCGACATCGCGGGCGCCCTGGACAGGTAAGCGTCCAGGTTTTAAAAGTCAGCAGCTGCAGTATTTGTAGCTGCTGACTTTTAAAAAAAAAAAATTTGGCGGAGCTCTGCTTTAAGCTGAAACTCTTCTTTGTTAAATGTTGTCCTTAGATTTTCTTAAAAACAATAAAAAAAGAGTTGAAACATTAAAAAAAAAAAACAATAAAAACAGGAAAGGGATATAAAAAGATATCCAAGGAACTGAGAATGCCAATCAGCAATGTTCAAACTCTAATCAAGAAGTGGAAAATGAGGGGTTCTGTTGAAACCAAACCACGGTCAGGTAGACCAACTAAAATTTCAGCCACAACTGCCAGGAAAATTGTTCGGGATGCAAAGAAAAACCCACAAATAACTTCAGGTGAAATACAGGACTCTCTGAAAACATGTGGTGTGGCTGTTTCAAGAGGCACAATAAGGAGGAACTTGAAGAAAGATGGGCTGCATGGTCGAGTCGCCAGAAGAAAGCCATTACTACGCAAATGCCACAAAGTATCCCGCTTACAATACGCCAAACAGCACAGAGACAAGCCTCAAACCTTCTGGCACAAAGTCATTTGGAGTGATGAGACCAAAATTGAGCTTTTTGGCCACAACCATAAAACACTACATTTGGAGAGGAGTCAACAAGGCCTATGATGAAAGGTCCACCATTCCTACTGTGAAACATGGAGGTGGATCGCTGATGTTTTGGGAATCTGTGAGCTACAAAGGCACAGGAAATTTGGTCAAAATTGATGACAAGATGAATGCAGTATGTTATCAAAGAATACTGGAGGAACATTTGCATTCATCAGCCAGGAAGCTGCGCATGGGATGTACTTGGACATTCCAACATGATAATGATCCAAAAACACAAGGCCAAGTCCACCTGTCATTGGCTACAGCAGAATAAAGTGAAGGTTCTGGAGTGGCCATCTCAGTCTCCTGACCTCAATATCATTGAGCCACTCTGGGGAGATCTTAAAACGCGCAATTCATGCAAGGCAGCCCAAGAATTTACAGGAACTGGAGGCTTTTTGCCAAGAGGAACGGGCAGCTTTACCATCTGAGAAGATAAAGAGCCTCATCCACAAATACCACAAAAGACTTCAAGCTGTCATTGATGTTAAAGGGGGCAATACACGGTATTAAGAGCTGGGGTATGTAAACTTTTGATCAGGGTCATTTGGGTAGTTTCTGTTGTCATTACGATTTAAAAAGAGTAAACACAGTTGATTGATAATAAATGGCGTCAGCCAAACACTATTTATTAAGTGAAAGAAAAGTTTTTGTGTTATCATTTATATTCTCTGAAAACTGGCCAAGAAATCATAAATTCTGTCAGAGTATGTAAACTTATGAGCACAACTGTGTATATATATATATAAACCAAGAACACCGGGAAAAAAAAGAAAATACATCACAAAAAAGGCCAAATAATTGCTAAAAACAATTAAGCGATGTGCAGTGGCCAGTACTAGGAGTAGTATAGAGGTGGAGGGGGTAGCAGAGAACTGTTATGTGTAGTGGTTAGTATTAAATGTTATAAGGAGGCGTGACGTCTAGTGGGAAGTATTAGTAGTAGGTTTGTAGTAGAGAAGTGTGATGTATAGTAATAGGGGTAGTAGAGAGGTGTGAGGTGTACTAGGTTGTACTAGGTGTGGAGAAGAACGATGTGTAGTGAGTACGTTGGTGTGGAATGGGTAATGTTAGGTGTAGTAGATTTATAGCAGACAAGTGTGAAGTGTAGTGGGCACTAGTAGGGTTGTCCCGATACCACTTTTTTAGGACCGAGTACAAGTACCGATACTTTTTTTCAAGTACTCGCCGATACCGATTACCGATACTTTTTTTTTATGTCACGTGACAGTTTTTTTTTTTTTTTAACAATGCTTTCTTTTTTTTCGGGGGGGGGGGGGGGTGAACGGTGTCTGTGTGTTTTTTTTTTAATTAACAATTTTTATTTTTTACAATAATAATTTTTTTATTCATTTTTGCAATATTTTTTTTTTTTTTTTTTTTTAAATCAGCCCTGTTGGGGGGCTTTGGTGAGATATCAGGGGTCTTAACAGACCTCTGATATCTCCCCCTTGAGACAGAGAAAGAGACAGAGGATAGAGATTCCCCAGTCCCTTTCTCTGCAGCCTCAGCTGCACTGAGAATGAATGGAGAGAAGTCAGCGGCTCCTCTCCATTCATAAACTGACACATTGTAATCACAGGAGATTACAATGTATCAGTTATATGAATGGACAGAGTCAGCTGACTCTGTCCATTCACAAAGGAAGGAGGAGGGGGACGGCGGACCGGAGGGGACAGCGGAGAGGCAGAGGAACGGAGGAACGGAACGGAGGGGGACAGAGAAGGAGAGGGGGACGGAGGAACGGAGGGGACAGAGAAGGAGAGGGGGACGGAGGAACGGAACGGAGGGGACAGCGGAGAGGCAGAGGAACGGAGGAACGGAACGGAGGGGGACAGAGAAGGAGAGGGGGACGGAGGAACGGAACGGAGGGAGACAGAGAAGGAGAGGGGGACGGAGGAACGGAACGGAGGGGACAGCGGAGAGGCAGAGGAACGGAGGAATGGAACGGAGGGGGACAGAGAAGGAGAGGGGGAGGGAGGAACGGAACGGAGGGGACAGCGGAGAGGCAGAGGAACGGAGGAACGGAACGGAGGGGGACAGAGAAGGAGAGGGGGACGGAGGAACGGAGGGGACAGAGAAGGAGAGGGGGACGGAGGAACGGAACGGAGGGGACAGCGGAGAGGCAGAGGAACGGAGGAACGGAACGGAGGGGGACAGAGAAGGAGAGGGGGACGGAGGAACGGAACGGAGGGGACAGCGGAGAGGCAGAGGAACGGAGGAACGGAACGGAGGGGACAGAGAAGGAGAGGGGGACGGAGGAACGGAACGGAGGGGACAGCGGAGAGGCAGAGGAACGGAGGAACGGAACGGAGGGGACAGAGAAGGAGAGGGGGACGGAGGAACGGAACGGAGGGAGACAGAGGAGAGGGGGACAGAGGAACAGAGGGGGCATGGAGAAGGATGCAGTGACAGTCAGCGGTGATCGCGTGGGGAAGTTACAAGCACCGATCACCGCTATATGTCACTGAAAGCCGCGGGGGGGAATCTTGTAACTCCCCCACACGCCGATCACCGCTGACTGTCATAGTATCGGCGGAAGCATCGGGAGCATTTGCCCGAGTACAAGTACTTGGGTAAATGCTCGGTATCGGTGCCGATACCGATACTAGTATCGGTATCGGGACAACCCTAGTGGGCAGTATAAGGAGTAGTAGGTTTGTAGTAAAGGAGTGTGAGGGGTAGTACTAGGTATAGTAGAGAAGTGTGATTTGTACTAGGTGTAGAAAGCTAGAATGAAGTGTAGTGGGTAGGTTAGAAGTAGGGAGGTGTGATGTAATGGGTATTAGGAGTTAATAGGTAGAGTAGTGTGATGTGTAGTGGGCAGTATTAGGAGTTGTAGGTTAGTAGTAGAGAAATGTGATCTGTAGTATTAGAGGCAGTAGAGAAGTGTAAGGTGTACTGGGTCATACTAGGTGTAGTAAGCTAGTATGATGTGTAGTGGATAGGTTAGTAGTAGAGAAGTGTGAGGTATTATCAGTAATATTAGGAGTAGTAGGTTATTAGTAGAGAATGTGAGGTGCAGTTGGCAGTATCAGAAGTAGTAGAAAAGTGTGATGCATTCTGGGACAGATTAGGAGTAGTGGGTTAGAAGCAGAGAAGTGTGAGTTGTAGTAGGCAGTGTTAGACGTAAAGGAGTTTGATACTGAGTGGGTAGTATTAGGAGTAGTAGAAAACTGTGATGTGTAGTGTGCAGTATTAGGAGTAGTATAGCGGTGGAGAAGGTAGAAGAGAAGTGT
The DNA here is from genome assembly GCA_037952835.1 of Lithobates septentrionalis. NCBI lineage: Eukaryota > Metazoa > Chordata > Amphibia > Anura > Ranidae > Lithobates > Lithobates septentrionalis. Next base: position 181,028 of record JBBDGP010003723.1, on the reverse strand, counting down.
GATGTGTTTACTAGGTGTAGAAGGCTAGTATGATGTGTAGTGGGTAGGTTAGTAGTAGAGGAGTGTGATGTGTAGTGGGTAGTATTAGGTAAGTAGTAGAGAAGTGTGGTGGGTAGTATTAGTTACAGTAAGTAGTGGGAGTGTGGTGTGTAGTATTAGGTAAATAGTAGAGGAGTGTGGTGAGTAGTATTAGTTAAGTAGTAGGAGTGTGGTGGGTAGTATTAGGTAAGTAGTAGAGGAGTGTGGTGGATAGTATTAGGTAAGTAGTAGAGGAGTGTGGTGGGTAGTATTAGGTAAATAGTAGAGGAGTGTGGTGAGTAGTATTAGTTAAGTAGTAGGAGTGTGGTGGGTAGTATTAGGTAAATAGTAGAGGAGTGTGGTGGGTAGTATTAAGCAAGTAGTAGAGGAGTGTGGTGGATAGTATTAGGTAAGTAGTAGAGGAGTGTGGTGGGTAGTATAAGGTAAGTAGTAGAGGAGTGTGGTGGGCAGTATTAGGTAAGTAGTAGAGGAGTGTGGTGGGTAGTATTAGGTAAGTAGTAGAGGAGTGTGGTGGGTAGTATAAGGTAAGTAGTAGAGGAGTGTGGTGGGTAGTATTAGGTAAGTAGAAGAGGAGTGTGGTGGGTAGTATTAGGTAAGTAGTAGAGGAGAGTGGTGGGTAGTATTAGGTAAGTAGTAGGAGTGTGGTGGGTAGTATTAGGTAAGTAGTAGAGGAGAGTGGTGGGTAGTATTAGGTAAGTAGTGGGAGTGTGGTGGGCAGTATTAGGTAAGTAGTAGAGGAGTGTGGTGGGTAGTATAAGGTAAGTAGTAGAGGAGTGTGGTGGGTAGTATTAGGTAAGTAGAAGGAGTGTGGTGGGTAGTATTAGGTAAGTAGTAGAGGAGTGTGCTGGGTAGTATTAGGTAAGTAGAAGAGGAGTGTGGTGGGTAGTATTAGGTGAGAAGTAGAGGAGAGTGGTGGGCAGTATTAGGTAAGTAGTAGAGGAGTGTGCCGGGTAGTATTAGGTAAGTAGAAGAGGAGTGTGGTGGGTAGTATTAGGTGAGTAGTAGAAGAGAGTCATTTTTCCCTGATAAAGTCACGTGGGCGTGACGCTACGCGTCGGGACTGAGTGATATACACACCGGAAGTGCCGCAGGATTACAAGCTCGCCGCTCATGGAGTATGTTTGATTTTTGTGAGTGAGTAAACTAGCCGTGTTTTTAACCAAATAAACTCAGTTAAGCAGCACTAAACTATCTGGAACCTCTTTTTTTTTTTATTTACCAACACGGAGGATATCGGGACGGACCCCTCTGAGGAAGCACCATTTAGAGTCTTCCCAGTTGGACCAACCAGAGGAGGAGCCCTGGAGACAATCAGCCTGTCCCCTTACAGTAGTGAGGTGAGAGGTCAGAGAACACTTCAGTGTCACCACAATGGAATGGAGGGGCTCACTACTCCGCATGGTCAAGGGACTCACTACTCTGCATGGTCAAGGGACTCACCACTCCGCATGGTCAAGGGGCTCACTACTCCGCATGGTCAAGGGACTCACTACTCCGCATGGTCAAGGGACTCACTACTCCGCATGGTCAAGGGGCTCACTACTCCGCATGGTCAAGGGACTCACTACTCCGCATGGTCAAGGGGCTCACTACTCCGCATGGTCAAGGGACTCACTACTCCGCATGGTCCAGGGACTCACTACTCCGCATGGTCAAGGGACTCACTACTCCGCATGGTCAAGGGACTCACTATTCCGCATGGTCAAGGGGCTCACTACTCCGCATGGTCAAGGGGCTCACTACTCCGCATGGTCAAGGGGCTCACTACTCCGCATGGTCAAGGGACTCACCACTCCGCATGGTCAAGGGACTCACCACTCCGCATGGTCAAGGGACTCACTACTCCGCATGGTCAAGGGACTCACTACTCCGCATGGTCAAGGGACTCACTACTCCGCATGGTCAAGGGACTCACTACTCCGCATGGTCAAGGGACTCACTACTCCGCATGGTCAAGGGACTCACTACTCATCTTTGTATTATCACTTTCTATACAGACTCACATCCTCAATTTGTTCTGTTTTTTAGCTTTCATTGATATGTATTGATTGGCACTTTATTATCACATCATCATCATTCGCATTTATCCATCATTTAGTATTTCATTCCCTGATTTCTGTTCTTTGGGATTTTTCAATTTATTATCTTCATTTTATCTCTTCACATTCTTCTATTCACCTGAGTTCTGTGTTATGTGTTGGAGGATCGCACTTCTGCCCATTCACTATCACTATGTGAGGTACATATTACTGTACTAGTATGAGGTTAGTAGTAGTAGTAGTAGGTGGTAAGGGATTAGTAGTAGAGGAGAGAGATGTGCAGTGGGTAGTACTACTGGTAGTAGCAGGGTGCAGTGGGTAGTAGTAGGGTTGCACACACACGGGATATAACACGTATCTCTGTAGAGAGTTGTAGGACGGAGTGATTGTCACTATCCCAGCACTGGGGGGGGGGGGGTGTGAGGGGGGGGGCAGAGGTCAGCAGTAAAGGGGTTAGCACGGAGCTCCTGGTGTCACCTGACAGGAGTAGTAGGGTGCAGTGGGTAGTACTGGTAGTAGTGTATGGTGCAGTCTGTAGTGCATGGATGCTCAACCTGTGGCCCTCCAGCTGTTGCAAATCTACAAGTCCCATCCTCCCTCAGCCTGTGGGAGTCGTACTTGTAACTGTCAGCCTTGCAATGCCTCATGGGACTTTTTGTTCTGCAACAGCTAGAGGGGCCGCCAGTTTGAGACCCCAGGCGTGCAGTGGGTGGTAGTAGTAGTAGGGTGCAGTGGGTAGTAGTAAGGTGTAGTAGTAGAGTGCAGTGGGTAGTAATAAGGTGTAGTACTGGTAGTAGTAGGGTGCAGTGGGTAGTAGTAAGGTGCAGTGGGTAGTAGTAGGGTGCAGTGGGTAGTAGTAGTTGAGTAGTAGTAAGGTGCGGTGGGTAGTAGTAAGGTGCAGTGGGTAGTAGTAGTGGGTAGTAGTAGTAGGGTGCAGTGGGTAGTAGTAGTAGGGTGCAGTGGGTAGTAGTAGTTGGGTAGTAGTAAGGTGCAGTGGGTAGTAGTAAGGTGCAGCGGGTAGTAGTAGTTGGGTAGTAGTAAGATGCAGTGGGTAGTAGTAGGGTGCAGTGGGTAGTAGTAGGGTGCAGTGGGTAGTAGTAGGGTGCAGTGGGTAGTAGTAGTGGGTAGTAGTAGGGTGCAGTGGGTAGTAGTAGGGTGCAGTGGGTAGTAGTAGTAGTAGGGTACAGTGGGTAGTAGTAGTAGGGTGCAGTGGGTAGTGGTAGTTGTAGGGTGCAGTGAGTAGTAGTAGTGGGTAGTAGTAGGGTGCAGTGGGTAGTAGTAGGGTACAGTGGGTAGTAGTAGTAGGGTGCAGTGGGTAGTGGTAGTTGTAGGGTGCAGTGAGTAGTAGTAGTGGGTAGTAGTAGGGTGTAGTGGGTAGTAGTAGTAGGGTGCAGTGGGTAGTAGTAGTAGGGTGCAGTGGGTAGTAGTAGGGTGCAGTGGGTAGTAGTAGTGGTAGTGGGTGGTAGTAGTAGGGTGCAGTGGGTAGTAGTAGTGGGTAGTAGTAGGGTGCAGTGGGTAGTAGTAGGGTGCAGTGGGTAGTAGTAGTAGGGTGCAGTGGGTAGTAGTAGGGTGCAGTGGGTAGTAGTAGTAGTAGGGTGCAGTGGGTAGTAGTAGTAGGGTGCAGTGGGTAGTAGTAGTAGGGTGCAGTGGGTAGTAGTAGTAGGGTGCAGTGGGTAGTAGTAGTAGGGTGCAGTGGGTAGTAGTAGTGGGTAGTAGTAGGGTGCAGTGGGTAGTAGTAGTGGGTAGTAGTAGGGTGCAGTGGGTAGTAGTAGGGTGCAGTGGGTAGTAGTAGTGGGTAGTAGTAGTGTGCAGTGGGTAGTAGTGGGGTGCAGTGGGTAGTAGTAGTAGGGTGCAGTGGGTAGTAGTAGTGGGTAGTAGTAGGGTGCAGTGGGTAGTAGTAGTAGGGTGCAGTGGGTAGTGGTAGTGGGTAGTAGTAGTGGGTAGTAGTAGGGTGCAGTGGGTAGTAGTAGTAGGGTGCAGTGGGTAGTGGTAGTGGGTAGTAGTAGTGGGTAGTAGTAGGGTGCAGTGGGTAGTAGTAGGGTGCAGTGGGTGGTAGTAGTAGGGTGCAGTGGGTAGTAGTAGTAGGGTGCGGTGGGTAGTAGTAGTAGGAGGGTGCAGTGGGTAGTAGTAGTGGTAGTTGTAGGGTGCAGTGAGTAGTAGTAGTGGGTAGTAGTAGTAGGGTGCAGTGAGTAGTAGTAGTGGGTAGTAGTAGTAGGGTGCAGTGGGTAGTAGTAGGGTGCAGTGAGTAGTAGTAGTGGGTAGTAGTAGGGTGCAGTGGGTAGTAGTAGGGTGCAGTGAGTAGTAGTAGTGGGTAGTAGTAGGGTGCAGTGGGTAGTAGTAGGGTGCAGTGAGTAGTAGTAGTGGGTAGTAGTAGTAGGGTGCAGTGGGTAGTAGTAGTGGGTAGTAGTAGGGTGCAGTGAGTAGTAGTAGTGGGTAGTAGTAGGGTGCAGTGGGTAGTAGGGTGCAGTGAGTAGTAGTAGTGGGTAGTAGTAGGGTGCAGTGAGTAGTAGTAGTGGGTAGTAGTAGGGTGCAGTGGGTAGTAGGGTGCAGTGAGTAGTAGTAGTGGGTAGTAGTAGGGTGCAGTGAGTAGTAGTAGTAGTGGGTAGTAGTAGGGTGCAGTGAGTAGTAGTAGTGGGTAGTAGTAGTAGGGTGCAGTGGGTAGTAGTAGGGTGCAGTGAGTAGTAGTAGTGGGTAGTAGTAGGGTGCAGTGGGTAGTAGGGTGCAGTGAGTAGTAGTAGTGGGTAGTAGTAGGGTGCAGTGGGTAGTAGTAGTGGTAGTAATAGGGTGTAGTAGTAGGGTGCAGTGGGTAGTAGAGGATATAACACGTATCTCTGTACAGAGTTGTAGGACGGAGTGATTGTCAGTCTCACTATCCCAGCACTGGGGGGAGGGGGGAGGGGGGGAGGGGAAGGGGGCAGCAGTGAAGGGGTTAGCAGCACGGAGCTCCTGGTGTCACCTGACAGGAGGAGGGGGAGGGGGAGATACAGATAAGGGAACACATTGTAAATAAACACCCCCCTCCCCCATACACTGTGTGTTGGTGTCTTCCTATGACCGGGGGATTCTCTCCTCTCTCCGTGTAATCTGATCTCCCCGGATCTCTCGCTGTCTCTCCGCTCACCGTCCGGTTTCGTTTCTCGTTCTGTTTAGTCGCGCCAGCCGGGTCCTCCAGTCCTCCCGCCGCGCCGAGATGACGTCATTCACAGCCCGCCGGGGTCCTTCCGTCGCGCCGGTGACATCACACGGGCTGTCCTGTCCGCTGCCTGATCCTACAGAGACCAGAGAGAGTGCGGGGGAGGGGGCGCCGGGGGATTGTCTCCATTCCTGTCCGGGACAAGGAGGAGGACTCTATCATCCTGGGACTACTCAGTGAGCAGGTGGTGGGGAGTCAGCTACTTACTATACTACCCACTGCTCATCATTCTTCTCTACTACTAACTTACTACTACCCACTGCACATCCCATACTACCCACTACACCCTACCGCTACCAGTACTACCTACTGCACATCACACTTCTCTACTACTAACCTACTACCACCTGCACATCCCATACTACCCACTACACCCTACTACTACCAGTCCTACCCACTGCTCATCACACTTCTCTACTATTAACCTACTAGCACTACCCACCGTACATCATTCTTCTCTACTACTAACTTACTACCCCCTGCACATCATACTTCTACTAACCTACTACTACCAGTCCTACCCACTGCATATCACACTAACCTACTAGTACTACCCCCTGCACAGCATACTTCTACTAACCTACTACTACCAGTCCTACCCACTGCATATCACACTAACCTACTAGTACTACCCACTGTACATCATTCTTCTTTACTACTAGCTTACTACTACCTATACTACCCTCTGCACATCACACTTCTTTACTACTAACCTACTACTACCAGTCCTACCCACTGCTCATCACACTTCTCTACTACTAACCTACTAGTACTACCCACCGTACATCATTCTTCTCTACTACTAACTTACTACTAACTAAACTACCGACTGCACATCCCATACTACCCACTACACCCTACCAGTACCACCTACTGCACATCACACTGCCCTACTAATAACCTACTACAACCAGTACTGCCCTACTAATAACCTACTACAACCAGTACTACCCACTGCACATCACACTTCTCTACTACTAACCTACTACCACCTGCACATCCCATACTACCCACTACACCCTACTACTACCAGTCCTACCCACTGCTCATCACACTTCTCTACTATTAACCTACTAGCACTACCCACCGTACATCATTCTTCTCTACTACTAACTTACTACTCCTTATACTACCCCCTGCACATCATACTTCTACTACCAGTCCTACCCATTGCACATCACACTAACCTACTAGTACTACCCTCTGCACATCACACTTCTCTACTACTAACCTACTACTACCAGTCCTACCCACTGCTCATCACACTTCTCTACTACTAACCTACTAGTACTACCCACCGTACATCATTCTTCTCTACTACTCCCTATACTACCCACTGCACATCACACTTCTCTACTACTAACTTACTACTACCTATTCTACCCACTGCACATCACACTTCTCTACTACTACCTATTCTACCCCCTGCACATCATACTTCTACTAACCTTCTACTACCAGTCCTACCCACTGCACATCACACTAACTACTAGTACTACCCACCGTACATCATTCTTCTCTACTACTCCCTATACTACCCACTGCACATCACACTTCTCTACTACTAACTTACTACTACCTATTCTACCCACTGCACATCACACTTCTCTACTACTACCTATTCTACCCCCTGCACATCATACTTCTACTAACCTTCTACTACCAGTCCTACCCACTGCACATCACACTAACTACTAGTACTACCCACCGTACATCATTCTTCTCTACTACTCCCTATACTACCCACTGCACATCACACTTCTCTACTACTAACTTACTACTACCTATTCTACCCCCTGCACATCATACTTCTACTAACCTTCTACTACCAGTCCTACCCACTGCACATCACACTAACCTACTAGTACTACCCACTGTACATCATTCTTCTTTACTACTAGCTTACTACTACCTATACTACCCTCTGCACATCACACCTAACTACTAACCTACTACTACCTATACTACCCACTGCTCATCTGTCATCTGAGCGGCACATTGCAATGTTATAAAAGATATGTATACATTGTAAACATCATTGGTTGTAGATAATGGATCTAGATAGATTCCTATTGGCAGGCATATGGCTGCTTCCTAAATTCCAGACGCATTTCGTGTATGGCACACTTCCTCAGGGGGCGGATGCTCAAAAGTATCTATAGAATATAATTAGTCTAATACAGCACTAGGAGTAACAGGAACGGGCAAGGTTGCCAATCCTGGGTACTTACATGAGATAAATAAATTGGTGTAAGGTGAGTATGGAGCCAGGGCCAAAAAGATTTGTCTCCGGGGAGCTGAGGAAGTGTGTCATACACGAAACGCGTCAGTAATTTAGGAAGCAGTCATATGCCTGCCAATAGGGATCTACTATCTACAACCAATGATGTTTACAATGTATACATATCTTTTATAACATTGCAATGTGCCGCTCAGATGACATGTCTGTATATACTTATATTTACATTTACTTATCAATTCATTTTATATCCTATACCGTGAAGCCAATATGTATTCAATTGTGATATTTTTTTGATGTGCCCTGAATATATGTGTGAGTATAAATGAAAGGAACAGTTTTTACTTACAACCTCCACTAGTCAATGGCCTCATCTAAAATCCCAACCTCCCTTTTCTTGTGTATCTGAACCCAGGATGGAGGAACATTTCTATGTGCATCATTTAAAGTCCCAAAATCCCCCCTCCCCATATTTTCATACTACAACCAGTACTACCCACTGCACATCACCCTTCTCTACTACTAACCTACCACCACCTATACTACCCACTGCACATCACCCTTCTCTACTACTAACCTACCACCACCTATACTACCCACTGCACATCCCATACTACCCACTACACCCTACTACTACTAGCAGTGATACCCACCGCACATCACACTAACCTACTAGTACACCCCGCCACATTCTTCTCTACTACTAACCTACTACTACCCACTGCACATCACCCTTCTCTACTACTAACCTACCACCACCTATACTACCCACTGCACATCCCATACTACCCACTACTACCACCAGTGATACCCACCGCACATCACACTAACCTACTAGTACACCCCGCCACATTCTTCTCTACTACTAACCTACTACTACCCACTGCACATCACACTAATCTACTACTAACCTACTAGTACACCCCACCACACATCATTCTTCTCTACTACTAACCCAATACTACCCACTGCACATCATACTTCTCTACTAATAACTCACTACTACCTATCCTACCCACTGCACATCACAGTTCTCTACTACTAACTTACTACTACCAGTCCTACCCCACACATCATACTTCTACTAACCTACTACCACCAGTCCTACCCACTGCACATCACACTTCTCTACTACTTACCTACTATTACTACCCAACGCACATCATTCTTCTCTACTACTAACTTGCTACTACTTATACTACCCACTGCACATCACACTTCTCTACTACTAATTTACTACTACCAGTCCTACCCCCGCACATCATACTTCTACTAACCTACTACTACCAGTCCTACCCACTGCAGATCACACTTCTCTACTACTAACCTACTAGTACTACCCACCGTACATCATTCTTCTCTGCTACTAACTTACTACTACCTATACTACCCACTGCACATCGCACTTCTCTACTAATAACTAACTACTACCTATACCGCTTCTCACCTTCCCTATCTCGTCTCACCTTCCCCACCTCCAACACCTTACTACTACTACTAGTACTTCTCACCTTGCCCACCTTCCATACCTTACTACTACTTCTCATCTTCCCACTACTCCTCTACCATCCCTTACCTTTTCGCCACCCCTTCCCTTCCTTCCACTCCTTACCTACCGCCCTTCCATCATCTTGTACGTCTCCTCTACGATTCCCCACTGCCCTCCTCCACCTTTCTTTTATATGTACTATCAGTCAGTATTCTGAATCTGTTACTTAGCAGATGAATCCTGCAATGGTTGGAGGTAGGTGACCCCGAGTACAGCCCCGAGTTCTGCTACGTCATGTGATAAGCATGTTCCAAACTGATCTGTGAGGAGGCGGAGTCACTGAGCCCACCAATCACCATCTCATATGGGAGAACCGGACTACATCCCAGTCTGTGCTCAGAGCTGTGATCACCTGTCTGATACTTTGTATCTTCATCAGAAACGGATCTCTTTGTATCTTCATCAGAAACGGATCTCTTTGTATCTTCATCAGAAACGGATCTCTTTGTATCTTCATCAGAAACGGATCTCTTTGTATCTTCATCAGAAACGGATCTCTTTGTATCTTCATCAGAAACGGATCTCTTTGTATCTTCATCAGAAACGGATCTCTTTGTATCTTCTAGAGGAGGAAAGGTAACATATCGGTAATAAATCTCACTGGTTTTCTTTTTATTAAATACTCCAAATCCAATCGTCTGTCTGTGTGTATTCTCCTTTTGTTAGTAGATAAGTGTTGATCCTGCCCGTAGCTCCAGACTTCCTCATTCCCGGTGACAACGCTCCGCCCGGCAGATCCTCCCTCTGCAGCGTTGCCGCTCGCCCGTGCGTTCTCCCATCTTGTCTCCGGATCAGCCGTGAATTGCACACAGCGCCCCCTCCAGCACCCCCATTCGTTACTCTCCTCCTGACTGCAGCGCAGAGTGGGTGACCCTAATGCCCTTGCCAATGCACATGTGCGTCTCTGGGGCTCCAAGGTTCCATGCAGAGATTGCACCCCTCCCCCCAGCACCCTGACCGCACTGTCACCGAAGCTCTTTATCACTGTTTGCAATTGGGAGGTAGCAGGGTGGTCTTCCGATCATGTCACGATCATGTCTCCCCCGTGCTCCACTTAGGCCGGGTTCACACTACTCTTCTCATGCGGCTCACAGCGGGGCTCCTCTGGGTCCCTGTTCACCGTTTGGAAGCATTCAGGTGGCAGATCAGGCGCCAGGATGCAATTTCTTGTCGCCTGGGATTGGTTGAGCCCTTCCATACCAGCTACTCAACACCTTTCATCTATCCCAGGAGTCTCCAAACTGCAGCCCGGGGGCCAGATGTGACCCTTTGCTTGCCTTTATCCGGCCTTTGGGACTCTATTCCTTCCACTGACCTCAACAATGGGGCACTATTATTCCCACTGAGACCAATGATAGGGGCAATATTCCTCCCACTGACACCAATAATGGGGTACTATTCCTCCCACTGACACCAAGGATGGGGTACTATTCCTCCCACTGACACCAATAATGGGGTACTATGCCTCCCACTGACACCAAGGATGGGGTACTATTCCTCCCACTGACACCAAGGATGGGACACTATTCCTCCCACTGACACCAATGATGGGACACTATACCTCCCACTGACACCAATGATGGGGCACTATTCCTCCCACTGATACCAATGATGGGACACTATTCCTCCCACTGATGGGGCACTATTCCTCCCACTGATACCAATGATGGGGCACTATTCCTCCCACTGACACCAATGATGGGGCACTTTTCTTCAAACTGACACCAATGATGGGGTACTATTCCTCCCACTGATACCAATGATGGGGCACAGGGGCGGACTGATAACTCATGGGGCCCCCGGGCAATAGGAGATTATGGGGCCACACAGTATACACAGACAGATGTAAAAAAAACAGATTTATACATACTGTCCCTGGTTTTACTGAGGCTGGCAACCCTGATGGGGCCCCCTAGTGGCCCAGGGCCCTCGGGCAGTGCCCGAGTGGCTCAATTGTCAGTCCGCCCCTGATGGGGCACTATTCCTCCCACTGACACCAATGACTGGACACTATTCCCCCCGCCACTGACACCAATGATAGGCCACTATTTCTCCCACTGACACCAATGATGGGGCACTATTCCTCCCACTGATACCAATGATGGGACACTATTCCTCCCACTGACACCAATGATGGGACACTATTCCTCCCACTGACACCAAGGATGGGGTACTATTCCTCCCACTGACACCAAGGATGGGGTACTATTCCTCCCACTGACACCAATGATGGGGTACTATTCCTCCCACTGATACCAATGATGGGACACTATTCCTCCCACTGATACCAATGATGGGACACTATTCCTCCCACTGATGGGACACTATTCCTCCCACTGACACCAAGGATGGGGTACTATTCCTCCCACTGATACCAATGATGGGACACTATTCCTCCCACTGATACCAATGATGGGACACTATTCCTCCCACTGATGGGGCACTATTCCTCCCACTGATACCAATGATGGGGCACTATTCCTCCCACGGACACCAATGATGGGGCACTTTTCTTCAAACTGACACCAATGATGGGGTACTATTCCTCCCACTGATACCAATGATGGGGCACTAATCCTCCCACTGACACCAACGATGGGGCACTAATCCTCCCACTGACACCAATAATGGGGCACTATTCCTCCCACTGACACCAATAATGGGGCACTATTCCTGACACCAATGATGGGGCACTATTCCTCCCACTGACACCAATGATGGGGCACTATTCCTCCCACTGACACCAATGATGGGGCACTATTCCTCCCACTGACACCAAAGATGGGGCACTATTCCTCCCACTGACACCAATGATGGGGCACTATTCCTCCAACTGACACCAGAAATAGGGAACTTTTCCTCCTCCTAATACCAAAGATGAATTGTTTAATCCCACTGACACCAGGATCATTTCTACTCCCAATGGCCACAGTCCGGCCCCCGTAAAGTCTGGAGGACAGTAAACTGGCCCTTTGTTTAGAAGGTTTAAAGACCCCTGATCTATCCCAAAGACGTTTGTAAGACCATGCAAAATAAAACAGGGGGATCAGCCCCCCCATATAATCCTGATAGGTGATGATCAGCACTGTTTATGCTGTAATGGCGCTTTTTACGCATTTTATTACATTTTAGCGAACAAAAGATCTTTGTGTGGCTTTTACCTTTCTGTACAAGTTCAGTGGTTCCGGACCCCCCGGGGCCCGAGTGCTACCCCCAGAGTACGGCGGTGGTGTGCTGGACAGAGCTTTTATTATGGGACCCCTTTAATAATCCTTTACATTAAAATCTGGGATGACGTTGTTAGATGCTAAATAGTGAAAAAATTATATATATACATTATATATGGGGAGATGGCAGAGGTATTGAATTTATTCTTCTCCTCAGTCTTCACGAGTGAATCGGGGGGCTTCAGTAACCAAAACTGCAGTGTTTATCCTCATGACACAACACAGGAAGCACCTCCATGGTTAACAGAGGACGGAATTAAAATTAGACTTGAGAAACTTAACATTAATAAATCACCGGGACCAGATGGCTTGCATCTGAGGGTACTTAGGGAACTCAGTCAGGTGATTGCCAGACCGTTGTTCCTAATTTTTACAGACAGTCTATTGACTGGAATGGTACCAGCTGATTGGAGAAAAGCCAATGTAGCACCAATATTTAAAAAGGGCCCAAAAAACATCCCTGGGAATTACAGACCAGTTAGCCTAACATCAATAGTATGTAAACTCTTGGAGGGGATGATAAGGGACTATATACAAGATTTTAGTAATGAGAACGTTATCATTAGCAGTAATCAGCATGGATTCATGAAGAATCGTTCTTGCCAAACCAATCTACTAACCTTCTATGAGGAGGTGAGTTGCCATCTAGATAAAGGAAGGCCCGTAGACGTGGTGTATCTGGATTTTGCAAAAGCATTTGACACAGTTGCCCATAAACGTTTACTGTACAAAATAAGGTGCGTTGGCATGGACCATAGGGTGAGTACATGGATTGAAAACTGGCTACAAGGGCGAGTTCAGAGGGTGGTGATAAATGGGGAGTACTCGGAATGGTCAGGGGTGGGTAGTGGGGTTCCCCAGGGTTCTGTGCTGGGACCGATCCTATTTAATTTGTTCATAAACGACCTGGAGGATGGGATAAACAGTTCCATCTCTGTATTCGCAGACGATACTAAGCTAAGCAGGGCAATAACTTCTCCGCAGGATGTGGAAATCTTGCAAAAAGACCTGAACAAATTAATGGGGTGGGCGACTACATGGCAAATGAGGTTCAATGTAGAAAAATGTAAAATAATGCATTTGGGTGTCAAAAATATGAATGCAATCTATACACTGGGGGGAGAACCTCTGGGGGGATCTAGGATGGAAAAGGACTTGGGGGTCCTAGTGGATGATAGGCTCAGCAATGGCATGCAATGCCAAGCTGCTGCTAATAAAGCAAACAGAATATTGGCATTAAAAGGGGGATCATCTCCAGAGATAAAACGATAATTCTCCCGCTCTACAAGACTCTGGTCCGGCTGCACCTGGAGTATGCTGTCCAGTTCTGGGCACCAGTCCTCAGGAAGGATGTACTGGAAATGGAGCGAGTACAAAGAAGGGCAACAAAGCTAATAAAGGGTCTGGAGGATATTAGTTATGAGGAAAGGTTGCGAGCTCTGAACTTATTCTCTCTGGAGAAGAGACGCTTGAGAGGGGATATGATTTCAATTTACAAATACTGTACTGGTGACCCCACAATAGGGATAAAACTTTTTCGCAGAAGAGAGTTTAATAAGACTCGTGGCCACTCATTACAATGAGAAGAAAAGAGGTTTAACCTTAAACTACGTAGAGGGTTCTTTACTGTAAGAGCGGCAAGGATGTGGAATTCCCTTCCACAGGCGGTGGCCTCAGCGGGGAGCATTGATAGCTTCAAGAAACTATTAGATAAGCACCTGAATGACCGCAATATACAGGGATATGTAATGTAATACTGACACATAATCACACACATAGGTTGGACTTGATGGACTTGTGTCTTTTTTCAACCTCACCTACTATATTATAAAAAAAAGAACAAACTTTTTTTATTGCAAAATTGATAATTCTTCAAATATGTTCAGAGGGAGAAACTCTTGAATGGGTTGCGGAATTGGGACCCCAGCGGTGATTTGGGGTTCGTCCCATCCGCCTTCACCGTCTTCTCCTTCTGCCCCGCCCCTACTCCCTCTTCGCCTTTCTCTTCAAATTTCGGACTTTTTCCAGGCTGTTGCTCCGGGACACAGAAACTTTTATAGATGTCTTCTCTTTATTATGAAGGACGTTCACCTTGATACCTGGAGGAGTAAAAAAAAAAATCATTGGAGGAACACCAGCTTGTAAAACAACCCCATTCAGTTTAACCGCTTTTTTGTTTACATGTAAAAATCTGTATTTTTTGCCCAAAGAATTTGTGAGAACCCCCAAATATTATATCTTTTTTTTTTAAAAGCAGAGAATAGGAGGGGTTTGCGATTTTTTTTTTTTTTTTTTTTTTTTTTTTTTTTTTTATGTCACACGGTATTAGCGCAGCGGTTTTTTAAACGCATTTATTTGGGGGAAGAAAACACACTATTTTAAATTTGAATGCATAAAAACAATACATAACCCAATTCTTTTGTACAATATAAAAGATGACGCATAAATGGATACCAAACGCTTTTAAAATTGCGCACGCCCGTGCGACGGCAGCAGACGACGTACATTTTACTATCCATAGGTGATGCTTTAATCTTTCACGCCTAAGCCTAGTTCTGAAATTTGTTGCTTACCAGTTAAAATCCATATTTTTTGCTAGAAAATTTCTTAGAACCCTCAAATATTATATATATTTCTTTAGCAGAGACCCTAGGGAATAAAATAGTGATCGTTGCAATATTTTATGTCACACAGTATGTTCACAGCGGTCTTTCAAACGCAATTTTTTATTTATTTTTTTAAAAAAAGACACATTCATGAATTTAAAAAAAAATAAACAGTAAAGTTAGCCCACTTTTTTTTGGTATAATGTGAAAGATGATGTAACGCCGAGTAAATAGATACCTAACATGTCATGCTTTGAAATTGCGCACGCTCGTGGAATGGCGAGAAACCACGGTACCTAAAAATCTCCATAGGCGACGTTTTACCATTTTGTAACAGTTACTATATTAGAGTTACAGAGGAGGTCTTTTGCTAGAATTATTGCTCTCACTCTGACGATCGCGGCGATACCTCACATGTGTGGTTTGAACACCGTTTACAATTTTGGGCGCGATTTCCGTATGCGTTTTCTTTGCTGCGTGAGCACATGGGGACGCTTTAAAAATCTTTTTTTTTTTTTTTTTTTTCTTTAAAAAAATAAATAATAAAAATCTGATCGCTTTTATTGCTGTCACAAGGGATGTTAACATTCCTTGTGACAGTAATGGGCAGTGATATGTACCCTTTATGAGGGATCGAGGATCTAAAAGACCCCAAATTCCTCCTTTGCACTTAAAAGTACTCAGATCATCAAAAACGGCGATTCTTTTTTAAATTGGCGCCATTGGCAGCCGAGTAAACCGGTGAAAGTGAAGTCGTGACGTCGCTTCCGGGATTTTACATTGGAGACCCGATCAGAGCCGAATTCGGCTTTGGTCTCGGCCTAGGCGGTGGACGTGCCAGCTGGCGGCTCGGGTCTCCCGGTGAGAGACTCTGGAAGAGCGGCGACGGGGGGGGGGGGGGCGTCCCCTCCCACTGCTTTAGAATAACAGCCGAGGCGCTTTTAGCCGCATCAGTTGTTATCACTAAAAGAGCCAACCGCCCGCTCCAAAAAAATGGTATGGGGGGTGATGCCTGCAGCTGCATATCACCCCGGTATAACCCCTTCAAGGAATGAACGCAAATTTGCGTATGGTCAGCGTGGAGGGGTTAAAAGCCTTTACAGGGTTTCTCCGCATCCAATTTGCACAGCAGGAGATTGTTGGCCGGCTCTCTATGGAGTCGGTTCACATATCTCTGCTGCGGGCTTTCGGCTCCATGTTGAACTTCCAGTGACCAGTATGGGAGAGTGAGAGTGATGACAACAAATTTAACACACCTGCTCCCCATTCACACCTAACGAGTCACATGACACCGGGGAGGTAAAATGGCTAATTGGGCCCAATTTGGACATTTTCACTTAGGGGTGTACTGACTTTTGTTGCCAGCGGTTTAGACATTAATGGCTGTGTGTTGAGTTATTTTGAGGGGACAGCAAATTTACACTGTTATACAAGCTGTACACTCACTACTTTACATTGTAGCAAAGTGTCATTTCTTCAGTGTTGTCACATGAAAAATTAGAAGAAAAGATTTACAAAAATGTGAGGGGTGTACTGTATGTATAAGGATATGCAGCGTGCCGCATTGGGCACAGCAGGAAGGGATAAGCTGATCGCAGTGAGCGGAGCTCAGCTCACACAGAGGAATTTACCAATTAAGCCTTGATTATATTTCATCAGTAATAACATTTCCTATAAACGTTTGATACAATCGATTTGTCGCCATACCCTACCTTGAGACCTGCAGTCAGCTGACACCTCCTGGCTCCCATTGGGGATTATGGACTGGACCTGCACTGATGAGACCGTCACAATGATGGGGCTCTGAACCTGAGATGTCCGATTGTCTTCAAGAACAAAAATGAAATAACAAATAATTTTCATTGGGTGAAGATAATATCTATTCCATGGGATTATTTTTATCATCAGAATGTCAGAGACTATAAAGCTAATTACAGACTTTTTACTAAACTTACTAAACAAACATTCTTTCCCATGAACTATGATTCCATAAAATATCATTTTGTTTCCCGTCCAAAAAAAATAACATTTTTAAAGGGCCAGTCTACTGAGAAGTGATATTTTAACCACTTAAGGAGCGAGCCTCTTTTTGACACTTGTTGTTTACACGTTAAAATAATTTTTTTTTTTTTTTGCTAGAAAATTACTTAGAACCCCCAAACATTTTATATATATAACACCCTAGAGCAAGGGTCTCAAACAGGCGGCCCTCCAGCTGTTGTGAAACTACAAGTCCCATGAAGCTTTGCTAGGCTGACAGTTGACTCCCACAGGCAGAGGCATGATGGGACTTGTAGTTTCACAACAGCTGGAGGGCCACCAGTTTGAGACCCCTGCCCTAGAGAATAAAATGGCGGTTGTTGCAATACTTTATGTCACACCATATTTGTGCAGCGGTCTTACAAGCGCAATTTTTGTGGGAAAAATTACACTTTCTTGACTTAAAAAAATAAGACAACACTTATGCCCCGTACACACGATAGGATTTTCCGATGGAAAATGTGTGATAGGACCTTGTTGTCAGAAAGGCCAACCGTGTGTGGGCTCCATCACACATTTTCCATAGGAATTTCCGACACGCAAAGTTTGAGAGCAGGCTATAAAATTTTCCGACAACAAAATCCGTTGTCAGAAATTCCGATCGTGTGTACACAAATCCGACGGACAAAGTGCCACGCATGTGTGTATGCAAGACAAGTTTGAGCCAACATCTGTCGGAAAAAAATCCATATATTTTGTTGTTGGAATGTCCGATCAATGTCCGACCGTGTGTACCGGGCATAAATCTAGCCCAATTTTTTTTTTCTTTTATAGTGAAAGATACAGTTACACTGAGTAAATTGATACCGAACATGTCACACTTCAAAATTGTGCCCTATCGTGGAATGGCGACAAACTTTGACCCATAAAAATTTCCATTGGCGTTGTTTAAAATTTTCTACAGGTTACACGTTTAGAGTTACAGAGAAGGTCTAGAGGTGCTAGAATATAGTGCTCTCACTCTAACGATCGCGGGGATACCTCACATGTGTGGTTTGAACAGCGTTTTCATATGCGGGCGAGACTTACGTATGCGTTCGCTTCTGCACATGAGCTCGGCGGGACGAGGCACATTAAAACATTTTTTTTTTTTTCTTATTTATTTTACTTTTTATTTTTTATTTTTACACTGTCCTTTTAAAAAAAAAAAATTGGGTCGTTTTTATTCCTATTACAAGGAATGTAAACATCCCTTGTAATAGAAAAAAAAGCATGACAGGTCCTCTTAAAGCGGTGTTCAGCCCAAAAAAAAATTAAAAGCCAGCAGCTACACATACTGCAGCAGCTGGCTTTTAACAATAGGACACTTACTTGTCCTGGAGTCCGGCGATGTCGGCACCGCAGCTGATGTTTCCATCAGCTGTCGGGTGCTGCCACCGCCATTGCGGGTAAGGGAACCCGGCAGTGTAGCCTTACGGCTTCACGCCGGGAACCCTACTGTGCATGCGCGAGGCCCCGCTTCTCTCTCCTACTGGCCCAGCGACAGGGAAAGGAGGAGGGTGCCCCGCAGTGATGTCACGGACCGCGGACCGGACTCCCGCAAGTGGGAACAGGATACCTGTCAAAGACAGGTATCCAGTCCCCCTCCCCCCTGAAAGGTGCCAATTGTGGCACCAGTGGGGGAGAGAGAACAAATGAGCGGAAGTTCCACTTTTGGGTGGAACTCTGCTTTAAATGTGAGATCTGGGGTTTAAAAAGGCTTGTTTTATTTATTTATTTTTCTTTCCCCTTTTTGTTTTCTTATTTGTTTTTTCTGTTTTTTTTGTTTTGTTATGAATGGATTTGTGCAGGTAATTCTACTTGTGGTATAAAGTCACTGCTGGGGATCGATATTTAAGAAATTAGAATTTAAAAACATACACTTTGTAAAATCAGTGTTAAAATTGCTGTATGTATGGATATTGTAGCACTGGTAAATAAGAAAATGTTGAATAAAGAAGTAATGTAAAAAAAGGGAAAGGAAGGAAAAGAAAGAAAGAAAAAAAAGGCTTCAGATCTAACATTTACACTAAAATGCAATAAAAAAAAAAAAAATGAAATGTAATTTTTTTTTTTATGCAAAAAAAAAAAATTCCCCTTTAAGACCATTGGGTGTAAGTGATGTTTGACGTCGCTTTCGCCATTCAGTGTTATGGAGCCGAGCGGGGGGGGGGCACCTTTCCCTCACTCGGCTCCATGCCTGTCAGGGGGAAGGACGCGATCGTCCCTGCCGCTACCAACGACTCCTGTAAGCGGCAGAGATGACCGGAATGCGACGGGAGGGGGGGCCTATCACCGCCCCCAATAAAAGTGATCTCGTGCCGAATCTGCCGCAGAGACCACTTTTATCTGAAAGAGCGGCGCTCGCCATTGTTGAAAATACCGGGGTTATGGCAGCTACCTGACCACTGACCGTTTTCATCACTCACCCCATCTGTCGGATTTGCGGTCTGTGCTGCCATCTTGGTTGTCCAGGTCTTTATTCTCATTATCCAGCGGCTGAGACAATTCCATGCCTATAAAACATAAGATGCTGTACTGACAATACACACAGGAGAAGGGATTCCTGCACCGAAAAAAACACACTTTGGGGGTTGATTTACTAAAATTTGGAGAGTGCAAAATCTGGTGCAGCTGTGCATGGTAGCCAATCAGTTTCTAACTTTCTAACTTTTTTCAATGAGGCCTTGACAAAAACCCTGGAAGCTGATTGGTTTCTGTGTGGAGCTGCACCAGATTTTGTACTCTCCACTTTTAGTAAATCAACCCCTTTGTTCCCTTACATGAGCAAAGTGCCAGGCTGGTGGAGCTGGGATTAATCCTTGGAATGTGTTGTTTAACCAGTTGGGGGGGGTTCAGGGCCTGCAACGCATGCTCAAAAACAATGTGTGGAAATGCACAGGACGTGTGTAGTACATCCTTTCCTTCTGCCTTGCTGCCGCTTCTTTCCTAGCATCTACCAGCACTGTCAAAATGACTGCCAGGAGTTGCCATGGAAGCTGCCCCTGTCAGGAAATGTATTGCTTGTGCACGTTTGAACAGAGAGATAAAAAGTAATATTGTTTATAAACATGAAGACAAGAGATACAAAGTAACATTGTTTATAATCATTATTCAGACAGGAAATACAAAGTAATATTGTTTATAAACATTATTCAGACAAGAGATACAAAGTAATATTGTTTATAAACATGAAGACAAGAGATACAAAGTAACATTGTTTATAATCATTATTCAGACAGGAAATACAAAGTAATATTGTTTATAAACATTATTCAGACAAGAAATACAAAGTAACATTGTTTATAAACAATGATAATACAAGAGATACAAAGTAACATTGTTTATAAACATTATTCAGACAGGAGGAAGGGAGATACAATGTAGCCTGTTATTGGTCTGTGATCTTGCCTCTACACACACACGAAAAAAAAATTTGGTTGGGCATGCTTTAAAAAAAAACACTGTAATGCACGTGGCATTTATACACATGTCAACATCTTGCAACACACATATACAGTGTATTATTGTGCATTGCCTTGTTTTTTGATGCATATTATGAAGTATTGTGTTGGGAATGAGTCCTGAAAGTGGAGTTCCGGCTGAAATATGACTTTTAAGATAAAAAAAACCCCTAGAATACTCATGGCTCGTGCAATGTAACAAAGGTTATGCTGTAAACTATTGTCAGGGCTGGGCTCAGCCCTTCCTTCTCTGAGCTGGCCGCTCAGCTGTCGGCTAATTGCCAGCTCTCATCTCGCCACAGTTACTCACCTGTTGATGATATCCTGCTCGTCAGTCCTGCCTTCTTAGGCTCGGTTCACACTGGGGCGACTTGTCAGGCGACCTAGCCGCCTGACAAGTCGCCTCCCGTTCTGTACAATGGAACCGTTCTAATCGGAGCGACGCAAGTCGCTCCGACTTAGAAGAAAGGTTCCTGTACTACTTTGGGGGCGACTTGCATAGACTTCTATACAGAAGTCGTCTTGCAAGTCGCCCCGCAGTCGTGTGCAGGTCGCCGCGGTGAGGCGACCTGCAAGTCGTGCCGCGTCTAGTGTGAACCGGCACTTAAGCTGTCCAGTCCAGAGGTTCTCTGCCTTGGTCAATATCACATAAACCATCTCCTGCGATCCTGTTCAAGACTTGCTTTGCTGACATCCCTTCTGGCTCCAGATCCTGCTTGCTGTTCCACTTCATTGATCCCTGACTTCTGGCTTGGCTGACTATCCGTTCCGGTTACTGAACTCTGGCTATGTTTTGACTACGTTTGTTCTTTTTACTTTTATTATTAAACAAGTGTGATTTAACTGTACTTCTGTCTCGGCCTGATTTCATGGTTTCTGACAACTATACCCAGTTTTCCATTTGGGCAGCATCGTTTTCTTACTTTTGTGAAGTTCCTGGACAGCGTGGCCATCGCCAGTGTGGGCATCTGATGCCACAGTGTGCTCCTTCCTGGATTCCGTGCATGCTGGCTACCCAGCATGCACCTGCCGATCTCGCGCACGTGCAGTGCTTTGCAATCTTGGTCAGCTTGGCATGCCAAGCTGACCAAGATTCTCCATAGACGCTAATGTTAAAGCGGACTTCCACCTAAAAGTTGAACTTCCGCTCATTTGTCTCCTCCCCCCTCCGGTGCCACATTTGGCACTTTTCCAGGGGGGGGGGGGACAGGATACCTGTCTTTGACAGGTATCCTGTTCCCACTTCCGGGAGCCATGGCCACAGCTATTGATGTCACCACTCGGCTCCCTCCTCCTCCCCCTGTTGCCGGGCCAGTAGGAGAAAGGAGCGGAGCCTCGCGCATGCGCAGTAGGGTTCCTGGTGTGAAGCCATGAGGCTACACTGCCGGGTTCCCTTACCCGCAATGGCGGCGGTATGTACCCGACAGCTGATGGAAACATCAGCTGCGGTGCTGACATTGCTGGACTCCAGGACAGGTAAGTATCCTACTATTAAAAGTAGGGCTGCAACTAACGATTATTTTCATAATCGATTAGTTGGCCGATTATTGTTTCGATTATTTGATTATTCGGTTAATAACCTTAAAAAAAAGTCTGGTGTATAATTTAGTTTAATATGTAAAGTTTAAAAAAAAAGGAAATTAATTCTTAAATATCTTAATGCAGTGATAAATATAAATGACCAACTTTATGGTTAGGGAGCAAAATCTCTAATCCACCCTGAGAATAAGACAGAGGAGATATACTGTATATACTATTCGAGGAGATATACTGCGTATACTATTAGAGGAGATATACTGCGTATACTATTAGAGGAGATATACTGTGTATACTATTAGAGGAGATATACTGTGTATACTATTAGAGGAGATATAATGTGTATACTATTAGAGGAGATATACTGTGTATACTATTAGAGGAGATATACTGTGTATACTATTAGAGGAGATATACTGTGTATACTATTAGAGGAGATATACTGTGTATACTATTAGAGGAGATATACTGTGTATACTATTAGAGGAGATATAATGTGTATACAATTAGAGGAGATATAATGTGTATACAATTAGAGGAGATATACTGTATATACTATTACAGGATATATACTATTAAAGGGTGATTCTAGTAAATATCATCAGACTCAGAGATCAAACAATGTCTTCCTTCAAAAAAAAAATGTCATTTTAAGAACGTTCGTTCAATTTTCTAATCGTTAGTGGGGTCAAATCGATGTTCATTTTTAACCACGGAGACGGGAAAATTTAGAAATAATAGAAAACTTCTTGGTGAAAGGAATTTTCAGACCGTGTATGAGGTTTTCGTTCAGAAATTACATTCGTTTTAAAAACAGAATGTTAAAAACAAGTTAAAATTTCAAACATTCTTTCATTCAGCGAATGTACAAAGATTTTTCATCTGGATATTCTCGTCTGAAAATTGATCCGTGTTGCCAGCATAAGGCCCGGTACACACCTATGCAGTTTGCCTTTGATCCGTTTCTGCAGTGCTTTTTGCTGTGCGTTTTGATTTTTGCGCACGTGATTTTGCTGCGATTTGCGTTTTTGCATTTTATTTTTTGGACAATTTGTTGTTGGGCAAATTAAAAAACACAAATTGCTGCAAAAACGCATTACATGCTTTTTAGCAGCTTCTCCATTGAAGTATATTGAACCAAAAAAGCACCGTTTCACGTTAAAAAAGAAAAAAAATGTCCTTGACCTTTTCCAAATATGCAGTGGCTGAAAAAAGCATAGATGTGAACGTGTCTCATAGGAAACCATGTAAATGAACTGTAGTGCGTTTCTGCAAAAAGCACCAAAAAACACAGAGATGTGAACCAGGTCTAAGACGTTCAGTAACATATTGGGGTTAAAAAAAAAATTAGCCCTTTAGATAATCACTACTGTAAGGGGTTCATTTTTTTTACTGTAGAACTGTGAAAGTAATATTTACAGAAACAATTATTTCCTCTTTTTGTACTATAAAGGGCTCATTTTAGTTTTTTTTTTTACCCCATTATGTTACTGGCCGATTAATCGATTATGAAAATAGTAATCGATTAATTTCATAATCGATTAGTTGTCGATTAATCGATTAGTTGTTTCAGCCCTAATTAAAAGTGTGTAGCTGCTGGCTTCTAATTTTTGCAGCAGTGGGCGGACCTTCGCTTTAAATGTTACTGAAGCCACGTGATGCCAAGCTGACCAAGAAGTTCCATAGATGCCAATGTTAAATATTATGGGAGCAATGCCATGCCAAGCTGACCAAGATCTCCCAGGAGCCAATGCAAAAACCGGAAATGACGGCCACGGCTGCTAAAGGAGGAAGTGAAATTAGATATAGGCTTAAATTGGGTAAGTGAACAGAAAAAATAAATTGCCAATTCATTTTAAGGATGCACATTAGTGCTGCATGGTGAGGAGTGAAAAATGTGGGTGAAACTCCGCTTTAAGTACAGAAGTAAGTGAAAGGGGGATCTGTCTGTTCAGTCTTCACTGTCTGCATACGAGAAAAGAAATCACTGCTCAAGGTGTATGATGGGAGACCAAGGAGTCTCAAGGAGTGCCAGCCCCGGCCCGCCTCCATGGGAAACTTGAACAGAAGAAAGAATTGGCTGCACATCCAGAACTCCCGATTGCCTTTTATTGATCACAAAGATAACACCAAATACACCAACAAATGGTCACGTAGACACGTTTCACATATAAATCTTGTGCTTAATCATGATTAAGCACAAGATGTGTGTGAAACGCGTCTACGTGACCATTTGTTGGTGTATTTGGTGTTATCCTTGTTGTGATCAATAAAAGGCAATCGGGAGTTCTGGATGTGCAGTCATTTCTTTCTTCTCTTCACTGTTTGCATGCTTGCATGCTCAGTGTCAGAATGAAGATGGCACCTATCAAAACCAAGTCTGAAATGGCAGCTCCCATAAACCTTTCCCGACAGTTTCCCTTTAATCAAGAGTGACACCAGGTCATCGCTGCTGCTCCTAACGCAACTCCAGGTTTAATAGTAAAATCCCTTTAAAAGAAAAAAAAAACAACACTCACCATCAGTGCCCTGAGAATTCGACACAGAACAGTCCATTTCCTGACCTGCAGGGGGAAGGAGGGAATTTGGTGTTTATTGGACTCACTGAAGGAAGACGGGCATACATTGAACTGCGGATGGCCATATGTGTACCAATTCTGCCTCTAATTTGGCAGCTATCCCAGGGAGCTTCTCTTCCTAATTCTTCCCAATGAGAAGAGGGAAGGAAAGTGTTAAAGTGTAAATAAAAGAAAAAACCTCTTGTTGTTTTGTATAGCATAAGGAATTGTTAGGAGTAGACTGTCAGTTTATTTTTGTTTTTCAGTGTCCCACTGGGGAGAGTTCTCTTTACTTTCCTTCACAGACACACAACAGGAAGTGAGAAGAAATCTCCCCATAGTAAGGAGACGTCCCCCTCTCATACCTGCCAACATTTTGAGATGGGAATGAGGGACACCTACCAGCAAACGTATGTAGGCATAGGACACGCCCCCCTGCCACACCCTCTTAAAGGAGAATTAACCAAAAACAAAAAGGTTAATTTAATCCACAAGGGCTTTTTTTACCACTACTACTCCTTTATATTGACTTTTAAAATGTACAAATGCAGCAATTAAGAATTTGGATGAAAGGTTTAGCACCGGGAAACACTTTTTGAAAGATAGAAAGTGCATTTTATACACAACTCTATAGATCAGACCAAAATGAGGAGGAATGAGGGACAGAGGGACATTGCTCCAAATCAGGGACAGATGGGAGCTATGCACTCTGTCAGCAGAACGACTGTCCCCATTGGAAGATTTCCCCTCTATTCCTGTTTTGGTGACAACTATAACTATATTTGGATATCCCGTCACTTTCAGTACTGCTGACAATGGTCAAAAATGGAGAGGGTGAATCTATAATAGGGACACATCAAGCAATAAAAGCTTGGCAGAGGGTCTAACCCTTCCTCATTCCATCCAAAACTAAAAAAAAAAAAAAGTTCTGCCTTTGCATATATTTTAATTATATATTCACCGATCTATGTACCAGGTGATTCCCACACACAAAAAAAAGGTCGGGTTCTTAACATACGGAGGACTGGCAGGCGTCTGTGGCCAGGCTATGATTTCATCAATCAATCTTATAGGTGCCATTCACAGGGGGCACACCCGTCCATACGCCCGCATGAAGGGCTGTCAATGCCCGCACAGGTGTTCCGCGCATCCGCATGCAATCAGTCCCATTCATGTCTATTAGAATGCAGCGGTTACACGGACGCAGCCACTGGTCCCAATTTGACAGGGGTGCGGGTCACCAAGCAGACACTGTCGGCATGCAGGGACACACACCCATATGGGAAAAAATGCACTGAATTTCATTTTAGTGCAGAAGTCTAATAAGATCCTCATTTTTATTTAGTAGCTCAAGCAATTGGATACCAAACATGTCAAGTTTAACCCCTTCATGCCTAAGCCTTTTTTCTGACACTTGTTGCTTACAAGTTAAAAATCTGTATTTTTTTTTTTTTTGCTAGAAAATTTCCTAATACCCCCAAACATTATATATATATATTTATTTTTAAGCAGAGACCCTAAAGAATAAAATGGCGATCGTTGCAATATTTTATAGCACACTGTGTTTGTGCAGCAGTCTTTCAAATACAATTTTTTTGGAAGAAATACACCTTCATGAATTTAACCACTTCAGCTCCGGAAGACTTGGCTACTCAATGACCAGGCCATTTTTTGCGATATGGCAAAAAGAAAAAAAAATTTTTTCTTAGTTTCTGTCAGTAAATTTTGTAAATAAGTAATTTTTCTCCTTCGCTGATGAGGCAGCACTGATGGGTGCTGATGAGGTGGCACTAATGAGGAGGCATGAATAAAAACGCACTTATGGGCACTGGTGGGCACAAATAGGCGGCACTGGTGGGCACAGATAGGTGGCACGGATAGGCTGATGGGCGGCATTGATGGGCAGCAGTGATAGCCAGCACTGACTGGCATAACTAATGGCCACTGATTGCTGGTACTTGTGGGCACTGATTGCTGGCAATTGTGGGCACTGATTAGCACTGATTGCTGGCAGTGGTGGGCAATCATTACTGGCACTGGTGGGCACTTAATTGTAATCAGGGCACTGATGATCAGTGCCCTGATTACATACCTAGCTGTCCCCTGTGAGGAGATTCCGCTACTAGTGTGAGGCGAGGAGCGCTGATTACTGGCATCTCCGTGTTTACATGTGACCGGCTGTGATTGGACACAGCCCATCACATGGTTAAAGAGTCGCGGCTCTTTAATCTCTTTACACAGATCGGGGTCGCGCCGTGTCCTAGCAACACGGCGCGCCCGCGATCGCAGCGCTGCACACCCCCAGTGGCGCGCGGGGGCAGTCGCTCTGGGAGGCCGTCATTTGACGTCCACCCAGAACGAGAGCCGCACCGCCCAGCCTTCATTTGACGGTGGGCGGGCGGCAAGTGGTTAAA
This sequence comes from Lithobates septentrionalis, assembly GCA_037952835.1. NCBI lineage: Eukaryota > Metazoa > Chordata > Amphibia > Anura > Ranidae > Lithobates > Lithobates septentrionalis. The sequence continues at coordinate 154,145 of JBBDGP010003723.1, read as the reverse complement.
CTATAACTTTATTGTTTATTATTTAAATGGGCACCCCTTCATAAGCAGGTGACAGGTACTCTTAATCAAGGGTCTATTAGACTCCTAATGTCTCTCCTGCCCTCTGCTTCAGCCATTGGAGCACTAACTGCGCTTATCTGCTGTTTACTCGGATTTTCAGCCAGGATTGTCACAGCTCTGAAAACTGAAGGTGTCACATATCTGGTCGGAGGCTGAGAGGTAGACGTGTGCGGTACGTTGAAATTCGGACAAACTTTTAATCATTCGGATGTATCCAAATTTCCGAATTACAATAGTAAGGAATTTAAAATTAATCAGAAATAAGGAATCAAAATTTCGGACGAAATTCGAATAGTTTTAGAATTTTCAAAGAGAATGAAATAGAATAGAAAATAAAGGAATATAATAGAAAAGAATAGAAAATAAAGGGATATAGAATAGAAAATAAAAGAATAGAACAGAAAAGAATAGAGTAAAACAGAACTAAATAGAATAGAAAATAAAAGAACAGAATAAAATAAAATAGAATAGAATATAAAGGAGTACACTAGAATAGAATAGAAAAGAATAGAATAGAAAATAAAGAGCTAGAATAGAAAAAAAAAAGAATAGAATAGAAAATAATAGAGTAAAACAGACATAAACAGAATAAAAAATGCAATAGAATAAAATAGAAAGAATATAATCATCTTCTGAAATTTGAATTTCAAATAGAATAAATTCGAATAGAATAGAAAAAAATTGAATGGAAAAGAATAGAATAGAAAAAAAAGGGATATAGAATAGAAAATAAAAGAATAGAATAGAGTAAAACAACAACATAGAATAGAAAATAAAAGAACAGAATCAAACTGAATAGAATATAAAGGAATATACTAAAATAGAATAGAAAATAAAGAGATAGAATAGAACAGAAAAGAGAGAATATAATCATCTTCTAAAATTTGAGCAAACCTTGATTAAAAAAAAACAAAAAAACTATTATAACAGTAAAATGTATACAAACAGGAGCCCTGGCTGTCCGACATGTCTGTAATTTCCTCAAAATTCTGATTTCCGTTTGATGAATCCTAGAAAATAATCAAAGATAAAAGACTGTCATATAAAAGCTGCTAGAAGAAAATTTAATGTCCTACCAAAGCAGGACAATTGTCAGTATCTGTTCTTGCAGCACTGCCCCATTGATTTTTAATGGGGCAGGAACGGTGGAGGAGCGCTATATTCACCGCTCCTCCACCGCTTCAAAGAAGCTGCTTGCAGGACTGTTTGTGACGCCCCGCCAGCGCAGCGCCCCAGTGTGAAAGCACTCAGGCTTTCACATTGGGTTTGCAGCTGAGGCTTTTTTCAGGCGTTATGCAGGCACTATTTTTTAGTGCTGTAGCGCCTGAAAAACGCCTCACTGTGAAAGGGGTCATAATGGGCACAGCGGGTGTACAGACCTGGGTACTCAAAATATGGATGGTGGAAATCCTTCATAATGTACACAGCAGGTGTGCAGAACTGGGTACTCAGTACTTGGATGGTGGGAACCCCTCATAATGGGCACAGCAGGTGTAGAGACCTGGAAACTCAGCACAGGGATGGTGGGAACCCCTCATAATGGGCACAGCAGGTGTACAGACCCGGGAACTCAGCACAGGGATGGTAGGAACCCCTCATAATGGGCACAGCAGGTGTACAGACCCGGGAACTCAGCACAGGGATGGTGGGAACCCCTCATAATGGGCACAGCAGGTGTACAGACCCGAGAACTCAGCACAGGGATGGTGGGAACCCCTCATAATGGTCAAAGCAGGTGTACAGACCCGGGAACTAAGCACAAGGATGGTGGAAATCTTTTAGGGGAAGGATGGTGGTAATCCTTCATAATGGGCACAGCAGACATACAGACTTGCAAACTCAGAAGAGGGATGGTGGGAACCCCTCATAATGGGCACAGCGGGTGTACAGACCCCGGACCTCATCTTGGGAATGATAGGAACTTAGGAACCCCTCATAATGGGCACAGCGGGTGTACAGACCCTGGACCTCATCTTGGGAATGATAGGAAGTTAGGAACCCCTCATAATGGGCCCAGCAGGTGTGCAGACCCAGGAACTTAATGCAGAAATCTCACCAATGTTCCCCATGTTATATAATAGACTGTGAGTTGTTTTAGCTCTTCAACATCCACTAAAATTGAAAAAGGGGGGAATAGGGAATTTGGGAGATTTGGGTGTCTTGGTGATGATCCCTTATCATGGTCCTCCACCTCCACTCCTGGTCTCCCCACCATTTCATCCTTCCACCCTGTCCTTACTACTTACACCACCCAGTTCACCTTCATGCACATTACCCTTTATTCACATAGCCCCAACATTATTTTGATTACTGATTTATACTTTTGGACCTCCACCCGACATTCCAGTTCAAACTCTTCCTCCCTTGCAGTGGGTGTCTTGGTGATGATCCCTTATCATGGTCCTCCACCTTCACTCCTGGTCTCCCCACCATTTTATCTTTCCACTTTGGTTTTAACCACTTTCCCCACCTTGTTCACCTTGATGCTCATTACCCCTCATTCACATAGCCTCAACATTATTTTATTTTACTGATTTCTCCACATTTACACTAGGGGGTGCTCGGGGAGCTCGGATCCGCCTGGGCTGCTGTTTATGATGGATGCCGCCGTTGGACGTGCCCCTTCGGCTCCCTACACTGATGCCCCTCGGGTGGCCCATGGTCCTGGACACCGTGCTTTCCAGTGCACACATATTTGTAAGTTTTCTTGTCCCAGGCGGTTGTTTTGGGGGGGGGGGGGGTTATCCATCCTCCCCTACCCTGACTTAGTAAACTTACCCAGTTAACTCATTCTCCCATTGCAGAAACGCGTCGAGCTACTAGATACCGTATACGAGCTACACACCCACCTAGATATGTGACCATATTAATATTATCTTGATAGGGATCCAAGACTATTGACCGTGCAGATGTTATCCTTTTAACATATATATCCAACTGTGAATATTGGTGGACCCCACAATTTTATCATTGAATATCAATGTTTGTAAACATGTTATTACTAGTGATTATTGGTTCAGGGATTGGCACCATGTTATGGGTGCATGTCTCTGTTTATGTGATTCATTGTATGTAAACATGTTTTTTATACATTATTAAACAATTCAATTTTCCACCACTTCATTCATTTTGTCATCATGAGCTTCATACAAAGTCCCACCCTCCTTGTTTGCATCTTTGCTGCATTTTGCTGCATTGCTGTTTTATGTTGTCACATCCCCTAAAATTGGATATATCGGTTTTGTCTGGAGTCAGCGACTCTAATCAGACATCATTCAGACGAACTACACAAACTTTCTTTCAACATACCTGCTGTCGGAAAGTGTCGTATTCCAGAATGTTCCCGTCAAGTCCACTCCGAGACAGCTGGAGGAGAACATACATGATAGGTCATCTTAGAAATGGTCGCTATTATATCAAATAATCTATATCAATGAAGATCTTTTTATATTAATTATTAGATGCGTTTCAGAATAACGATCACACCGACCTCTGTGTGTCTTTGTCTCTCTGAAGAGATAGTTCTGGTTTCACTTTCCAGAAATCATGGAAGTCCTCCTTCTCCCACCTGGCCAGGAGGCTTCTTCTTCCCCCCTCCTGTCCTGACTTGCTGTAGGAACTCTGTCTGGATCAAACGCTATAATTTTTTTACAATAAACCTCATGAAGGGGAATTGTGGGCTCCTAAAGATCTAAGGATAGGGAACAATCATTCTACAAACTCTACAAAGATGGGCGACTTTCTCTGCTGAAAAAAACATTTGTTGCAAAAAAAAAGCACGATGATGCATCAAAGCAGCGGAAATATTTTTGTACATGTGGCCAATCATTCCACATTTAACCACTTCCCCTTTTACCCCTACGTGCCCCCTATGTACCAAATTAGTATTTACATTTCTTCTGTGGGCCTGTTAACCACTTCAGCCCCGGAAGCATTTACCCACTTCCTGACCAGGGTATTATTTTGCAATACGGCACTGCGTCTCTCTAACTGGCAATTGCGCAGTCGTGCGACGTTGTACCCAAACAAAATTTGGGCCTTTTTTTCCCCACAAATAGGGCTTTCTTTTGGTGGTATTTGATCACCACTGCGGTTTTTATTTTTTGCTAAACAAATAAAAAAGTACTAAAATTTTGAAAAAAAAAAGTTTTTATTTTGTTTGTTATAAAATTTTGTAAATAAGTAAGTTTTCTCCTTCACTGATGGGCACTGATAAGGCGGCACCGATGAGGTGGCACTGATGGGCACTGACGATGGGCACTGATAGGCGGCACTGATGGGCAATGATGGGTGGCACTGATATGCAGCACTGATGGGCATTGATAGGCGGCACTGATGGGTCGTCATGGGTGGCACTGATGGGCACTGATAGGCGACACTGTTGGGCACTGAAAGGCTGCTCTGATAGGTACTTATGGGTGGCACTGATAGGCGGCACTGATGGGCACTGCTAGGCACTGATACGTGGCACTGATATGCGTCACTGATAGATGGCATTGATATGCATCACTGATGGCACTGGCAGGCATTGGGGATGGGCACTGATTGGCAGCTGCCAGGGCACTGATTGGCATTTCTCTGGTGGTCTAGGGTGACATACCTGGTGGTCCAGTGTGATGGAAATCCCTGGTGGTCCTGGCGGCATCCTGGTGGTCCTGGGTGGGCATCCGAGGGGGGGGCTGCACTGATAAACAATCAGCATAGACCCCCCCTGTCAGAAGAGCAGCCAATCGGCTCTGCTCTACTCGCGTCTGTCAGACGTTAGTGAGGAAAAGCCGATAAACGTCTCTTCCTGTTTACATCGTGATCAGCCGTGATTGTACATGGCTGATCACGTTTTTCAGGGAAACAGGGTAGGCCTTTTTTGGGGGGTAGGGCTTATATTGCATCCATCACCGACAATCACGATAGGTCTTATTTTCGGGGAAACAGGGTATGGGGGCTAAATATGCCCTCAGTTTGGCGAACCTATTCATGGCCAAATGGGAGGAGGATGTTGTCTATGCCCAGCCAAGACCTGAGGTGACCTTGTGGGCTCGTTACATAGACAACATCCTCCTCCTGTGGGATGGCAGTGAGACTGATCTTTCGGATTTCATGCATTCCCTTAACACCAACAATAGGGGGGATACATCTTAATTATGAGGCCAGCCGGGAAAAAATTCATTTTTTGGATCTTACGATTTCTGTGAGTGGAGATAGTTTCGTTACATCTACATATTTCAAACCCACTGACAGAAATTTGTTTATTCCAAACGATAGCTGTCATCATGCCTCTTGGCTTAGATCTGTGCCAAAGAGCCAATATTTGAGATTAAAGCGCAATTGCTCTGATCTGAGTGTTTTTCTGGCACAAGCTCAAGTTCTAACTCAAAGATTTGTGGATAAAGAATATGCCCTTCAGTTCCTTACTAACACTCTCGATCAGGTCAAATTTGTTGATAGAACCAACCTATTGAAAGAGAACACTGGAGGCTGTGATAATGATGCATTTCGTAATCCATTTATTACCAATTTCTCTTGTCAACACTCCAGTGTTAGGCATATAATGAAGAAACACTGGCATATCCTTAAAAATGATCGGGTACTTAAGTCGATTTTGCCTGATAAGCCCCAGGTGGTTTTCAGGGGTGCCCCCTCTTTGAAGGATAAACTGGCTCCTAATATCTTGACTCCTCCAAGTATAAAACCTACCTTTTTCTCTGAACTTACCGGTTATTATCAATGCAGAAAATGTCAGGTCTGTTCACTAAATGGATGTAGGACCAGAAGGACCATGAGTTTCTGTTCGAGTTGCCCCTCTAGGAGCTTTTCCATTGAGCCATTTATTACCTGCTCCACGGTTGGAGTTGTCTATATGCTTCAGTGCCCGTGTGGCCTGCAGTATGTAGGCTGGACTAAGCGACCATTGCAGGTACACTTAAACGAGCATATAAACAATATACGTAAGGGCTTTACTAAACATTCAGTGTCAAAACACTACCTTACTGCACATAATAGGGATCCATCCAACACTATATTTTTAGACATTGATAAATATAGGCCCCAGTGGAGGGGCAGTTGTTTAGTTAGGGGCATCTCTAAATTAGAGATGTCATGGGTGCATAAGTTTAAATGTTACACCCCTTTTGGTTTAAACATAGATGTTGATGTTAATTCTTTCATTGACAACTCCTAGTGAAAAATCTTTTGTATAAGATTTTTTGTATATGATTTTTCATATGATTTTAACATTCCTTAATTTCAATTATTCTTGATCATTGTTTATATTTATTTTTGATATGCAATTATCTTATTTTCTGAATTCGACCTGAGTCCCGGGTAGCCGCGGAGTACGATTTTGTTAAAGAAGATTGAATTCTTTATTTCACTTTATGTACATGCCCACTTAGGCTGCAGATAGGGGCGGCGTCCGCCTTGTGGGTAGACGGGGGTCAATGGTGTGACTCCGGCACTATTAGCAGCCTTATGCTGGCCATACTTGGTTCGAATTTCGAAAGAATTTTCTTTCGAAAATCATATCTAAGAATTTTCGTACGAATTTCGCACCGTTAGTGGGCTGCAGCAACGGCCAATTTTCGTGCGGCAATCAAATTTGAGGAATCGGACATGTTGGAAATTTTTAGAAAAACAAACGATTTTCTAATCAATGATGGGAGAATCGTGCGAGAAATGTAATAAGAAAAGAAAATTTATGGAGAGAAAAGGAGATTCCCGGCCCGCGAAAATTCTATTTTGTAACAACATGAGATGAAATTGAAGGCTTGGTCGGCTGAATTTCGAAAATCAATGGTGGCATCATCGGATAACAAAAAAAATGAACTTTCTGATTTTAAAAAGAAAATTCTTTCGAAATTCGACAATGTATCTACTCATGTCATGTATTGAATCTATTCTGACCGCTACGGTTTATAGCGCTGACACATTATCGTGTGGTTGTGCATGATTTTGCGCGTTGGCGATTAGATGTTGATAATATCAATGTCTGTACATGGTCTACCAATTTTAAAGGATTTTTTTAAATAAATAAAATAATTTTTGTATATTGGTTTTGTACTGTCTGTGGCTCTCAGCCCCTTTGTTATTTATGTCTGCTGACAGTACGTGGATACTCAGTTATGAGTTTTCTGTGTCTGTTAGTGATATATGAGTGTTTACTATTTGCCCTCATCATGTGGATACTTCAGTACGCACATTTGTTTTTTTCCATTAATCAAGATGGCGCCTTTCGGCTTTGCCCCGGGACCCATACCGAGGCTTGGTTATTTGTTCTCTGTATATAAGCGGTGCGTCAGGACACCGCCCGTACCCCATGATGACGTCCTATGATGTGATGAAACGCGTAGGGAGGAGCGACGGTTCTGACGTCACCCCAAGTTACGCCAGAAGTTACGGGCTGCTGTTCGAGAGCCGACTTGATTCTTTTAACGCTATACTTGTTCTACTTAACTGTAAGTGTCCATTTGTCTTTTTCGAAGTGTAAAATAATTGTGAAGGTTTTATACTACGCGAGCCTTTGTTTTTTTATGGGGATCCACCAACCGTGTCTGATTCGTGTGAGGACTACCACTGCTGAGTCCAAGGATTCAGTAACAAGGGACCATGGCGATCTGGTAAGCGGCAGTGTGTGCTTGAGGTGGAGGCATTTCCTATTCCTATTTTTTTGTTGGTGCGGCCTGTTTGTGTCACCGTGAATTAGTTAACAACCAATTTGTATGGACTATTTTCACTATTTTTAAAAAAAAAAATATATATATATATATATATATATATATATATATATATATATATATATATATATTATATATATATATATATATATATATATATATATATATATATATATAATTTTTTTTTTGGTCACTACCATCACATATGGACTTATTGCCATCTTTCATTTAATTATTTCATGATTTTTCTGGTAAAGTTGAGCACTTACCATTTTCACTATTTAGTTGGTTAATTGTCACCATGTGTGTCTAACAGTCATACTGTTATACTATTGAGTCAACACCCACTAGATTTTGTGTTTTTAAAGCGGAGTTCCACTCAAATTTTTAACTTAATCTTACCCCCTTCAATTAATTGCATAGATGTTCAAATGCCACACGAAAAAAAAAATTATTGCTGTAATTACCTTTTATATTGTACTTTATTGTGGCACTTCCTGTCTCTCCTCCCATGGGAGTAGGCATGTTTATTGCCTTTCCCCGGCGCCGTCTCCTGGGAGCTTAGTGTCAGGCTTCCCAAGATTCAGTGTGGAAACAATGATCATGCGTGTGTCATGAGAGGGTTTTCCCGTTGGTGGCGCTATCGGCCTCTTGGATCGCAGTACCAGTGTCCACCAGCGGGTGTCTTCCAACACCTGGGTCTCTCCTGCTGGTGGCACTTTTGCATCCTTGGGCCGTAGTACCGGTGTCCACCAGCGGGTGCACTCCAGCAGTGTGGAGCAAACAGCACCCTCTGCGCTCAGGTGTGACTTGAAGTCAATTATAGTCAGTCCTATAAATACCCGGCAAGCCCTCATAGGCTTGCCTTGGTATCTTTCTTCCTTGTGCCCTGACCTGTTATCCCGTATCCTGTAACCTGTATCTGAACCTGAGCCTGTATCCGATCCCATCCTGATTCCGTCCCTCCTGTGTTCCTATTCCCTTGTATCCATATCCCATCCATTATCTCCCTCTCCTATCCTGCCCTTGTTCAGTTGCTGATCCCCTGTGTATGACCCTGGCCTGGCTTACGTGTTTGATTTTGGTACTTCCCTTTGGCTGTATATATTATCTGTTGTCTGTGGGTTTCTGTTGGTTGGTTGAGCACTATTTGTATTTGGGGTGTTTGTTTATTTATTTTTTATTTTTATTTTATCTTAAATAAACATTATTCTTATTTCACTTTACATGCGTTTTGGTTTCCTCTTTGCAGTCCACACAATCTGGTCACACCTGTCCATGACAGCGTGTGAACAAGCTGTGAATGAACAGCATTCACCGCATCCAGGAAATCAATGCTTGTGGGCTTCACATGCCCACAAGCAAGATGGAAACAGCCAGCATCACATTCAGTACGAAAACAGACAGAGGCGGAAATATTACACCCAAAATGTGAGTATTATTTTGGGATTAGCAAAGTGTCTCAATTACCTAAAAAAAAAAAAAAAAAAGATTGGTCGCCGGATTCCCGCTTTAACTGAAGGTTATTTCACTGTTACATCCATGCACACCCATTGTGGCAGTGGATTCATATTTTTGTATTGTGTTTTTTCACTTTTTTTTATATCGTTTATAATGTAAACAAATTTAATAGGCATTGCCTCATAGGTTCTTTTATTTAGCGCAGCTTCCCCTTTTTTTGTATTGTCACCACATTGTATAAAGTGTAACAGATGAAAGGCTTTGCAAAGATGCAGATAGTGACAGGTGGAAAGCCAGTCAAAGCAAGGAAAGGGTCATACAATTAAACTTTGGTGGACAAAAGGACTGAGTCTAAAGTCAGGTAAAGGGGTGGGTAAGCCAGTGCTGCAGGGGGCATGGTAGGGCAGGACTGCAGGCACTACTTGAGCTCAAGAAAAGCTCTCCATTTGGAGCGAATCTTTATACAAGTCACAAGGTGAGGTGATGCAGACAGGGGCTTATCTGGGTCGGACATTTGTGAACACATCCAAGAACTGCGCAGACACCAGGATTTATATAATTGTGTCATCGCTGAGCCGGCATCTCAGTCCAGGAAGTAGATGGTGCGGCAGGGGGACAGGCCAGGGTCACTAAATATGTTTTTGAATAAAATATATTAATGACCATTATGTGTATATGCAGTGAGTTAAAAAAGTATTCATAACCCTTGAAACGTTCCACATTTTGTCAGGTTACAACCAAAAATGCAAATGTATTTTATTGGGATTTTATGTGATAGACCAACACAAAGTGGCACATAATTGTGAAGTGGAAGGAAAATGATAAATGATACAAATAAATATGTGAAAAGTGTGGGGGGGACATTTGTATAGCGCCCCCCGGAGTCAATACTTTGTAGAACCCCCTTTCTCTGCAATTACAGCTGCAAGTCTTTTTGGGGATGTCTCTACCAGCTTTGCACATCTAGAGAGGGACATTTTTGCCCATTCTTCTTCTTTGCAGAATATCTCAAGCTCTGTCAGATTGGATGGAGAGTGTCTGTGATCAGCAATTTTCAAGTCTTGCCGCAGATTCTCAATGGGATTTAGGTCTGGACTGTGACTGGGCCATTCTAACACATGAATATGCTTTGATCTAAACCATTCCATTGTAGCTCTGGCTGGATGTTTGGGGTCTTGTCCTGCTGGAAGGTGAACCTCCGCCCCAGTCTCAAGTCTTTTGCAGACTCATACCTATAGATTCCCATATATCTATATACTGGGGGACCTATAGAACCCTATATATCATACTGTATGAAACCTGTTTCGCCCCCAGTATGATATATATATATATATATATGGGATCCCTCCCCCAGTATGATATATATATATATAGAGATCTATGGGTCCCCCTCCCCCAATATATAGATATATAGGGATCTATAGGTCCCCTCCCTCAGTATGATATCTACAGGCCCCCAGTATATAGATATATAGGGATCTATAGGTCCCCTTCCCAGTATATAAATATATAGGGATCTATAGGTCCCCTCACCAGTATGATATATATGGATCTATAGGCCCCCCAGCATCATATATATGGATCTATGGGTCCCCCACCCCCCCATTATATAGTTCTATAGGGATCTATAGCCCCCCCCCGTATGATATATATAGGACCTATAGGTCTCCAATATATAGATATATAGGGATCTGTATGTCCCCTCCCCCAGTATATAGATACCTATGGGTCCCCTTCCCCAGTATGATATATATGGATCTATAGGTCCCCTCCCCCAGTATATAGATATATAGGGATCTATGGGTCTTCTCCCCAGTATAATATATACAGGGCTCTATAGGTCCCTATTTCCCAGTATATAGATATATAGGGATCTATAGGACCCGCCCCCTGTATATAGATATATAGGGATCTATAGGTGCATCTCCCCCATTATATAGATGTACTGATCTATAAGACACCTCCCCCAGTATGATATATATATATGGATCAATAGGTCTCCCTCCCTAGTATGATATATAGGTATCTATAGGTCCCCTCCCACATTATATAGATATGTATGGATCTATAGGTCCCCCAGTATGATATATAAGGATCTATAGGTCCCACAGTATATAGATATATTGGGATCTAAAAGGTCCCCCAGTATATAGATACCCATGGGTCCCCTCCCCAGTATGATATATAGGGATCTATAGGTTCCCCTCCCCCACTATATAGATATATAGGGATATTTAGGTCCCCTCCCCAGTATGATATATATGGAATCTATAGGTCCCCGCAAATATTGGGATCTATAGGTCCCCTGGGGATATATATATATATATATATATATATATATATATATATATATATATATATAGGCCCCACATTATATAGATATATAGGGGTCTATAGGCCCCCTTCCCAGTAATATATAGGGATCTATAGGTCCCCTAGCATGATATATAGGGATCTATAAGTCCCCCAGTATATAGATATACGTTTCTATAGGTTCCCCATCTATAGATATATAGGGATCTATATGTCCCTCCCCCAGTATATAGATACCTATGGGTCCCCTGCCCTAGTATGATATATAGGTATCTATGAGTCCCCCTCCCTCAGTATGATATATGTATAGGTCCCCCAGCATATAGATATATAGGGATCTTTATGTCCCCCTCCCTAGTATATAGATATGTATAGATCTATAGGTCCCCCCAGTATTATATATACATATAGGGATCTATAGGTCCCCCTCCCCGGTATGATATATAGGGATCTATAGGTCCCCCTGTGTGTGTGTGTGTGTGTGTGTGTGTGTATATATATATATATAGGAATCTATAGGTCCCCTGCCCCCAGTGTATAGATAACTATGGGTCCCCTCCCCCAGTATGCTATATATGGATCTATAGGTTCCCCCCAGTATGATACATATAGGTATCTATAGGTCACACAGCATATAGATGTCTATATGTCCCCTTCCCAGTATATAGATATATAGTGACCTATAGGCCCTCCCCAATATTATATATATATATATATGGATCTATTTGTCCCCCCCCTATGATACATATAGGTATCTACATATATGATACATATAGGTATCTATAGGTCCATATATGTGTGTGTATCTATAGATCCCCGTATATAGGGTTCTATAGGTCCCCTACCCTATATATGGGGATCTATAGGTCCCCTCCCTCAGTATGATATATATAGGATCTACATGTCCCCTCCCAGTATAAAGATATATAGGGATCTATAGGTCCCCCAGTATAATATATACAGGGATCTATAGTTCACTATCCCCCAGTATATAGGGATCTATAGGACCCGTCCCCTGTATATAGATATATAGCGATCTATAGGACCCGTCCCCTGTATATAGATATATAGCGATCTATAGGTCCTCCTCTCCATTATATAGATGTATGGATCTTTAAGTCCCCTCCCCCAGTATGATATCTATAGGGATCACTAGGTCACCCTGTATGATATATAGGGATCTATAGGTTCCTCTCCCCAGTACAAAGATACATAGGGATCTATAGGTCCCCTCCTCCAGTATTCTATATAAAGGGATCTATATGTCCCCAGGATATAGATATATAGGGATCTATAGGTCCCCTCTCCAGCATGATATATCAGGATCTATAGGTTCCCCTCCCCAGTACATATATATGGATGGATCTATGGGATCCCTTCCCCAATATGATATATATATATAGGGATCTATGGGTCCAATCCTCCAGTATGATATCTATAGGTCCCCAGTATATAGATATATAGGGATCTATAGGTCCCCTCCCCAGAATATAGATATATAGGGGTCTATAGGTCCCCCAGTATGCTATATATATATATGGATCTATAGGTTCCCTCTCCAGTATGATATATAGGGATCTATGGGTCCCCCTCCCCAGCATATAGATATATAGGGATATTTAGGCCCCCAGTATATAGATATATAGAGATCTATAGGTCCCCTCCCCGTTATGTTATATATAGGTATCTATAGGTCCCATTGTATAAAGATATATAGGGGTCTATATGTCCCCTCCCTAGTATATAGATATATATGGATCTATAGGTCCCCTCCCCAGTATGATATATACAGGGATCTATAGGTCCCCCAGCACATAGAGATATATGGATCTATAGGTTCCCTCCCCCAGTATAATATATAGGTATGTATAGGTCCCCTGCATATAGATATATAGGGATCTATAGGTCCCCTCCCACAGTATATATACCTATGGGTCCCCTCCCCAGTATGGTATATAGGGATCTATAGGTCCCACAGTATATAGATATATAGGGATCTATAGGTCCCCATCCCAGCATGATATATAGGGATCTATATGTTCCCCAGTACATATATAGAGATCTATAGGTCCCCTCCCTCGCATGATATATAGGGATCTATAGGCCCCCTCTTCCAGTACGATATATATAGGAATCTATAGGTCCCCCCAGTATATAGATATAAAGAGATCTATAGGCCCGGTATAATATATAGGAATCTATAGGTTCCCTGTATATCAATATATAGGGATCTATAGGTCCCCCAGTATTATATATAGGGATCTATAGGTCCCCTCCCCAGTATTATATATATAGGGATCTATAGGTCCCCCAGTATATAGATAGGGAGGTCTACAGGTCCCCTCCCCAGTATATATATATATATATATATATATATATATATATATAGGGCTCCAGGGCTCTATAGGTTCCCCTCCCCCAGTACATACATATGGATCTATGGGATCCCTCCCCAATATGATATATATAGGGATCTATGGGTCCCCATCCCCCAGTATATATTATATAGTGATCTATAGGTCCCCTTGCCCAGTATGATATCTATGGGTCCCCAGTATACGAATATATAGGGATCTATAGCCCCCCAGTACATAGATATATAGGGATCTATAGGTCCCCCAGCATGATATATTTATGAATCTATAGGTTCCCTCCCCAAGTATGATATATAGGGATCTATAGGTTACACAGTATATAGATATATATGGACCTATAGGTTCCCCAGTATATAAGGATCTATACCCCCCAGTATGCTACACAGGGTTCTATAGGGCTCTATGGGTTCTATAGGTCCCTCAGTATATAGATATATAGGGATCTATAGGCCCCTCTCCAGTATATAGATATATATGGATATATATGGATCTATAGGTCCCCTCTCCAGTATGATATATATGGGGTTCTATGGGTCCCCCCCCAGCATATAGATATATAGGGATCTATAGCCCCCCTAGGATATATTGGTTATATAGGGATCTATAGGTCCCATGGTATCTAGATATATATGGATCTATAGGTCCCCCACATATAGATATATATAGGGTTCTATAGGTATCCTCCCCTGTATATAGATATGTAGGGAACTATAGGTCCCCCCACTATGATATATACATATATAGGGACCTACATGTCCCTTCCCACTATAGGGATAGACATATAGGGATCTATAGGTCCCCTCCCCCAGTATAATATACACAGGGATATATAGGTCCCTATCCCCCAGTATATAGATATAAAGGGATCTATAGGACCCATCCCCTGTGTATAGATATACAGTGATCTATAGGTCACCTCCCCAGTATTATATATACGGGATCTTTAGGTTCATCATGATATAGGGATTTATTGGTCCCCAGTATATAGACAGATATAGGGTCTATAGGCCCTCTCCCCAGGATATAGATATATAGGGATCTATAGGTTCCACAGTATATAGATATATATAGGAATCCATAGTTGCCCCTCCCCAGTACATAGATATATGGCTCTATAGGGCCCCCCAGTAATATATAGGGGTCTATAGGTCCCCATCATGATATATAGGGATCTATAGGTCACCAGTATATAGATATATGAATCTATAGGTTCCCCCGTATATAGATATACAGGGATATGATGGGGTGAACAGAACTGCAGAGGCCCTATAGATCACCACAAGCTGGAGATGGACCACGAGTGGAGCCACCAAGGGACACCATCCAAAGCTATCCTACATGCCTACTCCCCTGTAGATGTACAAGGAGCTGGTGAGTGGGGACCCATCAGGGGGAGCACATGAGTCACCCATTTTTTGCTGAACACAAGAGTCACTTGAATGCTTCTGGACATTTGGACATTTTGGAGCTTCACATATAAACTCTTTTGCACTAGTATATTGCTTTTTATTTTTTACCACGGTATTTTATGGTTTTTCATATCAACTTGGGACTTTGCCACATCTGGGATTTGCTGATTTTTATATATAATCTTTTGTGTGTTATATACATTTTTCTGAGATTATTTTCATGAAAGCTTTTGATGACTTCAGGCTTTAATATTGTGAATTACATCACTTTGATTATATTTTACTAACTTACCTATACTTCATTTTGCACACATATGGGTTCACTAGGTTTTTAATACCATTATTTGCTGTTATGTCACTTATATTGATATGACTGTATGCTGCTTGCACTATTGGGGATAATTTCTTTTTTGGCCTATAGGTAGTTATATTCATTTATATATACTTGTTTCACTCACCCCCACGTGACAGCTAGGAAGGTAGCGCCAATCACCCCAACTTATTTTGTTTTTATTCGTTGTAAGCTCCTGCTGGGAACTGAACAGGGGAGGCTGCATTATCCTGAGGGTGGAGCTTACCCTTACTTTGTAACAATACAGACCTGATCACGGATGTGAAAATACGGGGTAATTTAGGTAACAGCGATCACAGGTCAATTGGCTTCAGTATAAATCACACAAATAGGAAACATGAAGGGAACACAAAGACACTGAATTTCAAAAGAGCCAAGTTTACTAAACTACGAACCCTGCTAGAAGGCATAAGTTGGGATAAAATCTTAGAAACAAAGAATACGGAGGAGAGATGGGTTTTTTTTTTTAAGAGCATATTAAATAAGGGCATTAGCCAATGCATCCCATTGGGTAATAAATTTAAACGAGGAAACAAAAGTCCTGGATGGCTTAACTCCAATGTAAAAATGCATATAAAAGCAAAGGAGAAGGCCTTCAAAAAATACAAGGTTGAGGGATCATCATCAGCATTCAGACTTTATAAAGAATGCAACAAGAAATGTAAGGGTGCAATTAGGACGGCTAAGATAGAACATGAAAGACACATAGCGGAGGAGAGCAAAAAAAATCCCAAGAAATTCTTTAAGTATATAAACAGTAAAAAAAGGGAGGACAGACCATATTGGCTCCATAAAGAATGAGGAAGGACATCTGATTACAAAGGATGGGGAGATGGCGAAGGTATTGAATTTATTCTTCTCCTCAGTCTTCACGAGTGAATCGGGGGGCTTCAGTAACCAAAACTGCAGTGTTTATCCTCATGACACAACACAGGAAGCACCTCCATGGTTAACAGAGGACAGAATTAAAATTAGACTTGGGAAAGTTAACATTAATAAATCACCGGGACCAGATGGCTTGCACCCGAGGGTACTTAGGGAACTCAGTCAAGTAATTGCCAGACCATTGTTCCTAATTTTTACTGACAGTCTCAAGTATATTATTCCTGCGCTACCATGCGGTAAAAAAAGTGGTGAGGGGGGAAAAGCAGCTTGCACCGAATGGGGTCCAGCCTGGCCCCTGATACGGACGTAAGTTCACAAGTGGGAATGGTGCTGCGCTAATCCTTATATACACACCGGTGCATAGGTGCAATCATACTACGGTATTACTGGCTGGGAGGCAAATCGCCTACACTCAGTATACTTATTAATATTAAACTCAAACAAACAATAAAGGTATACACTTGCTGTGCTCGATTAGGAAAACATTAACATTGATGAAAATGGGTGGAGATAGTCAAACTACACATAAATAGTACTAAATGCAAATATCGACATGAGTGTATAAATTATGCAGTGTAAGCACTTCACCTGTAGTGCAAAAAAATAAATAAATGAATAAATATCTGGAGCATAAATCACATAAAAACAAAATAGCCCGCAAAGGTGCAATGTTACAATGGATGTCCGGAGAGATCACAATGTCTGTGACGGATGCATTAAAGTGTCCAGTGCCAACAATAGGTGCTCACAATTGTATAAAAACAATATTAAAGTTCAAGGAAAAAGTGACTTGTGCAGCAGCAAACAGCTCCAATACTTCAAACGTGCCAAACAGTGAGGTGCAGGCAGCAGCTAGATTCTAGCATCACTTGCTTCAATAGGTGGAGAATGTGAAGTGTATAAACCAGTCCTCTTCATGCAACAATCCTACACTGGAAGGTAATGGCCCCTTACCTCATTACACTAAGGTTACAGCATAAGGCAATCAGCGCTTGTGGTATCTCCTGTGGGGGTAGGTCCTGGGTCCCGGACTATCATTCAGTATACCTCAGATCCACAGGGGGCATAGCGGCCAAAGGAGAGACAAGGATGCCATATAGTGCAGTATTTTAAAATGTTTAGGGCTTTATTCATAGGTAACAAACAAGGGTACTCACACAGTAACGTAACAGAGGATAAATTGTAACCAAACGAGCGGCGAGCTCGTACACTGCTGACAGTGGAAGGTGCCTGTCCCTACACGTGGCGTCACGGGTCACGTGGCTTCATCAGGGGATCCCTGAATCAAACCAGCACAAACTTAGCACTAACCAACGAGACCCGGTTTGTGTCATTTGGGCGTTGTAGGGGGGCTGGCTGACCTTTGGTGACCTTTAATAAATCATTAATAATGCAAAAACGATAAAGGATAGAACGGAGTTTTTAGCAGCACAAAACAGCACAAAGGTAGCACTAACCAACGAGACCAGTTTTGTGTCATTTGGGCGTTGTAGGGGGGCTAGGTGATGTCATAGTCTGGAAAAAACAATTGCTAATATCTTAAAAATTAAAGCAGCACAAATGTAAATTTTTTACGGCACAAAACGGCACAAACGTAGCACTAAAGAAACACACTTGAGTTTTTATTTGTGCTGACTGTAGGGGGGCCAGCTTCGCTGAGCTTTTCTTTTGACAGCTGAGAGAGCAGATAAGTCTCTCCACTTGTTATATGAAAGAATCGGCAAACTCTGTCAGAGGGGTTGAATCGAGATTGCGATTTTTCAACAATTAATTGTGCAGCTCTACTATACAGATGAGCCTGTATCTTCCTTACTTCTTGTGAGTGTTTGTGTATACCTTGCCATTAAAAATCAGCTTCTAATACTGCACTTAGGTGGCGCTTCCTTTGTTCTCTCTTCTATTTCTGTGTACGGAGCCAGCTCTCTGAGGACAGCAGCCGCCCTAATATCATCCCACCATTATTTGTATTCCTGGACTACTATTGTTGTGCTTATGGTCTAATGACCTCCCTTTTTAATACGGACTCAGTAATAGTGATTTTTTTTTTTTTATTACTATTATTCTGTTTTATATTACACTGTACCTTGCGCTCACAGTTATTGTTACCATCGTAATAATAAAAAAAAAACCCACAGAGAGTCTAAACCTTTCAAGCCTGCAGCCAAAAAAAAAAAAAGGAAAGAAAAGTTTGGGTTTTAGATACACTTTATCCAGAAATGAAACATATAAAACCACAAAGACAACAAAGATAAAGGCAACAAATAATAACACAAAGGAACAGACGCAGGTACAGTATAACGTTGGTCTGGGTATATATTTTGTACAGGCAGACCTAAGCCCTATGGCTCATTTTATCAGGTGACGTGGTTCAAGCGATCAAACTGCGTAGCTACAAGATCGCTGTGAGCCCTCGATCACATTGGGGCGACCTAAGCCGCACCCTTTTGTTGGCAACTGCACTGCTCAGTGCTTGCGACACCGACTTCGAAGAGCCGCATCGATTTTTTTATTAAGTAGTTCCTGCACTACTTTAGGTGATTTCTGGTGCGACTTGCATAGACAGTGGTGCACGAAGCCGCGCAGATGTCTTCAAAGTCGCATCTGATGTTGCACTGACACGCGGCTTTAAAATCTTGCGATTTCAGATGAAGTCGCGCGGTTTCAAAGCTGCATTCAATCTGAACGAGGTGTAAGGGCTTACATGGGTAGCCAGGAGGTGGGGGGAGCAGAAAAAACAGGCAGTTGAGCCGTGGATTTATCAACCCCTGACCACCCAGCTAAAGGAAGCAATGCAGCTGACGGGGCTTCAACGCATGCTTTAATGCAATTAATTAAACCGCATGTCACATTAGGAGAGCAGTACAGCAGGTGAATGGGATCAATTTAAGTGTATTGGGCCATGCCACACCTGCCCTGCATGCAGTTCCGTGGTTCAACCTTTTTTTTAAAAAAAAGGGCAGTGAGGAGGCACCATATCATTTCTTCCACTTGCCTGTCAACCACCCTCTGAAAAGTGATCTGTGGTGAATCGTATTTCGGAGGGGTGTTAAGGGCTGCTGCACATCTGAAGAAGCTCTAATGCCGCGTACAAACGGTCGGACTTTTCGTCTACAAAAGTCCGACGGACTAAAGCCGGCTGACAATCCGATCGTGTGTGGGCTTCCCCGGACTTTCAGCGGACTTTTCCAGCCGCAAATCTGACGGACTTTAGATTTGAAACATGCTTCAAATCTTGACGTCGTAACCCCGCCGGACCCAGAAATCCGCTCGTCTGTATGCTAGTCCGACGGACAAAAACCGACGCTAGGGCAGCTATTGGCTACTGGCTATCAACTTCCTTATTTTAGTCCGGTGTGCGTCATCACGTACGAATCCGTCAGACTTTTGTGTGATCGTGTGTAGGCAAGTCCGTTCGTTAGAAAGTCCGCCGCAAGTCCGCCAAAAGTCTGTCGGACGGGCTGTCGGACTTTTGTAGCCGAAAAGTCCGACCGTGTGTACGCGGCATAAGTTGTGTTGCTGACCAGTGTCAGAAACACAAAAACATTTTTTTTTTAAATTGTGATTCTGATGAATAGAAAGTCACAGGACTTTTCAGAGAAAAACATAAATCTAAAGGTGGCATTCATGGGTATAGGTAGAAAATCTCAGTCTTTCATGGGGGGGAGTCTCCAGGATTCATCTCCTCTTATTTAAACTTCTTCTCCTTTCCCTCCTCTTCCTCCACGCTCCCTTGCTTTCTCTTCAGACTTCTCTGGTTTTCATTGCTGTTCTCCCGGGACAATGTAACAGATATCTTTGTTACACCATTCACGAAAATCTCTGCAAAGGAAGAAATGAAGATAAACTCCAAGAAATCAGCCTAATGCACACATGAAATAATAATAATAAATATATATATATATATATGGTATATATATAATGTTTGGGGGTTCTAAGTAATTTTCTAGCAAAAAGTACTAAATTATAAAAATGTATTTCAAGAACATTTGTTCAGAAGCAAAAACATTTTGTTTTTGCTCAATTGGCACGAAGTGAATCAACATGCAGATTCACTGGACAAATGACTATGTGAATTTTTATTATAAATTGACCCCAAAGTATAGTAAAGAAAAAAAAAAGCAGTAGTATTTCTCTATTGTTTGAACGCAAAATAGTTTAATCTAGCATACAGAAAACATGTGCTGTGCACTCAAAGTATTTCAAGAAAATTGTTTTTAATCAACGTTAATATTTAACCACTTGACAACTGGGCACTTAAAGCGGGAATCCGCCGAAATTTTTTTTTTTTTAAAAGTCAGCAGCTACAAATACTGCAGCTGCTGACTTTTAAAACATGGACACTTACCTGTCCAAGGCGCCCGCGATGTCGGCACCCAAGGCCGAACCGTCTCTCTGTCCTCGGGTGCTGCCGCCTCCATCTTCGGTAAGGGAATCAGGAAGTGAAGCCGTGCGGCTTCACTTCCCAGTTCCCTACTGCGCATGCAGCGCAATATGGATGGTCCCTGCTGTCTCTGGGACCCATGTGTTTCCCAGCAGGCAGCGGGGAGGGAGCAGGAAGTGGCGTAAATAACCGCAGATTCTGCGGCTATCTATGCCGGAAGTGGGTACAGATACCTGTAATATACAGGTATCTGTACCCCCCTCCCCCCTGAAAGGTGCCAACTGTGTCACCGGAGGGGGGGAGGAATCTGATGAGTGGAAGTTCCACTTTTGGGTGGAACTCCACTTTAAACCCCCCTCGTGACCAGACCAATTTTCAGCTTTCAGCGCTCTCACACTTTGAATGACAATTACTCAGTCATGCAACACTGTATTAATAAATCACCGGGACTAGATGGCTTGCATCCGAGGGTACTTAGGGAACTCAGTCAGGTGATTGCCAGACCGTTGTTCCTAATTTTTACAGACAGTCTACTGACTGGAATGGTACCAGCTGATTGGAGAAAAGCCAATGTAGCACCAATATTTAAAAAGGGCCCAAAAAACATCCCTGGGAATTACAGACCAGTTAGCCTAACATCAATAGTATGTAAACTCTTGGAGGGGATGATAAGGGACTATATACAAGATTTTAGTAATAAGAATGATATCATTAGCAGTAATCAGCATGGATTCATGAAGAATCGTTCTTGCCAAACCAATCTATTAACCTTCTATGAGGAGGTGAGTTGCCATCCAGATAAAGGAAGGCCCGTAGACGTGGTGTATCTGGATTTTGCAAAAGCATTTGACACAGTTCCCCATAAACGTTTACTGTACAAAATAAGGTGCGTTGGCATGGACCATAGGGTGAGTACATGGATTGAAAACTGGCTACAAGGGCGTGTTCAGAGGGTGGTGATAAATGGGGAGTACTCAGAATGGTCAGGGGTGGGTAGTGGGGTCCCCCAGGGTTCTGTGCTGGGACCAATCCTATTTAATTTGTTCATAAACGACCTGGAGGATGGGGTAAACAGTTCAATCTCTGTATTTGCAGACGATACTAAGCTAAGCAGGGCAATAACTTCTCCGCAGGATGTGGAAATCTTGCAAAAAGACCTGAACAAATTAATGGGGTGGGCGACTACATGGCAAATGAGGTTCAATGTAGAAAAATGTAAAATAATGCATTTGGGTGTCAAAAATATGAATGCAATCTATACACTGGGGGGAGAACCTCTGGGGGAATCTAGGATGGAAAAGGACTTGGGGGTCCTAGTGGATGATAGGCTCAGCAATGGCATGCAATGCCAAGCTGCTGCTAACAAAGCAAACAGAATATTGGCATGCATTAAAAGGGGGATCAACTGCAGAGATAAAACGATAATTCTCCCGCTCTACAAGACTCTGGTCCGGCCGCACCTGGAGTATGCTGTCCAGTTCTGGGCACCAGTCCTCAGGAAGGATGTACTGGAAATGGAGCGAGTACAAAGAAGGGCAACAAAGCTAATAAAGGGTCTGGAGGATCTTAGTTATGAGGAAAGGTTGCGAGCACTGAACTTATTCTCTCTGGAGAAGAGACGCTTGAGAGGGGATATGATTTCAATTTACAAATACTGTACTGGTGACCCCACAATAGGGATAAAACTTTTTCGCAGAAGAGAGTTTAATAAGACTCGTGGCTACTCATTACAATTAGAAGAAAAGAGGTTTAACCTTAAACTACGTAGAGGGTTCTTTACTGTAAGAGCGGCAAGGATGTGGAATTCCCTTCCACAGGCGGTGGTCTCAGCGGGGAGCATTGATAGCTTCAAGAAACTATTAGATAATCACCTGAATGACCGCAATATACAGGGATATGTAATGTAATACTGACACATAATCACACACATAGGTTGGACTTGATGGACTTGTGTCTTTTTTCAACCTCACCTACTATGTAACTATGTAACTGTACCCAAATGAATTTTGTGTCTTTTTTTTATACAAATAGAGCTTTCTTTTGGTGGTATTTGATCACCTCTGGGCTTTTTATTTTTTGCGCTCTAAATGAAAAAAGACCGAAAATTTAGAAAAAAACGCATTTTTCTTTGTTTCTGTGATAAAATTTTGCAAATTATTAATTTTTCTCCATAAATTTTGGCCACAATTTATACTGCTACATATCTTTGGTAAAAATAACCAAAATTAGTGTATATTATTTGGTCTTTGTGAAAGTTAGAGAATCTACAAACTATGGTGCAAATCATAAAAAATTGATCATACCTGATGTACTGACGGCCTCATCTCATTTCTTGAGACCCGAACAAGCCAGGAAAGTACAAATACCCCCCAAATGACCCCTTTTTTGAAAGTAGACATTCCAAGGTATTTAGTTAGATGCATGGTGAGGTTTTTAATGTTGTCATTTTTTCCCACAATTCTTTGCAAAATGAAGATCCCCCCCCCCCCCACAAAATTGTCATTGTAATAGGTTATTTCTCTCACATGGCATGTATATACCACAAATAACACCCCAAAATACATTCTGCTACTCCTCCTGAGTATTACGATACCACATGTGTGGGACTTTTTCACAGCCTAGCCACATAGAGAGGCCCAGCATGCCGGAGCATCATCAGGTGTTCTAGGAGCATAAATTTCACATCTAACTTGTTGACTACTTATTACACTTTTGAAGGCCCTGGAGCACCAGGACAATGACATGTGACACTTACGTGGCACTGATGACAGATGGCACTGATACGTGGCACTGATGACAGATGGCACTGATACGTGGCACTGATGACAGATGGCAGTGATACGTGGCACTGATGACAGATGGCACTGATACGTGGCACTGATGACAGATGGCACTAATGCCTGGCACTGACAGATGGCACTAATGCGTGGCACTGACATACATGGCACTGACAGATGGCACTGATGACACGTGACACTGATGACAAATGGCACTAATATGTGGCACTGATGACACGTGGCACTGATGACAGTTGGCACTAATATGTGGCACTGATGACACGTGGCACTGATGACAGATGGCACTAATACGTGGCACTGATGACAGATGGCACTAATACGTGGCACTGATGACACTGATGACAGATGGCACTGATACGTGGCACTGATGACACGTGACACTGATGACAGATGGCACGTGACACTGATGACAGATGGCACTTATACGTGGCACTGGGGACAGATGGCAGTGGGGACAGATGGCAGGGACATGACAGCAGGGACAGATGGCAGGGACTTGACAGCAGGGACAGATGGTAGGGACATGACAGCAGGGACAGATGGCAGGGACATGACAGCAGGGACAGATGGCAGGGACAGATGGTAGGGACGTGACAGCAGGGACAGATGACAGGGACAGATGTCAGTGGGGACACTTTATTTTTTTTTTCACTTACCGCTGCAGCGGTTCGCTCTCCCTCCTCACACGCTGTCTCTGTGTGAGGAGGGAGAGCCGCAGAACACCGGCAACGAGAGATGATCTCATATGTTTACATATGAGATCATCTCTCATTGGCACCGCCGATCGCGCTGAAAACGGCCGCTAGGATTGGCCGTTCTCAGCGATCTGTGACTGGCTGTGTCCAAGGGACACGGCCAGCACAGAACTTCCTCGATGCGCGCCTGAGGGAGCGCGCAACGTGGAAGTAAACAGGAGGCCGTCCAGGGGCGGCCTCCCAGCAATTAGCGTCCGCGCTGTAGCCGTCTTTCGGCTATAGCGCGGACGCCTAGTGGTTAAGGAAACGTTATTAATTGATTAAAAACAACAACAACAAAAAATAGAGAGGAGAGAAAGAGTAAGGGTCTTTTAAAGTACCAGAAATAATCATAAAGTGCATAGAGTATAGAAAAATTCTTTATTTTGGTAACTGTTAAAAAATATATTTGACTTATTACATAGTTACATAGTAGGTGAGGTTGAAAAAAAGTCCATCAAGTCCAACCTATGTGTGTGATTATATGTCAGTATTACATTGTATATCCCTGTATGTTGCGTTCGTTCAGGTGCTTCTCTAATAGTTTTTTTGCCGCTGAGACCACCGCCTGTGGAAGGAAATTCCACATCCTTGTCGCTCTTACAGTAAAGAACCCTCTGCGCAGTTTAAGGTTAAACCTCTTTTCTTCTAATTTTAATGAGTGGCCACGAGTCTTGTTAAACTCCCTTCTGAGAACCTTTCTTCATAACTAAGATCCTCCAGACCCTTTATTAGCTGTGCTGCCCTTCTTTGTACTCGCTCCATTTCCAGTACATCCTTCCTGAGGACTGGTGCCCAGAACTGGACAGCATACTCCAGGTGCGGCCGGACCAGAGTCTTGTAGAGCGGGAGAATTATCACTTTATCTCTGGCGTTGAACCCCTTTTTAATGCCAATATTCTGTTTGCTTTGTTATCTACTAGGACCCCCAGGTTCTTTTCCATCCTAGATTCCCCCAGAGGTTCTCCCCCCAGTCTATAGATTGCATTCATATTTTTGCCACCCAAATGCATTTTTTTACATTTTCTACATTGAACCTCATTTGCCATGTAGTTGCCCCTCCCCCATTCATTTGTTCAGATCTTCTTGCAAGGTTTCCACATCCTGCGGAGAAGTTATTGCCCTGCTTAGCTTAGTATTGTCCGCAAATACAGAGATTGAACTGTTTACCCCACTACCCACCCCTGACCATTCCGAGTAGTCCCCATTTATCACCACCCTCTGAACACGCCCTTGTAGCCAGTTTTCAAACCATGTACTCACCCTATGGTCCATGCCAACGGACCTTATTTTGTACAGTAAACGTTTATGGGGAACTGTGTCAAATGCTTTTGCAAAATCCAGATACACCACGTCTACGGGCCTTCCTTTATCTAGATGGCAACTCACCTCCTCATAGAAGGTTAATAGATTGGTTTGGCAAGAACGATTCTTCATGAATCCATGCTGATTACTGCTAATGATACCGTTCTCATTACTAAAAACTTGTATATAGTCCCTTATCATCCCCTCCAAGAGCTTGCATACTATTGATGTTAGGCTAACTGGTCTGTAATTCCCAGGGTTATATTTTGGGCCCTTTTTAAATATTGGTGCTACATTGGCTTTTCTCCAATCAGCTGGTACCATTCCAGTCACTAGACTGTCAGTAAAAATTTGGAACAATGGTCTGGCAATTACTTGACGGAGTTCCTTAAGAACACTTTGATGCAAGTATTATTATACTCTACCTTGAGATCCATTGTTATTGCCACCTAACAGCTCCTGACTTCCATTGGTGGTCACCTGGACCTGCAGTGATGACACCGACAAAGTGACGGGGCTGTGAACTGAAAAGGAAGAATCTTTTTTAAGGTACAATGATACAGAAAAAAAAATGGGATTTATCACAGCAAAGCTAGGGTCAAGTTATATGTCTGGCATATCTGGGGTTTCATTTTTCTTTGGTCATTGGCTTTACAGCTAATCACACAAGGTTGTAATTTCCCATCACTGACCCAACATGGTCACAGACAGCTATAAACACCTGGCAGGGGCTCTACTCTTTCCTTGCTGTATCCAAAACAAAAATAAAATGTTTTGGATAGATGGAATCACAATTACAGCCCAAGAGCTGCATATAATATCCATTGTATGTAATGCTACAGAACCTGTAAGAGACAGTTGACTTAATGCATCAAATGATCAGAGACTGCAGACATAGTACAGGAGACAGAGACTGCAGCCATACTATGGGAGACGGTCAGAGACTGCGGACATGGTACAGGAGACAGTCAGAGACTGCAGACATACTACGGGAGACGGTCAGAGACTGCAGACATACGACGGGAGACGGTCAGCGACTGTGGAGAAACTACAGGAGATGGTCAGAGACTGCAGACATACTACGGGAGATGGTCAGAGACTGCAGACATACTACGGGAGATGGTAAGAGACTGCAAACATACTACAGGAGATGGTCAGAGACTGCAGACATACTACGGGAGATGGTCAGAGACTGCAGACATGCTACAGGAGACGGTCAGTGACTGTGGAGAAACTACAGAAAATGGTCAGAGACTGCAGACATACTACAGGAGACGGTCAGTGACTGTGGACATACTACAGGAGACGATCAGAGACTATGGACATACTACAGGTGAGGGTCAGAGACTGTGGACATACTACAGGAGACGGTCAGCGACTGTGGACATACTACAGGAGACGGTCAGAGACTGCGGACATGCTACAGGTGAGGGTCAGAGACTGCAGACATATTCCTGATACGGTCAGAGACTGCAGACATACTACAGGAGACGGTCAGAGACTGGAGACATACTACAGGTGAGGGTTAGAGACTGCAGACATACTACAGTAGACGGTCAAAGACTGAGGACATACTACAGGTGAGGGTCAGAGAGACTGCAAACATACTACAGGAGACGGTCAGAGACTGCGGGCATACTATAGGAGAAGGTCAGAGACTGAGGCATACTACAGGAGGCAGTCAGAGATTGCACACATGGTACAGGAGGCAGTCAGAGATTGCAGACACAGTACAGGAGGCAGTCAGAGATTGCACACATGGTACAGGAGGCAGTCAGAGATTGCAGACATGGTACAGGAGGCAGTCAGAGATTGCAGACATGGTACAGGAGGCATTTAGAGATTGCAGACATGGTACAGGAGGCAGTCAGAGATTGCAGACATGGTACAGGAGGCAGTCAGAGATTGCAGACATGGTACAGGAGGCAGTCAGAGATTGCAGACATGGTACAGGAGGCAGTCAGAGATTGCAGACATGGTACAGGAGGCAGTCAGAGATTGCAGACATGGTACAGGAGGCAGTCAGAGATTGCAGACACGGTACAGGAGGCAGTCAGAGATTGCAGACACGGTACAGGAGGCAGTCAGAGATTGCAGACACGGTACAGGAGGCAGTCAGAGATTGCAGACACGGTACAGGAGGCAGTCAGAGATTGCAGACATGGTACAGGAGGCAGTCAGAGATTGCAGACATGGTACAGGAGGCAGTCAGAGATGGCAGACATGGTACAGGAGGCAGTCAGAGATGGCAGACATAGTACAGGAGGCAGTCAGAGATTGCAGACATGGTACAGGAGGCAGTCAGAGATGGCAGACATAGTACAGGAGGCAGTCAGAGATTGCAGAAATGTTACAGGAGGCAGTCAGAGATTGCAGACATGGTACAGGAGGCAGTCAGAGATTGCAGACATGGTACAGGAGGCAGTCAGAGATTGCAGACACAGTACAGGAGGCAGTCAGAGATTGCAGACATGGTACAGGAGGCAGTCAGAGATTGCAGACATGGTACATGATGTCTTCATGGACTGCACAGAATCTACAGCACATGGTCAACATGCTGGAGGAGACTGGGGGTTCATATCACGTGAGACTGCCAGGTATCATTGCCATTACAGCCTCTTCATAAATAAATGCTCCCATGTCTGTGCTCCCTGCAGAACCCTTAAGAGTCTCTGTCTCCAAATTTCACTTTCCTTTTAGCAAAATGCATAATAAGAAGGTAGAGGAAAAAACCCCATAATAAATAAATGAACAACACCAGAAAATGTAAGGTCACCAACAATTGTATTTACCATTTCCAGAAACAATATCAGAAATTGGAGAAAAACATTTCGTTACCTAGATTTCCATTGATTTCGTCAGGTGACACCTCCTGGCTTCCATTGGTGGTGGTCTGGACCTTAACCCGGCAGGAACCATCTTTTTCTATGTCTGATAAGAAATAATATACGTGAGATTTTCTGATGAAAGATAAGGATGTTTTTTACTGGATAATTAGTACTCTATCAGGGTCTGAGCTTCTGATAATCACGCAGGGTCACCTTGGACTTACAATGTCCATCTATGGAGAAGACCAACCATTATCCAGTCAGATATCATTCTGTTGGTTAGAGATTGCAAAGTGAACATATTGATGTATACATGTCAATCATGTCACCTAGCTTTGTTCCCTACATGGTACATACACTCATAGGCCTATTTTTTTAGGTACGCCTGCTCAATTGCTAATTAGCCAATCACACAGCAGCAACCCAATGCATTTAGGCATCTAGACGTGATGAAGACAACTTGCTGAAATTCAAACTGAGCATCACAATGGGGAAGAAAGGGGATTTAAGTGACTTTGAACGTGGCATTGTTGGTGCCAGACGGGCAGGTTGGAGTATTTCTGGGATTTTCACACACAACCATCTCTCGGTTTTACGGAGAATGGCGGGAAAAAGAGAAAATATCCAGTGAGCGGCATTTGCATGGAGGAAAATGCCTTGTTGATGTCAGAGGTCAGAGGAGAATGGGCAGACTGGTTCCAGATGATAGAAAGGCAACAGTAGCTCAAATAACCACTCGTTACACCCAAGGTATGCAGAATACCATCTCTGAACGCACAACACATCAAACCTTGAAGCAGATGGGCTACAGCAGCAGAAGACCACACCGGGTGCCACTCCTGCCAGCTAAGAACAGGAAGCTGAGGCTACAATTGGCACAGGATCACCAAATTGGACAATAGAAGATTGGAAAAATGTTGCCTGGTCTGATGAGTCTGGATTTCAGCTGCGACATTCAGATGGTGGGGTCAGAATTTGGTGCATGGATCCATCCTGCCTTGTATCACCGGTTCAGGCTGGTGGTGGGGGTGAAATGGTGTGGGGGGGATATTTACTTGACACACTTTAGGCCCCTTAGTACCAATTGATCATGGTTTATACTCCACGGCCAACCTGAGTATTGTTGCTGACCATGTCCATCCCTTTATGACTACAGTGTCCCCATCTTCTGATGGCTCCTTCCAGCAGGATAATGCACCATGTCACAAAGCTCCAATCATCTCACCACTGGACAATGAGGTCCCTGTCCTCCAATGGCCTCCACACTCACCACATCTCATCCAATAGAGCACCTTTGAAAGGTGGTGGAACGGGAGATTGGCATCATGGATGTGCAGCCTACAAATCTGCAGCAACCGTGTGATGTTATCATG
Source organism: Lithobates septentrionalis (assembly GCA_037952835.1). Taxonomy (NCBI): domain Eukaryota; kingdom Metazoa; phylum Chordata; class Amphibia; order Anura; family Ranidae; genus Lithobates; species Lithobates septentrionalis. The sequence continues at coordinate 124,201 of JBBDGP010003723.1, read as the reverse complement.
TCACTATGGAGCAAAATCTCTGAGGAACATTTCCAACACCTTGTTGAATCTACGCCACCAAGAATGAAGGCCGTTCTGAAGGCAAAAAGGGGGTCCGACCCAGTGGTAGCAAGGCGTACCTAATAAAGTGGCCAGTGAGTGTATGTTCGGCTGGAGGTCAGATCTTTAATATTATTTGTCCATGTGCATGTATGGCCAGATCTTCTGAATAGGCTACCTGGTCTGACTCTTGCTCCTAAACGGCCAATTTAATTTTTACTCTTGAAATGTATTGGAAGTGTTTTATTTTTGATAGAATATATATTATAAATATTGCTTCCAGCCCTCCACGATGTTACATATCAAAAATGCCAAAAATCCACGATGGACTCAATAGTACCAGAAGATAAAAGTCTTAAAGTAGATATAAACCCAGTCACTAAAATTTCTAATCCTTAACATGTCGTTTCAAAAATAATTTAAATCTGCAGCTTTCATAAAAAATAATCCCTGGTGATCTCGCCATAAAGGCCTTTGTTCGGGCACTTCCTGTTGTAGGGTGACAACGCTATGACCCTATATCCCAACTGTGCTCCTGGAGACTACAAGTGGTAATTTCAACACACATTAGGCAGGCATAGTCCACTGTTGTCACCTTTTGGCTCCATGCACACTGAAGCTTATAAACGGCCGATTTTGGGAGTTTGGGCGTTTTTTATTTAACAGCCCATAAACTCCCCTCTATGTTATCCTATGTGTTCATGCACACATGGACGTTTTTGGAGGTTTATCAGCAGTGGAGTTCATGGGCTGTTTTCTGAACGTCATAAAATATCGTTCAGGAGTCGTTTTTCTGATAACAAAAAACGCCAAACGCTCATAAACGTTGATAAATGCTCAAAAACGTAGCTCACCAGCGTTTAACGTTTTTGATCCATTGAAAAAAAAAAAAAAAGCTAAAATACGGTAACATGGAAAAAAAAGCTAAAAAACGCTATTGCAAAAATGTTAAAAAAAAGGTTGAAAGACTCAATGCAAAGCTGCTAGCGTTTTAATAACATTATTTTAATGTCCAGTGTGCAAGGAGCCTTAAGAAAACCACCCAAAAATGCCGTACAAGCTGCCGCTACAATGCATGTAGACAGGAAGTTGCAAAGAGGCTGCAAGAGATTTGCAGCACTGAGATGTAAGGCATTGACAGAAGAAGGATCGCCATCTTTATTTACCATACACAGCAAACATATATTTAAAAATTGATTATTTAATTAGCAGTGTGTGATGTTCTACCTTGAGATCCATAGTCAAACGATACTTCTTTATTATTGGGTGATATCACCTTGACCTGCGTATATGAGAGCTTCACAGAGACGGGGCTCTGATCCTGAGAGGGTGGACTTTCTTCAGGGACCGATGAGGAAACAAAATACAAGGTTAATATTGGAACAAGATCAGATTTTATTGGATATCAGTACAGTGTTGTCTTCTGCTAGTCAAAGACTCTAGTGTTAATCATACTGTATGTGGTCCTCATAGATAGCCCTAATCTTTAGAGAGGGTCCAGCCATTATTCTGAGACGTGGAAGCTCTCCAGAACTACCTCTAATGCCGTGTACACACGGGCGGACTTTTCGACCGGACTGGTCCGACGGAACGAATCCGTCGGACAATTCGACCGTGTGTGGGCTCCATCGGACCTACAGTGGACGTTTTCTGTCGAAAATCTGACGGACTTTAGATTTGGAACATGCTTCAAATCTATCCGGCGGACTCGAGTCCGGTCGAAAAATCCGCTCGTCTGTATGCTAGTCCGACGGACAAAAACCAAAGCTAGGGCAGCTATTGGCTACTGGCTATCAACTTCCTTATTTTAGTCCGGTGTACGTCATCATGTACGAATCCGTCGGACTTTGGTGTGATCGTGTGTAGGCAAGTCCGTTCGCTCGAAAGTCCGTCGGAAAGACCGTTGGACCTTTGTTGCCGAAAAGTCCGCCCGTGTGTACACGGCATTGGTCTATGGTACATTCCTTGACTGATCATTGTGCAGTGTGCTGTGGAATATGATGCTTTTTAGGATGCTTTTCTTTGACTACTCTATGCTCTTTTCTGCTGAATTCTGTGCTTTAGAGTTCATAACTGATAATTGTAATCTATTTATATTGATCAGTGTCAGTTTATCTAATCCGCGCTCTCTCTTAAAGCAAAGAATCCTAAATGTGCTACAACATAACAAACAATTTCAGCAAAAAACTAATTATCCAAGTGCATATGTGATGTCCATAATATAATGATGATTGAAATCTGATAAATGTCCAAAAAATAAATCAATTCAATTTTGTGCACGTGAATCTAATCAATCCTGGTGAACAGTAAGGAGCGATTGTGTGTCTTTCACCACCAACTGCCAAACATCCCACTCACCAGAGCTCCATGACACCCATTACAGGTAGTCAAAAGCGCAGAAAGATTAAACCAATGTAGGGGATTCTCCCAACCTCGAACCGTGCCGTCAGACGTCCAATCGTCAGTGGGGAAAGCCAATCTCCATCACAGCCAAAAACAACCATGTGTGGCGGAACGCCGTATGCGGTGGTGGTGGAAGACACACAATCGCTCCTTATCGTTCACCAGGATTGAGAAGATTCACGTGCACAAAATTGAATTGATTTACTTTTTGGATATCAGATTTCATTCATCATTATATTATGGGCATCACATATGCACTTGGATAATTAGTTTTTTTGCTGAAATTGTTTGTTATGCACTTTTTATGCACTTGCACTTTGTAGCATATTTAGGGTTCTTTGCTTTAAGAGAGAGTGTGGTTTAAATTAATTTAGTAATTAATTTCTTTTCACATATGCCTTATAACGAGCTGCTCTCACCAATAGTTTTTTTTGCTTTCACTCATTACCATTTACGCAGGTTTGGGGTATTAGCCCTTCTCCCTTTTTTTGCCTTTTTCAGTTTATCTAATCGTTTTGCTAATTTCATATGAATACATGTTATATGTCTGATAACTAACATATTATTGCACAGTGCGAAATTACCATTTGATAGAGACAATACATGCTATACATCAGATGTCCAGATCACTTAACAGATGGAATATGTCTGATCCTCCTCCTGCAACTCGTAATTTAGGGGTATCGTATCTTAAATCGACGTTAATCCTCTTCTAAATTCGGGTGGTGCTTGTTATTAATGTAATTTAACCATATCGGGATTGATGAATTATGTATAGATTTTGATACTGGTGCTAATAAACAGTTGATGGTGCAGACACCTTATCCTCATGACCCATGTTGACAGTGGGGACACCTGACCCACATGACACTTGTGACACAAATGATGGTGTAGACACCTGATCCACATGACCCATGATAATGGTGGGCACACTTGATGCACATGATCCATGTTATTGGTGGGGACAGCTGATCCAAATGACTTATACTGATGGCGGGGACACCTGACCTACAATACCCATGTAGTGGTGGGAACACCTGATGCACATGACCTAGTCAAGTAGGACAAAGGAGGTATGCCCTAATATGCACACTGCAGTATAGAATCAGGCTACATACAGTGTATATATATATATATATATATATATATATATATATATATTGCTCCAGTCTGTACTTAACTACAGTTTCCTCTACCAAGTTACTAATCTCTACAATGTACCTGTCTGTCTCTCTTGCTTTCTGTATACTACTTCTTTTGTTTCCCTCTGTCCTTATTTGCAGACTTTCCATCTGTCAAATGTCTCTATATTATCCTAGATCAGTGGTCTCCAAACTGCGGCCCTTTGCTTGCCTTTATCTGGCCCTTGGGGAACTTCTCCTCCCACTGATGCAAGACACTATTCCTCCCACTGACGCCAACAATGGAGTATAATTCCTGCTACTGACATCAAAAGCAGGGCACTATTTCTCTCACTGACACCAATGATGGGGCACTATTTCTCTCACTGACACCAATCGGGGGGAATATTCCTCCAGAAGAGTCCAGCACCCCTCTAGTCTAAAGGACAGTAAACTGGCCCTTTGTTTAGAAAGTTTGGAGACCCCTGATCTAGATAAATTCAACTTTGGATGGCATTCATAAGGGCCCCCCATTGCGATTTGGTTTGTTTTTTCTTGGCAGATCTAATTGTAGCACCCTGATGTTTAGGCGGGATGGCTATTAAATTTATCTGCCAAGTGATAGTTGCCTTGGCCAATTACTAGGAGGTCAATTGAGTTCACCCTAATTCTGGAATTGCTGCGCTTCTCTCTTCTGTCGCTGGGTGGTCAGGCATCTGGTGACACTAGATAAGATAAGGGCAATGCAAGGACAGATTAGGAATAATTGGGGGTGTCTCAGCCAATGGACATGGATTTTCTTGGATCCCTTGGCCTGCTGGGAGAGCCTATTTATTTGGCTGAGGTCAGGTGATTGGAGTTCGGTGCCACCTGGACGGCTGTCTGGGTGGATGTGTGTTGTGCTGCCCCGGGCTGCTAGGCCAGAGCCTGAGGCCTATCTCAGGGACATCTGGCTGCTAGGTTGTCTGAGCGCCTATCCAGAAGCAAGAGAGCAGCGTAGGGTTGGGACGGCAGCTTGCAGTCCAACCAGAAGTGCCAGTTCTGCTGGCCGGAGAACCTGTCGTGGTCGGAGGTAGAGGAGAAGCTGTCGCCACTAAGAGATCATCCACCTTACTACCAGGGACCACTGTGAGTAGCTGAAGCAAGTACCAAAGCAGTATTCTCACCAACCGGGGAGGGTGAAGAATTGGGAAACGTCAGCAGATGTCAAGCCAGGGACCCAGCCAGTGGACACTTGCAGAGCAGCCTTGTGTGCCAAGCCAGGGACCAAGCAGGCCAGTGGGGTGAAGCTTGAAGAGGATCTGTGAGTGCCAAGCTAGGAACCCAGCAGGGACGCGGGGGTGACGCTTGAGGAAGATACTGAGTGAGAAAATTGGAAGAGCTCAGGAGATCCAGTGGCAGTGGATCAGTAAGTCTAAGTGAAAGACTGGGAGCTCAGTTGAGTGAAGATCTACAATGGGAAGTTGTAGGAGAAGCAAAGAAGTTCATTGCAACCTTTGTTAGAAACTCTTCAAGAATTGTTGCCATAGGAGACAGCATTCCTACTCATGCAGATGTGGCGTCTGACTGGATGTCTTACCCTGCTTGGCTGTCTGCCTATAGAAGTCTCGGAGTCTGCCAATTAACATTCCACCTACTAAAGGGTGTCCTGGCCCCAACCCTCTCTCTCACAGTTCTGTTTAAGAGACAATAAATCTCTTTGCATTCAAGAATTACATTACATTATTGCATTACACCCACCATGCCTTGTAACCCACTCTACACAGAAGGATGACAGCTATTCCTAACCCTTGAGGTCACCATTAGGCCTGGAGAGGCCCAGGACTTGGCTACATAAGACAATTCACAACAGTGACCCTTGTGCTTCTTTGCCACCAATGACTACCTCCAGTAGAGTAGGACGGAGGACCACCAAGGGCCAACTATGGACCAGTTTGGGGATCTCTGAATTGCCAGACCTGTGCAGTGCCTGCAGGGATATAATGAGTTGTACAATGGATGTGATCTGGGTTACTGGCTACAACATTCAGTTTTACCGTCATTGCTTGAACTGTTGGAGCTGCTGTTGGTTTGGCCGTCCTGGTCTTCACTCCCATCCTTATTCCCATCATCCAAAGACTCAGACAGATCCATGTCTGTAAAAAAACAGATGAGGAATCGTAAGAGATATCACGCACAGGAGAAGAAGGATTCTCACATTATACAGTGGGGATGGAAAGTGTTCACATGGTCCTAAGTATTCAGACCCTTTGCTCAGTATTTAGTAGAAGCCCCTTTTGATCTAATACAGCCAGGAGTCTTTTTGGGAAGATGCAACAAGTTTTTCACACATGGATTTGGGGATCCTCTGCCATTCCTCCTTGCAGATCCTCTCCAGTTCTGTCAGGTTGGATGGTAAACATTGGTGGACAGACATTTTTAGGTCTCTCCAGAGATGCTCAATTGGGTTTAAGTCAGGGCTCTGGCTGGGCCATTCAAGAACAGTCACAGAGTTGTTGTGAAGCCACTCCTTCGTTATTTTAGCTGTGTGCTTAGGGTCATTGTCTTGTTGGAAGGTAAACCTTCGGCCCAGTCTGAGGTCCTGAGCACTCTGGAGAAGGTTTTCTTCCAGGATATCCTCGTACTTGGCCGCATTCATCTTTCCCTCGATTGCAACCAGTCGTCCTGTCCCTGCAGCTGAAAAACACCCCCACAGCATGATGCTGCCACCACCATGCTTCACTGTTGGGACTGTATTGGACAGGTGATGAGCAGTGCCTGGTTTTCATCACACATACCGCTTAGAATTAAGGCCAAAAAGTTCGAACTTGGTCTCATCAGACCAGAGAATCTTATTTCTCACCATCTTGGAGTCCTTCAGGTGTTTTTTAGCAAACTCCATGCGGGCTTTCATGTGCCTTGCACTGAGGAGAGGCTCCGTCAGGCCACTCTGCCATAAAACCCTGACTGGTGGAGGGCTGCGGTGATAGTTGACTTTCTTCTACTTTCTCCCATCTCCCAAATGCATCTCTGGAGCTCAGCCACAGTGATCTTTGGGTTCTTCTTTACTTCTCTCGCCAAGGCTCTTCTCCCCCGATAGCTCAGTTTGGCTGGACGGCCAGCTCTAGGAAGGGTTCTGGTAGTCCCAAACGTCTTCCATTTAAGGATTATGGAGGCCACTGTGCTCTTAGGAACCTTAAGTGCAGCAGAAACTTTTTTGTAACCTTGGCCAGATCTGTGCCTTGCCACAATTCTGTCTCTGAGCTCTTCAGGCAGTTCCTTTGACTTCATGATTCTCATTTGCTCTGACATGCACTGTGAGCTGTAAGGTCTTATATAGTGGCTTTCCTAATCAAGTCCAATCAGTATATTCAAACACAGCTGGACTCAAATGAAGGTGTAGAACCATCTCAAGGATGATCAGAAGAAATGGACAGCCCCTGAGTTAAATATATGAGTGTCACAGCAAAGGGTCTGAATACTTAGGACCACGTGATATTTCAGTTTTTCTTTTTTAATAAAACTGAAAAAATGTCAACAATTCTGTGTTTTTCTGTTAATATGGGGTGCTGTGTGTTCATTAATGAGGAAAAAAATTAACTTAAATGATTTTAGCAAATGGCTGCAATATAACAAAGAGTGAACAATTTAAGGGGGTCTGAATACTTTCCGTCCCCACTGTATATTAGAGACTGCAGAAAGTCTATTGTTTCTCAGTCAGACAGGCTCTGTCTAGTAGACTTTCAGTGAGATAAGAGGGTTAACAAGGCTATTGAAGCAGGAAGCACAGCCTGCATATGTAACTATAACTGCCCCCATGTACAGTTATAATGTCATAAGCATGCATTGATAAGTCTAATGACATTTTTAGCGATATCTGTGACTTGCACATCTTAAAAAAAAATCCCTGTAAAGAAAAATGTTGCTCTATAATGCTCACAAAGAGGACGGCAATACATAAATATATTAATCATTTAAAAACCCCGTAATATAATTGACATCCTGTTTACATACCGGACTCCAGACTGTTGGGGAGACTGGTCATTTCCACCGTGTTGGACTGGCTATATTCTTTTTCTGTGGGAAAAAACACAAATACAGAATAGTCACAAAGCCGTACAATATTGGCACTCCACCAGAACTGACAAAAGATATGTAAACTTTTTTCAAAAAACTAAACACACAACCTGCACACAATGAACTCTGCTGCTGTGCACCTCCCCCACCCGCCATCCCCATTGTATTTACTAAACAACTTCCCTTTCAGCACCTAGTGCCTGTTGGAATGAGAACACTGTACAGTGCGCTAAAATGTAGAACTGCGTTTCTCTCATGCCGCGTACACACGATCGGATTTTCCGATGGGAAATGTTGGATGTGAGCTTGTGTATGTTCCATCGGACATTTGTTGTCAGACTTTCCGCCAACAAATGTTGGCTAGCAGGTTCTCAAATTTTCCGCCAACAAATGTTTGTTTGTTGGATTGTCCGATCGTGTGTACACAAGTCCGTCGGACAAAAGTCCACAGTACAAACACGCATGCTCAGAAGCAGAAGCGGCCGGTCTTGTAAACTAGCGTTCGTAATGGAGAATTAACATTCGTGACGCGGCAAATTATGAAATCTCCAAATGCCGCGCACAATTCCCTTCTTCTTTAATGGGATAATAATGAAGCTACTTTGCTGTAGATACTGATGGAGTTATTGCAAACGATTTTTCTAAGGCTTTTTTTTTTTCAAGTGATATCAAGAAGAAAAATAATAATAATAGAGCTAAATGAAAAAAGCGCGAATCAACACTCTTCTTCAGAAGGAGCCCAAAGGGTGGCGCGAAAGAGCTGAAAAATGACGTAGTACGTATAGTACGTCACTACGTTTGTAATTGTTGGCCAACATTTGTGTGACCGTGTGTATGCAAGACAAGTTTGAGCCAACACCCTTCAAACAAAATTCCACGGTTTTGTTGTCGGAAAGTCTGATCGTGTGTACGGGGCATTAGACTGATATCATCTGTGCAGAAAAAAAATATATATTGGAGGAGGCAGCAGCCACTTTGATTCTGGGTTGATTTAGAAGCAAGTCAAGTGTCTCTCAAGTGCCTCAGGTTTAGAAGCAGGTCAAGAACCTCTAGTTCCGTGTGGACTTGTTGAGATATCTGTAAACATAATAAGTTTATTTTTGATGAAGGGTACTATTGTCAAGCTCACTACACACCAAGAGGCACAAAGTCTGCCCCTGCTTTTGCAAACCTTCTTGGTGATGGGAACAACATGTAGTTGAGAATGACACTTTGTTGATATACCTGTCCAGAATCAGAACCTGGTTCAGGTACATTGACGATGTTTTGATTGCATGAGAATGAGGTAGTTGGGTTTGGGAGAGAATAATTTGGATTTAAAATTCACAAGTACATAACAAACCAAGAGAAGTCAATATGTACTACTGGACCTTACTATCGGGATGATGGACCATTCATTACTTGACATTCCATGTCAACTAATAATCTTCTCAATGCCACCAGATATCACCCACAAATTTTTGCAAATACCATACTGAATGGACAATACTGGCAGGTGCACAGGACTTTGAAGAACCCAAGGTCCTCAGGAATAAATGTCTGAGTAATGCATACCAAAAAGCCCAGGAGAGCAATTGTGAAGACCTTCTTTACAGATATGGCTCTATAGCAAACTTACTAAGTTGAGCTTGAGATACACAAATTCGTCCAATAGGATTTTTGGTATTTGCTCCAGGTATTGGCATTTCTTGACTAGTGGGTTCGTCTCCCAAAAGAGTACATAGAACGGCTCAACTGATACATACAGTAATAGGCTGGTATGTTTTAGTGAAATACGTGATCGATCGTTATGGTGGCCTGATGGATTTGATACATTTTTGAAGTGGAGCACTCAAAACTGTGTATTGCAGACGGTTTGTGTTTTGCACTTGCATGTGGACTTTACTACCACAGGTGTCTATATAGACCCTAAAAGTTTTGTCTTGGAATTTATATCACAAAGGAATACTTTTTTTTTAGTTGAGTTCTGGAAATAGTGAACGCTTTAATGATCCTTATTTAAGCTTTCAAGTTGAGTAATTCCTTCTGGGATCCCAAAAATGTGGTGACATTATATGGTTTAATTTATAATATATGCACCAGCAATGGGGTGGGTGTGGGTGGGGGGCAGGAGGTATTACATAGGATTTATGTCTTTTGGCTTTTATTTGTTAATTTTATTTTTTTTTAGGGGATGGTAAAATTGTGTACGAAGAAAGCAATTCCAAAGGTTATTTACACACACAGGGAAATTGTTTTCTTTTTCCTATAAATATAGTATATTGAATATGTTTAACCCGTTTGCTGTCAGGCCCTGCTCTCCATTTTACTTTGCAGATTTTTTTTTTAACTTACCAGGGGTTCAGAAGCCTGAACCCTGATTACACCTTTGAATATGTTACTTGATCTAAACACCGATTACTTACTTGACTTTCCTGAATTTGCACCACATCTGAGTCTCTGTGCTATGGTCATCTCAAGCCTAAAGTCTTTCAGCTGACAATCCCACCTGCACACCTGCTCCAGGTAACAGCCTACTACCTGTCCACGGTTCACGCTGCAGAATACGGCCCGGCATCCCAGTGTTCAGCCTCCCATTCCGGCATCCCAGTGTTCAGTCTCCCATTCCGGCATCCCAGTGTTCAGTCTCCCATTCCGGCATCCCAGTGTTCAGTCTCCCATTCCGGCATCCCAGTGTTCAGTCTCCCATTCCGGCATCCCAGTGTTCAGTCTCCCATTCCGGCATCCCAGTGTTCAGTCTCCCGTTCATCATCGACTGTGGGGAGGCTACTCAGTGCTGACCAGTTCAGTGACACCTGTCTACCTGTACCAGCTACAGGCAAGAACTATGAGGCACTCATGCCACTCTGTGCCCTTGTGCCACCTGTTCACTTTACCAGGTGCCCTGAGCTGGAGGGAGGAAGGCCACCCTCATATCTTTGGGCTCCTCCTCTCCACTAGGTACATGACAATACTTCAGTTATGACAGGTGCTCTTTGGAGAAATATCAGGGGTCTAAACAGACCTTTGATGTTTCCCCTTAGGGGTGGAAAACCCTCCTTCTTCCCTGCGGCCCGGCATTAAGTGCTGAACATGGAAGTGTTCAGTACTGAGCTCTTCTGTGTTCATTCATAAACTGCAAGAGATGGTAAACATGCTTCTTGTGTTTGCAGATCTATTTCAAATGATAAATGAACATGGAAGTGCTTGATACTACCCTATACAGTGAGGGAAAAAAGGTATTTGGTCCCCTGTTGATTTTGTACGTTTGCCCACTGACAAAGAAAGGATCGGTCTATAATTTTAATGGTCGGTTTATTTTAACAGTGAGAGACAGAATAACAACAAAAATATCCAGTAAAAAAGCATTTCAAAAAAGTTATGAATTGTTTTGCATTTTAATGAGTGAAATAAGTATTTGACCCCTTCGCAAAACAAGTCTTAGTACTTGGTGGCAAAACCCTTTTTGGCAATCAGAGGTCAGACGTTTCTTGTAGTTATATAACATAAACACAGCACTTGCAACTGTGCAACAAAAATAAGTTATAACATCAAGTATAAAGTCCAAAATATATATATATATGACACTATATTGCAAAAAACGTCCCAAAGTAATAAAGTGCTCTTGTGCTCCAATATTCTTAAAGTGGTTGTACATCCTGTACAACCACTTTAACCTACAGGTAAGCCTATATTAAGGCTTACCTGTAGGTGCTTGAAATATCTCCTAAACCTCCACGGTTTAGGAGATATTTAGAAAAAAGTAGAGCGCTGATGACTATGGCGCATGCGCACTTTAGAAAGGGCACATTGTGCCCTTTCTAATAGGGGTCATGCCGTGACTGGCAGCTCCCGCGCGCAAGTGACGTCACGCGACTCCGGCCAGTCACAGAGCCGGAGCTCGCAGCCCCGGAAGGAAGAGGGGTTGAAGATAGATCGCTGCTAGTGGGGACAGCATTGACATTGCAGGCTTCGGTTTCAGGTAAGGGAGACATAATGGGCTACTATGCGATGACTAGTAGCCCATTATGCTTTACCTTTGCAGGGAAACAAAGAGGAAGTAAAACCCACCAGGGTTTACTTCCTCTTTAAAAGTGCTGAAGTGCTCCAAAACTGTTTTCTGATTAGCACCTTGTGTACAGCAGCTGCAGTATTTTTCCTTTCACATTTACTTGTAACCATAGTGCGTTTTTATTTATAATTGTTCACTGTTTCTTGCAGTTGGCCACCAGGTTTGCACACATCTCAGGAGGGATTTTGTCCTTTTTGCAGATCCTCTCCAAGTCATTAAGGTTTCGAGGCTGACCTTTGGTAACTCGAACCTTCAGCTCCCTCCACATATTTTCTATGGGATTAAGGTCTGGAGACTGGCTAGGCCACTCCGGGACCCTAATGTGCTTTTTCTTAAGCCACTCCTTTGTTGCCTTGGCCATGTGTTTTGGGTCATTGTCATGCTGGAATACCCATCCACGACCCATTTTCAATGCCCTGGCTGAGGGAAGGAGGTTCTCACTCAAGATTTCACAGTACATGGCCCCGTCCATTGTCTCTTTGATGCAGTGAAGTTGTCCTGTGCCCTTAGCAGAAAAACACCCCCAAAGCATAATGTCTCCACCTCCATGTATGAGGGTGGGGGATGGTGTTCTTGGGGTCATAGGCAGCATTCCTCCTCCTCCTCCAATCACAGAGAGTTGAGTTTATGCCAAAGAGCTCGATTTTGGTCTCATCTGACCACAACACTTTCACCCAGTTCTCCTCTGAATCATTCAGATGTTCATTAGCAAACTTCAGATGGCTCTGTACATGTGATTTCTTCAGCAGGGGGACCTCGCGGGCGCTGCAGGATTTCAGTCCTTCATGGCATAGTGTGTTATCAACTGTTTTCTTGGTGACTTTGGTCCCAGCTGAGATCATTGACAAGGTTCTCCTGTGTAGTTCTGGGCCGATTCCTCACCGTTCTCATGATCATTGAAACTCCACGAGCTGAGATCTTGTATGGAGCCCCAGACTGAGGGAGATCGACAGTTATTTTGTGTTTCTTCCATTTCCGAATAATCGCACCAACTGTTGTCACCCTCTCACCAAGCTGCTTGGCGATGGTCTTGTAGCCCATTCCAGCCTTGTGTAGGTCTACAATCTTGTCCCTGACATCCTTGGTCAGCTCTTTGGTCTTGGCCATGGTGGAGAGATTGGAATCTGATTGATTGATTGATTGCTTCTGTGGACAGGTGTCTTTTATACCGGTAACAAGCTGAGATTAGGAGCACCCCCTTTAAGAGAGTGCTCCTAATCTCAGCTTGTTGCCTGTATAGAAGACTCCTGGGAGCCAAAAATCTTGCTGATTGATAGGGGATCGAATACTTATTTCACTCATTCAAATGCAAATCAATTTATAACTTTTTTGAAATGCGTTTTTCTGGATATTTTTGTTGTTATTCTGTCTCTCACTGTTAAAATAAACCGACCATTAAAATGATAGACTGATCGTTTCTTTGTCAGTGGGCAAACGTACAAAATCAGCAGGGGATCAAATACTTTTTCCCCTCACTGTATGTGAAGGGATCTTTGTGCCTGTCGGGACCAATAGAAGTCCCTCCAGGGTCTCCCCTTAGCGCATGCTCCTGTTTTGAATTATAATATTATTTGCAGCGATACCCAGCACCGAACGCACAGGCTGCACAGGAAACACAGGAACCAAAGCTTGGGAGCCGCTGTCATTCACCGCTGTGGAAGAGGAGGAGAGGCGTGGCTTTGGTTTCGTGTCTCTCACACTGCCTGTGTGTGGAAGTGGCTGCACATTGGCTTGAAATTCAAAATGGGAGCATTCACTAAGTGGAGGCTCCAGTGGGACTCTATAGGTCCCGGCAGGCACAGGGGACACCCACATACCTGCTATCGGCATCTAATTTTACAAAAAACGAAAATTTGGCTTTAAAGCCTAACTCCAGTTTTCAAATGACGTTGAGCCAAGCTGGCCCAAGTAAACCATTACCTTTTACTAATAGATGCTCCCGCTGTCAGCACTGCATTAACTGTATGGAGCATGAGCTACATACAGTATACAGCACTGCGTTCCGGAAGAGAGATGAGAACTTCCCACCCCACTCCTGGGACAAAACTGAGTCAGGCCCAGCACTGCACAGCCATTCAGAGGAAGCCTTGTATTTTATCAATGAAGGCTTCCTCTGATTGACAGCGGAGAGGTGGGTGAATGACATCACAATATCATTGATATTACACGAACGACTCAATTTTATGCCTGGAACCAGTGGCGGCTTGTGCTTTTTTGTTTGGGGGGGGGGCGCCAAACAACTGAGAAACCCCCTTCCTGCGGCAACTCAAATCCCCCCATTCCCTCCGCTGTCTGCCGGTCGGTTCACCGGCACTTACCCCATCTAGGTCGGCAGGCATCGGTGGAGCAGCGGCTGGGATTAGGGCACCAAGCAGCGGTGGGGATCAGGGCACCAAGCAGCGGCGGGGATCGGGCATCCAGGCATCGGCCAGCGGCTCTTCTCCCCGCTTCCGCAATGCGTCTCCTCCCCTCCCCCTAAGCGCCCAATAGGGTCACCTGTCCTTCAGCCAATTGGGTGACGGGTATCAGACCCGCTTCCCGATTAGGAGGGAGGAGGATCAGTGTTGCAACAGCGAATATTCATTCGCTGTTGCAACACAACTGGGTGGGCTCAAGACGCAATGCTCTGCGCCCCGAGCCCACCCTATTTTGAAGCCTATTAGAGCCTCTGGCTCTAATAAGGTGGTTAAAAAAACACCCCGCCGCTGTAATTCATGCGCCTGCCTGGTGCCCTAAAAGGGCGGCGGAGCATGGATGGGGGGGCGGCGCCCAAGCGCCCACAATGGATGGGCCGCCCCTGCTGGGAACAGGGCAGGAAATCCCCATACTGCTGCAGAACACAGCGCTGTATACTCTATGTAGCTGATTCTCTATACAGTTTATGCAGCGCTGACAGCGGGAGCATCTATTAGTAAAGGAAAGCTTGGCCCAAATAAACAATTTAAAGTCATAGGAAACCTGGAATCCAGCTTTAATATCACTTTAACAGTAATTATTCTCCACTAGAATAAAAATGTTGACTGGATTTGGGTTTTAATAGTATAGGGACCTGCAACAACGGAAGAGGAAATTAACTGAGACAGGAAGAATCAAAAAGTTACCTTCTGCGTTCTGAGACAGCGGCTCAGAGGAGTCCATCTCCAGACCTGCACAATGTGAGAGGATTATGGTCATTCATTTTAGGGACATTTACTGCTATACCACTTTAATGCCAGTTTTCACTATATCCACATCATAATAAAATATCAAGAAATGGTGTATTACATGGTGTTCATACTCACTCAGTCACTATGGGATTCCTTTTCTGTATTCTGCAACCTGCTTGATCCTGCTGCTCTCTATCTCCCCTTTCTGTCCATGTCCCCAATTCAGCTAGGGATTTAGTAGAGGATTGTTGGCAGCTCTGCACATGCTCAGTTTTCAGTGATTTTTTTATGTTCAGCAATTCCTCTCTATTACATCTGAGCAGCCCATGTGACTACACATGTGGGCGTATACACAGTGGTAAATGACAGCCCACTCCCTCCCTCACTCCTCCACGCCCACTAACCAGCTAAACCGGGGGGTGGAATATTACATGTAGATTAATGGAGGCTTTGCCTCCCTCTTATTCTAAGGCACAGGCTGGAGGGGCGTGACACAGCCTGTGACTGGCAGAAATCCAAATTATTTCAAATTATTTATTTCAAATTATTTATTTTTACTCTGTATTCCAAAGGCTGTTTTTTTTTTTTTTGGCATGTGACCAGCAGCAGAGGGCTAGAAGCTCCTCCTGCTTATGTTTCCCTGCAGACAGGCTGGGAGAGAGCTGGGTCATGTGACAGCTGGATATCCATTAGGAAAAAGGTACTTAGATGTTTTTTTTTAATTAAAATAATTAGAGTGCCATCATTCTGGTACAGAAATAGAAGAGACAATGTAAATTAAACAGTGTGCGTTTAATATCACTTTCACCCCACCAACAGTTCACATTTTGTCTGTCTACTTTCTGGGTGGGTTGGCTGTAATAACACCAACTTTATAGTTTTGTCCCACCCATCCCCCCTACATATGCAGGGACTGCCCACTTGAGGTCCAGATTGCCACACTCTGTCTTTTTTTTTTGTTACTGTGCATTATCTGAGATAAGGTTAATGCTGTGATTCCAGGACACAGCATTGGCAAAGGTGCAGGACTGTACGGGCCAATCCAGCACACTTGCCCAACTGTCCCGGATTTCGAGGGACTGTCCCTGATTTCGAGGGACTGTCCCTGATTTCAAGCAATGTCCCTCTGTCCCTCTTTCCCCCTCATTTGTCCCTCATTTTGGACTGATCTATAGAGTTGTATATAAAATGCACTTTTTATCTTTTAAAAAGTGTGTTCCCAAGGCTAAACCTTTCATCCAAATTCTAAATTGCTGCATTTGTAAATTTTAAAAGCCCAATATAAAGGAATAGCAGTGGTGAAAAAAAAATCCCTTGTGAAATTAATTAAAGTGGAGTTCCACCCAAAAATGGAACTTCCACTTTTTGGATTCCTCCCCCCCTCCGGGCATTTTTCAGGGGGGAGGAGGGAGCAGATACCTGTCTAATGCAGGTATTTGCTCCCATTTCCTGGCATAGATCACCGCGGAGCTTGCGGTGACCTACGCCACTTCCGGCGCCTACTTTGTCCTCCCCCGCTGTATTCTGGGAGACACACAGGTCGCAGAACACAGCAGGGACCAGAGGGGAGGCGCAGCGCGACTCGCGCATGCGCAGTAGGGAATCAGGAAGTGAAGCCGCACGGCTTCACTTCCTTATTCCCTTACCGAGGATGGCGGCGGCAGCAGCTGAGAGCCGATGGACAGATCGGCTTCGGCTGCCGACATCGCGGGCTCCCTGGACAGGTAAGTGTCCATATATTAAAAGTCAGCGGCTGCAGTATTTGTAGCTGCTGGCTTTTAATATTGTTTTTTCTGCGAACCTCCGCTTTAACCTTTTTTTTTTGGTTAATTCTCCTTTAAGAGGGTGTGGCAGGGGGCGTGTCCTATGGCTGCATGCATTTGCTGGTAGGTGTCCCTCATTCCCATCTCAAAATGTTGGGAGGTATGCACTTGGCATGTGTGTATCACATTACTGTTATCTCTAGAAATGAACGGATTTTGGTTGCTTGGTGGGAAATCCTAGCAGTGTATGGAGTATTATTCGACATTCTATGAACAAACTTGTGCACAAAGTATTCGGTACTGATGGGATACGTACTGGACATGGTGGAGACTTGCTGAGAACTATTAAATCCTCCTGTCCGGCCCTAGAGAAGAATGAGATAAGCAGAGGTCAATGTGGAAGAAGAATTATTAACTACAGAGAGAGAGAAGCAGAGGTCTGTGGGCAAAGTACAGCTTCACCTGACCTCTTCTGTGAACCTTTTTATACTATTACTAATAATTCATTTCTAAACCTAAAGAACTGAAGGCAATTTTCTTTTTCATTCAGCCTGTGTCCCCATTAGGGAGATTTACCCCATCGCAGGGGCCTTTTATAAGCCCCGGTTCACACTGCTGCTGACCTATCATGCGACTTGTGATGCATAAAGTAGCATGACAAGTCAAAATACATTCATTTCAATGGGTGGCGTCAATGTGACTCAAGCCGCAGCGACAAAAAAAAAAAAGGTTCTTGCACTACTCTTCTGTGACTTTGGTGCAACTTGATCATTACAACTAAGCATGCATTGTTAATCCATTCCTGACAAGCGTATGCATTGATGTAGCTTCTCAGAAGTGGGACTTCATCTGCGAGGCTATATATATATATATATATATATATATATATATATATATATATATATATATATATATATATGTATGTGTATATATATATATATATATATATATATATATATATATATATATATATATATATATATATATATATATATATATATATATATATATATATATATATATATTAAAAATCCCATGTACATAAGTATCACAGCCTTTGCCATGACACTCAGAATTGAGCTGAGGTGCCTCCTGTTTCCATTGATCATCCTTGAGATGTTTCTACAACTTGATTGGAGTCCACCTGTGGTAGATTCAGTTGATTGGACATGATTTGGAAAGGCACACACCTGTCTATATATCGTCCCACAGTTATCAGTGCATGTCAGAGCACAAACCAAGCCATGAAGTCCAAGGAATTGTCTGCAGACCTCCAAGACAGGATGTATGGAGGCACAGATCTGGGGAAGGGTACAGAAAATATTTCTGCAGCATTGAAGGTTCCAATGAGCACAGTGGCCTCCATCATCTGTAAATGGAAGAAGTTTGGAACCACCAGGACTTTTCCTAAACGAACGCCTGGCCAAACTGAGCGATCGGGGGAGAAGGGCCTTAGTCAGGGAGGTGACCAAGAACCCCATGGTCACTCTGACAGAGCTCCAGCATTTCTCTGTGGAGAGAGGAGAACCTTCCAGAAGAACAACCATCTCTGCAGCTCTCCACCAATCAGGCCTGTATGGAGTGGCCAGACAGAAACCACTCCCCAGTAAAAGGCACATGACAGCCCACCTGGAGTTTGCCTAAAGGGCACCTGAAGGACTCTCCGACCATGAGAAACAAAATTCTCTGGTCTGATGAAACAAAGATTGAACTCTTTGGCCTGAATGACAAGCATCATGTCTGGAGGAAACCAGGCACCGCTCATCACCTGGCCAATACCATCCCTACAGTGAAGCATGGTAGTAGCAGCATCATGATGTGGGGATGTTTTTCAGCAGCAGGAACTTATAGACAGAGACATCAGTGGCGGTGAGTCCATAAGGGCGCACGGGCACCACCCCCTCTCTCTCTAGATAGATTCATGCATTGTGCTCATTCATGCATGCTCTGGAGTTCAGCCACAGTGATCTTTGGGTTCTTCTTTACCTCTCTCACCAAGGCTCTTCTCCCCGATAGCTCAGTTTGGCCGGATGGCCAGCTCTAGGAAGGGTTCTGGTTGTCCTAAACGTCTTCCATTTAAGGATTATGGAGGCCACTGTGCCTTGCAGAAATTTTTTTGTTACCTTGGCCAGATCTGTGCCTTGCCACAATTCTGTCTCTGATTTCTTCAGGCAGTTCCTTTGACCTCATGATTCTCATTTGCTCTGACATGCACTGTGAACTGTAAGGTCTTATATAGACAGGTGTGTGGCTTTCCTTGTACAAAAGTTTTATTGAACATAAAGAGCATTAATAGTACATAAGGAGAAACATATAAATGAACATAGTGCGAATACGTGTTGTCTTAATACAAAAAATAAAAGGAAATGAAAACGGGAATCATAATACATGACCATGTAACAATAGATAAAACACTGAGAAGGCAAAATATGTTCATAAACAATTGTCAGCCTGTACCTTGTCTCCGTCAGGGGTAAACCTCGGAGTGAGAAGTATAAAAAAGTAGCCGAAAATAAAGGTGGACAAAGGGAGTAAAAAAGAGCTGACATAGTGATTAAGAAGAAGAAAGAAAGAGAAGAGATAGTGAGAAAAGAGTGGGGGAAGAGGGAAGATGGGGGGGGAGGGAAGATGGGGGGGGGGAGAGGGAAGATGGGGGGGGGAGAGGGAAGATGGGGGGAGGAAGAGGTCCGCGGGATGGGGAGCCTGAGAATTCACTACAGGGAGAGTAGTGCCGAGTCGAACCTGGAGGGGTGAGCATAGCTTACCCATGGTTGCCATGTCCGGAGAAATTTGTCATGTGTATCTGATAATACTGCTGTCAGTTTTTCATTAACCATGATATCATTAATGCGGTTTTTAACTGCTTCAAAACTAAGGGCCGGGGTTTTCCATGCTTTTGCAATAGTTAATTTAGTTGCAGTAAATATATGAGATGCTAACTGACACTCTGGTCGCAACAAATCAATGATTGGTTTCCCCAAAAGAGCCTCAAAGGGGTCCCTCTTTATAGTAGTGTTGAGGAGGTTTTGGAGGAGTGCATACACTCTGACCCACAGTCTGCATACCTTAGGACACTTCCATCAAATATGTGCCATCGTGCCCTCCTGTGAACATCCTCGGAAACATAAAGGGGAATATGATGGGATAAACTCGCTAATTTGGCTGGGGTATAGTACCATCTATAAAGAATTTTGTAAGCATTTTCCAAGAACAGAACATTCTTGGAGCACTTGGATAATGAAATAGTCATGGCCTGCCAGTCCTCCGGGTCTACCTTTTTACCCAGTTCTGCTTCCCAATGGAGATGATATGCTCTTATGGGCGGTTTTGTGGAGCCAATAATGGCTGCGTAAATTAAAGAAATCAAACCTGGGGACTGGGGTCGTGATCTGCAAAGATGTTCAAAGGGAGTTAATGTATAAAGGGCGTCATGAGATTTTATAAGGGTTAGTAGGAAGTGTCGTATTTGCATATATCTAAAATGTTCCCTGAGGGGGATGTCATGTGAGGAGCGTAAGGCTGCAAATGTTATGATCCTGGTTGGGGAAAGCATAGAATGGACATCCACAAAGCCTTGCTCGGTCCACCACCGGAATTGCTGCGGATTATCGTGTCCCGGTGGGAACAATGGGCAGTGAAGAAGGGAAAGTAGAGGAAGGTGTGGGGAGATTAGACCTGCAGAGTATTTGACTGAATCCCATAACCGTAGTGAATGGGCCAAACATGGGCCCATAGCACTAGGACGATATTCTTGAGGGAGCCATGGAAGAGAGGCTAAGGGTATCGGGTGAGAGTCTACCATATCCATGGTGGCCCATAATGGCATCTGAGTTTTCTCATGGAGATGGGATAATGGAGCTATGGCTGCCGCTGTGTAATAAGCTTGTAGGTTGGGTACTGATAAACCTCCGTTAATTTTACGAGCAAATAGTACCTGCTTTTTAATCCTAGGTTTCTTGGAGCCCCAAATAAACTGCATAATCTTGCGCTGGTGTATACGGAGGATATGGGAGGGGACCTGGACCGGCAGAACCCTGAAGTAGTAAAGCAGTTTGAGGTAGGACATGCGAACGGTAGCAATCCTACCGAACCAGGACAACGGGAGAGCGGACCACGAGGAGAGCATATTTGTGAGTTTTCTAAATAATGGGGGAAAATTAGCTTGGAATAAACCTGAATACTTTGGAGTAAGTCGGATACCAAGGTAAGGTAAGTGAAAGATTTATCGACATTGCTTTGGATTTAGCGGAATTAACCGAAAGACCCGAAAAGGTGGCAAAGATATCCAGAAGAGATAGCAGATTAGGGAGGGTGATTCTCGGTTTAGTGATAGTCAATAAGATGTCATCCGCGAACATGGACAATTTATGCGGGGTACCTGCTATTTCCATGCCAGTTATATCAGGATGGGATCTAATGGCTTCCGCTAGGGTTCTAGTGCTAGAATGAATAATAATGGAGAGAGTGGGCATCCCTGGCGAGTGCCCCTTCTAATTGGAAAGGTGTATGATTCAAACCCATAGTACTTCACTTTGGCTTGAGGGGGAATTATAGATGGCTGAGACCCAGCCCATAAAAGAGGTGCCAAAACCAAAGTGCTTTAGCGTTTGTATCAGGTATGGCCAGGACAGTGTATCAAAGGCTTTGTTGATGTCCAATGATAAGTACATAGTTTCTAGGGATCTGTTATGAACCGTGTGTTGTATTTGGAGAAGGCGTCTTATTGCGTCCCCTGCCTGTCTCCTTGCGACAAATCCCACTTGCTCTTTTTTTATTAGGCGTGGAAGAAAGGAGTTGAGGCGAGTGGCCAGGATCTTTGTTAAAATTTTCATGCCAATATTAATGAGTGATATGGGCCAGAAGTTAGCCCAAGATGAATGGTCTTTATCTGGCTTAGGTATCATGACAATGTTGGCGGTCAGTTGATTGGGTGTAAAGTGACAACCATCCTTGACTGAATTATACATCTTAGTCAAATGCGGAGCAATGACGTCTGCCATTTTCCGATAATAAAGTGCCTGGGCCAGGCCTCTTACCCACCTTCAGCTCCTTAATACATTGGAGGACTTCTGAGGTCTGTATATCTCAGTCCATCAGGGATGTATGAGTTTCAGACAAGGAGGGTAATGATAGGTTTTGGAGAAAGGTATCAAAGCCTTGGGTTGAAAGATGATCCGGCTCCGAATAAAGTTTAGTGAGGCGATGTCTGAATTCCTCCAGGACTCGCTGGGAATTACCGGTTAGGGAGTTGTGGCGCGTGCGAAGAGTAATAGGAGTAAATTTCGGGGCGAAGGTACGTAATCTATTAGCTAGCATTGCATTCGGTTTATTCGCTTTGATATACCACTTCTGTCGGGCCCAGCGTAGGGTCCGTTCTGCTTCATCAGTTAGGCACAGGTCTAATTCTGTGCGGGCCCTATCTAAGAGTTTGCGATTAGAGGGAGTGGGTTTTTGTTTGAAGACCTTGGTCGGAGCCTCTAATTTTAATTCAAGATCCTGTCAAGCCTTTGCTCTCTCTTTTTTACGTCTAGACGCTATAGGGATTACATGACCTCTGAGGACAGCTTTATATGCTTCCCACAGTGTAACTGGGGATGATACTGTTCCTGTGTTAATTCTGCTGCTTAAAAATTTGTGAATCATTACTGCTTGGACCTTGAAGAAGGGGACATACCCCGAAAAGCTTGTCCGAAAGCTTGTCCTGAAAAATTGTATGTTAGTGCAAATAAATAAAAAAAGTATCACGGACAGTACTCAATTTTCTCTGTGTTAATTCTAAAATATTCAGCTGAAGCTTCGTGAATATCAGCAAGAATCTCTTTGTGGGATAGAAGAGAGTCGTTTATCACCCATGGGGAGAATTGTGGTTTGCTCAATAAAGAATGACAAACCGTTAGGATGGGGTCATGATCTGACCATGGGGCGGTAAGGATAGAAATTGATTCTATTAAGGGAAGGTGTTTGCGAAGGACAAACATATGGTCGATCCTAGAATGCGAGTGGTGAGGATGGGAATAATGGGTATAATCCCTACTCAGGGGATGGAGTTCACGCCATATATCTATCAGATCAGAATTCTGTAGGGACTGTGAAAAGGATTTAGCGACCGCAGAAGGAGGTTTATGGTCCGGTGGGTACTTGTCAAGAGAGGGCTTCAAAGTTACATTAGAGTCTCCCGCCAACAAGAGGGTACCTTTTTGGTGGGATCGTAACAGAGAGCAGACGTGGGTAAGAAAGGGCCCTGGGTTTGTATTCAGAGCATAATAGGACATGATTGTTATTTCATTATCTTGAACCGTGCCTTGCAAAATTAGATATCTGCCATTTGGGTCTGCTATCTGTTTACTGCAAATAAATGGAACCGTTTTACTTATGGCGATCAGAATACCTCTGTGTTTAGTAGATACATTAGCCAGAAATACCTGTGGGTAGTGTGCCGCAAAGTATTTAGGGCAAGAGGTGTTAGAAAACCTTAGTTAGACTTACCGGTGACGGTATTTCTACGAGCCTTTCAGGACAGCACCTTGGAGAGAGCGTAGCTCCACCTCTTAGACAGGAAACACTGCGTGACAACGCCCCTTTAAAAAGCAGCTGCTTCCACCATGCCGTCAGTTGTTACCGAGAAATCCTCCGACATGCTGGAAAATATAATCAGACAATTACCAGGTCCTATAATTATACTTTACATATGATAACCAAGGGAGGGAAGTAGGCTGCTGTCCTGAAAGGCTCGTAGAAATACCGTCACCGGTAAGTCTAACTAAGGTTTTCTCCCTTCGCCTTTCAGGACAGCACCTTGGAGAGGATAACTGAGAAACTTACTTCAGGGTGGGACTACTGCCTGCAAAACCTTCCTACCAAATGATTGGTCCGAGGCTGATAGTAGATCCAAGCGGTAGTGCCTTATGAAGGTCGAAAAACTGGACCATGTGGCAGCCTTGCAGATTTGCTCAGGAGATGCCCCAGCCCTTTCTGCCCATGATGCCGCCACTGCTCGAGTAGAATGAGGTAATACCCCTTCCGGAGGTTCCAGACCCAAAGATATGTATGCCTCTTTGATGGCCTGCTTTAACCATCTTCCAAGGGTGCTTTTGGAAGCTTTACCTCCTTTGTGAGTACCTTCCATTAAAACAAAGAGTGAGGATGACTTTCTGATTTCCTTTGTTCTTTCCAGATATTTAAGCAGACACCTCCTGACATCAAGGGTATGGAAAGCTTCTTCTCCTGCTCCCGAAGGTAAAGGACAAAAAGTAGGGAGAATGATTTCCTGTGTACGGTGAAAAACTGAAGCCACCTTAAGACTACCCTATCCTGTAGACATCTCATGAAGGGCTCTTTAATTGAAAGGGCTTGTAACTCACTAATTCTACGTGCGGAAGTTACTGCTACCAGTAAAATAGTCTTTAACGTCAAGAAGCGTAATGATGCTTCTTCTATGGGTTCAAACGGTGCCATAGTTAGTCCCTGAAGAACTAAAGATAAATCCCATTTGGGAAAACTAACAACAGGACTAGGCTTTACTTTTGCCATTGCCCTAAAAAATCTGATTATTAAAGGTTCCCCTGACAGGGTTCTTTCCAAAAAAACTGATAAAGCAGCTACCTGCGTCTTGAGCGTACTTGCTGCTAACCCCTTCTCCAATCCCTCTTGAAGAAATTCCAAAACTGAAAATGTGGTACGAAAATCAAAGTTTTTACTGGAACACCAAGAATTATAGATCTTCCAGACTTTAAAGTAAATGTCTCTCGTCACTTTTTTTCTACTTGCAAGAAGGGTAGAAATAAGCTTCTCTGATAAACCCTTCCATCTTCAGATTTGTTCTTCAGAAACCAAGCTGTTAGTTTGAGGTAAGCTGGATCTGGATGGAGAATTTGGCCCTGACTCAACAGGTATGTCCTGATTGGTAATCTCCAAGCAGGTTTCACTGAGAGGTTCATCAAGGTTGAAAACCAGGGTCTTTTTGGCCAATAAGGAGCTATTAATATTAGCTCCGTGGACTCCAATCTGAATTTGGCTAACACCTTTGGTATCAGTTGTAACGGGGGAAAAGCGTAGGACAGATGGAAGTCCCATTTGTGAGCTAACGCATCTACTCCGAGAGCTTGATCCTGTCTCTGAAGAGAGAAGAAGACTGGTATTTTTGCATTTTCCTGTTTTGCAAAGAGGTCCACTTGGGGATAACCCCAACTCTTGGAAATCTTTTCGAATAATTCCTGATTGAGAGACCACTCTGCTTCCCTTATTTCTTTCCTGCTGAGGAGATCTGCTAAGGTGTTTTCCGTCCCCTTTAGATGGACTGCTGATAGAGAGGCCACATTGTTCTCTGCCCATCTTAGGATCTGATGCGCTAGACCCATTAGGGTTTTGCTTTTTGTGCCCCCTTGCTTTGTTAAATATAATACTGTCGTCATATTGTCTGACAATATTTGGACATGTTGATTCACTAGAAATTCCTGGAGGGAGAGGAGGCTTAAATGAACAGCCTTTAACTCTCTCCAATTTGAAGATCTTCTTGCTTCTGGTTTGGTCCAAACTCCCTGAACCGTTTTTTCTTCCAGATGAGCTCCCCATCCCCAGGCGCTAGCATCTGTAGTCAGCCTTCTGGTTACCGGAAAGACCCAAGGAAGCCCTTTTGAAATGTTTCCTAGGTTCCTCCACCACCAGAGAGACCTTTTTGCTCTCGCCCCCAAGTTGAATTTCTTCTCCAGAGGTTCCTGGTATGACCAATTCATCAGGATATCCGATTGCAGAGGACGGGAATGCAACCTGGCCCACTGTACTGAAGGAATTGCTGCTGTCAACAGTCCCAGGGCAGACATGGCTTGTCTTACAGAGATCTCTGCGTTGGATTGAAGTGTTATCAGGGTCAACTGCATCTTCTCTATTTTCTCCTGGGGTAGAAAAATTCTCTGTTCTATCGAGTCTATTTCGTACCCCAGAAACCTTACCCTTTGAGATGGAATTAAGTTTGACTTCTGAAGATTGAGAAGCCATCCCAAACCTCTTAAATGTGTTTGAACTGTCTTTTTGACCAGAAAAATGTGGGAGTAAAACCCCTTCCCCTCTTGATCTTTCGGAACCTGGGAAATGACCTTCTGTTGCATCAGTTCCTGTAACAGAGACTTCATGGCCAGAGCCTTTTCCCGATCCTTTGGCAGGTTTGTGATGTAAAACCGACTTGGGGGGCTTTGTGAGAATTCCAATTGATAACCCTTTTTGATTAACCCCAGAACAAAAGGACTCTTTGTTGTTTTTTCCCAGATTGGTAAAAAGTCCTGTAGTCTCCCCCCTACTAGATGGTCATTGTTTTTTAGGGGTTTGTTCTGGGGTTCTAAAGAGTACCCCGCCTCTACCTCTTCCTCTCTGAGAAGACCAGGGTCTCTTCTGTGTGTGGTCCTCTTCCTTATCGGTTTGTCGAAAAGGACGAAAATTTTTCCTCTGCTGTACCGTTTTCTTCTTCTGTGGGAAAGCTTTTTTCTTGTCTGCTGTCCTGTCAAGGACAGTCTCTAGTTCTGGCCCAAACATCAGGTCTCCTGAAAAGGGAATTCCGCACAGTTTTACTTTAGAAGCTGAATCCCCTGACCAGGTCTTTAGCCAGAGTGCTCTTCTTGCTGAGTTAACAAGCGCAGAGGACCTGGCTGACATCCTGATAGATTCTGCAGAGGCATCTGCCATATATTTTACTGCCTTAAGCAGGGTAGGGAAGGACTCCAATAAGTCTTTTCTGGAGGTACCTGCCACAACATGATTTTTAAGTTGCTCTAACCAGCACTCCAGATTTCTAGCCACAACCGTAGCCGCCATTGCTGGCTTAAGATTAGCTAGAGATGAGTCCCAGGCTTTCTTCAGTAGCCCATTTGCCCTCTTATCCATAGCATCTTTGAGAATACCCATGTCCTCAAAAGCTAAATCAGTCTTCCTAGATACTTGAGAAAAGGCAGCGTCTATCTTTGGTTTTTTATTCCACAATAGTTCCTCATTCTCCTCAAAAGGAAACCTCCTTTTGAGGGTTTTAGAAAAAAAAAAACTGTCCTCTCTCTGGATTCTTCCATTCCTTTTTAATAGTGTCTGTTAACACTTTATGCACAGGGAACACCCTGTGTTTAATTTCCTCCAGCCCCATGTACATCTTGTTATGCACGAACAGCTGAGCTTTTTCTTCCTGGATCTCCAGGGTAGTATAAATTGCCTTGAGTAATTCATCCACCTCCTCAAGTGACAGCTTATATCTAGATGATCTTGACTCTTCTTCCACCTCCTCCTCCTCAGAATCAATGGTTGAGGGTGGAATGCTTTGCCTTTCCTCCTCCGACTCACTTTCCACCTGTCTGGAAGTGGACTGAGGGAAACTGGAGTGAGAACTCTGCTCTTGGCTGGAACTCTGGCCGTGCTTTACAAGGGAACGCACTGTCCCTAGGGCCTCTGCTAACTCCTTCCTCACAGAAGATAAGAGCTCTTTGCACTCTTGTGAGGATTCTTCTTTTACTAAATCCACAATGCAGGATTTGCACAGTGGTTTGGGCCAAGAGTCCCTTAAAGGATTTTTGCATGAGGGGCACTTTCTCCCTGTTCTCTCTGATTTGGCAGTAGCTTTCTGAAACAGAGAAACAAGAAAAACCCAGGTCCTTTAGAACTAAGGCTTCAGAGAAAAGTAGTACCTCCAGCCAACACCCTAAGTGCCCAGAGTCTCACTCCTTTGCTGAACTGCTAATGGAAACTGTTACCCCATAGCAGACAGCAGCAGGTTTTGAATAACCACATCAAAGAAAAAACACCCAGTGATATAAAAGGAAAGAGGTGCCACCGCACCTCTCCTACCTGGGCCTGGCCGGGAACCTGGGCGCCTGCATCCGCCATTGCTGCTGACGATTCCGCTGTCTCCATAGTGCAATCCGCAGCTGCTGCACTGTGTACTAGGCTCCATGTGCCAAACAAAAGGAAGTCCCGGCCAGAGGACCCGCCCCTTCCTCCTGCGTTCCAGCAGCAGGAACCAATCGCTGCTACGCCCCGCCGGAAGTATCCGCCCACCGGAACTGACATCACCTGCTGTCCGGGATTCGGCGCCGCCATGCAGAGGCCTGGCATGGACGCTCTTACTGAGCACAACCGCGGCCCCCCGAACACCCCGGGTGGAAAACTTCCGGCAGACCATTACTCCTGTGAGCCGGAGAAGGAAGGGACACCGGAGCACCCTCCTCACATAAGGGAAGGAGCTGGGTTGGTCTGAGTACCCAAACGTGGAGGTCCTGCCAAAACCCTCTCCTTGGAGAGAGCGCAGTCCCTCTGGTTCCCCAAGCAGTGCTTCCACCATGGCGGAGGAAACACTAAAACTGACGGCATGGTGGAAGCAGCTGCTTTTTAAAGGGGCGTTGTCACGCAGTGTTTCCTGTCTAAGAGGTGGAGCTACGCTCTCTCCAAGGTGCTGTCCTGAAAGGCGAAGGGAGAAAAATGTGTTTCTTGCAAGCAAGCGATATCTATTTTTTGTTGTTTTAGGTATTTAATCACCTCAATACAGTGCATTTTCGCCCCCTTCCTGCCCAAGCCATTTTTCAGCTTTCAGCGCTGTCGCACTTTGAATGACAATTGCGCGGTCATACAACACTGTACCCAAATGAAATTGTTATCATTTTTTCCCCACAAATAGAGCTTTCTTTTAGTGGTATTTGATCACCTCTGCGGTTTTTATTTTTTGCGCTATAAACAAAAGAATAGTGAGAAGTTTTAAAAAAAACACAATAATTTTTATCTTTTGCGATAATAAATATCCAATTTTTTTTTCTTTAAAACAAATTTTTTCTCAGTTTAGGCCGATATGTATTCTTGTACATATTTTTGGTAAAAAAAATCGCAATAAGCGTATATAGATTGGTTTGCGCAAAAGTTATAGCGTCTACAAAATAGGGGATAGATTTATAACATTTTTATTTTTTTTATTTTTTTACTAGTAATGGCGGCGATCTGCGATTTTTATTGTGACTGCGATATTGCGGCGGACACATCGGACACTTTTGACCCATATTTGGGACCATTCACATTTATACAGCGAACCGTGCTATAAAAATGCATTGATTACTGTATAAATGTGACAGGCAGGGAAGGGGTTAATACTAGGTGGTGATCGAGGGGTTAACTGTGTTGCTAGGGAGTGATTCTAACTGTAGGGGGAGGGGACTCACTAGGGGAGGAGACCGATCGGTGTTCCTCTGTGCTGGGAACACACCATCGGTCTCCTCTCCTCTGACAGGACCGTGGATCTGTGTGTTTACACACACAGATCCACGGTCCTGCTGTGTTACCGGTAATCGCGGGTGCCCGGCGGACATCGCGGCCGCCGGGCACGCGCACCGGGTGCCTAGTGACACGGCAGGCGCGCGCGCGCCTGCCGTGTCACTAGGCACCCGGTGCGCATGCCCGGCCCCTGGTGGCCTAGGAATGCGAGGCCGTCATATGACGCCCGCCCGCAACGAGAGCTGCGCCGCCTGGCCGTCAATAGACAGCCGGCGGTCAGCTAGTGGTTAAAGATCTTGACCCTTTTCTGGGGGGAATTCATACCCTGAACATTCAGGGTAAGCTAGTTAAGAGTCATGGGGACAGGGGGTTTCTCCTATATAAATTTCCAGTCAGACATCCTGCGGACCAGGGGGAAGGGGAAAAAAGAAAGGGGGGAAGAAAAGGGCAAGAGAGAAAGAGTGAAGCATGTAAGGTAGAGGTAATGAGGAAATCTCGAAGTTGGATAAGCAACAATACCTTAATTGCATTGATTTGTGGGCTGAAAGACCCACATTCGAGTAAGACGTTGGCCGAGACAGCCGTGTCAGTCAAGTGCTGACTCATCGGGGGTAGCTTTGGTCCAACGGGACCACCGACCTATCACTTATTAACCGTAACTTATAAATGTATGTTGAGAGCAGAGACTAAGAACATTTGAACTCAGGTTTAGTGGAAGTGAATTAAAAACAACAGAACTAAACATTTGTTAATGTAACATTATAAGACATGAAGGTGCAACCAAAACTTAGTCCCCGATGGCCCAGACACGGAGGCCTAAAGGCCTCCAGTCCGCTGACCACCAAGGAGACTGACCCAACCCCTCCGCACCCCCCCCCCCCAACGGAGGCGGTGGAGCAGGGCGCGGAAACAACTGCCCGCGCCACATTGGAACACCACGAAAGGGCATTCCTGCAGCAGCGGTTTCTCCCTCCCCCCACCACGGCAAACCCTAGAAGGAACAGAGATGTTAAGGTCACAATCCTGTGATGATTAGAAAAAATTATCATGAATATTTAACCTAAAAAATGAAAGGAAAAAAATAGGAAAAAAAAAAAAATCCTTCTTTAAACGTGAATTGTCTTCTACCTGGAAACAAGGTAAAGGGTGTCCACTTGCCAAACTTCCATATTGCTTCTTGCACCTTACACCGCCATCTCACTAATGGGGCGGACCATAGTGGGGTGTCCGTTTAAGTTATTAAAGCATAGGACCAAACTAATTGTACTGGGGACTGGTAACTCCTTATCCAGCGCACCCAAAAGTTCCAGGTGTAAGAACAGTAAATAGATCAAAAGGGATGACCGTGGACCGGGGTCGGGCAACAGAAGGGGGTTAGATGTCATAAAACAAAAACAAATAAAATAAAGTACCTTCAACCATTGTTGGATTTATGGAATTTCTGGGACTGTAAATCTCACAGAGCTTGGGATCCGGGTTGCGAACACTGGGAACTTTGTCGAGGGGGCCTGGAGGGTCCTGGTCTGGAGGAGGAGGAGGACGCCGCATCCGTCTGGGAGGAAGGGAGGTCCAGCTGTAGGTCCTGGAAGTGTCGCCTCAAATCCGCTGGGGAAGTAGCCTGAAATTGACGGCCCGAATGAGAGAAGGATAGCTTGAAGGGAAATCCCCATCTGTACTTGATCCACTGGGTTTGCAGGATTTGCAAGTATGGTTTGAGACCCCGCCGTCTAGCAATTGTGACCGGCGAGAGATCAGCAAATAGCTGAAGAGAATTTCCCTGAAATGAAAGAGTTTGTTGTTCTCTTGCCGCCTGCAAAAGTTTCTCTTTAGTACGATAATAGTGAAACTTTATGATAACATCTCTCGAGGGACCATCCGTGGGTTTAGGGGCCAGGGATCTATGTATGCGATCAAACTCAAGCCTGTCCACAGGGATCTCCGGGGCCAGTTCCTGAAAGAAAGCAGTTGCTGTACCCTGCAGATCAATCACCGCTTCTGGGATACCACGTATGCGTAAGTTGACCCTGCGGGCCCTGTTTTCTGCGTCCTCTAATTTGTCTCTCAGGGACTCTAACTCCGCTGTTAGCTTGTCTACCTACTCTTCATGACCCTCTAACACTGTGGTTGCCAAATCCATACGCTGCTCTAGTTGATTAGTGCGGTGGCCTATCTCTTTAAGGCCTCGCACTAAATCTGAGGAAAGTTTGCGCGATGCCACAGTGATTTCATCCCTGACAATACTGCGGAATTTTGCAAGGAGATTATCAGGGTCCAGGGGGAGAGGGCTTACCAGATCCGTAGGAAATTGTTGTAAGCTGTCTGTTGGCGATTCTGGGTTTACATCTGATAGGTGTGCAGCGTCCTAATGTTCCGGAGGTTTAAGCGCCATATTGGATTTCCCCTTGCCTGAAGCTGAGGAGGATTTATGGGGCTGCCGAGCTTTTGGCTTCTGTTTTCCGGACCGGAGCATCACCGGCAGAGTCCCGAGATGTTCCGGGGTCCGGGGCGGTATGTGTACTGCGTCCCCGCTTGCTCTGCTCTTTATCTAGTCGGATTACTGATCCCCTCGGCGCGGAGTGGAGGAATCAAGCGGCCATTTCCTTCGCATGCGCCCCTAGGTGTGTGGCTTTCCTAATCAAGTCCAATCAGTATAATCAAACACAGCTGGACTCAAATGAAGGTGTAGAACCATCTCAAGGATGATCAGAAGAAATGGACAGAACCTGAGTTAAATATATGAGTGTCAGAGCAAAGGGTCTGAATACTTAGGACCATGTGATATTTCAGTTTTTCTTTTTTAATAAATCTGCAAAAATGTCCGAATACTTTCTGTCCCCACTGTAGATAGATAGATAGATAGATAGATAGATAGATAGATAGATAGATAGATAGATAGATATATAGATAGATATACAAAAATAAAGATATTATAGCTGCGTCAGAGTTTTATCTAGGTCAAGGTTAGGGTCAAAGGTCATGGTCAGAGTCAACCTTCCTTCAGAAGCTTGCATAGCAGACGTGTTGTCAGAAGCTCCGTCAGAAGCTCCGGCCATCCAGCCATCCAGGACTCCCCGGACTCCAGCAGCATTGAGCCGGGACCCCCCAGCTACATTTACCAGGAACAGGAACGGGATCCCCCGGAACACCCTGGACCCCACACGCCTAGCCCAGCCCTCAGCTCCACATCGCACCGTCCATTTGGATGCCTCGATCCAGCCTTTGTGGGCAGTCTCACAGGACACACCCCGGCTCTGGCCTAGCCATGGCCAGTGCCGGCCCGCAGCATCACCCCCCCCCCCACCCAGCCTTTTTCAGCAGGCCTGGGCACCCACTCTGACCAGACCCTACCCACCATCCACAAACGGGACCGTAGCAGCACCGGGAGCCCGAGATCCAGACAGCCCGCAGCTCCGGCCTAGCCCTGCGGCCATCTTGGTCCACCCAATCACGGCCGCAGCACTCCACCGGCCACCCGGAGCTCATTCCCTGGACCCCCCAGCAGGTTCTACCGGGACCCGGTCCCACTCTGACCCCCACCCACCTGGGCACCTCCACAGCCACCGTTGGTCGCCTCTGCTCTAGCTAGCTAGACAAGAAACAGACCGCGGCTGCGGCCTAGCTCCGGCCTACCTCCTAGGTCACCCCCACTTTCTGTTTCAGCGGGCCGGCGTGTCCTTCCCACCCCTGAAAACCTCCTCCTCCGCTACCGGACCACATCGCAGAGACACCGGGTGACACAGAGAGCCAGGTAAAACCACGGCTCAGGCCTACCCTGACGTCCATCTTGATCCACCCAGACGTGGCTGCAGTACTGGTAAGTAGTGGCCTAGGCCCCTAGCACCCCTCCTTCTGTTCCTCCAGTCCCCCCCCATCTCCTCTCCTTGCTTCTTCTCTGATATCCCTGGTCAGGTAAGCACTTCGGAGCATCACCCTTAGCAGTTGATCCAGGGTCCTCTGGTCCGACCGCTTCTCGGGGGGTCAGGAAGGAATTTTTTCCCTCTACTGTAGCAATTGGCCAGCACAGCTAGGGGGTTTTCGCATTCCTCTGGATCAACGGGAGGGCGGTTGGGTCAATGGGCCCCCTCCATCACCACCACCAGAACTATTCGCACCATCATCAGCACCTCAACACACCACCGCTGTTATCAGCGGCATCCTTCAGGACCATCATCTTCTCAGCAACATCACTGGCGCTACATCAGTATCATCATCACATTCATCCTATCACCATCAACTTTTCTCGCCATGTGCATCTTCAAATACTCAGTGGAAGTTCTGCACAGGCTAAGAAATACCACCTCAACATTACCAACCTCCATTCAAAAAATCCTACGAAAAGAACTCTTATGCCCCGTACACACGGTCGGATTTTCCGATGGAAAATGTCCGATCGGAGCGTGTTGTCGGAAATTCCAACCGTGTGTGGGCTCCATCGGACATTTTCCATCGGATTTTCCGACACACAAAGTTGGAGAGCAGGAGATAAAATTTTCCGACAACAAAATCCGTTGTCGGAAATTCCAATCGTGTGTACACAAATCCGACGGACAAAGTGCCACGCATGCTCAGAATAAATAAAGAGATGAAAGCTATTGGCCACTGCCCCGTTTATAGTCCCGACGTACATGTTTTACGTCACCCCGTTTAAAACGATCGGATTTTCCAACAACTTTGTGTGACCGTGTGTATGCAAGACAAGTTTGAGCCAACATCCGTTGGAAAAAATCCTAGGATTTTGTTGTCGGAATGTCCGAACAAAGTCCGACCGTGTGTACGGGGCATTACTAAGGACCAACCTACAATCAACCATCAAACACAGGAAGACACCAATTCAACCACAACAATTAGCATGCGCCATGATTAACAATAGATCTGCAGTAAAACACAGACTGGAAGTCCACAACTTCATCACCCAAAACAACATAGATTGCCTCTTCATCACGGAAAGCTGGCTAACACCCGACTGCAACGCCATCCTAACCGAACTGGTGCCTGAGAACTACAGTATCCTAACTGAGCATAGAAAAGGAAAAATATAAGTGATCCAAATTTTTTTTAAAAAAAAACAGTGCAATAATATAATAAAGTAAAATTA
Source organism: Lithobates septentrionalis (assembly GCA_037952835.1). Classification (NCBI taxonomy): domain Eukaryota; kingdom Metazoa; phylum Chordata; class Amphibia; order Anura; family Ranidae; genus Lithobates; species Lithobates septentrionalis. The sequence goes on along the minus strand of JBBDGP010003723.1, from coordinate 90,299 downwards.
ATAAGAAAATATTTTTTTTTTTAAAGCGCCCTGTCCTGACGAGCTTGCGCGCAGAAGCGAACGCATACATGAGTAGTGCCCGTGTGAGGTATCGCCGCGACCGGTAGAGCGAGAGCAATAATTCTAGCCCTAGACCTCCTCTGTAGCGCAAAACATGCAACCTGTAGAATGTTTTTAAACGTCGCCTATGGAGATTTTTTAAGGGTAAAAGGTTGACGCCATTCCACGAGCGGGCGCAATTTTGAAGCGTGACATGTTGGGTATCAATTTACTTGGCGTAACATTATATTTCACAATATAAAAAAAATTGGGCTAACTTTACTGTTGTCTTATTTTTTTATTCAAAAAAGTGAATTTTTCCCAAAAAAAGTGCGCTTATAAGACCGCTGCGCAAATACGGTGCAAAGAAAAAAACGGAAAATTGTATCATACTTACCGTAATTTTCCTTTCCTGACGCCAAACCATGGCAGCATACTAGTGATAGGCTCCGCCTTTCTCCCCTCCCTCAGGACCAATGAAATAGCATAAATTAAAGGCCAGTTAGGCCCCGCCCCATTCTTCGTAATTAGCTAGATACCGAAACGCACAAAGGTGGGTCCGTATGGTGCCATGGATTGGCATCAGGAAAGGAAAATTACGGTAAGTATGATACAATTTTCCGTTTTCCTGACGCCACCATGGCAGCATACTAGTGATACATATCCTAGCTGACAGGGTGGGTTCTACTTAACAAACCAAAATAATAATTTTATATATATTATATACATATATATATATATATTTATTTTTATTTTTTTTTTAAATGGGACAGGAGACTGAACAGTCATTCTTCCGAAGCCCGCTGATGACAAGGCACCCAGATCTATTCTGTAAAGGTTGAAGAGGTATGCTGGGAAAAGCATGCCACTTTCCTGTTGAATGAATCCATGGATGCTTTCAACTGGGCCTCCTATGAGGCCTCAACCCCTCTCGAAGAGGATGCATCCTGCCACTGAAGGAGGCTCACAACCCATTTCCCATCTGCACAACCAATCTTGCTAAAGTCTCTTGCCTGATGAATTCCATCTGGAGCCTTGAAAGACTTATCATATGAACTGAAAAGAGCAATTGTGGACAGAAACTTCTTTCAAGCTCTGGGAATGACCAATTTGTGTGGTTTTCTTGCTTGAACATCTGGAAAGTTAGGCAATGGACAGATGATTGATAGATGGAGGGCTGTCGCTACCTCTGGTATAAGCTGAACTACAGGATGCAGCTCTACTCCTGTAACAAAAGCAATATGCTTTTCTGAGGCTCTAAGGGCTTGAAACTCAAGCCGAATTCTGTTTGACGATTTGCGCTAAATACTGGTTAGAAAGCGATGTCTTAAACCGAACACTGCCCTGTTGGAGTAAACACTTGCAATAAACCCCAACAGCATTGAAAGATTTTAATTGTGAAAGGTTCTCTCTCATGGTTGACAAAACCCCCTGACTGTCTTCAAAATTTTGCAAACTAAAGGACCTTTGGCTAAATTAAACCTTGTTCTTGCTGACACCTGCAACCTCAAAAGAGTATAGGGTAAGGTTCATGTCCCATCTGAACTACAAGACCAGAACCGCTGCCACCAGAGGTGCAGTAAGAATAATATCTTGCCATGCAAATTAGAAAAAAAACACAAGTTTGTTCCAGATCTTGGCATAGAAGTTAGTAGAGGGCCTTTTGCACCCCCCAAAGTAGAGCTCACTCTTGGAGCAACACTGGAGCAATTTAGGTTCTGCGGCTTCCCCTTCCCGCCATTATGCTTGCATCTCTGGTCTGTGCATGTGTGGAGGGGAATCGACTTCTGTATTCTGAAGTAGATAGCCAGGAAGCACCAAGACTCCTATGGTCAGAATGGAGGGGTGGTCGTGACTAACATGCTCATTCTTGACAGCTTCCAGAGGAATTTCATTACAAGAGAAGTTGGGAAAAACATAAACAATAGGCTTGATTGCAGTTTCATGGAGAAACTTCTGTTCTCTGCTTTGGGGAGCGGAAACAGAGTCAGACCTCTTCTTAAATTGGCATTTGCAGTGAGAAGCAAAGAAGCCTGTCTGTGGTAGGCCACCTGTGGACAAGCCTCCCCCTCATGCTCTGGCAAGCTTGCATGATGGACAGTATGTCCGTGTATTCCAGTCCCCTAGGAGGTAAATTGCTTCCGGAATTTGCTGGTGATCTTCCTACCCAGACATTCTGGGTTCTATATCTCTCAATAGCATATTGCCGCGAGATCCTCCCTGGAGCTGAAAATATGCAATTGCTGTCCTGTTGCTCAAACGCAAGATGACTGGTCACCCTTGATTCTGTGTAGCAAGGTCAAAGTGCAAAAAAAAGGCTGCTGACCTTCCAGCGCTTTCAAGACTACCTTCCTTGGCTAGCAGACTCCGCTTGCCTTGACCGACAGACCCTCGCAGTGCGCCTTCCAGGCTGTCTTGCTGATATGATTCATCACATTGATCCAGTCAGATGGTTCGTGACATCCTCAAGGTCTTTCCATCACCGCGGACCGCTATACATACTGCGTGACACTGACCATAGCTGCGCCGGATCTTGTTTCCTCCTTTGTAGTTGAAACTAGCACCGGTGCCCATGTACCCAAGGTATTATCGGTATGAATGACAACATTACGGCCAGGAGGCTGAGACACCTAGAAGTCTTCCAGGAAGTAGAGGCATCTGATCTCAGAATTCTCCCTATGACCGTCACTGTCCTTTTCTGATGGAAGCAAAACAGAGGAACCAGTAGAGCCCCCACAGGCACATTAACTGTTGGAAAGCAAAAGTTGGCCTTTTTTTTTTCTTTTTATGTAGAAAGGAATGACGCCCAGGTAGTGGCGAATCTGGAGACTCCGTTCTCCAAGAGGAACTTACATGGCACTGAAACCTCTGTGAATATTCTTAGAGATATTCATAGGCTAAAAGGTAGGCTGATAAAGCGGAGATGTGTCCAACCAATCGCCAAATTTACTTACTTTCGGAATAAAAAAAAAAATTTGGGGATGTAAGGCTAAGAATCCTAAAGATCTAGCGAAAGCCTCCAGCCATCTGCTGCAAGCGAATGCTTCTCTCCAACCCCTGCTACCTACAAACAGGGGTGGGTAGAAAACCTACAATCTCTCCTGTGAGATGGGACCAGGACAGCTCCCCTCTGAGTCTGAAGTGTCTGTAAGTATTGTAACCGCCGTGGTTGCGGTGGATCTGGCAGCTCCGAGGGGGAGCAAAAGGTCCGGAGAAGGAACAGTGAGGAATCCACCGAAGTGACCATGAGTGCCTGTCCTCCAAGGATCTTCACAATCCACTGTCCAGTAACCCGTGATGCGTGCCCACTGGGACTTACCTTAAAAGGCTGGGCATGCGCCCGGTAAAAGGGTTTTGTGGGTACCTGTGGTACACCCAAAGATTTTCATTTATGGACCTTATGAAAGGTTGCCCCTAGAGAAGCGGAACCTAGTGGGAGAAACATATTTTTCCCTTTATTATTATTTATTTTTAGTTATATATATATTTTTTTTACTTTCCTGCTTTCTGTTATGGGAGAAAAACAGACCCTCCTCCTGTCACTTCTGACATGGCTGTCTCTGATTTCGTTTCAAACAGAGATCTTGCACTATAAAGTGACTATTCCAATTTTGTTTCTAGGAAGCCAAACACAGCCATGGGTCTCAACCATAGGGTACCCCTTGCCGTAACTGAGTATAGCATTGCTTTGGCCAGGCACCAGGTTGAGACTATTGCTGCTTCCGCAGTGAAATTTGCCGATACATCTTGGCCGGGTCACAAGATTTTTATCAGCCCTAAGGATTTCCTCCCCAACCATATCCTGGGAGCAGAAACCCAAAGTACCCGTCACCAAGGTAAGGGCCTCTGTTGAGTGGCAGGCCCTTCCCAGCCGCCACCCTATTGGACAACAGCCGGTCCCACTGTAGGCATGGATTTCAGCGATTCTATATCCGCCTTGAATTAAACCAGTTTCCTAATGGAAAAGTGATTGCTCATTGAAAGGGTAAATATGACTTTGTCTTTTAACCCATGTAATGGTCTGCATGACTGCCTGGATGCACAGTTCTCCAAAGAAAAACTGACACCAAGTAGCTCCAGATCTTCCTCTGGTGCAAGGGAGCTAAAATCATTTGTAGGCTGCGCCCCCTCACCAGGAGTACTGAGAGGATGAGTGATCCATGAGGCAGGTTGTTCTGCTAGTGGCTAGACCCGCAACAAGGGGGCTGACTAGCTAGAGTAATTACAGTGGAGTTTAAAACAGAAGTTTTGTGCCACCTTATAAGTAATAAGGACATTCGGTATTACCTGTCAGCTGCAAACTTCAACCAGGCCGACTTCACTCACCAGCCTCCTGGGCATAGGCACTGCGCCACAGGTCCTGCAGGACTCTTGTTGGGGTGCTGGGTCTGGGAAAGAAGAGCTAAGACGTTTTCCTTGGAACCTCTCTCTTGAGTGGGAGCGGCATCCAAGCTATGCTCCTCTGAAGAACGTCCGCCTTTCTATGGCCTCTGGCTCTGGCCTTTGAGAGCGTGGGCGCGCGAGGCTGAAGCAAATCAAAGCAATCCGCATGAGAGGGCACTCTTTTCCTGAAAACTTACTGTCATGGTGGTCCCCACCCTAAGTGTTGAGGGTCTTTTGTATGGGTGGTGACTGATACTCGAACCGTGGAGAAATGGGACGACCAGCTGAGAAACGGACAGCCGCAGAAAGATCGAGAAGAGGAAAAATAGATAAGGCAACAGCGACTTCGCTTCTCCCTCTATTAATGTATATCTAAATATATACATCTACACACTCTCTCCTGTCTCTTTTTTTTTTTAAATATTATGCATGTATATATAAATATATGCACATACAGCTCCATATAACACCCCCCCCCCCCCCCACATACATACATACCAACCAACAAAAGAACACACACATGTATACACAAACATATATATGAACATATATACATACTGCAGAGGGTAAGCCTGGGGCAGGGTTAACCACATGCCGACCGGGCCATAGCCGAAAGACAGCTACAGAGCCGTCGGCTTATTCTGGGTGGGCGTCCATGGACGTCCTCACAGAATCGCGCTCCCGCGTGCCCCCTGGGGCGCCCGCCCGGGAACATCCGTGACCACCGGGTCCGGGGTACCGGCGCATCATGGATCACGGTAAATGGCTGCTGATAGCGGCTGTTTACCACGTGATCACTCCATCAAATGACGCCGGTTCCTCCCTCCCCTCTCTGTACCGATCGGTACAGTGTGAGAGGAGAGGGGGAGAGATCGTT